>OX377206.1:40403971-40478264 GCA_947396885.1 Heligmosomoides polygyrus polygyrus
ATTATCATCATTATTATTATCATCATTATTATTATTATCATTATCATTATCATTATTATCATTATTATTATTATCATTATCATTATTATCATTATCATCATTATTATCATTATTATTATTATTATCATTATTATCATTATTATCATTATTATTATTATTATTATCATCATTATTATTATCATCATTATTATCATTATTATTATCATCATTATTATCATTATTATTATCATTATTATTATTATTATTATTATTATTGTTATTATCATCACCAATCATCATCATCAATCATCATCAGTCGTCATCAATCGTCATCAGTCATCATCATCATCATCATCACCATCATCATCATCATCACCACCATCATCATCATCATCACCATCATCGTCATCATCATCAATCATCATCATCATCATCATCATCATCATCATCAACCATCAATCATCAATCATCATCATCAATCAATCAATCATCAATCATCATCGTCAATCAGTCATCAATCATCATCATCAGCAGCAGCAGCATCCTCAATAATCAATAATCATCATCATCAATCAATCAATCATCATCAATCATCATCATCATCATCATCAATCATCAATCATCATCATCAATCATCATCATCATCAATCATCATCATCATCATCATCATCATCATCATCATCATCAATCAGTCATCAATCATCATCATCATCAATCAATTAATCATCATCAGTCATCATCAGTCATCATCATTCATCAATCATCATCAATCATCAATCATCATCAGCAACAGCATCAACAGCAGCATCAGCATCAGCAGCAGCATCAGCAGCAGTATCATCATCATCAGCAGCAGCAGCAGGTTAAAAAAGTGCAACCTCAAATCCAAGCAGCGGCCGATAATACTGTGGAACTGAACAATAATAATAGTATAGAACAAGTGAAGATGTGAGAGGCGAAACACGTATAAAGTTCATAAGGTGGATAAGACGGCAGTGCTGAGTAGACAAGTCGGAACCAGGGATGAGCAGAATTTCTGTTTTCTGATTTTCTGGCCATTTTGGGCAATTTTTTTTTTCTGTTTTCTGGGAAAATGGCCAAAAAATTGGCCAGCAAACAGAAAATAGAGCTGCAAACAAAATTATATCATAGAAGGCCAATAAAGATAGTACAAAAAGCGTCATAGAATTATGAGTTTCATTCCAAAACTATGTTTAAGAGTATTTTGAATTGCAAGCGTGTTGCGAATAATATGTGTTCGTGCAGAAATTGCGCCATACACTCGTGCATTGTGCAGCTTTGTTTGTTTGATTGATTGCGTAAATGCCGCTGAATTGTTGGTCCTATCACACCCAATGATCGATTCCCGCAGAGCCTTTGGCGAAGCCGCTTTTCTAACTCTGAACCGTGCTCAGTTTTTGCTTGTAAAAAATTAGGAAGAGACAGAAAAGTTTAAGTCACCTTTGATTTTGATGATGCAGTGATGAGGTAGTGATACATGAAATGTTTCAAGTATCGCCTGTGTTGTCTGTCGTCCCATAGATCGTAAAGTTGTTCGAACGGGCACAAGCAGCCTCTCCTTTCGTCCCTGTAGCGTGTCAGAGTGCTCCAATGGATCCTCCTCGTTCGAGGGACAGGAAGAGCGTCATAACGTTCCTTCAGGGCTTTCACGAAGAAGTCCGACCAACGCGTTGGTGGGCCTCCTGGGGTTCTCTTGACATCCTGCGGAATCCAGTTCGCTCTCGTCCAGCGGGTGTCTGCGAATCGCATTACGTGGCCGGCCCACCTAATTTTCGCCGACTTAGCCCATGCGTCAGCGTTTCTGATCTTCTGAAGCTCGGAACTCCAGAGGCCTTCTCTCACTTGCGTGAGTCGTGTCACTCCGAGCACCGTCCTCTGAATTCCACGCTGCACGATGCTGATCGCGCGTTCACCCTGCTTTCGTATAACTTTGAGGTGTCTGTTAGGGCAGGGAGTAAGTGGAGTCGAATAGGTGGGCAAGGAGGTTCTTCGTCTTCTTCACTACTTCCTAGACGCTCTTAAAAGCTTCCCAAGCGGCTCGTTTCCTCCTCTCCAGCTCCAGCGTCAGGTCGTTGACCACGTTGACTTTGCGACCCAGATACACGTAGCTGGAGCATTAGAGAGGGGTTCGACAAGGGGATACCATATCCCCGAAGCTCTTCAGCGCCACCCTCGAAAACGTCATGCGCGAACTAGAATGGGAAGACATGGGAGTGAAGGTCGACGGAGGCAGCTGCACCATGTGCGCTTCGCTGACGACAGCGTGTTCATAACACAGAATGCAGCCAGGAGGAACGAATGCTGGCGGCTTCGATCGCGTTTGTGGGAACGTTGGACTGCAGCTGAATCTTACGAAGACGATGTTCAGGAACGGACAAGTTTCTGTTGACGAAAATGTCATTATAAAATGTTGAGATCTTGGTTGTGAATCCACTGTGCAGCTCTCGGAGGACTCTGATGTACTGAGAAGGAACGCCCTGAGTGCGCAGGGCTTCGATGACCGCTTCAATCTCGAAGGAGTCGAACGCCTTCTTCAGGTCGATGAACGTAAGGCATAGTGGCAGCTTGTACTCTCGCGACACTTCGATGAGCTTCGTAATGGTGTGTATGTGCTCGATCGTGCTGGATCCTCTCCGAAATCCTACTTGTTCGCATAGCTGTCCTTCGTCCAGCTTTCTGCCGATCATATTCAGGATGACTCGAGTGAACAGCTTGTAGACTACGGACAGCAGTCAGATCGGTTCATAGTTGCCAATGTCGTGCGCGTCTCCCCTCTTGTACAGCAAGACGGTCATGCTGATCCTCTACTAAGATGGGACCTTGCACTGACGCTGACGCGGAGGAGAGCACAGAACACATTGTTATTGTTAGTTTTCCCCACGAGAAACAGAACGGGGTTTATGTACCAAAGCTGCTGTCGCAGGGGCGAGCTGACCGGATACTTCTACCTTACGACCTCGTTCGGCACCGAAGTACATAAAAGAAACAACACGCTTCTCCATAAACATTCGCTTCATCCAAATTGGCAAAAAGGCAGACCTATGAAAGATTATGTATAGGTGTGTACACGGAATGGAAAGGCAATGTCTCTCGAAAGGAGTTCCGAGAAATAGGTGCCCTTAACACATTGACGACGAGAGCGATTTTCGCGTATCTGGTGCGTGGGACGAAGCGCACCGCACAAATGTGGCACGACATTCGTGACCCAAACTTCGACAAAGGATACATTTGGGATGCCGAACACGATGCTAATGTTAGTCTCAACAGTTGTGGTCGGTTACCACCCCTCCCCCGTCGTTGTTAACCAGGGTGGTCGTATCAGGATCACCGTTTTTGCCGAACTTCGTCCCAACTTTGAGAGGTTATTTGAGGTGCTGATCACCGATCTCACATTCGCTTTTCGGAATTCGATCAACTACGCTAGGATGCGAAAAGTAGCGTTACGTAGCGGGACGGGAGAAATGAGTTCGATGTAGCCAAAACTTCGTTTAGGAGGTTATTTCGGTGCTCATGACGAATCACGTCCTTTTTTAGATTTCAGCCAACTAGCGAGGGTATGTTGCGATAGGTATGGGTAACGCTCTCCTACCGTCAAATACCCTGGCGACTCCAGAGAAAGAGGATGCCGAGAAAGTGGCAGCGCGACAGGAGGTACACCCGCCCCTTGCTGAGGGGCGTCGCGTCAGGAGGTACACCGCTGTTCTGCTGACCGGAAACTTTTGTTTTGCGTGTCAAAGGTTTTGTAAGGCAGCCGTTAGACTCTTGGTGAAGCCTAGGGGTTGGGGTGAGTTAGCAAGGGAGATGAGAGGAAGGTCGCACGCCCCTCAGTAGGGGCGGGCGTACCTCCTGATCGTCTCCCAGAGAAAGTAAGGAGAAATCAAAAGAGAGAAAGGAAATCAGAGAAGCTGCTAAGTAGAAAAACAATGGTCAGAGATTATTACGAAGGCGAAGGCAAGATTAAAAAGCGGAGGTAAGATTTATTTCCAGCTTCTCAAATAACTCCCACACAGAGTTTGGGTAAAGTCGATGGTCCTGACACGACTATCGACTAAGAAGGAAACCGGCCGTAGTCGTCATCGGCATCGCGTTCAGCATTCTGAATAACCTCTCTGGACGAAGCTTGGACGGACCGAGTATCATTTCTGTTAAAATATTAGGTTGTCCGGAGACTAATGCAGGTTTTCGACCTCCAACTTTAGAGCAGGACTTTTTGGGAAAACTTTACCTTGGAATAGTGCACTGTTACAAAGCTGGTTTTGTGCGCTTTCTCACCATTCGTTTTTAATACAGATTACTTCACGGCGAAGGCTATAAATGGACGTGTCAAAGCAGCAGGTTCCGCAGATTTACTTCTATGAGTTCAAGCTTGGTCGTACTGCGGGGGAAACAATTCGGAGCATCAGCCAGGTACGGGGCCAGGGAAGTGTTAACGAATCCACGGTCACGGGCTGGCTTCAAAAATTTCATCAAGGTGAATTCGATCTTGAGGATAAGACAAGTCGCGGACGTCGCTCTGGTATTGATGACAACAAGTTGAAGGCCTTGGTGGAAGCAAATACACGTGTGAACGTTCGAGAATTTGCGAAAGAACTCTGCGTAAGCAAATCAAGTGTTTGGCACCATCTGCGGAAAATTGGAAAGGCGAAGAAGTTGGATAAATGGATACCACACAAGTTTAACGACCATTAAAAAATCGTCGGTTCGAAGTGTCGTCAGCGCTGCTCCTTCGCAAAAGGAACTATCCATTTCTCGACCGTATCGTAACTTGGACGAGAAATGAATCCTCTACGATAATCGGCGAGATCGGCTCAGTGGTTGGGCCAACGAAGCTCCGCAGCAGTTCCCGAAACCAAAATTGCACCAAAGGAAGATCATGATAACTGTTTGGTGGTCTGCTTCTGGATTAATTTACCACAGTTTCTTGAATTCGGGCGAAACAATGACGTCGGAGAAGAACGTCCAACAGATCGACGAAATGCACGAAAAATTTCCACTTATGCACCGGATATTGGTCAATGGAAAAGGACCGGTCCTTCTCCACGACAATGCGCGACCACATGTTGCGCATCCGACGCTGCAGAAGTTGAACGACAAGCAAACTGACTACCACTCCTGCAAGCATCTGGATAAGTTCTTGAGCGAGAAATACTTCAATAACCGAGCCCAGGTGGAATCTGCCCTCGACGAATTCATCCGCTCCAGAACTTCAGGCTTCTATGCAGCAGGGATAAAGAAGTTAGTATCTCGTTGGCGAAGATGTGTAGACTCGAGTGGTTCTTACTTCGATTAATAAAGTTGCGTTTATGCTGAGATATGTCGTCTTAAAGTTCTAGGTCCAAAACCTGCTGTATATTTCCGACAACTTAATAATATGACGTTGCGCACCATTGAGGGACATTGTCGTCATCGCGTAGATGCTCATGCTGTCCGTAAATGTTCGCCTGGATGCAGAGGAGAGCGGTTCAGAAAGGAAGGCCTAGCCTTGTTTCGAAAATCCCCTTCATATTACCCTTTGTCTTTTAAAAAGTTAACACTTCCGATGAGCGGTGTCCGAGTAGTTGCAGAATCCGGTTGCTGCAATTGATCTACCATTTGGGATTCTTATATTCGCGTAGCGCGCAACAGCCTATATGATCGTCCCAACGGGATGCAACTGTATGGTTTACTGCTCAGCTAGTAGAGAAGGCAACTGCATCGCATGGTGATCCTAATCTGCCAGCTCTCGGGCAGCAACGCTGCAAACAAGGCGACCTATGCACGTTAGGATTAAGCAGTAGCTTGATGTGAAAATAAAGCATAGAAAGGCTATAATAGGGTCCACTGCCACCAAACACAGGATCTCGCAGTGAAGGTGGAAAATTCAGAGCACGAGGGTCAGTACTCTGTGTACAAAACCCTTATAACGTTTTTTGAACACCAAAGGTCCCGTAAAAATAATATTTTTGAATATTCGAATTTAAGTGCATTCGTAAAACGCGATTTTTTGAATATTCGAATTCGAATACATTCGAAAAACCAGCACGGCGCAACTATACCGTATGGCACCCACTTTGGTAACAGTACACCGGTGAAATTTCGTCTACTACAGAGTGCCTGCTGGTTTACACGCTGATGTGAAGACATCTCGATGAGTTTTTTAGTTCGAAGGCATCCCGTTGCTCTTCTCTCGGCTTTATTCTTGGTATAGTGGGATTGTCTTCGAATCTCTTCTTCCTCCGTAAACCTTTACATTTTAAAAACATTTTTCTGTTGGATTTTCAATTTTGAGACATTCTGTAGGTGATCGAAAACAGGTAGATATTCGTTCAGTAGTTGCCTTGGAATATTTGAGAAATTGCACTGGATGTCTTTTTCAGGTAGACAAATCGAAGCTTGGTTGGTCTGAACAAGCTGCCGAACGGTACTTTGAAGTTCGGCAGAATGTCACAAGTGTGTTGACGAGGGCTGGTGCTCAGAAGGTAGTTACTATTGATATTCAGGCTTTAAATTCTGTTTTGTTTCGCGTATCCAGATTTTATCTGTTTGGTTTGTTCATCCATAACAATGCCTTCTGTTTTTTTATAGTTTTCATTTCACAAACCATTTGGAATATTTCTTCAAGCAAACCATTGTCGACCCAGCATGTAAGATTTTGACATCGACTTGAACATTTCTTATGTCATTCGGTTCTCGTTAACCTACAGTTTTCACTAGAAGACACCAAATACGCAAAAACATCTAAATACTTCAAAAGACTGTCTCAATTAAACTATTACTATGCGCGTCTAGGAAAACATAGACAGCAACGGAATTGGTAATCTCTGTGGATAGGAGCACGTGTCGAAAAGGTAGAATTCACGTAAGTTGTGGAGGGAGTGAATCACCGAACAGCTCGAATAAGTTCTATACTTTTCCCAAAATGAATCCAATTCGGTTGTCACACTGCTCAGACAGCACGATGCACCAGCGGTTTGAATGAGCAAAATCGCATAAAAATTGAATCATAGCTGATTTTTCCCCTCTCTCTTCATTTAACACGTTGACGACACTGTCGCTCAATGGTGCGCGATAGTCCCTCTGTCCCGTGGGATGATGCAATGGTGCGCGACGAAATATTATTTCATCAACAGTGATATCCGGTCCATCCAAACTTCGTCCACAGAGGTTATTCAGGATTCTGAACACGATATCAATGTCTTCATGGACGATTACGACCGATTTTCCTCTTAATCGGTAGTCGTGTCAGGACCACCGACTTTCCCCTTGTGTAGGAGTTATTTGAGAAGCTGGAAGCAAATCTTACCTCCGCTGTTTAAAAATGCGTCCAATTTCACTTTCGTCATAATCTCCGATCTACTTTGAATTCTACTTAATTTTCTTAAATAAAGTAAATAAAGCGCTGACATCATCGGGTGGCCGCCGCAAGTCATTGCATGGCCAAATACGCATTCATATCGCCTCCACGACATCCCGTAGAAGTAGAATGCGCTGGCGCATTCCAAAAGGGATTGAGTAACGCCGTCCTTTATCCTTTTATATGCTGGCTTCTACATCATTGTTGAATCACTCTGTTCGATTGCTCATTATTTCCTAGTTTTACAATTCCACATTTTTTACATGCCTTTTACCACGAATTTCAATCAATAACTGCGTCCTTCCACAAGGCAGAACGGTCGTCGACAGGGTATGTGACGGTAGGTATGCGCTGGTGAGCGTTACCTATCGCGTCATACCCTGGCTAGTTGGCTGAAATTTTAAAAACGGACATGATTCGTCATGAGCACTAAAATAACCTCCTAGTCGAAGTTTTGGCTACATCGGACCCATTTCTGCCGTCTCTTTTACCATCCTGACACGACCACCCTGGTTAACCGTCCGTAACTGTTGAGACGAGCATTAGCATCGTGTTTGGCACTCACCAACGAAGTTTGGGCCACGGTATGTCGTACCACATTTGTGCGGCGTGCTTCTTTCCACGGGTCAGACACAAGGAAATCGCTCTTGTCGTTAACGTGTTAAGTTCATGAGGTGAATAGTCAGTGCAAAACATTCAGTGAGGGATGAGTTACCTTTTCCGTTCTGTTTTCCGGCGCAAAAAAAGCGGAACGGAAAGACTAAAAACGGCCGAAAACCGAAAACTGGAATTCGGAACACGGAAACGGAAATTTCGCACATCCCTGCTATACACGCCGCCCGCCTCCTGGTGGAGAAGCAAAGCGAGAAACAGAAGCCGGTGCATATAGTTTTTTCTCGACTTGAAGAAGGCCTTCGATCACGTACCACGTGAGATTATATGGTACTCCATGTGACACCACAACGTAGCAGAGGATCTTGCTTGCTGCTTCATGCCGATGACGTGATACTCGCTTGCGAGGATAACGATAATATTAAGCGGCAGGAGCAAACTTGGTGCGATCGCGTGGCGACATTCGGACTCAAAATCAACGTCAAGAAAGCCGGGCACCTAACGACTGACTTAAAAGAGTCCGGCTTCATGAAGATGAACGGTACTGAGCTTGCACGCACTTAGGCCCTTCAATACTTGGGATCAGAAACAGCGTCTGACGGCGGTCTGATGATTGAATTGAACTCACGCGTGAGTGCAGTTTGGTCCGAATGACGCTCGTTGACTGAAGTACTCTGCGACGAAAAGATGCCTGAGCTCATGAAGTCAAAAATCTACAGTTGTCGTCCGGCTAGTAGCAATGTACGGCGCTGAGTGCTGAGCAAGGAAATTAGAACGCGCCCCAGTGTCAATGGAGGCACGAATGCTGCGCTGGAGTGCTGGTGCCGCGCGCGTGGACCGTATCCGATATTACGCTCTTCGGCAGAAGCTCGATGTCGCGCCAACAGCTGATATGCTGAAGCTCGCCTGGTACCCCCATGCAATTCGCGGGAAGACGGCGTTTGCAAGTGAGGCTTTGAGTGTCAGGAAAGCAGCCAGGAGGACGCCCTAAGCAGCGCTGGTCCGATACGTTACACATGGATCATAACGAGGAGTACAGCAGGCCCGCCTGGTCGTTTCATAGCGCGCAGAGCGATGCAAACGGCAGATCAGTAGAAACGAGCGGCTTGGGTAGCGGGTAGGAAGCTACCCAAGCCGCTCGTTTCCTCCTGCTCTGGCGCTAGGTCGTTGACCACGTGTAGGCGCACGCAAATAAATTGGTCAAGGAGCAAAAATGCCAACAATTATCGAATTATGAGGACGATGTCCACTGCTTATTTCTACTGCATCCAGTAAATCGATTGTCTTCTTGGTATCGCAACGATACTGCGAAGGCTCATACGAAAATTTTGTCCAAAATGCATTCACATGAAGAAGTAAAATTTTAAGAACAGTGCGTAAAATATCGTTAATGCAATTTAACGGAAATTTTCGACGTTAAACCTCATTAAAAAATTTTAACGAAAAATACCGGTAAATTGTTAATCGTTAAACGCACATCTTTGATTCACACGCAGATGGCACGACGTCAGCGACATGTTTTTTGCATTTTGGCGCAGATGGCACGACGTCAGCTACATGCCTCGTCTGTTTTCCTTCAAAAGTTGTGCTGAACCCTTCAAGTCCCGCTTTCTGTTCTAACCAACCAGTCATCCATTTATAGCTTGGATCCTGCAGAAAAGAGCTTTATCCTTCTTCTAGCAGCTACTACAGTTGCCTCACTAGGTTTTCGATTAAAAAGTCTAAGATTATAGCGTACAAAATATGATTTGAGAAGAACACTGGTATGTTTTAAAAAAAGTGGTAGTCATCCGAAAATGTTAGGAATTGTATAGCTACACACACACATGGGTACATCAAGCCTACTGCCTAGAGTGGAGAGCAAGATGCAGCAGGAACCTCGTTGAAGTTCCGCGTCTCTGTTGGATGCATCAAAGTTTGCGCTTTCCCCACTCCTCTTTGTTGTCGTCATGGATGACATTACGCGAGATTTTCAAAAGCCTGTTCCATGGACGTTGCTTTATGCTGATGACGTGATGCTCGCTGGCGAAGATACAGTTGGTATCGAGCGGCAGGAGAAAGCTTGGTGCGACCGCATGGCGATGCTCGGACTAAAATGAACGTAATAAGACCAAGTACCTAACGACTGACGTAAATGAATCCGGCTCCAAAGAGCAACGGCACTGAGCTTGCACGCATTTCGGTTTTCAATTACTTGGAATCAGCAATAACGTCAAACAGCGCTCTGATGTTTGGAGTGAACTTGCGCATGGGTGCATCTTGGTCCAGATGGCGCTCTTTGACTGGTGTACTCTGTGATAGGAACGTACCAGAGCGCTTTAAGTCAGTATCTACAGAGCCGCTGCAATGCACGGCGCTGAGTGTTGGCCTGCGATCAAGGAAGTTAAAACGCGCCCAGTGTCAATGGAGGCACGAATGCTGCGTTGGAGGGCTGAACGCGCATGGACATTATCCGAAATTATGGTATTCGCCTGACGTTCGATGTCCTGGTAATAGCTGGTAAGATGCGTGAAACTCGTCTGCAATGGTACGGCCACGGTGTTCGTGGAAAGAAGACAGCATCCGCAAGATAGGCCTTGAGATGGAAAAGTCAGGAATGCGGTCTAGAAGACGCATGAAGTATTGCACCGCTGGTCCGACGCGACGCGATGCAGTGGTAAGCTACCATAAGGAGTCGTTTAGTGTGCGCACACTAAACGACTCCTTATGGTAGCTCACTAAACGACCCCTAAGGCCCATTCACACTTCTGCAACACCGTGTTGCGGCAAGTGGGGCGACGGCCACCTTCGCGAAATCCGGCGGTTGCGTTAGAGCATTGTTATAGGCATCGGATGCGACGTCCTCGTTCATACAGCGCCGCGCGATAGCCGGCACGGCTGCTGCAAGATTCTGCATGCCCACCCCCCCCCCCCCCCCCTGCGGCACGCCCCGCAGTGTCCCTCCGCGGCTGTCGCAGCCCTATGCTTCATCATGGCCGCGCCGCGCTCTTGCAGAAGTGTGTACGGGCCTATTTCGATTCATCGCGTGCGCGTCGCGTGCACACTAAACGCTCTCTTACACATGGACATGAAAGTAGCAGGTCTCCACCCTGATCAAGCGGAGCATCAGGAAAAGTGTATTCACGGGAGCAGAACGGTGGATCCCGCGACGAGGCATGACAAACGCTTCCTTCTAAATGGTACAAAACACTCAGTGGGTAGCGGGGGCGCTAAAGCTTGATGTGCATTTATGTCGTGCGACAACTAACAGGATTTTAGCGGGAGGGGTATAGCATAAGTAGACACTGTCGATGCAACCTCCAAAATGTCCTTGCTGGAAGGGAAAGGTGGATTGGGTTCCAAAGGAAAAAAGATCTCAAAGAATGTGGCGGAATGTACAAAGAAAGCAGGCTTGCCAAGAAAGTTCCTAAAGCAGGCCATGTCATCTTCTTTCATGATGTGCCTATTGATCGACACCTTGAAAACGTTCGTCATCCCATAACAAATGCTCCATAGGCTCTAGGAAAAATGACAATCGCGTGAGAAAAGTGCTCAGTTTAGAGAAGACATACGTCCAAGACATAGACGTGGTGCTACACATTTGGGTTCCATAGGATCGTCGAATAAATATGCTGTATGTATAGGTTGTTGTGGAGCCGAGCTTTCTTGACGCCACTGAGATAGGGCGCCCTTGGATTGGATGCGTCGGTGCCACATGTTTCCGTCAGGACCGCGGATGTTGCAAAATGGACGTGGATAGAGCGGAAGCGAAATGCTGATACATTCAGCACTCACGCTGGCTGTAAAGAATCTGTTCGTGAACGCAGTGTAGGTTTATACCACAGCATTCCAAGCCATTTTCTACGTATGTGTGTAGTTCTTATTTTGTCGAGATGACAGTCCGTTTTTACGGGTGTGATACATGCCTGTGTACTTTCTCGCAATGCAGTTGTGCTGTGTTTGTGACCGGAGTCGTACAATAACTGTGATGCATAGAACACCACTGCTAGTAGACCAGTCTACATGGCTATTGTTTAGTAATTCACTGGTGTCGTAGAAGAAGTGTTCTCGGCAGCTTCCGCTTCATCTGTAACCCTATATAAACGAGGTGCATACTGAGCCAGACGATTCCTGATGGGAGCTAGTTAATCAACGTTTGTTACTCCGTAACAGCTCTCTTCTTGTCACTAACACCTCATGTTGTCATTGAGATGCTCTTTGTGCCAATTAATAAGATATTCATTTCATCTCACTGCGGTAATCACTCATATTTACGTAATAATATAATAATGATAATAATAATTGCTAATAATAATTATTATTATCACAATTAGCGACAACATTGTCGAGCGCGCATGAAACAGAGCAGACAAATGCGCCTCAGCGTGAGGACGAACTGGCAAGAAATATATGGAACGAACGAGAAATGAACAACGGAGTAGGAGAACCTTTTCACATGAATATCACATTGTTTATGACTAAGTAAGATCAGAGCTATCAGCTATGAACATAACAACATTTGAAATAGTCACAGCTCAAGCACTCCACCATCACAGTTCAAAAAAAAAACGCGTATAACGGTGAGTGATACGGGAACGAAGGAGGGGAGCACACACAAAAATTTCCTAGACAGTAACAAAATCATTTCGTAACCCACTGCCACGTCCGAAGCAAAAACAAGACAGTTTCATCCAAGTAACTGATGACGTTTGTTAATGGGGTTTTCACTTGTTGAGTTAACAACGCAGCAAAATGAGGAAATCAGTGCAGTTAACAAACGTATACGCAGTACGTAGTTGAAGGCGGTGGTGGCCGGACTCAGAATGATGACCAGGCAAGTATGACAGAAAAGCTGTTGGTTTAGTATTTGTATATCAACGAGCAACGAAAGTTCATTCTACGAGCTCATAGGAAGTGGCTCATCATTCTGAGCTACACCGACTTACAACGTAAACTCCTGGTGTCCACTCTACTTTTCGATATACTAATAATGAATTCCGTTAATTACACGTTCAAGAAACCGAGGCAACTGCCGCATAAAATCACAGCATAGCTTGAACTGCCCTGTATGTGTTCATCAACCGCTATAAATCCAAAATCTAGCCCTTTCGGAAAGTTTGAGTGCAAAACAGACGTTCCATAATCACAATACCTTCTTGACGGAAGTTTTCAAAATGGGCACTATTGAACTTTACGGACTCCAGAGGACGAGGAGAGGTCGAAAAAAATTTTCGCCCAAACTTCGCCCAAGGGGGTTATTTGGGGTGCTGATCACGAATCTCACCTTCGTTTTTGCAATTTCGTCCGATTACGGTAGGTACGTAACTAAGGCTGCCGAGGTTATAATCACCGATTTCGCCCAAACTTTGCCTAGGGGGTTATTTGGGGTGCTGATCACGAATATGACATCCAATTTCCGTTTTACGCTGGGGTACGTTAGGTTACGGTAGTGCAGTCGGGGGAGGCGCCGGGTGTTACTTGCAGCCGACTCCATGTTCCCCGGTCGGAATTTCCTCCCAACCAAGCGTCTCCAGCGTAAATCGAAAAACGGATGTTATATTCGTGTCAATACCCCAAAATAACCCCCCCCCCTAGGCGAAGTTTGGGCGAAATCGGTGATTATGACCTTGACAGCCTTAGTCACCGGTACATAACGTAATCTACCGTATTCCAGCGTAAAACGAAAAACGGATGTCAGATTCGTAATCAGCACCCCAAATAACCCCCTAGGCAAAGTTTGGGCGAAAAATTTTTTTCGACCTCTCCTCGTCCTCTGGAGTCCTTAAAGTACAATAGTGCCTCAAAATGTTTTGTCGATTACGGTGGACAGAAAGCTTGGATTACGGCGCTACACCGTGACACCCATTTCAAGAGAGTGAATATCTGAAACAAGAAGGCTCTTACTCGATTGTTCAATTTGCTCAATCATAGTTCTTCATAACAAAAGGTGCCTAGGAAAGGTGTAGAAACCACAGCATATGCCCTCACCTTGAGCTATTCGACAACAAATTTACTCCAATTCAGTACATTTAAGCGGGTAAATTTCTGTTCTCTGTTCCATAGAAATTTCTTGACTGGTATGAATGTGGATCTCCATCAAACACGTTTTGTTTCCATATCACACGATGCACGAGGAAGAATACCGAACCGTGAGCACCGTGTGGGTGAAAACGCTCCACGTCATTTGCTCCTCTTTATAGCTGTTGTGATTTAAACTGCTTAAACAAAGCTGCGGTAATTATGCAATACACAGTACCTGTTTCATCATGCTTCAATCTCTTCAACGCTTTCAATACATGGTCGTTGATTACATTCGGATTACAATCGAGGCTAGCAGCTTACACCTTACAGCCCAGTAATAAGTCACACACTGCGCGCCTACACGAATTCAAAAGAAGTTGAGAAAAACACAAAGCAACAAAGAAAATTCCATTCAGTAGCCACTACTTAAAGTTACTCCTTACTGCTTAGTTTCAATCTGCTATTCTCTAGGAATCATGAGGTGAGCGCAACGAAACAAAAACGGTTCTATTTGGCCCATAGTGTATCCAAAAAGTAGTGGTTATTGTAGTGGATATTAGTATATTTTCGCTACTTGTTGAGTGTAATAAAACAAGTTTCTAATTCTGCAAATGCCTCAAATTACCCAAATTCGCACGTCAACGTTCAAGGATTACCTGAATGTACAAGTTGTATTACTCGTGAAACTAAATGCCTTTGACCCACCATTGTCCCACAACTATCGTAGCTGTTCGAAAATAATAACACTGACTCCCGAACTTGGATGTGGTGGAAGCAAACATCGAATACACTACAGAGCGATTTCTCTCCAAGGCTGCATGTCCAAACAAAGACCTGTGGTTACCAAAGTTAGAGAAGTTTTGTATCAATAGGGAATTACGCTTTCTCCTATACAACAATAAGTATTATGAGAACATTCAAAAAATGAACTAGTGACGCCGTATGACACACAAACAGGCACACTGTCGCAATATTCACTCGGAGGATGCGGTGGGATCGAGTATCCTCAGTCTCGAGATAAGTTCGTCGCAAAGCAGCTCGCTCGTAGGTGAATCACCAGCAACTATAGCGAATTCCACATGAGACTTCTGCTCAGGGGGCAACGTGGCACAACCGATTTCGACACCAGTTGAAAGTGACAAGCGGCGCATTTCTGAATTGAACAACAATGCTTATAGTGCAATATGGGACTACTGAACGTTCTATGACGGCGGAAAGGAGGAAGTAAAAGAGGTGGGTGGAGGGGGTAGCTAATAATACGATTATCGTCGCGTCTGCGGATATGAATGCCGAGAAGCGCGGCAGCGGATGAATGCTTCTACTCTCCTTCGTATCTCATGCTCAGGCCTTTTTATGTTCATTTAGGCTTCCTTTTTAAACCTCATGATGTAGAGAGGTTATCTGGCGAGGCAAACATTTTATCATCATTATTGTTCAGCACGTTTGTTAATGAAACACCTTATCATACTTTTTTCACTCTTCTTACATTACATGGCTATCAGACATCAGGTTTTCATTAATTTCTATGATCGTTTTACATTTACGTGTTTAAACCTTTTGTGCAGTAGCAATGTGGAAAAAAATCATCAGAATAAATCTAATCCTATTATATAAAGCAGAGAGGCATGAATCACTGACGGGAGACTTCTGTCGCTTTCTGCCGACATTCTGCCGCTTTCTGCCGACATTCTGCCGACATTTCTGCCGACAGCTGTCGCTAGACCCAGCCGTTCGTCGTATCGCCGCCGCCAACCGTAAACACCACAACATGGCAGCATGGTAGGCAGCCATGACCGCCGGTGTTTACTACCCAGGCAGCCATGACCGCCGCTGTTGACTATCACGACGCCTCCACTGCCGGGTGGTCACCAGAGAACACCCACTGGATGAGGTTTCGCAAGGCGTCGGCCCACCATACCCGAAGCCGGCGAAGCCGGCAAGCCTCGCGTGGCCCGCACATCCAGCGTCAGTCGCCGGCGAAGCCGTCGACGGACGTTGGGTGAGTAAGAAATCCCATCTAGGTTTGGGCTCCGTTCTCAGCGTGGCCCGCCATACCCGAAGCCGGCAAGCCTGGCGTGGCCCGCACATCCAGCGTCAGTCGCCGGCGAAGCCGGCGACGGACGCTGGTATTGCTATAAAGGAGAAATAATGGGATACGCACGTCATTCCGTCAGAGAAAGGTGTCATATGAGGAGAAGGAGAAAATATCTACCTGGCCAAATAACATCACTCATGATGTCCTAAAAATGTTTTCATTTCTTTCCTATCGATCTGTCCGCTCCCTACGCTAGGCATCACTAATTGACCTTTCGATCCCCCCCCCCCCACCTCCCCCCACTGCCCGCTAAATAACCGTCGGTCTCCGGCAATGCTTCAATGAGGTCGGTCAGTTAGCAGAGGAAAATCGATGGAACATGTGTAGGGAAATTAGAAGTCAAGACCCGAACAGAAGGAGGACCCAACTCTTACCGCTTCCCTGGGAAGTTGAAATCGAAGCGGAATATAGTCGCTGCTCAGCGGGAGATTCCATGTGCAACTCCAGCGGGACTAAGCCTATGCTTCCGTTCAGTTGGTCAACACAAAAAGCACCCCTCGATGGCTAACCACTGAGCCACTGTTGTGTTAAAGCACGTCAAATTGGTGCGGTATTTTGTCTGTGGAACAAACACAGAATTATATACGAAGCTAGCGCTTCTATCCTCTTGAAAGATATTAACTACACAACAGAACATGTGAAAGTGCTGTTATTTCGTTCGAATATTTGCAGTGGAACGACGAGTTTGCTAAAACATGCCTCAGGCAATCAGCAATCCGGTGGCGCTTTAACGTTTGCTCAGACATCAAATAGTGTTAAGGTGGCATGCCAAATTAGGTTGACACTTCCCCACTTCCTGTGTTTAGAAATACATCCGTCCCTATTTGCCAGAACGCCAGAAATGATAAAATAAAAAGCTAAAAATGTAAGTTTATTTTGGAACGTTTAATATTCCGAGAAGTAAACAGTGTTAATTAGGGCACTTCATACTATTGGCTGCCTTGACTTGCTAACCATGAAAAATCCGTGTGATTTCAAGCGCAAGGCAATCTATATTGCTTCACAAGTGTCTATCCAACCAACCGATGCCATAGCGGCTCTAAAAGAAGTCGGGAAAGGTGAACAGCTTAAGATGGCAGAACTAGTTAAGCTGCTATGACAGAACGGAAGTGGTAGTAATTTTTGGGCATCATAGTGACCAGACTGAAATCAGAATCATCTAAATAGTTGGATAAAACGCAGCAGAATAGACCTCCTGAGCGATAATTGGCATTGTAACAAGGGCGGTGGTTTGTTAATGCTTTTTAGGAATTACATCAATGCCACCACAATCTTTGAGGAATTCGTTCCAGACTCCTACGAGATTATCATTACGGATGGTTTCATAGGCATCACAACAACCAGGTTCATCCTGGTTTATCGTACTCCCAGTTGTCCTTCGGTTTCATCACATCGACTTCTAAAGGCAATTAGTGACCACTGTACTTGTGACGCTGCCGTTGTCGTCCTGGGTGACTTCTATCTGAGTGACGTCGATAGGAGCGATATCCGTACCCCTTTAGCTTGCTCTTCGGTTTCTAAGGACTTCGTTGAATTCTTAGGAGCTTACGATTTTCTTCAATTGGTTCTTAAGCCTATTCGGCAAAAGTCGTTCCTAGATCTAGTGTTTTGCAACGTTCCCAACCTGGTTAGAAATTTGGTTGTTGGTAGCCCCTAGGTAACTCAGACCACGTTAGGGTGATGTTTCGGCTCAACTTACTTAAAGCGCGCCCCGATTTTACTACCAGGAAAGACTTTGCCACAGCGGACTACAGTGCTATACGTGAGTACTTGGATTCCATCGATTGGCTCGCTCCATTCATCTCCCTTAAATCCGTGGATGACATGTATGAAATGTTCATCGCCATGTCACACCACGTCATAGAGATGCACGTACCCGTAGTTAAAGTAGAGGCGCGTCCTACCAAGCTGCCGGGTCACTTGCAAAGATGCTTCTGAAACATGACAGAATGTGGCTAGCTACTCTCCAACGGGATGTGACAGCGAACGTTGATTTTAATAAGTTATTCGATTTCAATAAGTACAACAGCCTTTCGAATAAGAAACTATCCAGATACTACGAATGCGTTGCACGCAATATTCTGGCTTCGAATAACATTTCCAAATTCCGTAGGTTGATTAGATCTCGGCTAAAGGTAAGGTCTAAAATACCTAGTTTAGTTACCAGATCGTAGGTTCGCACACAAAGATAGTGATAAAGCTGAGGCAGCTGCCCGAGAATTCAGGAAAAGCTTCGGGCAAAGACCCCAGGACCTGCCTGAGTGCTGTTTCATTCGGGCTCAATCAAGTATGTCTAACGGGGCATGGTTCTACAAAGAGGATATTATAGAGTTGCTCGCTGCTTGTCCTAATTCGTTTATCGAGACTCCAGACAGGATCCCATTATTCTTCGTCAAAAAGGTTCTACTCCAAATCGCCTATCCCTTGGAGTTCCTTCTTAACCTCTCTTACTGTAGGGGTGAGGTCCTCAAGTGGTGCAAACACTCTTTCATTGTACCGTTGCCAAAGAAGCCTCTGTTTAATTTGCCTGAAAACTATCATCCAATCAATATTCCCCCCATTTTTGCAAGGATCTTTGAAAAATCCTTAAGAAACAGCTACTTCAATACTTGGAGAGCAGCCGCATCGTTCCTGACTGCCAACATGGTTTTTGCCGTGGCAAGTCAACTGAAACAGCTCTTTTTTCTTCGGTCAACGATTGGACTAAGGCCATGGGCTATAGGAATCATGTTCACGTTATGTACTTTGACTTTGCTGAGGCGCTTGACAAGGTGTCCCACGTCTTACTGTTACGCAACTCATCTCGGTCGGAATTCATCCCCGCATTGTTCAATGGATTCAGGACTTCCTTTCAGATCGCACTTTCCAGGTACGAGTTGAAACTTCAGCAGTCCATAATATCCTTAACGGCGCTCCTCAAGGAAGTGTTCTCTCCCCCATGCTATTCTCTGTATACACTTCAGACCTCCCTACTTCAGTTCCTTCTTCTGTTTCCTGTATCATATATGCCGACGATTTGAAAATTTATAGGGTCGTTAACTCCGGTCCCGATAAAGTTCTTTCCTTGGGCTCTAGTCAAACAGATACTGGCTACAGGATTAATGGAGAGGTCCTTCATAAGGTCAATGAAATCAGGACTGGATTTCATCATCAGTGACGAACTTAGTTCCTCGAATCACTGCAGTTCCATAGTAATCAAAGCCCACTCTCGTATCTATAACTTATTCAAGGAGTAAAGACCCGCAGGTACTCGTCAGAGCATGCAAAACATATGCCCGACCTGTAGTGGAAAATGGCACTTCGGTACCCAGTCCTTACCTAAAAAAGGACATTGCGCTGTTAGAAAGCGTCCAAAACAATTTTACAAGGAAACTAGAACTGCGCTGCAGCAGTCTGCACCACAGTAACACCCCTAATGGGGTAGAGAGGCGACAACGGCTGGATTTACCCAGCCTGGAAAGCAGACATAGGAAGTATGGCCTCCTTATAGCATTCAAAATCCTCCACGGGCTCGCTTCAGTTCCGTCAAAGAATTTCTTCACCTTAGTCCAGTCCAAGACTAGAGAGGGGAGATACAAACTTGCGACTCAGGCTTCTCGCACGAATACAAGGTTAAAGTTTTTCTCCGTTAGGGTTGTCTCCGCTTTCAACTCCTTAATCGCTAAAGGTTGCCTAGGTTTGAAACTCAGTACTTTTAAAAATTTCCTCAAGAAACTGGTTGTCTCACAGTAAGACTCTTAATCTTCCACAATTTCAGCTTTCTTTTAATTCAACGATGGTCGTAGTTGCTAGGTCTGGGTCGTTGGATTGAGCTGTGTGTCCTTCTTTTCCATTTTATCGTTTTACCGGCTGTTGTCTTTTTGTTTGTTTTTTCGTTCGCTGATTAGTTTTGGTGTTGTCATATTATTTGCGCCCACCCTTGTTTGGACGCCTATAGATAAAGATGAAGACGCGATCACGGCGTACAATGCCTATTATCGCCCGCGCGACGAGGTCAACGCGTCAGCCGGCGTCGACGTCGCGCTGAGCGGCCTCTGTCGCCGCGCCGCCGCGAACGGATCGTTTTAATAGCCACACACCCCAAAAGAGGAGCATGGTAAAAAAGACGGTAAACGCAGTAGTAGCAATGCCTTTATGGAGATTTCGAAAGCAATAGCAACGGGAGACAGTGCTGTATGCTCTTCTGCATATTACATAATCTTTGATACAACTCGGTGGAGCATCACAAGAAATCGTTACGTTATCCTAGACGGTTAAAACAGTTCGATAACAAGGCTTGTTTAATAAAAAAGCATAATACTATATTCGACATACAAATAATGCTTTAAAATGGAAAATCTCGTCCTGATCATAGCAGATACAGACTGCGCGACATTGAAAAATTTGTGTCCATCAGTATGAACTTCGAAACATAACACTATGTTCGACGTACAAATAATGATTTGAAATGGATAATCTCGTCTATCGCTCACCCTTTATCGTGATACGTTTTCCTACATTCCCACTCATCAATACTTTCTAGCGAAATTATTACCATTCAATACTTCTCATAGACTATCCGGTACGATATGTGTTCCGAACAACGAAATTTGAAATTCTTGTCAGAAGCGCTGGAAATCGTTGGAAAGCATTGGAATCAAGGGACTATAACAACCGTTACAATTAGTACTACTTCGCATTATAAGTGTCACCTGAAAGTCCCCATATAGCGAAATCCTCTAGCCTCTAACCAGAGAATGCCGTCAGCTTCCCATGGAACTTCGGATTGCGGCCCACATCACGTGAAAGAGCTCGAGACGCTGATCACAGATATGTAGATCAAATTTGCTAAATGGATCTCCTAAGCGAGTTATGGCCGGCGGAAGCCGCGATGTCTTCCATGTGTTAGGCGCGCTCGTTGGGCGCAGTATTGCGCGGGAATCAGCGGTTCGGCTATCAGCACCGTCAGCAGCGGCGGCGGCGCAGTGGTAGAGTGCTTGCTCCAAAGGATTGGGTTCATTGGTTCGGCTCCCACCGCTGACGGGTTTTTTGCATTTTGTGATCTATCTTCGACGAGGACCTATAATCCCATTTTTAGCACATTTTTGAGCGAACGGCTAATGGCGACTTGCATTTACGTCTATTTGAAGGGGAAACGTGTTTCAGGTAGAATGTATCTGTGATCAGCGTCTCGAGCTCTTTCACATGATATAGGTCTCAATCCGAAGTTCCATGGGAAGCTGACGGCATTCCCTGGTAAGACCGATGGAAGTTAAATGGAACGGAGTTATGCGACATATGAATCGGTATTTTGCATGCCACGTGAGGTCGAAACAACAAACAGCTGTTTGTCATCGGTTACTTGAGCTAAGGAAGGATTACTTACCCTGATCCATGTATACAACTTCATTTGTTTCCTCAAAGCGAATTTGCATTTCGTTCAAACAGTTCTTGAGCTCCTGAACAACATCGACAAGAGGTAGCGTGGAAACGAAGCTCTGGAATTAATTACATTCAAGAAATATTTGTTAAGACATATGGGAGCATTACACCAATTTAATGAGACCAGCAACCTCTTTCCACATTAAACTAGAAAGTCTCCAAAAAGGTTAGAATAATTTAGGGCCGGAAATTCTTCCTATATGATTGGCTCTCGCCGTTCAGACACGCTTCAGACCCTTCTCAGAAGTCAGAAGTTCTCAGAAGTCATTCTCACGAATTTGCGGAACATACTTTCCAGCCACCCGGTAGCATAAGGCTTCCGTTTTTCTCTTCCACTTATCGAACTGGCTCTTAGTTTTTGAAAATATCTGAAAAGCACACCTTGCGGAGCTCTTTAAGCCAATATGAAATTCTTCTTGACCATTATCTCCAGAATGAAGTAAAGTAGTTTACCTCCTACTTAGGCCATTATTTGTTTTCGTTACACTCTTTCTGCTTCCAATCACCTGAGTTGTTTCCTTTACATTTTGCATGGTTCCCCAGTCAATATAAATAATAAATAAATAAATAAATAAATAAATAAATAAATAAATAAATAAATAAATAAATAAAATAAAGCCCTTGTGTCGAACAAACAATCTTTGAATGTTTAAACTGATATAGCATCAGGGGGACGAGCGTTCTACCCCTAGTCCCCTGGCCTGCCCATCACCCAACCCCCTGGGCTTGCTCGAGAGTGCAGTGACTGCCTTGCGAGACAGTAGAGACGCAGACATTTGCCACGCCTCTGTTTAAAGGGCGGGGGTAGAACGCCACTCCACCATAGCATCACACTGTTCACTATACATTGGATTCGATGCCGATTTGGATAAATCTGATCACTTTTTTTCAAAACCCTGATAAATGGTGTTGCTGATAACCCCAAATCTCAAGATGATTTAGATAAGGGTGGTTTTCACCGCACCGGCTTACTGGATAATTCAGATATCTATCTACATAGTGTTGTGTTATCTAGGGTTTAAAAAACGACGGATCCGAATTATCCGTAACTGCGTCAGATCCAGCGTGATGTGTTCACCTATTCAAAACAAGGGCAACCACAAGTCTCTCCGATAAATAAAGAATTTATATCAAGTGCGTTCCTGCCACAGTTCATTGGAACACTGAAGGAGCTTTTCTTGTCGTAACATATTTTGAAGAATCAGGACAACAAATCACAGACCAACCACCAACCTTAACTCTGTCATCCACACAGTCCTTATCATCTAATTTGAGATTCTGCTCTGGAGAAGACGTCCCCGACTTAGATGTGGAGGCAAATCCTATTACTGTAGCCGGACGTTGACCAAAAACCACTTCGTTAACCTTCAAGATGTACAACTGCAGAAAGAGCAAGTGCAGTGCGAAAACATCTACGCACCTTCTGATCAAATAAATTCACCGGATCGAATGAACTTGACCCCGGAGCAAGGCTTCGATTGTGCTCATCTGTGATAGAAATGCGCGGACATCCGAATGGGGCCGTTCGAAGATCGAAAGGATGTGTCGGCGATCTGCTTGCCCTGTGAAACACAGTTCATTTCAGAAGTCACCAAATGAGGTATTAGCTCCAGGCAACTAGCAACATATACTCCAAAGACAAACGGAAACAGCATACACTACTCGCTATGACGTATGCTTAATTTATTTCCTGTTCATGCAATGACAATGACGATTAAGAGTATAAAACATGGTGTCTCGCAGGCAACAATAGTTGCAACAGCCGCCGATAGATTGAAGGTGGAAGATAATTCTGCGCCATAGCCACGGTTTCATGCCATGAATAGAAAAGCTAGTTTATCACGGCTCTTGCCAGGTCTCTGGAGCAAAGCTAAAAGCGAACACCCAAATTCCCATCACAAACCATCAATCGAGCAAAAAGCTTACATAAAAATGTATGAAACCAGCTTGCTTTTGTACTTCATTTCCATTTCTTCACATGAATAGAGTCTACAACATTGTGATCGACGAGTATTTTCTTCGCCGTCACCAATATTCATATAACTCTTTATTATTACGACTATTCAGAGCCTGGAATAGTCGAAGTCATTTAAGAGACTACCCTCCCAAATACCATTTCATTCTGTCGAAAACCATCCAGAAGGCTAAAAGACCAGAAAACGACGCCGTAAGAAGTCAAAAAGAAGGTTAACCTTCGACGTGGACAGAAGGGTCCACCGCCACCCTAGCTGAACGAAGGATGGGTGGATGAGCCCTTGAGACCACTCCCCCTAGGAACCTAACGGGTCATGGTCCAGAGGTCAAAACCCTCAGAGGGCGACGTACGGCGCAAAGGGCGAAAGACTGCGCATCGGCTCACCCATTCAGTATGAAGAAAGCCGTTGTTCGGAACATGCTCCGTACTGCTCGGGCGGCTTCATCTGATGCAGTGGATATGATGCGCCGCATCGGATACGGAATGGATATGCTCCCACTGGCAGGGCTAGTGAGCAGAGACGACAACCGTTAAAGGATTGCAGCAAGAACGGTCAAAAGTGACATTCTGTGTCCTGTTCATTTCGGACACTCCGACTGCAGCCGTGGCTGCATGAGGAAAGCGGGTCTGAAAGACAATGCTCAATCATGTGTTGTTGGTCCTTTTGGGAAAGCTGGTGACTGTCTAACATCTGACGTGGTGTAACTAATTACACGTACGGAGTGCCGAGAGGAGTATGTGGGGAAACAGGTAGTCCCTTGTGGTAAGGATCAAGGAGCACTTAGGACAGGTTGCGCAGGTCATGTCTCTACTCCCTTGGGCGAGCACGGGGTGCGGCGGCACGCGAACAGCTGTTTCGGGGTGGAGGTCAAGATCCTTGCGCGTGAAGATGAGATGTCGGCGCGCCGAACTCTCGAAGCGCTGTACATTGTTGCGAAGTCCCCACAGATCAATAGGAAGGACGAGTGCTTGGCTGTAACCCAAGAGCTGACGCCGTACGTCGCTCCTGGCGGGTTTTGACCTCTGGGCCATGATACGTTAAGTCCCAAGGGCGGGTAGTCCCAAGGTATCCATTCACACATCTTTCGTCCAGCTAGGGTGGCAGTGGGCCCTTCTGTCCACGTCTAAGGTTAGCCTTCCTTTTGACTTCTTACGGCGTCGTTTTCGTAGTCTTTTATCCTTTTGGACTGGTCTTGGCAGAATTAAATGGCATTCGGGAGGGTAGTTTCTCAAATGACTTCGACTATTCCAGGCTCTGAAAAAGGAGACAACGCCGAAAGATAAGCCGCAATAAAAAGTTATATCAATCTTCGTCACGCTGAAGAAAACACTCGTCGATTACAGCGTGAAAGATGCCAAAATTCATCAGAGTCGGACGTGCAATGAACTGAGAGTTTACAACAATTAGGAACGCCCAGATTAATATGGATATAGGTATGTATCGCTGATAAGTATCGTACTATATATGAAAGAGTAAGCGGTTGTATCTGTCCTTCCGTCTGTCTATCCGTCTGTCCATCCGTCTGTCCGTCCGTCTGTCCATCTGGCCTTTCATAAACATCGAGTAACAGCCATCCTGGTTCAGGCAAGATCTCACCCACGTCGTGTTGAGAGGGGTTAGAAGACTTATCACCACATGTGTCGTCGACATCGTGAAAGTGAGCGCCCGAGTTCGAAAGAGGTGTCATCGACGTCGTTCAACAGGCGTCAGAAGACATGTCATCAATGTCGCGCAAAGGATGTCCGGGTTGAGAAGAGGTGTCACCGATGTCGCGCAAGGGGTGTTCTGATTCAGACGACGTGTCACTGATGTCGCGTAATGGGTGTCTGGGTTAAGAAGACGTGTAACTGACGTCACGCAAAGGACGTCCGACTTGAGAAGACATGTCACCGACGTCCTTCATCAGGTGCCTGGGTTGAGAAAAAATGTCATCAATGTTGCGAAAGGCCTTTTCGGATCCAGACGACGTGTCACCGATGTCGTGCAAGGGGGTTCCGGATTCACACGACGTGTTAACGACGTCGCGCAAACACCTCTGGATTGAGAGCACATGTCACCGGCGTCGCTCATCAGGGGTCCGGGATGAGAAGAGGTGTCACCGATGTCGCGCAAGACTTGTCCGGATTGAGACGACGTGCTACCAGTGAAGGTGGGACCAGTAATGGAGAGCGGTGAAGGATGGTAGTCCAGTAAGGAGGGACCAGTAAAGGGTTGACCAATCAAGGGGGACCAGTGAAGAGGGGACCAGTAAAGGGGATACCAGTGAAGGTGGGACCAGTAATGAGGACCGATGAAGGGGGGGGGGGGCGGGGTCCGTTGAAGGGAGGACCGATAGAGGGTTGACCAGTGAGGGGGACCCGGTGAAGTGGGGACCGGTGAGGATGGGACCAATAATGGGGAGCGGTGAAGGATATGGGGGACCAGCGAAGAGGGGACCAGTAAAGGGAGGTCCAGTTAAGGTTAAAGCAGTAGTAGGGACCGACGAAGGGGGGGGGGGGGGGAGGGGGACCAGTGAAGGGTGAATTGGGAAAGGGTTGACAACAAAGGAGGAACCATTGAAAAGGGACCAGTAAAGGGGAACCAGTGAGGGTGGGACCGGTGAAAGGGGGAGGGTCCAGTGAAGGGGGACCAAAAAATGGGGTACCAGTGAAGGGCCAGTCAAGGGAGGGGGCAGTAAGCGAACCAATAAAGGGAACACCAGTTAAGGGAGATTAGTAAAGGGTCCAGTAATAGAACCATTAAAGAGGGGACCAGTAAAGGGGGCTAGTGAAGTGGATCAGTGAAAGGGACCAATACGGGGACCAGTATTTTCTCTCAGTTTCGTCCAACGTGGCGTTAGAAGACGTGCTACAGACGTCGTGACACGTGCGACGGGACTCAGCAAATGTGTCACAGACGTTGCATCCGGATCCAGAAGACGTGCCACAGATAGGACTTTGCACAGTATCCGTGAGATTTTCAGATGACTTTTTAAATGCTTTGTGCAACAACGAGTGTGCGTGTACGTGATTCACACTTCCGTTTTCTGCCGGCACATGGTAAGGTGGTATTGGTGGAGTGAGTAGGAAGATTGAGTAAAGGAATCGGAGTAATATTATTCCCGTCGGGCTGTGAACGGTATCGAGCGGTCTATCAATATTTCATCTCTGTTTACGCAGACTAAGCACTTCGGATTAACCAGGATACTATCTCAACGGTAGGTCAGAATGGCGCAAATGTTGCATATGGGCAGAACCGCCTCTCTCTGGGTAACAAATGGCAGGTATCTCAACCCCAATACAATTCCGCGCAGAGTTAGGGGCGACGGAAACCGCATGTTGGTGCCCTGTTGATTCACATGCTCCACAGCTGACGGGCGCGCGCGGGATGAGGGCTCGTATCGCGACTCAGTGCAGTGCACAGGTGGCGTAGTAGGGAAGAGCTCGGGCTCGTGAACGAGGGGTCGGGGGTTTGGATCCCGCAGACTGCGCTTGTTTTGCACTTTTGCAAAATCCATGTTTACCATATAGGTAATTCATCTAGGGATATTATAGTGTGTTCGATGTTTACATATAACATACCACTCATACCTTTAACAAGGGTGGTTCAGGCAGGGTCATCGATTTCGCTGAAACTTTGTCTAGGGGGTCAATTAGGGTGCTGATCACGAATCTGACATCAGTTTTTCACGATTCTGTCTCTACCTGCCGTCACCGGCAGAAACTTTAAGAATGTAATCCTGTGCCTTCCTGTATCTATATTATCCAGCCGAATCGTGAAAAACGGATATCAGATTCGTGATCAGCACCCCAAATGAACCCCTAGACAAAGTTTCAGCGAAATCGGTGAGCCTGCCTGGACGACCCTTGTTAACGGTATGAGTGATATGTTATATGTAAACATGCTCTATAACACACTATAATACCCCTAAGTGGATTACTTATATGATAAACATGGATTTTGCGAAAGTGAAGAACAAACGCAGTCTGCGGGATCCAAACCGCCGACCCTCGTTCACGAGCCCGAGCTATTCCCTACTACGCCACCTGTGCACTGCGCTGAATCGCGATACAAGCCCTCGTCCCGCGCGCGCCTGTTAGCTGTGGAGCACGTGAGTCAACAGGGCCCCAACACGCGAATTCCGTCGCCCCTAACTTAACGCAGAATTGTATTGGGATCGAGATACCTGCAGTTTGTTGCTTCCCAGGGAGAGGCGGTTCTGCCCATATACAACACTTGCGCCGTTGCGACCTACCGTTGAGATAGTATCCTGGTAGGGCTCTGTCTATCTGTTCCTCGCCATGTGTGGAACGAGTAGTTTAGAGAATGAATCGCGTACGTGCGATAGAGGGTGGGTAGGCCCCATAGCAGTTTTGAAGATTCTGTCCTACCCTATCCTGCTATATACCATTCTATATAGCAGAACCAGTTTTTTTACTGTAATGAATGAGAGAAGGCCTAAAGAGGACAAGACGGTCGGGGTGTTCTATTCTCCACCAGACTTTTGGCGGCCGAGAGGCCGCTGAACGTCTGGTGCTTATAAGCTATGTATCGCTTTTGCGGGAATCGGCACGACCCTGTTCAAAACCATATGTATGGGCGTCAATTCATTTTCTTTAAATCTCAAGTAGCTGGTACTTAGGTTCTAAGCCCACATGTTTTGCTGCGATCAAAAGTCTAACAGCAGGTGGGACTCGAACCCCCGAACCCCACCACCTGCTAACCGGGCATGAATGTTCTACGCCATAACATTACCGTCTCATCCCTCATTCCGTCGATATACAGATGAATGCTGACCAGGGGTGTGCGTAAATGAAATTCAAAATTTCGTAAATTGTAAATCGTAATTACGAAAAAACCGTCGTAAATCGTATATCGTAAACCGCAAATCATAAGGGCTACCTAACGTAGTACAGTACAACTGAATTTTTACAGGTTTTTCTGCTAATGTTAATACAAAATGATGCATTATTCATTTGTCGTGTTATTTTCAGCCCATGCTGGGCAGTTTTGTTGCCAAACCTTTTCCTTTTTTACCCTTACTTTTCGTTCTGGTCAGACGATGCATCTAAAATCAAACTTGACATGTTTTAAGAAAGTCGAAAAAGTTGTTGATTCCAAAACGTTATCTTGTCCAATGCACGGTATTCAACAACATCATTCATGGTTTGAAGGAAAACTTAATTTTCGACCACCTAGCCGTTCTCATAAAGAAATAGGATTCAGCAGAATCAATAGTAAAAAAATCACTAGCGGAACAAAAAATATTGAGAAATCATTTCACCGCTCAATAATCGGAGAAACCACTGACTGCGCATGTAGTTAAACAGACATCGCGTATTCAGCTAATGCATAGCTCAACTCTATCCTATGGTGCACCAAAGGGTCTTAAATTTTCTATAAGGCTGTCGGAAAAGTTTCGCAACAAAATTTGCAATCATTTTCAAGATCTATCACAACCCGTTACGGTCTGGCTTAGTGTCACAAGCTTATAGCCAGAACATACTGAAATATAATGCCATACACTCTAGAATATTCCAGAATATGATAAAGGTGGTTTCGACTTGAGTGGCCTACGGTCTCCGTGACCCGGACCGGTCGTCGCGACAGAGCATTGCGCAGTCTTCCCTTCTCCGCTTTCGTATTAAGAACTTTCTGGGGGAACGTAATCACGGGAGATGAGTCCGGATCTTCTACAACAACCATGGCGGCCGGTAGGCTAAATGACTCCCTCAACAACAACCACCTCCGAAGCAGTCAAAGTCCGACCTCCACCAGAAGAAGGTAATGCTGTACTGTTGGTGTTGGTGGGACTGCCAGGGAGTACGCTACCATGAGCTCCTTCGAGCTGAGACCATAGTGATTGTGAACATCTACGCTGTCCAACTGCAAAATTTGAGTGAGGTCAAGCAGTGGAGACGACCATGACAGAAGAATTTTTACTTTCTTCATGACAACGCTCCCCCACATGTTGCAAAGATGCCTCGACAAAAGTCTCAGTGAAGTCAGGTTGAACTCGAAAGGAGTGCGAATGACATGGTCTGCGGCCAACCGACGCCCAAATGGGTTAAAAGGTGTCATATATCATGGTGCCATATTAGAGCATTAAAAAATCGCTAAAACGAAGCGGAAATGTGCTATTAGAGGAAGGAAAGCTGGCGCATCTTCCTAACCGGGCTGCATCACGTCATTTGGACGTCGGTTGCCGTCGGACGTTGGTTGAGTAGATTGATAACATTTACGAGAATCTACGATTTACGATCCAAAATGTCATAAATCGTAAAAAATTTGCCAAAAATCGCTGTAAATTGTAAAATCGTAAACCGTAAATCGTAGTTACGCACACCCCTGGTGCTGGCTGGTCCCACGAGGTGTGCCAAAAGCGCTGGTGGTGTAATAGCGTAGAGCATTGCTTCCAAGTAACCAGATGCCTTGTGCTCGAATCCCGTCGCTAGAGTTTTGGTCGCAATAAAACATCATTATGTGAGCATATGGTCATTTCGCAGTTCGCCTATGAGACAGTGAAAATCGAAAGAACACATCCTGGACCTGAAAATCGATTAAGCACAATTTTTTGAACCGAACCCGATCCGAGCGCCAGTAGGAGACCCGGCACGACGTGTCTCCCGCTTGCACTCTTACTGCGTTCCTACCGCGACCAGTTGCAGTACCTCTAGCCTATGGTCACATTAAAGCAAGTGTTGTGTAGCTTTTTTCATACCTACTACTGTAATCCATCTTTCGAGAATCTCAAAATCTCTTGATTTTACAAGGGAAGGATGACAGGTGATGTTTTAAAGGAACAATCTATGATCAGTAAACAATATAGTCACCTCGACTATTGATCACTTGCTGTCACCTTCTTGGCAACTGTTCAATGACGCGCCTGTAGAACTCTGGAGTTCGACGGGAAGAATGCATTCAGGTCCTGTTCCAGGTCACTTCTCTCGTGTAATTTCCCATCCAATAATTTATATGACATCAAGTGTAACCTATCCAATAGGCCTAAAACTCAGTCAAATCTTGTTTTCGGACCGCTTAGGCGCATATATCCTTTGGCCGTAATTATTTCACGCGAAGAAGAACGCCCGCCGCGTCAAATAGAATGTTGTGCACCGAACTAAATTTTTTCACATTCGCTGGGCGTCTTGCAGCTTATCAAGAAGATAGCTCTGTGGTGATCTCGAATGTATGCTTCATTTTATAATGCACTTAATTTGAAGAGCGCTATACTAATGCGGCGGAAAAGGCGTTTTTTTCTTCGCTCTTTTCGCCCAAATACCAAAAGTTAAGGCCCGTACTGTAGAAGTATTACTACTTTCAGTAAAATCTGAAGAGCAAACTGCAGACTTCAGGTTGAGTGAGGTTGTGTAAACCATCTAAAACGCCAAACGTTTTACAGCGCAACATATAGCAGATCGCAAAACAGGTGTTTACTTGAAAAAGGAAAACGGACGCTGGGAGGACGCAATATAATAATATTACCAATCTAACAGTGAGTTTTAACATTACTGCGGCAGATGAAAAAAGCTATTCTGCTTACAAAACAGTATGCGAGGTTAACACCTGACTTACGTTGGACTGCATCCCTGCACAGCAATTTGACCGATTCGTTGAAATTCCTTTTGTAATGCCTGGATACCCATCAGATCATTTCCACCTGAATAAACGTAGTTGGCATTTGAAAGGCAATGGGTCTGTAGAAAGTTCTACGGAACCTCCGCACTATGCGATACTTAAGACTCAACAGATACTGTTCAAGTAGCAATTCAATTATGGTCCCATGTGACTTTATCCTCGAGTGCACCGATTCATTCACATATGATTTTACACTAACGGCTCGCTTAAAATCACTAAGTAGCCCCGAAATAGGCAGGCAACCGCATGCACGGACTCCTCTTATAGCGGATACTGAACGTGTATACTGGAACTGCTAGTACTATTAGGTATCGGAACACAGAATCAGTAGAATCGTTTTGGGAATGAGTTTTTAAAGTAATCTAATAACTATAAAAATTAGTTGATTCTATTCTTCAGTGCCACGCAGGCTTGTTATGATGGGACAACGTTTATTGTGGAAGTATTTCGAAACATTAGACCAGATTCTCATTTCGTCAAAAGCAAATGGTTCTCCAACTCTCCAGCTGCAATGGGTTCCCACGAGTGTAAATGAGCACCCCTCCAAAGTACATCAGACTCAGCGTTGTTTCACCACCGCTGAGTACTCAGCTATACAACAACCATTGAGCAACTGAGACATGCCATGTGTACAAATCTATGCCACGATTATGTGTACAGAATTCGCACAACGGGATGAACGGCAAAAACCCGCTAGTGATTGAAATCAGGGATGGGCGGAAATCCTTAAAATTTTCCCAGAGAACAGAAAACAGAAAATCGGTTTCGTCATAAAACAGAAATCAGAAAACAGAAAAGCCAAAAACGCCAGAAAACAGAAAATTTCACAATTATCATGCCACCTAATTATTAAACTAAAAGACCTATTTTTTCAGTAGCAAATGCTTTTTGTATGACTAGAATTGTAGTGGTGGACCAGCGTTTTAACTTGCAAGAGTTTTCAAAAATTTCTAGTACACTCCAGATTCAATACAATCAGCAAATTGTAAATCTTGACCGATAGATTCTAGGAATCTCGGCATCTGAAGTATGCAACATTACCCATCAGCCGCTTTCATAACTAATGCCCTAAGGATTACATCATTAATCACAATACTATGAGGGTTCCTGTGAGAAATAAATGCTTTGGTTTTCCAAAGGTTGGGGCTAGAGAGGAAAGGTAAAAAAGAATGGCTCATAATTGATGCATCTTACCTATCGCATTCATCTTCTAATATAGCAGTTTAAGGCTGACAGTCCAAAATGTAGGTGTAATCACTACTCGCTAGATTAATGGTATCACTAGTAAGAAACTGGCCTTTTAAGGCACCGAACACGATGAAGGGGCAGTACTACCGTTTGCATGTTTCAACTTTCTTGCTGAGTTCACAGATACTCTCTGTAAAGCTGTGTAGGGATTCGTTGAGTATTATTATCTACGCCAGAGTCTATATTCCTAGTTCGTCTCGTTCTTCGAGAACACCTTTCCTTATAGGTGGCCTAGTTTCCGCATAGCTAGAGTTTTCAGGCCAATTCACCAATGCTCTTTACAGCACCTAGTTACTCTTTAGCAGACCAAAGATGTGCACTGGCTTGATGCTTCACAGAACAACACGGGATTATGAATGAACGGGCTGTCGGCTCCCCAGCTTTGGGGTCAAGGTGCTTTCTTGAATGCGCAGACACTATAGAACAAGGAACAAACATATACCCTCTCCATCATATTATTATCACTCATCGTATATACATAACATATTACATCTCAGTGGAAGACCAGCAGGACCGTCTTTCTGTACAAGAGGGGAGAGACGTGCACGGCATTGGTAACGATGGCCCGATCTGACTGCTGTCCGTAGTCTACAAGCTGTTCACTCGACTCATCCTGAATATGATCGGCAGAAAGCTGGACGAAGGACAGCCATGCGAACAAGCAGGATTTCGGAGAGGATTTAGCACGATCGATCACATACACACCATTACGAAGCTCATCGAAGGTCGCGAGAGTACAAGCTGCCACCGTGCCTTACGCGTTCGTCGAAGCCCTGAGCACTCAGGGCGTTCCCACTGAGTACATCAGAGTATATTGAAAACTGTACAATGGATTCACAACCAAGATCTCACCATTCTACAAGGACATTGTCGTCAACGTGAAGAGAGGGATTCGAAGGGAATACCATACTCCCGAAGCTCTTTAGCGTCACCCTCGAAAACGGCCTTCTCTGCGACCTTCTCTCCAACGTCCTCCCATGTGCGACCTAGTATGGGAGGACGTTGGAGAGAAGGTCGACGGTCGGCAACTGCACCATCTTCGCTTCGCCGACGACAGGGAGGGGGCGTTCGTATCGGCTGGTTTGTAGGCGCCGCGGCGCCCAGGTGGCTATACCTGCGACGTCATTCCCCTGCTCACCGTCTCCGCTCACGCTGTGACACCCGTCGCGCGTGCGGCGGACAACGGCCCGACAGAGGCCGTCGTCGGCGGCCCCACGACGGCGGCCCGACCGACGAGCGGAACACACAGGTCGACCAGATTTGCTGAGAATGCAATCAATAGGATGTTCAGAGGATTAACAAAACCAGTGTAAAGGTACATGTTGGTGTGAAACAAGCATAGCTCTACATCAGAATTTCGAGCTCTGTCTAATGATCTCTACCTCAAGCTTATCTATGCTACCGTTGACGGGATATTCTTCAAGTTTAAAACTGAAAAATAATTCTTCGCAAACCTGTGAGAAGCTGTGAAGGGTGAGTGCATCTATGAACGGAGTTGTGGGTTACTTTGCCCTCTAGCTGCGCGCAGAACGAGCTCAAGTAGAGTGGGAACTGCAGTGACCACTGAGCAGTGATGGCGTAGCGGAAACCTTTTTGAATCTTCGAAGGCCGGTTTGACTCTGATATGCTCACACCGTTTCAGTTCGATGCTGCACTAGCAGCAATAGCAGCTGTTGCTATGTAACTGGTATGCACTAGCAGCAATAGCAACTGTTGCTATGTAACTGGTATAAACCTTTCTTATTCGGCTACATTCACACTTCCACCCAACCGAGAGGAGCGGAGTGGTGAGACGAAGTGGTTTGCGGTTCAACTCCACTGTGCAGGATTTTTGCACTTCCTAAAAAGATCTGCCACGATCAACCAAAGCTCTTTGTGTCAAGTCGCAACGAAAACGGTCACCAGAAAGGAGACAAGTTTCCACAGCACTAGTGTAGTTTCACGACTCCAGGAGGGAAAAGTTTAGTCCCCTAAACATCTCCTAGAGAGCTTACTTAAGGCTCTCATCACCTATATGAGGTCCCACCATCCATAGCTACAAGTGGGTGATCAGTTCCTTAGATAACCTCCTTGGGCGATTTTTTTAAGACATGGGGTCGGCAAGGACAGTACCGCTGAGTTATCTTCCAAGCTATCTTCTCACCAGCTATTGTGTTAGCGTGCCTTTTGGATGAGTTCGGTCCTTCCGATATTTCATGCACTCCTACAGGACAAGGAAAGAAGATGGCCAGCAACTTCGCATCCACCCTGCGAGATGCGCAGTGCGGGAGCACTGAGGTAGAGGATGAAGGTATTAATGTGGAATTAGAATAGGAGGACCCTACAGTGGAGGAAGAAGAGTACGAGAGCACTAGCCAGCAACGTGGATCGTTCACTTCGGTAAACTGATGGTGTCGAATGAGAAGGTGAATTTTGCAATTAACCTAGTCTAGGTGTATGAATGTGCGATCTTGTTCTACCGTTCTGCAGCACCCGCTTGCTCCCAAGTGTGCTGAATAGATTTCGATTCATTTCTTCTTATTACCACCTGCGAAATTCGAGGCGGACTGAGTGTGGAGGTGGACCTCCCAGAATTTTCTTCAATGTTCTCACAAAAAAAATCCTGTATCTTGTTAGCGCCTTACCGGGCCGGGCTTTGCGGATGCGAGCCTTAACAGATGAGCTAAAAGGGGCCGTTCTAATGAAACTCGATTTCGGAATTTTCAACTATCATCAACCCCTACGACACTCGACAAGGTGTGCCTCGGCGGCGTAGTTGTTAGGAGGGACGCCTCATAGGAACACACCGGAGAAGTTTTAAGATCGAGCCCGCGTACTGCCGAAATTTCTGCACATATTAGTTTGTTGTTATTACGCTTTCTCGTGCTCACAGGAGTCCATTTTAGACCACCAATGCTTACAACAAACCAAGGCTGTGCATTTGCGCCTTCATGTGTTTTAGTTTTCCAACATTGCCTATCTGCTCCATATCATTTCTCTGGAAATAAAAAGTGCTGTCTTGCGCTTCCTCTTTAGTCAACAGCTATGGTACAAATCTATGAAACAAGTAAAACACAAGCGCGTGTCACACTAGCAGCATCTTACAAAAGCCAGTGAGGAGCAATCTTCTCCCTGGAAAGGAGTGACCACTTCTTCTTCGTTGAACGCGCAATCCGTGGGTGCAGAGAAAGGTCCTGGGTGAACATCGACATACCCAGCTGCCACCCTCGCGTATGCCAGGCATAGAAAGGTCCCATTCCATTTTCATTGTGCTACCTCTAACTTGAACCAACTCTTCTTCCTTACAGTCGATATCTCAATATATGGCGTCCAGGAGGAGTCCCTTTATGGCATCCGCAATCGCAATCTCTCAGATTGTCAGAGATGTGGAATCCAGCGTGAAGGTGGAAAGTAGTCGGCCGACAACACCTTCAGGGCGCGGATACCACAGTCAGCGCATCGGGGAACATTTACCTCCAAGGCGAGGGTTTTGCTCCGCAGTCAACTTCTGACCCAATGCATGTCTCCGCTGGCCCTTAGCCAGGTCTGAGCAGGCCGCCAGCCGCAAATTCAATGCCTGGCAGGGGCGCCTAGTTGCCGTCGCCATGCGCACGTCTTTCGCCGCACGTCGGTGAGTTGTTTTACCTTTTGTTTTTCTCTATTAGGCTTGCATTCCATGATTTTTTGGGGTCTTGGACAATGGCGGCCCACAATGCCACTTATTTTTGAGTGAATTGCTTCCTTTAGTGGCATTGTGGCTCGGCTTGGGCCACCATGAGCCTAGTCCACCACGCAAATCGTAATTTACGATTTGCGTGGATGGACTATGCCCGTCCGCCACCTTAGCCTTCCTTGGCATGTTGTCTATGGAGGCTACTGTGGTGGATGGCACCCATTATTAGTCATGTAGGCCCACATTTACTATTGTTTCTCTACTTCTTGCTATGCTACTAGTTTCCACCCCTCTCCCTCCCTCCCCCCCCCCCCCTCGCCAAACCCCACATTTCACATTTCATTTCCCCTAAATACGATGCTGCTAGTGTCGGTGCCAGCGACGTCCCAGCAGCAAGTGTGACTGCTTGGCTTCGCTGTTAGCTGATGCCAGCGGGCCAGCGGAGGCATGAACATTGGGTCAGAAATTGGCCGCGGAGCAAAACCCTCGCCCTGGCCGTCATGAATCAGAAAACGGAGGTAAGCTCGGGGAAAGTGGCGGGTAAATGGCCGTCGAGGTAAGTGGGGGTAGAATTTACCTCCGGCCACGTTCATGAATCCGACCCCAAGTGAGAACGATATTTTAGCACACTTATGTACCGACACGGCCTGGGTCCATATTATTCAACCATAAGGTACGCGTATTTGTGTGCAGTTATGGTATTATTGGTGATATGGTATGATATGGTGGTGGTGCAGATAGGCATTGTTGAAAGACTAGCACACATGAAGGCGCAAATAGACAGCCTTGGCTTGTTATAAGCATTGATGGTCTGAAATTGACTCCTGTGAGCATGAGAAAGCTTAATAACAACAAGCTAACATATGCAAAAGTTTTGGCAGTACGCGGACTCGAACTTGAAACTCCTCCGATGTGCTCCTATGGGTCGTCCCTCCTACCAACTGCGCCGCCGAAACACATCCCGTGAGGTGTCGTAGGGGTTGATGATAGTTGCGCGCACGGTTTCAGACCTTATTTTCAAGCTTTTAAAAGTTCCATGTTGACTGACTATAGTTCTGGACTCCGCTCTCAAGGCCCTACATCCTGTCCTGTCAACATAGCATTGCAAAAGCTCACCTTGAGCTGGTAACCTTTCTTTGTTAGTTTGCCGTAGCACTGTATGCATTAGAACGCTGGTCTGAGAAGGAAGAAGAGGAGCTTCGATTAAATGTCACGGAGACAAAGATGGTGTGTTCGACTGCTGGGATCACAAAACCGTACAACATCCGTAACGACAGCTCCCTGGCATTGCTCCCATCAACTCAAGATGAGCGTGATCTGTCTTAACGATCCAGTAGGTGACTTAAATAGATGGCGATCTCATTCTATGCAAGCGAAATCTGCCTCGATGTGTGTGTGTGGGGGGGGGGGGGGGGACGGTGAAAGCTAGGTAACTGTCACTTTCACTCTAGACGCATTGTCTTTAACACGTTGACGACCGTGTGGGACCGTGTGACATGATGTCAGGCCACAGCCTTATAATTTATTTTTCTAGTTTTATTCAGATCTTTCCAAGGAACTTTTTTGTGTTATGTGCACTTCATCTTCAGACATTGCTGTTAAAAGCGTAGTCCCCAAAAACAATTTCCGGCTACTGATTTATTGAGCTTCTCGTCAAGTAATGGCTTCAACTAACAACTCGTCATTGAAAAATAATCGATAATTATCTATCGGACTAACGCAGTCAAACACATAATCATGAAAGCCGGACTCCGCCGCAAAGTTCCATCAAGTAGGGGCTTCAAATTCGCTCTTCCAAACTTCCTCATCCTCATTTTCTGGTTCGGATTCTATTTCTTCACTTTCTGAGCCATCGTCATTGTCAGCTGGTAGTGAAAGGATATCGGCCTCAGCATCAATGTCGTCCTGGACCATGTTCGTCATGCTCATCATCGCTTTCCACCAAGCGACGAATTTAGCGGTCGCGTTAGACCGTGCAACATGATGTCATGCCACACTGTCGGCGTTGCAGAAGATCGATTGGTCCCACGGGCCAGATACGCAAAAAAGGCGCGGTCGTCGACGTGTTAATGTTAATAATTTGAAGATGTCTACTTACCTGAGCTAGATATCGCTTGTCGGTACAACCGTTCCAACTGCTGTTGCTGCTGTGCTGTGATTGCAGGAGAAGCCCAACTGCTGCGCCTACGAAAGTAGCATTACCCAAATAAAAACATGGAAGTGAACAAAGGTAGAGGGAAAGCTAGTAAACCTTTCCGTCGACAATGTTTTCGTGTAGGGGCTATGACGTGGCACTGGTGAAGACGGTCCAAAAGGTGATGAACCACCATGAACAGTATTCCTCTTGCCAGCATATTTGCTTAGATATCTAGGAACATGGTATTGGAGGAGGAAAAGACGAGATACAACTTTAAAGAGGGAAACACTATGCGCAGTATAGTGAGTTGTTTTATAAATGACAAGAAGGTATTTTAGGTTTTAATTCCTAAATAACGCGATGTTTTTAATGTTTGCCTTCTGCAAATATAATGAATAAATAAGTAAATAAATCTTGAATACGTCACCCATTCTTTGCTTTAAAAAAGTGCCTCAGCACGCATTTCCAAATACCGGACAGGTACGGCTTTGACAATTAGCTCTTTTGATCTAGAATAAGTGTAGCTTTAGGCCTATGTTATACTCCCGCGGGAGCATCCACGGACGGGCGGGAATCGCGCCGGGATCCCGTGCCGGGCCACTCGTCGCGGCCCGCCACACCCCGCTGTCCGCGGATCGCCGCCGACAGACGACGAGGGGGCTGTTATAGTTCCCGCCCGCGGGAGTGCAGCCGTCCGCAGTGCACTGCACCGCGGAAGGCTGTCGTCCCATGGAGTTGGGCGCGGGAAACGCGCTCCAGTGCTACGCTAGCCGTCCCGGGACGACGACGACCGTCCGCGGTGCACCTTCGGTCTGCGGACGCCCGAGGATGCTCCCGCGGGAGTGTAACATAGGCCATAGAAGAGGCTTCCTCGCGGAACAAGGGAAGGATGCGGTTTGATGACGATGATGGTAAAGACTATGCTTGTTGCCCGTCCGCCCTGGCAGCAATGCAGTCCTGTGGTTAGCCTTCTGTCGAAGTCTACACCCCGTCCCCTGTACTGCAGGCGACGAAACATACCACCTTTTCGAGATTCTCGAGTGTAGCCGTTGTTCAACATCTTCATGGCTCACATCATGATCAGTAAAGTCCTCCACAAAGATAGTTAGAAACGCTTACTTTCATAATTTACCTACTTGCAATTAAGATTTGATGGGTGGTAGGCGTTTATTGAAAACTGGTTTCGGCCGCTCAGCTACATGTCTCCTAAACGTTCAACGATTTCGTATAGCAAAGCGGAGCTAATCGGAGGCGATGACTCTACCGCATGACAACGCTGACAGCTGTGTAACGTATAGGCCTTTGCACACTCGGCAGCAGCGGCAGTGGCAGCGGAATAGATTTGGCGGGAATCGATGCCCCTATGCTTAAGCATTGGCCGCCACCGTTGCCGCTGCTGCCGAGTGTGCCAGGGCCTTATGGTGTTTAGTGCAAAACAGCTTGAACGAAGTGGTCCAACCAATTTGGGGCTTAACGCTGCGCCGCGTCCAGCGCGATGGAGCTCCGGTCCTCTAGAACATCTACATTACAGGCACCTTATTATATTAGGTTGTTGCGAAAGTTTCCTCCATTTTTTGAATGTCCTTTTTCCCACTACCTTATAGCAACCTATCTTTTGCTCACATAAAGAGAGCAGTAGCCGGATTCATAAAGCGGCGGGAGCGGGAGATATGCGTTATCATCTCTGACCTCTCTCTCCCGCTTCGCCCTCACACCTCATCTATCATCTCTCACCCCTCTCTCCCGCTTCGCTCTCTTACCTAGTCGCTTCCCGTGGGAAGCCGTGAACCTTCCCGGAAACGTTCATGAATCCGGCTACAGATATGTATAAGTTTACTATTATTGCTAGCTACTCACTCTCGCTTAACTCCTTGAAAAATGGAGGTGTCAAAGGAGTACATACGAGGCCTCTTATTGAATGACTTCAAATCTGGTGAGTCAGCAGCCGCTTCCTGTGGTCGCATAAAAGGTGCATTTGGGGAGGGCACAGTTTCCGATCGCAAAGATGGGTTTAACCTTCAAGATTCGTTCAGGTCAGGACGTGAATCCGATGTCGATTTGATGGTCGACCGATTGCGATAACTGGTGGAATCGGACCCACGGCGGACTACTCGTGAACTTGCGCAGGACTTGAGTGTGCGCTGTGCCACCATCGCCAGGCGCCTATATCAACTGGGTAAGGTGAACAAGTAGGCACAGTGGGTTCCCCATGACCTCACCGAACGCGACCGCCAGCGACGTGCTGAGGTGGCCACTCAATTGCTCTCGTATAAGCGCATAAGTAGTTGGCTGAAGTCCATCATCACAGGAAAAGACCGAGAAGTGGTGCCTGTACGTCAACATCAAGAGGAGCAGACACTGGATTGACAAGGGTGAGCAGTTTCAGCCACAGCCAAAGGAGGGTCCTCACCAGTCGAAGATCGTGCTTTCTTTTTGGCGGGATTACAAAGGTGTTATCTACTACGAGCTGCTGGCCCGTGACGAAACTCTAACGGCGGACTTGTGTTGTCAGCAGATGGATAGACTGGCTGCCAAGATCGCAGAAAAGTGTCCGAATCGTGGCACAATCCGATTCTTGCACGACAATGCTCGACCACACATTGCAAGAATGACTCACCAAAAGCTTCTCGACCTTCTTGGACATTCGGGTTCGACGAGACGAACCGTCCCCACCCAACCACGCCCCTTCAACAGTCTGACAGCCGCAGCTGCCAACAGAAACTGCGGTTGCTATTGTGTTGGACTCGGACATTCGGGATCGACGAGCCTAACCGTCTCCGTCCAACCACGCCCCCTTCAACAGTCTGGCAACTGCAGTTGCCAACAGAAAGCAACACACTGTTGCTATTCTGTTGGAACAGCAACAGTGTGTTGCTATCCTGTGGGAGTCTCGCAACACACTGTTGCTATCCAGGTGCAGTGACTAGCGTGCACCAGTCGGATACGCTCGCGCCGCGAGCTCAGCAACACACTGTTGCTATCCAGGTGTCCGCGCCATCGGCTCAGCCCTGACTTGGCCATGTCTCTCGCGCTCTCACGGTGTATGCGTCTCCCGGCAAGGCGCGCGCCATCGGCCAGGGTCTCCGTGTTCTCGCGCCTTGCACATGCGTCTGTGCACGCTCTCGCGCCTTGCGTGCACAAAGCTTCTCGAAGCGGTCTTGCTGCAATCAATACTGCCGCTGCCCCCTAGCCTAGACACTAACTCTAGTGCTTTGCTAGCTCTTAACAGCTTTTAGCGATAAAAATGTCAAATTAAGTTTAAAGCCATAGAGCAGAATGTTTTAACGGAAAGGTCTCCATGTACTCGTATACGTATACGTACTCGTATACTGCGATATTCATTTGATCTGTGGAAATAGTATTCCCACCTACTGCTTCGGCTAAATCCTAGATTTAGACTCATCCAAAGAACTGCTAATGGATTGGAAATTTAATGGTCACTCAAACGATGAAAGCTTTTTCTTGAAGCACCATGCGTAGGTTAAGGTAAAGATTTTGAATCAACAACTTTTCAACTTTCTCAAAAGGTATAGTTTGATTTGAAAGGTGACTGACCAGAATGAAAAGTAAAAGTAAAAAAATTGGCAAGAGAACTGCTTAGGTTGGGATGATAAAATAACACGATAAATGAATTCCGGATCACTTGTATTAGCCTTAGCAGAAAAACCTATAAACTTTCAGTTTTACTGCACTACAGGTCAGGTGACTCTTACGGCTTACAAATCACAATTTTCGAAATTTCACTTACGCACTTCCCTAGTCCAGAGCCGAAGAGTTCACCGAGTGGCCATGTGGTTGAAAAACCACACGGAATATTTATAACAAGTGCTCCGTCACGCCTATCGTCGTGCCTCGTACTTGCGCGCTTCGCGCGATGCTGCAGTATCACTCAGCTAAGGACAATCACATCGAGCTAGCTACTCTACTTCCACAGCTTTTTTCCTTACCTAGGAATACAAAAGGCTCGCAGAACGTACAGTGTATAATATGATGGGATAGGGCTATCTATTGGTTCCTCACCACTGGTCCTCCCTTAGTGAAACAGTCCCCCATTACTGGTACTGGTCCCCCTCAATGATCCACCCTTAGCGGGCAACGTCTTCGGAACATCTTCTGAATCCCTAGGCACATTGGACGCTTTCGGCACGTCTACCTGATCCCTCAACACGTTGAGCGGCGTCTTTAGCACGTCTTCTGAGTCCCAAGCACGCTATGTGACGTATTACGCACGACTTACGAATTCCCTGGCACGTAGACGTCTGGGTATTTTCCGCTATTTTCGCGCCACGTAATTTGATCAATATCGATTGATGGCGATCGATACTTCAAAACGGAATTCAGATTCGTGTTCAGCGACCTCGATTACCCCAGGGCTGAAGGTTCCAGGCAGGTAGAAGAAGTATGGATATTTTCCGCTATTTTCACCCACCATAATTTGATCAATATCGATTGATGGCCATCGATGCTTCAAAACGGAATTCAGATTCGTGTTCAGCGACCTCGATTGCCCCAGGGTCGAAGTTCCCAAGCAGGGAGAACACGTCCGGGAATTTCTCGCTATTTTCGTGTCGTAATTTTCCCCCATTTCCCATTCCCCACATACCTTCTTTCTTCTTCTTCTTCTTCAGCGTCTGTCCCGCTTCGTAGCGGGGTCCGCTATTCTGGTGTCATGACGCCACCTTTCCCGATCCAGCGCTAGATCAGGGTGTACGCCAGCCGCTTTCAAGTCCGTATGTAACGTATCAGCCCAGCGCTGCTTCGGGCGATCTCTAGGCCGCTTTCCTACCACCTCGAACTTAAGGCCTATCTTTCGGACGCTATCTTCCTTTCCACGCAGAACGTGGCCGTACCATCGTAAGCGAGCTTCGCGCATCTTGTCAGTTATCGGCGCGACACCGAACTTCTGCCGAATAGCATCGTTTCGGATGCGGTCCATGCGCGTGACTCCTGCCGTCCAGCGCAGCATCTTCGTCTCCATGACGCTGAGGCGCGCTTCAACTTCCTTGGTCGCAGGCCAACACTCAGCGCCGTACATCGCTACTGGCCGGATGACTGCCCTGTAGATCTTTGACTTAAAGCGCTCCGGTATCTTCCTATCGCAGAGCACCCCAGTCAACGAGCGCCACTTGGACCAAGCTGCACTCACGCGTGAATTCACTTCGACCATCAGTTTGCCATCAGACGCGACTGCTGATCCCAGGTACTTAAAGACCGCAGTGCGTGGAAGCTCGATGCCGTTAACCTTGATGGAGCTGGACTCGGTAACGTCCGTCGTTAAATTCTCGGTCTTCTTCACGTTCAATCTGAGTCCAAACCGCTCCAAGCGATCACACCAAGCTTGCACCTCTCGCTCGAGTTCACCTTTATCTTCGCTAGCGAGCATCAGGTCATCGGCATAAAGCAACGTCCAAGGGACGGGCTTCTGAAGATCTCGTGTTATGGCATCCATGACGACAACAAAGAGCAGTGGGGAAAGCGCAGAACCCTGGTGTACCCCGACAGAGATGGGGAACTCCATCGAGGTTCCAGCTGCAGCTTGCACTCGACTCTTTGGACAAGAGTAGAGAATTCGCACCCACTCTATGAGCTCTTCGGGAACTCCATGATGTCGCAAGGCGTACCATATCACTTCACGCGGTACGCGGTCAAAGGCCTTCTCCAAGTCGAGGAAGGCGATATGCACTGCCTTCTGTTTCTCGCGATGCTTCTCTATCAGGAGGCGGGCGGCGTGTATGGCATCAATGGTGCCACAGCCAGCCACGAAGCCGCACTGATTGCTGGAAAGCTGGACGATGTCCCGAATTCGTCCATCGACAACTCGCTCAAAGATCTTCATGCTGTGCGAAAGCAAGCGAATCGGACGGTAATTGGAGCAGTCTGCAGGACTGCCCTTCTTCTTCCAAATCGGAATCGTCGTACTTTGGCGCCAACTCTCAGGCACTTTTTTCTCCGCCACAACCTGATTAAAGAACTTCGCCAACCACTCAGCAGGGTACCAAAACTTCGACTTCCACAGTTCTGCTGCCACGTCATCGGGCCCAGTCGCTTTGCCTGGCCTCATCTTCTTCAAAGCCGCTTCAATCTCCTCCACGGTGATCTTCTGAACGGGGCCGTGGGTTGGAGCCGTTGAGGGGATGGCTGGATGAGGAAATTCTACTGTAGAGATTTCCTCAAAGTAATCGCGCCATCGCTTCAATGCCTTCTTGCGGTCCATAAGAAGACGGCCGTTCTCATCATTGATGCCGAAGAACTTCTCGATGTCCTCGGTCTGGCGATGGCGATTCTTTGCGAGTCGGTACAGATACCGCTCACCATCGCGCGACTCGAGCTTCTCGTTGACATCTCCATAATGAGTGGCTTTTGCAACAGCCACGGCCTTCTTTGCAGCTTTCTTCGCTTCTTGGTACTTCCGCCAGTTATCGGCTGTCTTCTCGCCTAGAAACACGTGATATAGCATCTTCTTCTTTCGAACTTTGGCTTTCACGTCATCTGTCCACAGCCAGGCCTGCTTGTCGACCTTCCGTCGTCCAGGCTTCGTGATGCCGAGCTCCGACCGTGCAGCGTGACGAATCGCGTCGGTGGCCTTCTCCCAAGTTTCGTCGACAGTTGTCACTGTCGGTAACCGCACGCGAGAAATCACAGCTGCTTCGTTCTCTTTCATTCGCCACCACTTGATTCTTGGTGCACCGCATCGCTCGACCTGCTTCAGCCTCGGAGGGGCGATCTTTAAAGTACAGATCAGCGGTCGATGCTGTGGGGCGACCGTCTCATACGGCACGACCTTCGCGTCTGTGACAAGACTTCGGTCTCGATCCTTCACAAGGACAAAGTCTATCTGAGTCCTGGTGTTCCCGCTATAGAACGAGATGAGGTGGGAATCGCGTTTGCGAAATACGGTGTTCACTATGGTGAGATTGTGCGATTCCGCATATTCAAGGATACGCTCACCATCTGCGTTACGCGATCCGTAACCGAACCCACCATGACAGCCGTACCCGTCTTTCGTCGCGCCGACGTGCCCGTTGAGGTCACCAGCGACTATGATGACATCTTTCGACGGTACCTCTGCTGTCTTCTCATCAAGCAGGCTCCAAAACTCTTCCTTGGCTTGATCCGAGCAGCCAGTCTGCGGAGCATACGCAGAGAAGAAGTGATAGAGTCGCTCCTTCGCGGCGACAACGATCTTCATCAATCGATCGTCAAAGCGCTCGACGCTTACAATCGAGTCACGAAATCGTTGGGAGACGATTATTCCGACACCACTGGTGGTCCTGGGACTTCCACATAGAACGGCCTTGAAGCCACGTCCTATGTCCCTTGACTTGCGGCAGGACCACCTCGTCTCCTGCACCGCACAGAAATCAACTCTTCTACGCTCCAGTGCTTCAACCAACTCGCACGAGCGGCCCGTCAACGTACTCACATTCAGCGGTGCCACGCGGGTCCTGCTTACGTTACGGGACTTTCGGAATAGCTCAGTTGCCCCCCGATGCCGTCCTCGCATCAGGGACCCTCGCATTCTTCTCACACTCGCCGGGCTCTGCGAGGCACTATCTCGAAACACTTGAGCTGTCATACACCATGTGATGTGACATGGGTCTTCGTAGGCCGGCCTGTCACAAGGGCCTGTCGCCTGCAATCGAGTGTCCGTGTTCGGCTTAACTCGCAGAGCGAGTAGTTTCCAGTGGCACCACGTGGAGGAACGGACATCGCCACCATTCCCCACATACCCCCCCCCCCCCCGATTTTCCCCCTATTTTATGGCTAATTTCTGCGGCTGCACCGATCGTTGGTATGACTCCTCGCTTAGCGCCTTATTATACAGTGTAATGATAATTTGATAAATATCGATTGATGGCGATCGATACTTCAAAAACGAACTTCAGATTTGTGTTGAGCGACCTCGACTACCACCAGGGGTAAAGCTTCGGACCGCCTGGACGACATCTACAAAAAACTACCTGATCCCTCAACACGTTGAGCGGCGTCTTTAGCACGTCTTCTGAGTCCCAAGCACGCTATGTGACGTATTACGCACGACTTACGAATTCCCTGGCACGTAGACGTCTGGGTATTTTCCGCTATTTTCGCGCCACGTAATTTGATCAATATCGACTGATGGCCATCGATGTTTCAAAAACGGACTTCAGATTCGTGTTCAGCGACCTCGATTGCCCCAGGGTCGAAGCTCCCAAGCAGGGAGAAGACGTCTGGGAATTTCTCGCTATATTCCCGCACCGTAATTTGTATACTTCTCGTGCTCTAATAATCGAATTCGAATAATTATTCGAATAATTTATTCCAATTCGAGTTTCGATTATTTGATTATTCGAGTTTCGCAATTTCGAATTATTATTCGAATTCGATTATTCGAGGTGCGAAAAATCGAATAATATTCGAATTTCGAATACGTGGTTGTTTCGAATGTGGTATAATGATTTTTGTAAGCGACGTTCATCCCGGTGACGATTGTTTTCGATAGCACACTGTCGAGAAGCTCACCGTTACGAAAACGCATTCAATATCCAACTATACATAGAAGGCTAGTTTGTGTGTGTGAGTGTGTGTGAGTGTGTGTGCGTGTGTGTGTCTGTGTGTGTGTGCAGGTGTGTGTATACATGTGTGTGTGTGTGTGTGTGCATGTGCGTGTGTGCGTGTGTGTATGAGTGTGTGTGCGTGTGTGCGTATGTGCGTGTGCATGTGCGTGTGTGTATGTGTGTGTATGTGTGTGGGTGCGTGTGTGTGCGTGTGTGTACATGTGTGTGCGTGTATGTGCGTGTGTGTGCATGTGTGTGTGGGTGTGTGTATGTATGTGTGCATGTGTATGTGCGTGTGTGTATGTGTGTGTGTGCGTGTGTGCGTGTGTGCGTGTGCATGTGCATGTGTGTGTGCGTGTGTGTGCATGTGTGTGTGTGCGTGTGTGCGTGTGTGTGTATGTGTGTGTGCATGTGCGTGTGTGCGTGTGTGTATGTGTGTGGGTGCGTGTGTGCGTGTGCATGTGCGTGTGTGTATGTGTATGTGTGCATGTGTGTGTGTGCGCGTGTCTGTGTGTGCATGTGTGTGTGCGCGTGTGTGTGCGTTTGTGACTGTGTGTGCATGTGTGTGTGCGTGTGTGCCTGTGTGTGTGCGTGCGTGTTTGTGTGTGCATGTGCGTGTGTGCGTATGTGTGCGGGTGTGTGTGTATGTGTGTGTGCATGTGTATGTGCGTGTGTGCATGTGTGTGTCTGTGTGTGTGTGTGCGTGTGTGTCTGTGTGTGCATATGTGTGCGTGTGTGCGTGTGTGTATGTCTGTGTGTGTGTGCGTGTGTGCGTGTGTGTGCATGTGTGTGCGTGTGTGTGTATGTGTGTGTGTGTGTGTGTGTGCGCGCGCGCATGTCTGTGTGTTGTGTGTGTGTGTGCATGTGTGTGGTGTGTGTGTACGCGTGCGTGTTTCCACCAGTCCATCACAACTGGCGTGGGGGCACGTATTGGCGATACTGAACGCAGTGGATGGCGATCGACTGCGGTCCAGAACTTCAACCCTTGGTGTAGTCGATCCCGCTGAACACAAATCTGAAGTTCGTTTTTGAAATTATCGATTGATGTTGACCGAGCTACTGATTTTCTATTGGGAATTCGTTGAGGCGAATCAATTGTATGATCGGTCGTGATCGGTATTTTCAAAACCTAACCTCACATTTGCATTCTTTGCGACCACGGCTATCATCTATGTCGTAAACTTGAATACTATACGAAATTTGCACAATAAACACAAATTTAGACGAAAATTAAAAACGCATTTCAGATTTGTGTTCAGTGACCTCGATTACTTCAGGCCTGAAGTTTCGAGCTTGTTAAATGATATTCACGAAAAATCGATAATTTGATAAATATCTCTTGATGGCAATTGTTACTGCAAAAACTAACATAAGATTCGTATTCAGCGATCTAGATTACTCCGGAGCTGAACCTCACAGTTTGTTTATATGACACGATTATATACCATTTTCAGTTGAAATTCAATGTTTTCAAATCAAATTCAACGTTGTCACACGGGGAAGATTCCAGAAGAACGCTGAAATTTATTTGAAAAACGTTCAATTTGCTTTGAAACATGTTGAATTTCGACTCAAAATGTATATAACACCACGATTTGATTGGTTGACGATTCCTGTAAGATGGTGAACTGAACAAGTAGAGTGAACAGTTTTTTCGCAAAAGCTTGGCATTTGTACGTGGATGTTTTCCACATGCATTTCTGTATGAATTCTTTCTGTAGGATTTTTTTTGTAGAAAAAAATTCTCATGTCCTGCTATCTTAACGAGTAATGTAAACAGTTCTTAGAATGTATTGAATATCTCCATTATCTGCATTTTTTGAAAGAATTCTATTTTTTTAAATTTTGTCTTTGGCGAATGTCGTCGTTGAACTTATTTTACTACACAACGCACTTTTGAAGTTAATAAACGATATCAAGCGAAATTGAATAACACAAAAATCTCATGGTCATATTAATTAACACTCCGGTGCAAAATTTTAGATTCACCGCAGATTCATTTGTCCATTAGTACCCGAAGAATTCGCTGCCTAGAATCAGCGATGTTGCCGTCGTATTCTTCACTATCGAAAATCTCTATAGAATAATTCTAAGCAGGTTATCTCATCAGTGCAAGATACCGCGAACTTTTATTGAAAATTTAATGAATGGAGACCGGTGAAAAATATAGGTTCACTTCATAAAAAACCTGATTAATCACAAAAGTACCTACAGACAAAGTAAGATTAGTACTTCGTCACATCACCTTTGTTGTAAACAATATCGAAGATTGTATTTGGCATACTACTAATTAGATTATCATTAACAGATTGTTCAACATTGGTCCATGCATGAAGTATGGCGTTCTTCAGATCAGAAACCGAAGTGTAAATGGCTCCATTTTTGTACATTTTGTGTACAACAATGCAAATTTTCTAGTTTTCGGGTTGAGATCTGGAGAACAACTAGGCCACTCGAAAAGTTGAACTCTGTTGCCAAGCCAACCTGTAGTTGACTGGATGCATCATTTTGTTGGAAAATAAGGTTGTGCCTACGAAATCTTCTGAAATATGGCAAAGGTGATCTCCGAGCAATTTCTGGTAGTCTTTGCTGTTCATCCTACACGAGACGAAATTCTGAGACGAACGGGACAAGTCCTCATCCAGAAAACGCAGCCCAACCATGAGACTTCCACCGACAAAGTAGCGCCTGTAGAATACTCGCTCCTCCTCAGATCTCTCCAACAGTGTCGTACCCGTCGTGCCCATCAAGATTCTTCTTCTTTTACACTACCGTAGAAATCTGAGAAAGGAGGTCAAGTATCCTCTAGGCGCAACTTTGGAGGTGGAAGTCTCATGGTTGGGCTGCATTTTCTGGATGCGGACAGGGCCGAAGTTCCCAGGCAGGGAGAAGACGTCTGGGTATTTTTCGCTATTTTCTTGTCGTAATTTCCCCCATTTTCCCCCTAATTTATAATTTCTGCGGCGGCGTCGATTGATAATATGACTCATCGCCTAGCGCGATATTATATAGTACTATAAATAAATAGATAGTGTCATACCATACAACGCGCTAAGCGCTGAGTCATACCATAGATCGGCGCCGCTTCAGAAATTAGCCATAAGATTGGGGGAAAATCGGGAGGAAATGGGGGAAAAATTGCGGCACGAAAATAGCGAAAAATTCCCGGACGTGTTCTCCCTGCTTGGGAACTTCGGCCCTGGAGCAATCGAGGCCGCTGAACACGAACATGAAGTTCGTTTTTGAAGTATCGATTGCCATCAATCGATATTGATCAAACTATCGATTTTTTGTGGATGTCGTCCAGGCGGTCTGAAACTCTGGGGGTAGTCGAGGTCGCTAAACGCGAATCTGAAGTTCGTTTTTGTAGTATCGATCACCGACAATGGATACTGATCAAACTACGGAGCGCGAAAATAGCCGAAAATACCCAGACGTCTTTTACGTGCCAGGGGATTCAGGAGACGCGCCAAAGACGTCGCTCAACGTGTTTGGGGATTCAGGTAGACGTGCCGAAGACGTTGTCCAATGTGCCTGGGGATTCAGAAGGCGTGGCGAAGACGTCAGCCGCTAAGGGAGGATCATTGATGGGGACCAGTACCAGTAATGGAGACCGTTTCACTGAGGACCAGTAGTGAGGGACCAATAGATCGCTCTATCATACGATATACTGTACGTACTGCGAGCCTTTTATACTCCTAGGTAGGAGAAAAGCTGTACAAGTAGAGCAGCTAGCTTGATGTGATTGTCCATAGCTTAATGATATTGCAACATCGCGCGAAGCGCGTAAGTGCGAGGCACGCCGATAGGCGTGACGGAGCACTTGTTTTCTACATCCTTCTATATCCAACTTGTATATACATACATACGTGTATACATATATAATACCAGTGCTCCGTACAAATGATTTGTTAACAGCGGTTTTCTCTCTCCCCCCCCCCCCCTCCAATAGCAACTCGAGCCTCGTGACCACGGGGCTCGCGTAGCTATTCGGTTCGGCTCGTCGAGATCTATTGTTCGAGTTGGATGGGAAGTACTGCCTCACCCACCGTACAGCCCCCACTGCACCAACAAACTACCACCTTTTCCTGTCTCTCTCCAGTGCCATGCAAGGAAAAACGTTCGATGACGAGGACGACATGGAACGCTTTCTGGCTTTTTCGAACCAAAGCCAGAAAAGTTCTACGCTGATGGGATCGGGAGTCTGCCTGAAAGGTGGGGAGGATTGATAGAACATGATGGCAGTTACTTCGCTTCTTGACGTGTTTCGCTTTTTTTATAAAACTAAAAAATATGGTGTCTTGAAAATGACGAGAACTTCTGCAACGACCTAATACTTACTGAATATAAGTGAGAGCAGTAAGTATTAGGTCGTTGCAGAAGTTCTCGCCATTTTCGAGACACCATATTTTTTAGTTTTATAAAAAAAGCGAAACACGTCAAGGAGCGAAGTAACTGCCATCATGTTCTATCAGTCCTCCTCACCTTTCAGGCAGACTCCTGATCCCGTCAGTGTAGAGGGTGCTCTCACTTATATTCCTGAATACAGCTCGAGCGGAGGTCACTTGGTTGTGAATAAGGTAAGCTACGTCAGACAGAAGTAACTAGAACGGACATATCTGCTTATCAATTCTGCCATAGCGCTTCATGATAAGCCGCTTAACCGCACCTAGCTGGCATAGGTTTAGCAAGCAAATAAGGTTCAATCGTCACGTGTACACGAACTCATTTCCAAAATAACCTGATGAAGGTTTTCACTTTAACTATGGAGCAACTATTGATTTATTTATAGATGCACCATAAGTGCGCTACAACAGGAACATGAACATGCAAATTCCGTATGAACTCAAACAAACTCAATATAGTAAACTTAACACTGAACACCGACGAGACAAATAAAGACAAGAAATCAATATGCAAATGCAATTGATAAAGTATAGTGTTTCGCAGCGGTTCAGAAGCTTAAATACAAAGAGACTGCAGTAACGAACCAAATCATCTAAAGAGATTAAAAATAAAATGTCAATTTGAATGAATAATAATTAAAACGCAGATAATTTCGCTACACGAAATTATTGTGGCACTCTCCAACACAACGATATGATAACACGCACTGACCATGATAAAGCTGAAATGCTTGCCTCCTGTTTCGAAAAAACCTACAATTCGACGTCTAGTTTTTGCCCAAATCCAGAGCTTTCCTCTTCATGCATCGCACTCTCTTCTGCTCCCTGGTTCTGTCGCGAAGACATCATCCTTAGTGGATGGAAGTCTTCGTCCTCAACAAACCCTGATGGGATTCCTTACGTTGTCTTAAAAAACATCATCATTGAAATTTCAGGACCACTCGATTCTCGATTTCAATCGCTCCTTTACCCTCGGAGTGGTTCCCTCCAAATGGAAGCACTCAATTGTGGTTCCTCTACCAAAAAAGCATCCACACTCGGACCCCAATAACTTCAGGCCTATCAGCCTCACTTCAGATTTCCGCCGCGTTTTCAAAAAGCTGTTCAATAAACATATCGAAGCTCACATCAACACACTCAATATCATTCCCACCGTTCAGCATGGATTCCGAGCAGGTATGTCGTTGAAACCTCATTACTCTCCTGTTTCAATGAGTGGGTTAAAGCTTGCGATAGTAATTACTTCATCGATGTGGTCTATTTCGATGTATGTAAGGCTTTCGATAAGGTTTCCCACGATTTACTTATACTCAAGTTACATTCTATTGGTCTCAATCCTTGTATCGTTCAGTGGTCGAAGTCCCTCATATCAAACAGGACATTCTAGTAGGTCGTATTGGGTCCTTCTGTTTCTGCAGTGCATGCAGTTTCAAGTGTCCCTCAGGGCGGGGTCCTCTCGCCCTTATTATTTGACATCTTCACATCGGACTTGCCACTTGCGGTGGGTGACCTAGGTGTCACCTGTTGCATGCATGCGGACGACATCAACATTTTTAAAGTTGTTCAGGACAGTGATTCGGACTCTTCCATTCAACAGGCCATAAACAGGGTCGTTGAGTGGTCATCTCGTAATGGCCTCCCGTTATCACGTGAAAAAACCCGTGTTCTTCCCATTGGCAAACATCCTAGACAGCCTCATTATACTCGATCAGGTTTTCCCCTTGACGTCGTTGGGAGGTGAAGGACTTGGGAGTCTCCTATGACAGTAATCTGAACTTCGATTCGCACTGCAAGTCTATCTCAAGTAAAGGTCATCGCAGAGTCTATAATATTTTCAAGGTTCTTCACACTTCGGATCAAAACACTCTACTTAGGACGTTTAAGTTATACATTCGCCCCATCCTGGAGAGCAATACCACCATCTTTTCTCCCTTCAAAAAGAAGGATATTCTTGCACTGGAAAGAGTCCAGAACACTTTCACCCGGAAACTTTTCCTTTGTTGCTCCAGGCTTCCCTACAGTGAAATTCCTACCTTCACTGGTAGAAACGAGGCCTTCGGCATACCCTCTTTGGAATGGAGAGGAAAGTGCTTCGATCTCCTTATGGCTTTCAAGATTTTTAAGGGTTTAACTGACGAGGAAGGTCAAAGAGGTCACCGTGGAGTTTCTCAAAGCGACCTATATAGGGTTGTAGGACGTTGTCTGGGAAGCACCATAGTGGTTTCCAAATTTCCTGCGGACCTCTGGGTAGGTCAAAAATGGCAAAAAACTGTACCGCTTCAGTGCGGGCCGATAACGCAAAACTGACGCCTGGAATGCCCTTGTCGTGCCCACAAATAGTCCTGCAAAACGTTTGGAGCTTCAATCACTGCTAGAACCTAGGAATTGGTTAATTCCTAATTGAAGCGAGACGGCGCATTCACGGGAGGCGCGCGCGCACCAGGGCGCCAACGACTGGATGGCCGAGTGGTTAGCGTGGCGGACTTGCGGGTGGGAAGTCGAGGGTTCGATTCCGGCGGCATGGTTTCTGCATTGCTGGGCGCACATTTTGCGTTTTTGCCACCGTAAAGTGCTTTTCTGTCATGACTAGGTGTCATATTCGATTTCCAACCCTGATTTCAACCTTCTGTGATCGGATTTTACTTCAAAACACAAGTCACGCCAATGAATATGCAATAAACTGTTTAACAGTTGTGTTAGCGTTCTATGAAACACGTGAAGCAAAGCAGCTTCTGGCACCAGCAGCAGCGGACAAATGCCAGGGGTCGACAGGCACTTCATCGCAGGCGTAGTTCGCTGGTGTTGAGAAGTGCCCCGGATGCATGTCCACATATCCAGCTGCCACCCACGCGTACGCAAAGCACCTTCGGAATACCGGGGCGCAGAATTGCCTATACGTCTGACTGACCACCTGCAAGGACGGGTGCCTTGAAAATTACCTTAAAAATTTAAACATCAAGTGAGCTGGTCCGAAGCGATTCATGATTACCTTCAAAGTATTGTCTCTTAAGAAGCAGTTGAAATCCGGACGGAAGTGGAGCACATGTTCATGAATTCGCCGGATGAACCGTTTGAAAAGCCGGAAGAAGTATACATCGAGAGGCTGGCAAAGGCTCGTCGCTCCTGGCGGTATTGTCATCAGCTTAAGCTCTTTTCCAGCAGGCATCTCGGAAACGAGGTTCTCGTGATCCCTGAACCCATGCCAGCTGTCAAGGAGGACAATAGTTAGGGGTGCTGCCGAAGAGCCAACCACGCATTCTCGAAAGAAACGCGGGACTTGTTGATTACATATAGCGCGCGTGGGTGGTAGCTGGATATGTGGATATGCATCCGGGCACTTCTCAACACCGGCGGACTACGCCTTCGATGAAGTGCCTGTCGACACGTCCTGCCAGGAAGCTTCCGGCTGCTCTTGGCATTTATCCGCTGCTGCTGGTGCGAGAAGCTGCTTTGCTTCGCGTGTTTTATAGAACGTTACCGCAACTGTTAAACAGTTTATTGCATATTCATTAGCGTGACTTGTGCTCTGAAGTAAAATCGCATCACAGAAGGTTGAAATCAGGGTTGGAAATCGAATATGACACCTAGTCATGACAGAAAAGCACTTTACGGTGGCAAAAACGCAAAATATGCGCCCAGCAATGCAGAAACCACGCCGCCGGAATCGAACCTTCGACCTCCCTCCCGGAAGTCCGCCACGCTAACCACTCGGCCATCCAGTCGCTGAAGCCCCACTGGCGCGCGCCTCCCGTGAATGCGCCGTCTCGCTTCAATTAGGAATTAATCAATTCCTAGGTTCTAGCAATGATTGAAGCTCCAAACCTTTTGCAGGACTATTTGTGGGCACACAAGGGCATTCCAGGCGTCAGTTTTGAGTTATCGGTCCGCACTGAAGCGGTACAGTTTTTTGCCATTTTTGACCTACACAGAGGTCCGCAGGAAATTTGGAAACCACTATGGTGCTTCTCAGACAACGCCCTACAACCCTATATAGGTCGCTTTGGGAAACTCCACGGTGACCTCTTTGACCTTCCTCGTGAGTCCGAAGCTCCGATTTCTTCATTCCAGTAAATTCTCACACTAGAGGAGCGGCCTTAAAATTTACAACCTCATTGGCCAATACACAGATCAGGTCAAAGTTTTTCTCCTGCAGAGTTCGGTCTGTCTTCAATCGTGCTCTTCGTTATCCTCATTTTTCATCGAGTTATAATACGTTCAAAATCCAAGTTGCTGAGTTTATCACTTAATTTCTCATTGTTCGTGGCATTGTAATCTCAGTTTCATTGCTACCTTTTGTATGCCTTTCAGTTTTTTAATTTGACTCAGGTTTTTTTTATTCTGTTTGGTACTAGTTTCACTAACTTCAATGTGTGTCGGTATTTGACACTCCTGAATAAAGAAAGACCTATGTTCTTGTCAAGCACAGTGTGTTATTATGGGAGACTCCAACTTACCTGATATTGACTGGTCCAAAAAATCTCAGTACAGTGTAGACATGGCAAGGAAATCTTTGTGGAGATGTGCACATCATGCAAGCTCCAGCAGAGTTTCGAAGCCAACTCGGTATGACAACTTATTGGATATCATCCTTAGCAGTCACTTGCATTTTATTTATTTATTTTATTTATTTATTATATTTGCAGAGGGCAAACATTAAAAACAATGCTCAATACTACAAAGCCAAAACAAACACAACATGCAATACAAAATATATACAACGAGATGGTAATCGGTATCAATTGTCGACTTGTCTCAAGGAAGATCATATCTAAGTAATGTATTGCTAGCAAACCGCTTAAACTGCTTTACTAATAACATCCTTGATTTCTCATAAGCTTGAAGTATGCACTTCCTGCTCTGTATAAAAATGAGTTTGCAAATAAGCCTGTTTTTGGGCGGGTTAACGTGATTTTTTGCAGAGCACCTCTAGTACGTGAATTGGACAAAGTAAATAACTGTTTCATAATTACTCTTTTGCTAGTGCACCTAAAGTGCACTACCTTATGAACCATGCAAGCAACAACGACTTTACGTCGAGAAGCAAGGGAAGGAAGTTGAAGAAGCCTGTTTCTCACTACAGAGTCTGGAATTCGGTAATATTCCCAAGTGCCTGTACGGGCTAGGAGCTTTCGAGTGTAATTGTTCCAAACTCTCTCAATGCAATAAACTCCTTTCGGGTGGGTTGAAGACTGTGACACCAGGTTCTACAATAGGCCTAACATAAGTTTTATAAGCACGAAGTAGGATATCTTTATTGTTGCTACACAGTCCTTTAAAAATTTGAAACGTGCGCATAGTTGCCTGTTTACATCGATCTCTGACATGCTCAGAAAAATCCAGGTCAGTATTATAACGGAAGCCAAGATCTTTAACGGAACTAGCAGGTAAAACAACAACACCATCCATGTGGTACGAACGAGCCTGGATTGGTGAAGTTGCCTTTGGTTGCATAAACGTTGTCTTCTGAGGAGACAGAAGCAACTGCCATTTTTTACTCCAGATTACCAGAGAATCAATTGCCCTCCGCAGCCTAGAAGAATCACCTGGTTCCTTAATTACATTATATATCTTTACATCATCTGCATACATTTTTATAGAAATTCCATGACTTTGTATTACCTTTGCTAAGTCATTTGTATAGATATTAAACAGAATTGGTGAAAGAACCGCTACCTGAGGTACTCCACTCGTGGTAGGCATAAGCTGAGGAAATGTCTGATCTAATTTGACTTGGAACGTCTGGCCGGACAGGTATTCGGTGATCCACTTGACGAGAATCGGATGAAACCCCAATTTCCCAGTTTGAATATTAATTTTTCATGGAGCACCCGATCAAAAGCTTTCTCGAAATCGGAATATATGATGTCGCAAGTATACTTACTATTAATTGCAGTTGTCCAATCATCGATGGATTTGAGCAAGTTGGTTTCGACAGATCGGCCGGGAACAAAACCGTGCTATTGATCAGAAGTGATTCTAGTGCACAAAGAAAATTAATTATATGTTCCTCAAGCACCTTCTCAAAAAGTCTGCATAAAATGGATGCGATACTCACAGGACGATAATTTCCCGGATTACAGCTCGACTCGTTCTTCAAAATTGGGATGATAAAGGAATGCTTCCAACGTAAAGGAGCTTCGCTATACATCATTGATTGGTTGAAATGGTACGCGAGAGGTCCACATATGGCACCAGCAATTTTTTGGAAGAAGAAGAGCGGGATGAAGTCAGGTGTAACAGAGGAACACTTTGGCCATTTCATTAGTAAGTCATAAAGCAGATTCGACTCAGACCACGGAAAGTCAGTCATGGGATCGACTGCTGATGAAAAACTAGATGGTGTTATTCCATCACCATTCTGATATACTTTTGCAAATTATTTGCTAACAAATTCGCTTTGTCCTAAGCTGTTGTAGCAACAACTCCCTCATGTTTGAGACAGCACACATGACTGGGACCATTGATTTTCTTGTTTAATTTTTTTAAAACTCTGTCGATTTCTAGATTCAACCACCTTTTCTCCAAGTGCAAATTGTATCGCTTAAGCTTTTTTGTGAAGTTTACAGGGAACGTTTGATGTGTTGATAAGAATATTGAGATCTTACCATCTATTGGATCTAGTGATCACTCAAGCATTTATTTTCATTTCAATGATTCATAAATAAGCCCACTTTCCGTTTCAGAAGATCATCTTATAAGGCTAACTATGACGCCATCTGTCAGTTTCTCAGTTTATACAACACAATACACGTACAACAAATAAATAAATAAATGTAGTGATCACTCCATTAACACTAGAAAGGGAACGAGTAAATACGAAGGCAACGGAGTCCCCACTATTGGACAGATTTACGTAGCAGATTGAGTGGATAAGCAGATTAGTAAAAAGTTTTTGACAAGCCAACAGATACAGAGAAGTATAAGAAATAGTTGAACTCACCCTTCACCTTCTTCTTCAACGCCCCCACTGACGCTCCCCGTTGCAGTTGGTTTAGCGAGGTGATTCATATCCTCCACAGCACCCGACGTAAAGAGATTTTCACCGGCAGAAGCTCGTCGTTCACCTGTGCAAGTTCTATTAGTGATGCCATGAAAGCAACTGCGGCTGTATGCGACTGAAGCAGCAACGAATCTTAGGGTTTTTGCCACCTAGGATACAGTAGTGGGAGAAAATATAGTTGCAAGATTGGCTACAGTAGTAAGGCTTTCGCCTTCAGAAATTAACACTGATCAGACTAGCCATTGCCATTGCTTGATGATTGCTGATTGCCTGAAGTGCAAATGCTGTTTAGATGTCTGTCTGTTAATTTAGAAACAGCAAACGTAAGCACAATAGAAGAACTACTTCACCTTTCTCCACTGAGTAACTACAGGAGAGTTCTGGACGAGCCGCCCAGGTCACAAGACGTTCACAGGAAGAGATTTTTTTGCATCACAGCGCTTCAGAATGAACCGAAAAACATTGTTTTGACCAAAAGGATAGGAATTATATAGCCATTCAAAATGTGTACACATTATCGCATAAGACAACCTGCATATTTTGCATATTTTTTTAAAATATATAACTCCCTAAAACAAGAGATTACTTTGCCTTTGCTAAAAAGTGACTATTTTGAGTCGACTTTTTTGTTTCGACTAGATATGCTTAGTTTTACTTGAAAATTGTACAATTTAATATGAATACAGAATATATTTTCTAGAACTGTCAAGTAAGCTGAATCCAAATTAGGAATCTGGGTCACCACTGGGGACAGGTGAAACCTTACCGATGCAAGCGGTACTGCAGGATCAAAGGTAGCCTCCTGGATGCGTGGCGCATCCCAAAATGAATTGACTAGCGCCGATCTTTATGCTTTTACCATACACGAGCCTACGCCAGATTTCGAAGAATGAATAGATAACCGCAATTATTTCTTCTTCTAACCTTCCAAGATAGAATAAAAAGAGGTAGATACATTACAACATCGCATAAGATTATTCTTCGAGAGAAAAATAAGAATTAATGAACCAGAACAAAAAAAAATGTATGTGAAACGCACTGTTTGGAACAGGCAGCATTCGCGAGTAATCCAATGTCGGCAAAAGTGGTAAACCAGGAAACAAAGGCAGTTGCGGTGAGGTCAAGAGATTCGTCTCATACGGACCGAAAAGCGTATCCGTAAAGAACGAGTGATTGAGTGCGGCCTGGAAATCAAAACTGTACTCCAAATCACACCTTAACTAATGTCTAATTCTGATAACTTCCAACGCCCATTCAATGACCCCTAAATTGCATTCATTTTTACTATTCTCACCATTGCACAGGTTCTCAATAGACTAAAATTCACTTCGAAACAGTTTGTATAGCACCTTCGCATTTAACCTCGTCAATGTAAATGGTAACTGGTGAACGATTGGTAAAGAATATCATATTAGCTACGCCTCTTCAGTACATCATTATAAAACACGATAATCACACAATAACGTTTTCAATGTCTCTTTAGCGGGGACGAGCAATGAATCCTTCGCGGTAATCAGAAGTCAAAACAGACGAAAACATCCAGTATTTGAGCAACCACGCACCAACACTGGAAATTAGCACTCAATCAAGGAATAATAGTTGACGCTATCTTTCTTGATCTATCGAATATAGTGAGCCACAATAAGCTCATGAAGAAACATAAGCACTTACGAATCGATGGTCATCTGTTGAATTGGTTCATCCCTTTCCACTCCTCTTCTTCGACTCCCCACATGTCCTTTCATGTCCCCTGCTACGGTCGCCTTCTGGTACGGACCTTATGGCGTCCTCGAGCGTGAGGTAGAATTCATCCTTTTCGTGCTCGGGGCATCCCTTCTGCGGAGCGTAAACGAACATGACGGTCCAGTAACGCTCCTTCGTATCCAGCCGCAGGGACATGATGTGGTCGCTTATCCCTTAGACAGCAGCTACCGAATCCTTGAGGGACTCTGCCACAGCTATCCCGACACCGTTCCTCTTCGTGTCCTCTCCGTTGTAGAACAGCTTGACCTCTTCTCCAATCTCCTTGGCCTTCGCCCCTTTCCATCTCGTTTCCTGCAGGCACAGGACTTCTATCCTTCTGCGCTTCATCAGGTCGGCCACTTCCCTGGATCTTCCGGTCAGCGTTCCCACATTCAGAGTCCCAAGTCGAACTAGCTTCTTTGGCCGAGGTCGCTCTGCCCTCGGTAGCCCTCGCATACTGACCACAGAACTCAGGCGGGGGTTCTGCGCGTCACTTCCGGGTGACGTCCTAGCCTTCACACTGATTCCATTGCGACTCTTGATCATGATGTGTGACAGGTTTCTCCATCAGCCGGTCTGTCAACCTGGGCAGGACGCTGGAACCGTTGCCATTTTTGCACTTCCTGCAGGGCATGGCGAGTCGGACATCACATGAGGAGACATCACATACCAATAACCGTTTGTGGTGTCTACCACCTCTCACACCCCGTGCGGAGTTCATATCACCCCTTTCCTGCCTTCGGGGTGCCCTTTTCCTGCCTTCGGGGCGTGCTGTGATTCAGACTTCGCTAGGCTTCAGAAGAATTGTCGAACTTCTTCGCAGCCTGGGAGACGCTGCCGAAGATTGAAAACCTCCGCGGTTCGACACCCATTACCACCCCCCCCCCCCCCTCCCCCACGCCACGATGAGGCGCTGAACCATGTGGGAGTGGTACATTCAGTGACAATAGGTAATAAATGTTCACCACGCCTTCGTTGTGCCATCGGTGTTCATAAGGCAGGGTCCTCTCACCTTTACCATTCCTTTTTTATATTACGGGCCTGATTAAGCTTCTTTACACATCGCACTCGGTTAAAGAACAGATTTCTGCCCATGGCATCCAAGTTTACGCATTATTAATAGTGATAATTCGAACGAAATCTGCTCTGAACGTGAAAGACCTACTGATACCGACTATGCATCGGCCTGGAATCTACCTGACTTTGAATTTCGATAAATGTTTTGTGTTGGGAAAGAGCTGATCGGAAAGAGAGCCATAAGGAATTCCAGGATTAACGGTGCCCTCATCAAGAGCATTATTGTAGCTAAAGACATTGTGGTGATGATTGACTGGCCATCATATTCCGGAGCACGTCAGCTATTTGATAAGTTACGATTATGACGAACATCGCCCTTTGTTCGCCTTCCCGCAGCATTCATGCGGATCACCTGCCGAATTCACTGCGTCTCGTACACCACTTTCACGTCGAACTCGACACTTTTCAAATCAAACTGTAGGAGATTTGAAATCAAAGCGAACTCTTCCAAATCGAAGTGGCTTCCAGGCAGGTTAAGCTACAGACTGAATAAGATGTTTAAAATAATTTTTTGTTCAAGGAAAGGTGTACCTTTTTGTTTTGGTGTACCTTTCTTTGAAATTCTTTAGTTTACCTGCCCCAATAATTGTGATAATTTTATAAAATTTTTATTTTTTAAAAAATAATAAAATAAAATTTGTCTTAAAATACAACAAAGAAGCAAGCACATATAGCGCATCCAAAGTTCAGATCACGCCATGCATTCAAAAAGTTCGCCGCGACTTTTATTTCATTGATAGCATAAATGCCACTTACGTGAACCATCAAAGAGAGGATATGTGTTTTTTTTACAGTTGTTATTGTTGCATCGCTTACAGGTGTCAAACTCCAAGCAGAAATTCTGCTATCAATCGAATAAAAGTCACCCCTTAGACGAGGGCATAGCGCAATCTTTTTTGCAGTAAAAAAATGGCCGCCTTCCTGCTCCTAAAAACAAGTTTTAAGCCATAATTTTTTTCTCAAAAAAAATCATAGAATTTCAAACACTGTGTTCAATTATCGGGTAAAGAATATAAACTTCAAAGAAAGTTATACTAAAAGTTTCCTTGAACAAAAAACTATTCTAAACTCTTTGTAAAGTCTCTAGTATAATGTAGAAGAAGCTCATTTCGATTTGGAAAAGTTCGCTTTTATTTCCAAAGTCCCAAGCTAGCTTAGAAGAATGTCCAATTCGAAGCAAGAACGATATAGATAATCCACTGCTCCTCCACTTGCATAAAACCTGTGTCGTGCCCCAACAGGAGTATTGTTCACAAGTGCGCAGTAGTGGGGGACCAGTCCCAGTAAGAGGGGATGATATAGATAATCCACTCCTTTTACACCTGCACAAAACCTATGTCCTGCCCCAACATGAGTACTGTTCACAAGTGCGCAGTTGTTGTGGACCAGTCCCAGCAAGGGGGACCAGTAGTGGTGGAGGAGTACCGAGAATGGTTGCAACGGAATTTATAACAATCACATTTATTTGCCTAACAGTGCACTTTACCCCTTTCCACTACTCATTTTCCTTTTCAGACATTCATCTGATTATATATATATATATATATATATATATATATATATATATATATATATATATATATATATATTGCACTGTTTTTAACCTGCCATTGCAGCTTTTGTGGGGCGTGGAGCGCAGATGGAGGTGCCAGCTTTCGCGTACACCAGATACGAGGTCCTTAGCTCGGATTTCCAGCTAAGACCAACCAAGCGTTCCACCTCTTCGGATCAGTGAATCATCGGCTGGCCACCACAAGTCATTGTATAGGCCAAATACGCATTCAAATCGCCTCCACGAGTTCCCGTAGAAGTGGAATATGTGGCCATTCCAAAAGAAATTAAATAACGCCGTAATTTATCCTTTCATCCTTTACTGTGCACAGCTCTTTCCTGCTCCACACGGTCCTTTGAGGTTGCTCACTCAATTTGGAATGGTGCTTGGTGGGAAAATTTTGCACGTTCCTGGCTTTCCAGGCGCTGACCAAGGCGATAAGTCCGAAACTTCAGCAGACTAAAACTGTGTTGTCTCGGCTAGTTGACGCATGCGAAGTCACAACGACATATCTTAAGGATTTTACCTACTAGCTGCTATTTTAGTGTAACCCAGTCAGTCTAACCTCAATCTCATCTGTTGTCCTCCTTGCTCTTTCCACGAGGGCAGTTGGCAAACCCGTGCCCCGAAGCTCCAGCACGAATCTGTGATACCTGAAGGTTTGATTGTACCGACCAACTGGTACGAGTAACAATCATTCTTAAAAGCTCTGAATGTGACGTATAATCCACTTTTAACTTTGTATATTCTACCGTGACCGCGCGATTTTCATCCCGTTGGACCTAGTATTTCGTGTTTTTTCATGATCATAATATTGATATCCTAGCGTGTTTTGCTTATTTTGTGTTGCACACATTGTAGTGTACAAGTAAATAAGTAAATAGTAGATCCTGACTTAAGCCTCTTATTGGATGATGGCATGACTTCTCCTCTCATGTATTCTTGTAATAACTAGACAGCTTTACACTTTTCCCTTTTCCCTTGTAATCAATCAGAAGCAATAAAAAATACTCAACAGGAAGAAAGGTGCAGACCTGATGAAGAGGAGAATCTATAGGTAGTTGTGCCATCATATCCGGTGACAAGATCTGTTCACTTGCACACAAGGTATGCCTCCTCAAAGCAAACTAGGATGGTAGAGGGAACGACCAAGTAAACGCGAAGAGTTGAAACGGATATAATATACCAATACTCGCTACCTGTGTTCGCTCCGGTTGCCCTCGTCCTGCTTTATTGCAACTCCAAATTGGCATCGCCCATGAGTTCTTTTTCGGCTTGAACTCGATGGTGAGTCCTCGCAAATGTCAGAAGTGGAAGAGTCATCAGAATCCTCAAATTTGAAATACATTAAAACTATGAAAGAAGGATGCTGTTTGCATAGCTACTGATCTTGAATATAATAATCTCATGTCATTCTAATTGCGAAATGAGCTTCGAAACCAACACATTCGAAACTTGTGGACAAATTGAGCTGGGCAAGATGATGGGCGGAGATCGTTGGTGTCACAGATTCAGGTTCAACATTTGCTTTTCCACTGAGAATAGATCCACGAGACCCTCTTCGAGGATGATCGCTTGCTGTTCCTTAAACAGAACTTATCTTGAAATAAGAATCAACGTAATATTATTATCTATTGATTTCAAAACAATTGTAATGTAATGTAATGGGGAATATACCTTCTCTACTTCAAGTGCAGGCTAGCCTAGACATAGGGAATACACCTAGTTTACTTCAAGTTCAGAAGTGCTAGACAGCAGATATTGGACAGTAGCTGGTGGTGACCGCGTAGAAGACACCAAGCCGACGTTCTTTTTAGAATCCACTGATCGCTTCCCCGCTTACACCGCGATCGTCTAAGCACTCGGACCAGCCGCGGCACACGTATTCCGCTCTCGGGGAGGCGGTTACAAAAGAGTAGGCCAGAAAAAACGCCGGGCGGTCTCCTCGCCACTAGGTGAGCTCCCGCACCCTTCCCCTATTCTCCTCATCCTCTCCACCTCTATGTATGATCATCCTGCCACATAGTTAGAATTGTAATTATCTACGGTAAACCATGATATACTCCTCACGTTTACTCCTCTCGTCTATTACATATTCCGTATATGAGTGGAACTATAGTACACTTAGGGACAACTGATCCACCGCTCCTTGGCGGCGGAGAAACTTTCGGGCGCCCTGCTTCTCCATTTTCTCCCTTGTCTCGCATTGCCTGCCTGGTGAAGCGTTTTACCCCATTTGCTTCTACAATTCGACTTCTGTGTTGGTTTAGTTAGCAAATGACCCTGGGCGTTCTGAAATGAAGCGTTCCACTGCAGTTGTTCCACATTTGAAATTCTCTGTTGGAGCTCAAGTTGGAAATTGATTCTAGATGTTCTTGAAATGAAGCGTTTTACTCGAACTGTCTCCACAGTTCGACATTTTCTGTGGGGATTTAGGAGCTCATCCGAGAAGTGTACGGTTGGGTTCTGCGCCCTTCAAGCGCAGGATCAGACTAAGGAAGGAACGTCGGGGTGTGGTCCATTTAACTACTCGTGCCAAAGTTTCTAGTACTAAATGATTCCGGGGAAGGGTCACCTTGTAGCTGTGGCTCAATATATTCGCCACCGGAGCGTGGCTTGGAGATGTAGGGTAGATTCCATACGCTGCTCTGCTCTATGCTGTCTCCGCGACAGGCCAGCTTTACCAATAGTCGGAACCAACGTGAAACAAACTGCACCAGTGTGTTATCATCGATCGAATTTCCGCGCGAGCGCCGACGCAATCCATATGTGCGGCGCGTCAATTCTGGAGAAGCGTGCTCCGATGTCAATTTTGCACTCTAATGCAAGTATGAGCCAGTTGTCCCCCGCGTACTGTAGCGTTTTTCTTCCAAATATTCCGTGTAACTCCGTATGCAAATAAACTCGGCACTAGTTAAAAGTTCCGACTCCACCGAGAAGACTTTTGTCGAAAAAAATTTTTTCGCTGAAACATTGTCCAGGGGGTTATTTGGGGTGCTGATCACGAATCTGATATCCGTTTTTCACGACTCGGTCGGAGATCACCGATACCGCTAACATGGGTGGTCTAGGCAGGGTTCCCGATTTCGCTGAAACTTTGTCTAGGGGGGGGGGGGGGGTCATTTGGTGTGCTGATCACGAATCTGATATCCGTTTTTCACGATTCGGTCGGAGACCACCGATACCGTTAACATGGGTGGTCCAGGCAGGGTCACCGATTTCGCTGAAACTTTGATTCCTTTGGAGAGCCTGAAGTGCCATAATTGTAGCGTATTCAACGAACGACTCGAAGTAGCAGTCACTCCTTTTCTTTTTTCCCGCCAATATCGCGGATTTCGTAACTCGATGAACCGACCACTAAGGTGCCTTTTATACTCCCGCCACCGAGCGGCGCGCAAAATCGATAGCTATGCCGACCATCACGCCGCGCCGCGCGGTGGGGCAAGTATTAAAGGCGCCTTACCCATACCAACCTCTACTTGCCGTTACCGGCAGAAACTTTTAGAATGTAATTCTGCGCCTTCCTGTATCTATATTATTCACCAAAATCGTGAAAAACGGATGCCAGATTCGTGATCAGCACCCCAAATAACCCCCCTAGACGAAATTTCAGCGAAATTGGTGACCCTGCCTGGACCACCCATGTTAACGGTATGGGTGGTCTCCGACCGAATCGTGAAGAACAGATGTCAGATTCGTGATCAGCACCCCAAATAACCCCCTAGAAGAAGTCGCAGCAAAAACAAATTTTCGACCGAAGTCTTGTCGGTGGAGTTGGGACTTTTAACTAGTGCCATAAACTCATATAAAAGAATATATCACCGCGCCTTCTGATCGTTACCCGTTTTTAACCATTTGCAACTTTCAGTGCCCCTTCTCGTTTCCGCAAAGATTCGGCAAAAATGAAGCGTTTTCTTACTATTAGGAGGATGGAGATTCTTCCTATTGTATTCGCTGTTGCCGTTACGGCTTATCGTTGAGACAGTTCCATTCTTGCAAAATACAGAACATTATTCCTGGGAGCGGACAGAACTTATGAATGGCCATCGCGGCTGCGCAGTCACCGCCGCACCGTAATTAGTCGTTCCTGCGCCGCCACTGATCACTGTCGCATGTGCGGCAGCCGCTGCCGCGAACGCGTCGACTACTCCTTTGGACTTTACATGAAGCCCTCACTGGTTTTTGTTCAGCTATTCGGCCAACTATGGTTTCCCTTCGTCAGAAAAGACCGCTGGCTACCTTTCAAATCGTAAAGAGAGCGGCGAAGCCACTTGATCATAGCCGGTAAGGAATTAGGACAGGACGCTGAAGACTGAAAACACAAGGGACCAATGTGTCGGACTTGGAAATATTTTTAGAAATTAAATACAAACTAATGAGGGAAACTTAAGGACAAAAATTAAGGGTGTTGCCAAATTGTTGTAAGCAAACATAGGAACGGCTGAAAATAATCCAGAAGAAGGTAACTAAATGGAGTAGAACGGGTAGAAGTAAATCAGAAGGACAGCAAGGAGGTCTAATGAGAGTACTCTCAGATTTTGAAGATTCGCAGGCTCTTAAAATGTGTTCTTGAAATCTATCCTGGTTCTACTTTACCCCTCGCCTGCCACACACACGCGGATGTCGTCGCGGCTGCGGTGGAGGATGTCGCGCTGGCGGCGGGTCAAGGGGAGAGTCGGAAAACGTAGCCTCGGAGTTGCCGCGTCGCCGCAATTAGCGATGACATTCGTAAGTTCAGATCCTCACGCTCGACGCACCGCACACCTGGACTGCGTCGGCATCCACCTGGAAATTCGATCGATGATAACCAAGGATGAGCGGATTTTTTTGCTGGAAGAAGCAGAACACGAAAGAAGGAATGGAAGCGCTTAAAATGGCCGGAAACCGGAATACGAGAAATGAAATGATACATATTCGTTATTTTTTCAAAAGTGCATCTGACAGGAGTATAGAAATTCCTCTATTAATCTCTCGTTAATCTCCTGTCTCCTATCAATCATCTATCAGTTGTGCTATGTAGATCTCTTTTTTTTCCTCTATTTTTTCACTTACTCCTTGCCTGTTTTCCTCTACTGTTGAGAAGCCTCCGTACGATGACTCATTTCTATAACCGTAGTTAACGATATCTGCTGGCTGATCTGTACCTTGAACTTTCTACGCTTCTATCTGAAGCTTCATCAAATGTCAACCACGGTCCGCCCGCTCGTTTCCGCATAAATAGAGCCGGTTGTGCTCACAGAATCAGTTGTCTCAGTTGCTCCTCCGGTCGTCTTCTACAGTATCCCTTTTAAGTGCCTTCTCCGGTTGCCTATACACATGTTGTTTATTTTTCGATGTACTCGACTTTATTAAATCTAATATTATTAAAAATAAGGTTTAGTTACCCAAGTATGAGGTCTGACGAGCCCCGAGAGGCTCGTGACGGTGTGGTTCGAGTTCTGTTCAGTGCGAAACTATAAGACCCGCGTGGCATTGGTATTGGGCAGAGGTCAATATAAGGACAGCCTACAAAGTGGCGGTGAGCTTTTGCGATGCAATTTTTACAGGATGTAGGGACCCGAAAATGCACTTTTGAAGAAAAAAAAAAAAGAATCCGTGTGGGGAGTCCAAAACCATAGTTAGTTTTTTCGGAATTCTCTTCTGTGGTCGAATAAGCGTGTGGACGCATGAGCGCGAAGTTCATGACGCCCTGCCACCACCCAGCAGAATGTGGTCGGTCGGCGTAGTGGTAATGCTGTAGCTTCACAGGGGCAAGGTTGTGGGTTCGATTCCCTTTTGTAATGGTGTTTTGCATTTTGCGATTTATCGTCAGTGCGACTCTCCATCCCCATTTCCAACACATTTTTGAACAAAGACATGGCAACAAATGACGTTTCCGTTCATCGTGCTCCTTGAAAGTGGATAGGTGAATTTTTCCAGGTTAAACAAGTCAAGAACTGATGGATGCCAGATTCGTGATCAGCACCCCAAATAACCCCACGCACAAAGTTATTTAGTTCGGGCGATATTGGTGCTTCTGACCTCATCACCCTCACTCGAGCCTGGTCCTAGAGCGGGCTTTGTACCTCGGTCGTCATTGTTAAACATTGGTGCTACTACGCCATTTTTTGAACGGGTGGTAAATAGGAGCGTAGATGTTCAGTTTGTGAGCAGTGTGTTTCGCTTACATTCTTTTTTGCAATCTTCCGTCACTACTGAAGAAGGTTGGTACATCATTAGCTATTTTTACAAGCTGGTTACTACGTTTCTAACTCCACTCAAGTAGAAAATATATTAATATTTGCTATCTACAACACCTTATCATCTTAAAACAGCTTGATTGTTTGAAAATCAGAAAGGGCCATGCACTGTACCAGCGAGGTCGAAAAAAAATATTCATACTTCGGTTACGGGTGTTACTTGGAGTGCTGATCATGAATTTGATATCGGTTTCTGGATTTCCCGTTTCCTTATGACAGGTTAGAGAAGGTGTGAGTAAATGAGGGTGGTGAGGTCGGATGCACCAATTTCGCCCAAACTTTGTGCGTGAGGTTATAGATGCCTAGTTATTTTGGGTAACGAACCCGGCATCAGTTTTTAACTTGCTTAACCTGGAATTCAAAAATTCTCGCTTTTCCACTTTCAAATAGCTCGATGAACGTAAACGACATTTGCTGCTATGTTTTTGTTCAAAATGTGTTGGAAATGGTGATAGAGAGTCCCACTGACGATAAGTCACAAAATGCAAAAACACCATTAGAAGAGGGAATCAAACACCTTGCCCCTGTGAAGCTGCAACACTACCACTACGCCAACCGAACCACATCCGGCTGGGTGGCAACAGAGCGTCATGAATTTCGCGCACACGTTTCCTTTTTTCGGCCACAGAAGAGCATTCCGAAAAAGCTATGGTTTTGGCTATGGTCACACGGAACCCTACATCCTGTAAAAAAGCACACCGCCACTTTGGACGCTCTCCTTGTGAGACGTCGAAAGTTGCTTTTGTTGCATTTTTTCCGCAAAACTTCTCGAGCAGCAGAATCTTCCACAGATTAATACAGATTCTCATCATAGCAACATGACGAAACATGAATTCATAGTATTGTTGTGATATCCTTCAGGAATACCGATGCAGTCCTGGAGCAGACACAACCTTCACTGACCCCTTCGCTTTATGGTCCTGCGCTATATACTTACAAAGTATTTGTAACTATTTGTAACTAGTCGATTAAGAATTCTATGATCATTCAAATGTTCACTGCATTTTTTTTAGCACACAATGCAAGCATACCCTTTGCTGGTACATTAATTTTGCCTTGCGCTCATCCGTGGATTGCCATTTTTGGGTAATGTTTTGGTAACCTAACCAATAATAATGCTAGAGTTAGTCAAATAGTATTTCTCTCACAATTATATGAAGAAGAACGCTTTTTAATTGATAACGGATTGAGTTCAATAGAAAACTAGCGCTGAACAGTATCCACTTCTGTTATCCTCTTCTGCTCCAAAAGCTCAAAATGACCGGGAACCGGTACACGAAACCAGAAACAAAAAATCCGCACATCCCTGATGATAACACACCGATGACGTTTGTCTCGCGTTATTCCGACTATTGGTAAAGCTGGTCTGTCGCGGAGGGGAGCACAGAACAGACCAGCTGAAGAAATCTACGCTATCTCGCCAAGCTGCGCTCGCAGGGACGAATATATAAAGCGGCAGCCACACAGTGACCCCCTTCCCGAAGCAACTTAGAACTAGAATCAATGGCATGGGCAGCTAAATGGAACAAATCCCGGAGCTCCTTCTCAATCCTGATCCTGCGCTTCAAGGGAGCAGAACTCGACCGTACACTTCTCGGATGGGTTCCTAATCCCCCACAGAAGAAGTCTAATTCATTTCAAAATCATCTAGAGTCATTCCCAACTATCTCACCGAAGAAGTTCAAATGTGAAACAACTGCAGTAAAACGCTTCATTTCAGAACATCTGGAGTCATTTTCTAACTAGAGCCCACTGAAGAAGTTCAATTATGGAAACCATAGTCATCACTTATCTAAACCCCCACAGAAGATATCGAAGTCTTGAAACAATTGGGGTAAACGCGATCGCCATTATTCTGCATCGGCGGCTGCCCCGCCGCGACGTCGCGTGCAGCACGTTGCGGATTGCGCTTGGTGCACTGCGAACTCTTTTCACTGCACTGCCGCTTCAAGACTGTCGAATCTGCGGCAATAACATTAATTCGACCCAACAATAACACAAGGGAAGGATACTAGGTGACCATGGGACTTTGAGATGAGACGTATATCGCTGAATGCGGCCTCGAACGCTGATTCGTGCGGGTTTGGGCCAAAACAAGCTAGGTTTGTTCGCTCCCACTGGCCCCGGTGCAGAGGTCCGGCTGGACTGTGGCAACCAGCCATCTAAAGCGCCAAGGGTCCCTTTGCGTAGCGCAGCGCCTAGGAAACCAACGATGGGGCCATGTGGGGGGGGGGGCAGACGGGGCTAGAGCACGCACCGAGAGGGTGCAAAAGGACAGTTGAGGTCTGGATCGCTACAATTTGTGAGTGCCGGAACGGCCTCTCCTTTTATAGGAACTACCCCTAGGAGAGTACGGTGGCCTCTGTAAATGGTCGCGGGGTGCTACCGAGCACGGCGAGTGAAGAGAGGGAGCAGTCTCCCCGAAGAATCGCGGCTCGGTGTTGTGTTCTACACCGCTACACACGCATCCTTGAGGAGTAGCCTGACACTCATCATGTGGAACCTGCTCGGACGACAGGACGTCGACGCAACCCATTTGGGCAATGGTTTTGTCCAGCTACAGGTGTATCCCTGCCATACGAATCCTGCCCTTCAACTCGTCGTGCTTCGAGTACTCGCGCGTGGAACTGTCACTTCCCAGTGGATCAAAATGGCAGACCTTCCTTAATCCCGCAACAGGAGTCGTCAGCAGCACAGCCACGACCGCAGATTGCTCAAGTTTTCACCCTTTCTATCTGCTGGCCAATGGATCCCTTCCCAGGTAACCCACAGTCAGCGTTGTTTCTTCCAGAGCACCTTCGCGAGCCCGTTTGTATAGCTCTGCCCTGTAGTCCCGTTGCAGGTGGCCATTTCAATTGGAAGAAAACGCTCGTTAAAATCGCGCGCAAGTATTTCTGGCCCACCGTGAAGCGGGACGTATATCGGTTCGCTTGCGCATGCGATGAGTGCCTGAGAAAACGGTCGCACCCGCTAAACCGCGAGAATCTTATCCCGGTCCATGCCGACGCAGTGTTCCACAAAGTGTACTTACCACGATACTATCTCAACGGTAGGTCGGAACGGCCCAAGTGTTGTTTATGGGCAGAAACGCCTCTACCTGGGAAGTATTAGGTTGGTGCATAAGTTCTCGGACATTTGATCCCTCCCGAACTGAAAGCGCATTTTCCCGCCAAATTTCTTACACGTATCAACTCGTAAATGATCGATCGATAGAGAAAGGAAAGGGCTACAAAACTGTTCCTAACATTTACTTCTGCGTTGTTAACGTCAGCTATTATGGCTAAGCAATTCATCCTAACCGAGACGCATATTCGGCACGTCATGTTATTCCTGCATCAATCTGGCCTCAATGCCAACGAATCGTATCGTCGCCTGAAGGATGTTTACAACGAGAGTGCTCCTGCTCGAAGTACTGTGTACCAGTGGTTCTCGAAGTTTGCAGTTGGTGAATTCTCCGTTGAAGATAATGAACGAGAAGGGCGCCCGATGACACTGGATTTGGATGGCCTCCGAAGTAGAGTGGAAGCGGGCCCACACCAAACCACTTGCGAACTATCAAGCACTCTTGGTGTTAGTCACTCAACAGTCGTTCGAGAAATGAAGTCGATTGGCAGGGTGCAAAAATTGGGTCGCTGGGTACCTCACGACTTGACACAACAAGACATGGATCGCAGAGCCGATGTCGCTCTGTTTCTCCTTACCCTCAGACGTACCCACGGATGGCTGGACAACCTTGTCACCGGGGATGAGAAGTAGATACACTACTCTAATTATCACCGGCGTGCACAGTGGGTTGACGCAACTGGAGAGGCAGAGGACGTCCGAAACCCGACCTTCACGTGAAAAAGGTGATGCTATGCATTTGGTGGAGCGTTCTTGGCGTAGAATACTGGGAGCTGCTGGACGAAGGGATAACAGTGACGGCAGAGGTTTACGTCAACCAACTGAGGAAGTTGAGGGCCCACCTTCAAACCACACGACGACAGCAAGTGAAGGTGTATTTTCAACACGACAACACAAGACCGCATATTGCTAGAGCGACGGAGGCTGAGTTGGCGGACTACGGATGGACCGTTCTTCCACATCCACCTTACTCACCAGATCTCGCTCCTTCTGATTATCATTTGTTTTCAAGCCTTCAACGCTATTTGGACGGCCAGCAATTTAGGAACCGAGAGGATGTCAAGGAGACACTGCTCACATTTTTCGAATCACAACCGGCCATGTTTTGGAGAAAAGGCATCCATGACTTACCAGCACGTTGGCGAAAGACAACTGATGTAAAGGGTGGTTACTTCAAATGATTTGATATTGTTGTTCGTATGTTGTGGTAATAAATATTTCATGCCCCAAATGTCCGAGAACTTATGCACCAACCTAATAACAATCTGCAGGTATCTCGACCCCAATGCAACTCTGCGCAGTGTTAGGCCCCGTTTATACTTCGTCGCGGCGCGACGCGATGGCCACGCAATGAGGCCAAACTGATCGATCGCGTCGCACAATCAATATGGCCACTATACGTGGCGTCGCGTCGCCCCGCGACGAAGTATAAACAGGGCCTTAGGGGCGACGGAAGTCGCGTGTTGGCGCCATGTTGGTTCACGTGCTCCGCAGCTGACGTACGCGCGCGGGATGAGGGCTCGTATCGCGACTCAGAGCAGTGCACAGGTGGCGTGGTAAGGAGGCGCCCGGACTCGAGAGCGAGGTGTCGAGGGTTTGGGTCCCGCAGACTGCGTTTGTTTTGCACTTTTGCAAAATCCAAGTTTATCATATAGGTGAACCACTAGGGGTACCGAAAGAGAGATCGTGGACTAGAACGTGCGAATGGAACAGCTCGATAAGGGATTTGAAATACCGGAAGAAGCCAACATCGGCTGGCTGGATTAGGCTCGTAGCTCCAGGAGGAATGGTCCGCATGACAAGTTTTTTCTCCTCTGCTACAAGGGCAGTAATGGTCTCATGGTGAGAAACCCCGGACCAGGAGTCAAAATGCAGCACGCATTTATCTGGCATACGGGGCACGAAAACGTTCTCAAAGAGTGAGAGCGCTGTGCCAGATGTCATCATGTGGGAGTGCCCGGCGACGACTGAGGGATTTTTTGCCTGAAATATTCCTATCAATGGAAAGCGACCGTTCGGCTCCTGTAGTTGCACAAAGAGCGTCTCTCCGAGCTTCCTAAAGCGAGCAGCAGCGGCATCACTGTCAGGCTACAAGAAATCCTTGCTCTCTGCTCTGCACTCCGCTTGGACCGCGGCAGCAGCATGCAACGCACGCCAGAGTGATGAGTTCGAAAGGCGAGACGATAAGTCAGGTTTGTCCCCACTATCGGTAAGTGTTGGAGATCGTGTCTATCTAAGAGACTTCACTCCCAAGATGGGACTCTCCATCAATCTCTGTTAAACCTGACTGGGTCAGTTCAGGGTTATTTCAGTCGATCACCCCCATCTGGTCATAGTCAGCATCTCGTCGCCCCAATCGCCACCAAAACGGGTACACATGAATCAGGTGAAGAAGTATTTCAGGCTAACTGGTCCAGTATTCACCTCACCATCGCTACCAATCGAAGAAAAGGAGGCTCTTGCCCACCACAATGCAGAGGACACGGACAAGATCGGTTACAATCATAAAGTTCCTTTTGTTTCAG
>OX377206.1:40478464-40506035 GCA_947396885.1 Heligmosomoides polygyrus polygyrus
GACTTTCGGCAGAAGCATTAGAGACAGAAGGCCTCCTATGACTGAAGGGAGGACGGCTAACGCCCTTCAATGAGAATGAGGAAGCCGTGTTATGCCTTAGCCTGATAACTTCTCTCGGTACAATGGAGGCAATGTCGGGTGGTTATGGGAACAGGGAGTCCAAAAGTTTCTGCGCTCGTGGGCCACTAACGGGTGTGTAGGCCAGTTGTCCCCTTGTACTATAGTTCTAGTCCTGAACTACACAGTGCCACTAAAAATTTATTTAAACGAATTTCAGTTTTACGTTGTAAACCTAAAAGTCGAAATGGGCGCACCTTCCAATGAAGCCTTTTCCACTTTGTCACACAACAATTCGTAGGTGGCAAAAATTGAGCTCTCGAAGTTCTGCTTGAGGACTTCCTGAAATTGGATATGCCTTTTAACACCAAAACCATTGTGAAAGTAAAGAAAAAGCATCCTCCTAACATGGGGTAACGGTAAACTTGAGAAGATGATCAATCATTGGAGTGGTATATACCATTTTCACATGGAATTGGCACTTTTAAAATCAAATTGAACACTCTTCAAACCAAATTGGACACTTCACGCAATACTGGACACTCTTCTAAGCAAGGGAAGGGTTTCCACCTCCCATGGAAATTCAAGTGGAGACCAGACTCATTAGAAAGAACTCGAAATGCTGAATACGGATATGGGAGTCAAAATCCCAAAATGAAACACCTGAGCGGGTTCTGACCTGTCCAAGTTAGGTGGCTGGAGTGCGAGCTGGCCGATCGAAAGATTTGGTGGAGAGCGGCGAGGGGTGGGGCTGCATAAGAGTGGTCGGCCAGCGAAGCAATGGGGCAGGGGTAGTGCTCCGGCTCGTCAGGTGTGAGGTTGTTGGTTCGGTTCCCATGGTTTGTCTGTGTTTTGCATACATCATAGTTTATCTGCGAAATGACATTATATTCTGACTTATGAGGCGTTTTTGACTAAATAGCCGATAAAAATATCATACACTTTAAATACAAATACAAATATCATACTTATCATACACATACACTTGAAGGCAAAAAAGAACTGCTATAGCGACATCTTCATTTACCTTCTTTGCACAAATGCGATCAAAATCTTATACTGAACAACTGGAGGTGTTTCTAATAACTTTAGCATTCCTTGAACGAAACAAAAAATGTGTGAAGCAAACAATTCTTCACACTGCACATATTATACATGCAGCCTCCCCTCGAGTGACATAAGTATTTCAAAAAGTTTGAAAACCTAAGGGCAAGAACATCCGGTAAAAATCCACTGGTTGAAGAGGTCGAAAATTTTTATTAACCCAAACTTCACCCAAAGGTTATTTGAGGTGATGCTCACGAACCTGGCATTTGTCGTCAAACCGACTCATGATCTATATTTTTCGCGTAGAATTATTGTATGACTTGTAGTATCTTTTCAGCTGCAATTTGTAATCGATAGCATTTGTTTCACATACTTCGAGCAAGAATGTTTTGAGAACAACGCCGCTTGGCGGCTTTATCTTCTCCATCTTACAGTACTGGCCGTACTTACATGTCGTGAGGAGGGGGAGCGGAGCTCTCTCGCAGTTCTTTTGCACTGTCGCCATCTGAAGCCACAAATACCGCTCCTCTTCCCACAAGTTTCGACGTTAGGGAAAGGTTGGTCGATTTTGTTGGCTGTAACTTTTTTGGTTGATCATTTTTTCTTGTTAATACATTTGAATACTCAAACTTAGTCTTATTCTCAAACTTAGGAATAGAGCGCGTGGCAGACATTAACAAGTGGGTACCAACAAGTTCGTTTAGGATCACCACAGCACTGAATTCACTACATGGTGCATCGGCCGGGAATCGAACCCGGGCCACCCGCGTGGCAGGCGAGCATTCTACCACTGAACCCCCACTACATGGTGCATCGTACCGATGAATTCAGGCTAGTTCAGTTTTCTCAACGAAGATAACAATAAGACTCACTAGGGAAGGGTTTCGACCTCCCATGGAACTTCAAGATGAGACCAGGATCACTAGAAAGAGCTGGGAATGCTGATTACGAATATGGGTGTTAAAATTGCAAAATGAAATTCCTGTTTCTAACAACCTTGGCATCCGTGGAACAAAGCAAAAAATGTGTGAAGCAAAAAGGGAAGTGGTAAGTGTAAGATTAGGTACGCATATTATACCGGTAGCTCCTCTCTTTACAAATACTACCTTATGATGTTTTCAGGTTGAGAGAGTTGTTGAAAGTAGGGTAGCAATGACACATTCGCATACCGTCCTCCCGCTACTTCATGCTGACGGAAAGTTGGGAGAAAAACTATACGTGGTCCTCCAATAAAAAGATGGAACATTTCCGCAGCATGACACTATGAAGCTCCAAACCTTGTGGTCAGAGCGGCTACTTCACACATAATGATCAAAGACCTCATGGTCGATTGGATCAAGACTTGCGTATTTAACTCAAGGAGTAATCAAGAAGTCTACCGCATCGTGGACTCATGGACATCTTTTCGTGATATAGAAACCATTGAGAAAGCTGTCCCCGAAAGTGCGTACATTTACAACCATCTCTCAACACATTAATGAAATAATCTTTCTGATTTACTGTTGTGGTCATCTTTGGAGGCTGCCAAATCACTGTGCGCAATATTCCGGCCGGGGCTACATCACTGATTCAACCTCTAGACGTTTTTTTCTTCGGTGCGATGAAAAACGTTATGAAAAGGGTCAGGAGTTTGCTATGGCAAATAGCGTGGAGTTCAACATGACCCAGAGAGACAATCTACTGAAGGTTCTATCGCAGATTTACCGTATGTTTTGTGCCCCTAGGTTCTCAAACTTTTTAAAATACTCGTGGCATAAGGCAGGGTACATCGATGATCACCCAGGTGTGTTTGTCACTCCTGGTGAATATTTGTTTGATCTTGTTACAATTGACTGTTTTGCTGCTGGTTGTAGAGAGGCTGCATGTATAAGATGTGCAGTGTGTGACCAACATGTCTGCTTCACACATTTTTTTTTTGCTTTGTTCCACGAATGCCAAGGTTGTTAGAAACACCTCTAGTTGTTCAATACATGATTTGGACCCTACTTGCGCAAAATAGTAAATAAAAATTTGACCATACCAGTTTCTTGCCTTCAAGCATTTTTACAAGCGTGTGTGGTAGTTTTCCTCGCTATTTAATCAAATACGTGTCATAATTCAGAACAAAAGATCATTGCAAAGATAAATTATGGTGTGCAAAAAAACCGGCAGCAATGGGGACCGAAGCAACGACGTCGCACCTGACGAGAAGGAGCACTACCCCACGCCACCGCCGCAGCTGGCGGTCCCCTCTTACGGGCCCTGATGACTCACCATTCTCGCGCCAGGTGCATCGCACGGCCACCCTGTGGTGGCCCGTCGCATTCGGCAGGCCATATCTCGCTCAGGAATCTCATTTTGCAATTTTAACACCCATATTCGTAATCAGCATTCTGCGCTCTTTCTAATGATCCTGGTCTCATCTTAAAGTTCTATGGGAGGTCGAAACCCTTCCCTAGTCAGTAGAAATTCTCCTTTTGTGGGTTTTTGATTGAACAAGTGGCAGGTTTTCAAACTTTGGCTTCTCGTTACCCCTCCTCTTCCTCACAAGTGCAACATTTTCTTATAATGGAAGCAATCTTGAGTATCCCAAAGGGCAAACATGGAGTACCAACTCATAACACCAAAACGTCTGCTCACTGTCTATTCAAAGAAATTGAATACAGTGATTGAGCGGTTTAAATCAGACAATTTGAAAACTCTCAATACATCCGTAGTTGAGGGGGAGGATACGACAAGCTTCATCCACAAAAGTATTCAGACTGGAGGAAGCAATAGGGGAATAGAAGAAGCTACGTCAAAAATCAGGCAGCTACTTCAAGAGTACGCAACAGAAATTCGTAAAATAGGTGATCCACCGCAGAAAGAAATTGAGGACTTCCAAGAGTATACCCTTAAGGCTGAGGAAGCCCTCAAGCTGGGATCTGACTACGCGATCCTGCTTAGAGCTCGACTTCAAGCCTTCAAATCCTATAGAGTCAGCCCGCGATGACACCACATGTTTTTGCTAACACACAAGTTCCCATCCCCTCAGGACCTCGACCAAAAAAGGGTCGAACTTCCTACCTTACCTGTTCCTACCTTCAAGGGCAAAATTTGGGAGTGGGACAATTTTTGGGAACTTTTTAATATGCCTAAGGACCGGGTCAACCAGGCGAGCGGAAAGGCTAGAGCGCAGAGAAACAGACACTCCGGCTGCGATCCGACGGCTGCCGAACGAATGAGCTGACTCAGTGCGCGGGTGAGAATACGCTCTCGTCGCCTGCGTGTCAATAACCACTGGCAGTCGCGGAGTCGTGCTGTGGAAGGAGACTGAATTTCAAGAGGGGTAAAGGGAAAGAAAGGGTTCTACTTCCGTAGCTTACAGACGTTCCTAAAGGTCACGAAACAGACCTTTGGAGGCTGCTAATTTTAGGGCCTGTTCATTCCTTGCAACAGCAGCGACTGGAGCGACAGCGCCGGCGTTCGAGTATGAACACTTTTCGGCGGCGCGCGATCGATTTGCATGTTTTGCACGGGCGACGGGAGCGATGAGAGCGACTGGAGCGACAGCGCCGGCGCTCAAGTATGAATTCTCCTCGGCGGCGCGCGCTTAGTTTTAATCGATATGCATGTTTTGCACGGGCGACAAGTCGCTCTTGTCGCGAAGTATGAACAGGCCCTTAGGTGGCACGACAGACATCAATTAGTGGGGATATATGTCTAGTGAAACTGAATTTGTAAAAAGAAATTGTAGGAGACAACCCTGCCTGTAGGCTCCTGCTTGCATAATGTCAATGTTTTCCATGAAGCAAATGCCAGTGAACGGCAGGAGTCAACAAATTTAAGTGGACCATCGTCATGGCTTTTCTATCATTCGCCTTCCTTCGGCAGATCATTTGAGTATATGGCCAAATGTCAATCCTAAAGGCTGATCGGGGAAGTAATGACCGTTCACTTCAGCGTCTTCACTGCCTCTGATCCTTAACACGTTGACGACCGCGCAATTTTCGCGCATCCGGTCCGCGGGACCGCGCGTATTGCGCGCGTGTGACACGACATTTCGTCGCCTTGGCTTAGCATAAATTGAATTTTCAAAATGCCAGCCATGAATCTGATATCGGTTCTCGAAATATTGGTTTTGTTTTTGGAATATTCCCTGACAGACAAATGTGTTCTGATTGCTACAACTCAATTTCTGCAACTTCAGGTAGATCTGTGAATATTTTTGCTTCAAACCAATAATTATAAAAAATACCAAAGGTAGATCGACCGCAAGAAAAGACAAAATGCAGTGAATGCAACAAATTCTGTTGTTTAGATTACTTCCAAACAACTCATAGCTGTTGATTGTCGATAAGAAATGTTTTCTGTCTGGACTTTATTTGTGAATTTGATCTCCTTAGTAACGTTTGATAACATCCAAGTAGTTGTATTTTGTAATCATTCCTGTTTGTTATCTTTATTGAATGAAGTCTCAAAAATAACGCTGAAGTTCAATGGATGCCTGGTCTGGTCGATGCCATAATAGGTTGCTTCTGATATATTCCCATGCAGCCATACCATTCGTAACTTATCGTAATCAAGCGAAATTCGAGAAGCGGTTATCAGATTCGTAACCAGCACCTCAAATAACCCCATTCAGGGAATTTGGGCAAAGGAGTAGTTATCGATTGGTAACCAGTCGCAATTTACCAAACGGGCATCGCCACTGTGTTCAGTATCTTAAATAACCTCCTCAGGCAAAGTTTGGACGAAGGTAATGTCGCTCTGATCGAAATAATACTGGGACCGTGCCGCGCAATGGTGCGCGGCACGGTCCCATGAGACAGACTGGCTGTCGCGCACCATTGCGTGACATTCTCGTCAACGTGTTAAGCCTCCTCTTTTCTGGAAGCCTTACTTCTTTTAGCAAGCGATAGTGATGGAATACACTCACTTGCATATAGCAAGAAGCAATGAACAAATCTATTTGGTTGCAGTGGAGATCTAGTTGCAGACTAGCTCCATATACAAATTTTCTCTAACCAGGCCTATGTATTATACATCACCGCTCAAATTACTATTCAGGTCCAGAAACAGTGCAAAGTTTCGGCACTCTAGTTCGATTAACTGTAGCGTAAAGACTCAAACAAAATTATTTGGGATTTCTTTAATATTTGGAAAGCATTTCCTTAATGGTGCCTACTGCCTAGTCATGGCGTTCGTCCTCGTTTACGAGCTAGAACTGGCATTTAGAAGTGGAAACAACCATAGGAGCCCAAGCTGCATTCGGGCAGGGTACTTGGTGTAAACATGCAGCGCATCTCTGTTGATACAAACTTCACATATAAAGTCGAAGCCTCTAACTACAATACTTGCTTATCAATAAACCTCAACGAGGTCTAAAGGCAGACGTGGTCCACAGTAGCATTCCTTACATGCGTTATAAGTGTTAAAATGCTCATCTTAACACTCTGACAAGAACAAGGATAAAACTTCTGAAAAGGCCCTAGCTTTGAGATTTAAAAAACGCCTATCCGAGTTCACCCTGTACTGCAGCAATTCATCTCAGAAGCGTTCTGAATCTATGTTTTGAGAAATAATGGGCTTGGAATCTCATTGTTCTACACAAGGAGAGCGATTTAACAATTTCAAGCCGCTAACTACAATACTTGCTTATCAATAAACCTCAACGTGGTCTAAAGGCAGACGTGGTCCACAGTAGCATTCCTTACATGCGTTATAACCGTTAAAATGCTCATCTTAACACTCTAACAAGAGCAAGGATAAAACTTCTGAAAAGGCCCTCGCTTTGAGATTAAAAAAACCTATCCGAGTTCACCCTGTACTGCAGCTATTCATCTCAGAAGCGCTCTGAATCTATGTTTTGAGAAATAACGGGCTTGAAATCTCATTGTTCTACACAAAGAAAGCGATATAACGAATTTCAAGCCGCTCGGTACTTTGCATGTAACATTAACCACCCAATCAAGAACACCACTGTAAGGTCCTGGGTAGTTCACAGCGTGTCCCAACCTCGCTACGCAGGGGTCATCGAGTCTCACCTTTAAGCCGAAACAATGGTTGTGAGTACCATTCCCAATGCCCTTGGTGCTCTTTTAAAAAGGTCGGAAAGGCAAGCTGAGACTTTATCCCATCCCATTAACGTTTCTGATAAGGCAGATCGCCCAACCGACACTCTCTCTATCGAAATGACATTCACGACGCGCAGTCCTCCAGTCTGCGATAAGACCCTCTAGTGCTGTGGTGCTCCGTTGTCTGGACTCCAGCGCGACGGTGGAGCGATGCAGTGAGGCGGAGTGGAATCTCTAGTTGAGAGGGCATCGACAGCGCGACGAAACCGCTAAAACATGAGTCATGGTTGACCCGTGCCCTGTAACCTTTTTAATAGTAACGTTCACTCTCAAGACTTGTCTGCTCTTTTTAAATTCAATTATCTGCTAAACGCTCTCAAAAGAGAAGCAGTAGAGGTAATCAAAAAGTTTCAAGTAACAGCAGATAATTACCCGAAAGCGAGAGAATTTCTAAAGAGCAAGTACGGAAATCAAGACGAACTAGTAGTCCGTCTTTTAGACAAGTTGGAGCAGCGTTCGCTAAGGTCGCATACCATACGCGACCAGAGGCTCTTTTTGAGCAAATACAGGTCATTGTCGAGCAATTGATGCAGAAGGACAAGCATGTGGATAGCCAATGGATTTCTAAAAAGGTACTATCCAAGTTTCCGCATCACACTCAGCAGAAGGTGCTGGCGAAGAAACAAACATCAAGTGAAACCCTCACCATGAAGACGCTGCTTGAATATTTAGAAGAAATCATTTCGGGCGAAGAAATGATATCCAATTACATTCAACAGCAGGCAAAATAAACTATGCCTTATTTATTCATCACCCCATCATTAGACGACGCCGTGCAAGAAGCCACATTGCTTCAAGTGTCAGAAACCTCACCATACTTCTTGCTGCTTCCAGCTCCAGTCAAAACAAGTGGAAACACGAGGAAAAAAGGAAACAGATCCAAGTCGTCGACAGTCAACAAGCGTGGGGAAAACACTGACGACAAAGAAGGCTAACAGACCCACCACAAAAATCAATGCGTCAGCCATGAAAGCTCGGTGGAGCGAAAGACAAGTATTTTTGAACTGCAATCAGAGAGACATCCACATCATTCACAGAGATCGTTCCTTCCAACAGGAGAAGCGACAATCATGGATCCACATACCAGAAGTTGGAGAAAAATTACGGTACTTTTAGATTCCGGTGCAGAAATTTCCTTTATCGATGCAGCACTCGCAGGAGAACTCCACCTTCCAACAGAAGCAGGAGTAAAGTTGAAGCTGCACAGATTTGGCGCGCAACAAGTACAGGAAAGCACGTGTCGTAGAGTGACCCTCTATATATATGGGATGACAAAGGGTGCCCACTCCCGTTGAAACTTCTGACATGTGACGTTTTGACGAAACCATTTTTTGTACCACCTATACAGGATGAACTTTGTATTAGGTTGTCACATTTCACAGTTCTGTCCGATTTTCGACGCCAACTTTGCGGTGTAGTATCTCAGCAGAAAATAAGGTTTATTAATCAAAGTAAGAACCGTTACAATCAATGCACTTCTGCCAACGATATACAAAAGCGTTAATTCCATTTCGGAAGAAATCTGAATTTCTAGAAGCAATGAAACACTCGAAGGCAATTTCGATATCTGCTACATTAGTAAAGTTTTTATACTTGAGGAAACCATCGAGATGCTTGAAAAGATGAAAGTCCGTTGGAGCTAGGTCTGGTGAATAAGCGGCATGCGGGAGAACTTCATATCTCAACTGGTTTAATTTTTAGGTGGTCAGATGCGAGACATGTGGACGGGCGTTGTCATGAAGAAGGATCGGTCCTCTTCATTTTTCACCAGTGCAGGACGCATTTCAAGCAACTTTTGGTGAACCTCGTCTAATTCACGACAGTACCTCTCTGCCGTGATGGTTTCACCAGGCTTCAAGAAGTCGTAGTGGATAATACCAGTTGCAGCCCACCAGACAGTGAGCATGACCTTCCTCGGATGGAGGCTAGGTTTGGGAAAGTGTTTCGGCGGTTCTTCCTTATCCAGCCATTGCGCTGATCTTCTATTGTCGTACACGATCCATTTTACGTCACAGGTAATTAGCCGGTCAAGAAATGGATCGTTTTCGTTCCTTATAGTAAGGGAAGAACAGATCTCCAGGCGACACCTCTGCTGCTCCTCAGTGAGTTCGTGGGGCACCCACTTATCCAGCTTTTTCACCTTTCCTATCGCCTCTAGGTGCCTCTAAGTGGTTTTACGACTGACCTGAAGTTCTCTCCCCATCTCACGCACAGTTCCTCGTGAATCGGCTTCCACTCGTTCTTTCAAACGTCCGTCATCACATTTGGCTGGTCGTCCTCAGCGGTCCTTGTCTTCGAGGTCCACGTCTCCAACCCGGAACTTCTGGTACAATCTGCGCACGGTGCGTTCGTTAGCGGAGTCCTCTCCCCATGCCATTTTGATGTTTTGAGTTGCCTCGCTAACACTTTGGCGAAGCTTGAACTCATGAAGCATTATTACCCGCAAGTGCGTTTTTTCCATGGTTTCGTCCAGCACCTAAAACGAAGCAATGCTCACGACTTTTTAAAAGCAACACAACAAGTTTTATAGAGCGAAACAAGCGCTACAAAATAGTATACAACATATATACAATTACTTTCTCTATACATGAAAAAACAATCACAAAGTAACGCCTATCGGGATCGGAAAGAACTTATGTGACAACCTAATACAATCGCTGAATGTTCCAGTTTCGCTTCAACGTTCAACCACTTTTGCAAGGCCCCTAGTGCTGCTTGGCTGTGATCAACTATGGCAACTAGTTTGCGACAATGAAGCGCCTATTAAGCTACCATCAGGACTCCATCTCCTGCCCACTTGTTTGGGTCATCTCATAACTGGACAAGCTCACGGGAGCCAAGTACCAAATGAAGCGGAAAAATGGGATGGATACTGGACGCTAGACGGACAAGTAAACACGTTTTCAGCTCTAGCAGAAGAAGGCGAGGAGCAAGAAAAATGGGAAGCATACTGGATCCTGGAAACCGCGGGAACAGAAGAATTTTCAAATCCGGAGGAAGAGGTCCATTCACGAGAAGACAGAGAAGTCTGGGACAAGTTCAATCAGACAATAGAAAAAAGAGACGACGGCTACTATGTTCGCCTTCCACGGAAAAATGTTACGGCAACGCTCCCAGACAATAGATCAATTGCCTTCTGTCGACTCGTTAGTGTACGGAATTCTTTGTAGAAAGATTAAGACCATCTAGAGCAGTACAATGGAGTTTTCCAAAACCAGTTGAAGCTCCGCTTCCTAGAAGAAGTCGAAACCGCGCCGAACACGGAGGAAACGCGTATACACTACATACCACATCAAACGGTGCTCACGCCTCACAAGACAACCACTGAGCTTCGCGTTGTTTACGGCGCTTCGGCACACTACAAGGGATGCCCGTCTTTGAACGACGTACTACATAGAGGTCCTGCGATATTGACGCTACTATTAGGGATCCTTTTGAGGTTTCGAATCGGACGACTCGCCATCATTTCAGACGTCGAGAAAGCCTTTTTACAAGTGCGACTTCACGAGGCAGACCGTGACGGAACACGATGCTTGTGGGTTAGAAATCATAAGCTGCCTCCCAGAGCGGACAACCTATTCGTACTTCGCTTTATGAGAGTAACTTTCGGTCTAAATTCTTCCTCATTCCTTTTAGCGGGGACAACGCATTATCATCTTGACCAGTACAAGAAAACTGGCAAAAGGCAACTGGCAAAAGAGATAAAAGATAATCTTCACGTAGATAATTTAATCATGACTACAGACTCCTTGGATGCCTCTCAAAACATCTACAGAGATGTGAAAGAAATTTTTGAAGAGTAGAATATGAATATTCGCGAATTCGCATCAAATGACAGCCGTCTGATCGATAGTATGAAAGAAAAAGACAAGTCATCAGAGCTTTCACCAAAAGTATTGGGCATTCCGTGGTCTTCCTCAAGAGACTAGAAATCTCATGTGATCCCCTCTATACTGAGCCAATTACCAAACGGACAGTTACAAGTACAATAGCTTCCATCTATGATCCACTCGTGCCTCGTGCCTTTAATGCATCCTGCTAAGATATTCTTTAGATCGCTATGGCTAGAGCAACTGGATTGGGATACTCCCCTTCCCCAGCTTCTGAAAGACAAATGGCTCAATGTCTGTGAGAGGATGACCGGATTTAAGAAAAACATCCCACGTTTTCTTGTCGAAAAGCATTATTAGGCAGACTTAGTAGCTTTTGCGGATGCGAGCAGCGAAACCATATCAGCCTGCTTATACCTACAAGGAGGACGTGAGAGCAATCTCTTAATGGCAAAAAAAAAAGCTTCCATCTCTCAAGTCCAACGCCACAATTCCCAAAATGGAATTGGATGCAGTAACGCCTTCTATGAGATTCGTTTACTCGGTGCTGAAACAAGTTCAATCTGTGTTGGAAGTCCAGAATATTTTCGTTATATCAGACTCTGAAATCGTGTTCAATTGGATCGAGACCTGACCTCTAAAGTGGGCTGGAACTAGTGTGTTCAACAGGCTGATGGAAATTGGAAAAATAACGACGCACTTAAAACTATTAGGCCACCAAGTTCATTTCGCGCACATCCCGTCTGAATTAAACCCCAGCTGATTGCGCTACGCGTGGGCTAACCCAGAACGAGCTGCTAGATCATTTCTGGTGGAAGGGACTTGACTTCATTCAATTCTCTCACTCCACATGGTCCAAGGTATGCAAATTCATGAATTCAGGCGAGACAAGTGGAGAAGATCCGCCACCAGAAGTGAACGATGTCCTAGTTGCGAGCGAAAACACAAAGTCCGAAGAAAGTGCGGACATTTTTCGAACCCTAGCAGGACGATCATTCCCAAGCATTAAACGGATTGTAGCACAAGTTTTACTATATATTGCAATCTTAGTAAAGCGAGTGAATGAAATTCGTCCAAATCCCATTCAAGTATCATTCGTTTTTTAGTAATCCGCTACAAGCACATATTTCTGGACTTGAAATTGCAAGAGCTGGAAAGATCATCGTCCAAGACTACCAAAAAAGTGCAATATCGCCTACTCTTCTCCAAAGGCTACATCACCTCAATGTTCGATCCGATAACGAAGGCCTTCTTCGATGTTTTGGAAGAATGGGACGCAGTTACCTCAGTGAAACAGCAAAAACACCACTACTTGTTCTCCAAAATTCGTGGCTAGCTTAGGCAATCATTTCAGACTGTCACAGCAACGGTCATCCGGGTAAAAATCATACCATGTCCATTGTACGACAGACCTTTTGGATACCAAAACTGAGAGTTCAACTCACGCGCTATATTCGAAAATGTGTGCCATGTCAAAAGCTTAATAACCTTCCCTACAAGTACCTTTACAGGGCGACTTACCGGAACAGCGAGTTCAAAAATCACGGCCGTTTTCCAATGTGGGTCTGGTTTGGCCCGCTCGCAATAACGCACTCCGATGGCAGTGAAGGGAAAAGCTGTGGCTGCATAATAACCTGCATGGCCACACGTCTAATTCATCTTGACTCTACACCGGATCTGTCCACACTCTGTTTCTTACAAATGCTGAGACGGTTCTTCAGTCGGCGTGGGACTCCCCGCTCAATCACAATGACAATGCACCAACTTTCACTTTAGGGGAAACCGTGCTCAAAGAATGTATACAAGCTGCCCAGAAAGACCCAGAGGTGGAGACTCTAGTCGCCAATAGGGAGATTCAGTGGCACTATATAACCCCTTATGTCCCTTGGCAGGGGGGATTTTATGAGAGGTGAAACACTCTCTGCTTAAGACGTTAGGAAAAACTAAGCCGACTCACGACGTACTAATAACAGTACTAGTTGAGATTGAAGCTTTGTTAAATACCAGGCCCATTCTTTATGAAGAGTCGAACTCTCCTTCTGAACAAGTTTTTCGACCAACTGATTTCCTTCAGAAGGATTTTGAAGTACCAATTCCTCTAGATAAATTCGAGGAAGAGCAAGAGGATCCATCCTTTATGGCTCCAGAGGAATTAAACTTAATAAAGACGAAGAGGGAAGCAATTCTCGCCCTACGAAGTTCATGCAAGTTCACCGAAGATTTCTGGAATGTATGACGCACACACTACCTAGCGTCCTTACAAGAAAAACACCTACAAGAAGTGGGCAAACAGCCATAGAGGAGTCATCCGCGAAGCCGTAGTAATTCTACCATCACGACGAAAAATTCGACGACCGGTAAATCAATTGGCGCCTCTAGAGCTAGAACAATCGCGAAGACATAAAGAAAAAGCCGAAGGGGTACAATTGAATGATCTCACAGAGAAGATCAAACAAGGCACCAGTGAAGAGATCACGGAGGAGCATAACCATGAACAGGTGCGATACAACCTACGTCCTCGAAAACAAGTAAACTACTATGTAAATTTTGCTCACATAATTGGGCAATTTCCTGCCATCATCTTCATGATTTTAGGCCTTTTTGCACTAACTATTTCCACAGAGGTAGAAAAGCCTCACTCCATCAAGTGTGTACCTGGGGGTGTAGAGCTAATCACAAGTGAAAAATCGCCGTACCAGATATGCGCGTAAGACTTCTGTAAGACGTACGATCAGCCAAGGGAAATGGAAACAATGAATTTCCCATCACAAGTAATCTTGCACGATCATCAGATACAGTGGAAATTCACTCATGACACGATAGGTTCCATCGAAACTATGTCTTCTGCTCTGCAGTTGTCTTTAACCCAGAATGTTGGCCCGTGGGATCGATTATCGCTACGTGCTTTATAATCCATTTCCTGGTAACTGGTTGCTACGTTTTCCTGTAAATTCCACTCACTATAGGAAGACCAGTACGAATCTTAACAAGTTTTGTTTGGCACGGAATTTGTCGCTTGACTCGTGCAGGAATTAAATTAATTGGACGGGCAAAATCGAGAGGGAACCGACCGAGGTCCACAGACTTGGTAGAACTACTGGCGGTGTCGTTCTTAGTTATAACGACAATCCCCTATGGAGAATCTTGCCAACAAGTGGACTTGTTTTCGCATACAGCTACAGTTTGCACAAATACCCAACAAGGAACAGTTTGCAAGGTGCAGGTGCCAGAGGTTTTGAAACTGAATGCTTTCAAGAAAGAGGCGTGTTTCTAACTTCTTCGCAGAAACATGTCTATTCATGAATTTCGGATGGAGTGGCATTCTTTTTCACTCCTTTGTGAGCCCGAAACTACGCTTTTCACGCGAGATACGACTTAGCACGCAGTTGACAGCAAAGGATGCCCCCATACAGGGTCATGTGTGGGACAAAAACGCGCAGATATTAATGGAACAAGTGTTCTTCCGGAACTATCAATAGGTAATAATTATCCTGGCGTCACTAGGTGCGTGGAGTCCTGCGGTGGGCCAGGCTGTGACTGCTTTTACTGGAGTTCGGGCTGTCTTTTTTACGGTATATACGTCACACCCATCTCTTCCAAGGTATACGAGATTTTTAGATGCGATCGATGGATTGAAGCGGCTAAAGTCAAGTTCACGCATACCGATATTCCACAAAGAAAAACCCAGACATACACCGCATTTATGAAGCCAAGTATCCCCATAGTTTGGAAGTCTTTCAAACTGACTTCGGCTCTCTTAAAAACTGTTCCTACTCCACTGCTCAATTCTCAATTCATTTCTGATGACATTTCGACAGCTCTGTGGAATTCTGAACTGATTCCAGCACTAAGGTGTGAGACAAAAACGGCGTCTGAGAATTTCGACTGTGAAATAGCAGACAATTGTGCATGTTACCCTGCAGAAAACCAACTAACTGCAAGTGTAAAGACCTTAAAATCTCAGTATGGATGCAGGATCTGCGCCACAGTCTTCTGTTAATCCTTTCGTCTCTCACATTCAAAAGACAAAGAAGGGAGAATTCAAGCAGTGATTCCTAGTATGGCAACAGCGGAAATAATAATAACGCTTCAGGACAGCTTGAAAACCGACATAACGGTCGACAATGTGGTTTGCTCAGTATCTAATGCTGTGATGACGGGCTGCTATAGCTGCTCAAAAGGTTCTAGCGCACAAGTAGAATATAAGTCATCACGTCCAACTCAGGCCGAAATTACTTGCGAAAATTCAAGTTTTACCGTAGAATGTGACCCAAAAGGCAAGTCGACGACGCTACGGTTCCACTTCAGTAACGCTCGAATACACCAACAATGTAATGTCTCCTGTGGAGACCTTGTCTCATCCTTCGAAATAAGTGGTGTGCTTAAATTCACGCATAGTGCGTACGGAATCGCGAACAGGTGGCTAAGGGGAATGTCAACTACTGAAACAGAAATTCAGTGGCCCGACTTCTGGCATTTCACTGATGTGTTCCTTCAGTGGTACAAAACACTGCTTGCTACCATGCTCGGACTGTTGATGCTGCTAGCCATCACTTATCTATTCATATCCACTTGTGGATCAAAAATACTAATTTGGATTATTAAAACTGTTCTCCTCGTACTAATTCTACCTATAAAACTGTTTTTTCGACTTTCCTGCCACCTCTTCTACACAAGAACTAGCCAGGGATACAAGAAGCATCTCTAGAAACTTGATTTTCACAAGTCACTGTAAACCCCACAAGTCAATTTAGGAAGAAAATATTAACTGACAAATATTGTTTGACAATACATTATGCAGTTAATCTTATCAGTATGTATTTTAGAATGGACCCACGATTCGTGGATGGCGACCTCGGATAGTACGATACTACAAGTACGCCTCGATCAAAAATCAGACGGCAAGCGGATTCGAGAACGATCTGACGCTTACTCTGAACGCACTTCACCGCCAGATCACGACAGCAGGAATCGTACGAGTGGACTGGGAGCATAAGAGAGGCGAAGAGCACTTCGAGCTTGCCGAGCCAGCTGAACAAGTTCTTCTGCTTACTGAATTACTGCGTATTGCGAAGCAGACAGATGAAAAGATTGTGAAGCTGACGACTCGATACGTTCTGACGGACCGACTTTTCGAGGAACAAGTCGCGATTGGAAGGCTCAATTCCAACCACAGGAACGCGTGGTTGAAGAAACCACACGATTATGATATAGACGCCAAAAACGTGATTGAGTACGTCAACGGACAAGTGACCTCGCTCCACAGTCTCATATATGAGCTCAGAAAAGAAAAACTAAGAGCTGAAGGAGAGCAGCACAAGTCCTTCCGAATCTATCAGCCTGAAATGGAAAAACGCCAACTGCTGTGCATTCTCAGAAAGGATCTGGCACAGGACCCAAGAGCTGCAGCTGAAGAAGTCAGAAAACTGCAGGAAACGCTGACTGCACAAGATAAGGAACTAGCTCGTCTCAGAGAGCTTATCCAGGCAATGAAGCTGGACGAAAAAGACGCGATGAAGATTGAGCCGAGCCAGAGGGTAGTGACTACTGATGGCAGCGACTCGTCAAAGAGGACAGTCAGAAGTGAGAGAGGAGAAGCTGAACCTCTTGGCGACCAAGAATACATCGAAAGAATGGTGGAGGAGGCGCAGGAAAGCGATGACCTCCCGGGTTTGGTAGATGAGTCCGAAACAGATAAAGAAAACTCTGAGGAGCTGGAGGATCCTGACGAACCTGGTGAGTACGAGCCTGCAGAACAAGTCGCAGGTGGACGTGAGGAAGAAGAATTGGACGAACCAGAAGAGGAATATGTAGAGCTCGAAAGCGTGCGTTTCGAGTCTGATAATGAAATCGATAGACGACCGATATACGCCGATCCCCCACACCAATGGGCCCAAGGCAGAAGTATCCGATGGCTGAGTGATCAAGTGGAACAACTCCAACAAGTTCTACGCAATTTTTCGTTCAGAAAAATCGGAGACATCTCTGAAGGCGTGGATGCAAATGTTCTCCGTGCTTCTGTGACGCGATGGGTCGGCACTTCTCCGATTCCTGTCCGGAGGCTACTGAAGGAGAACACCGTCGCTGGATCGTGGACTGCAAGCAACTTTGCAACCGTTGCCTCGGAATGTGTCTGCCGAAACGTTGCAAATTCAAGCCACGCAAGTGCTGGTATTGCGAGAAGATTCGCGGCACAAATGTCGAGGACCTAATCCCGGGGGACGGAACTTTTACTCACTTCTAACAGCAAACTAACTAACATTAAAAGGTGACTATTATTGGGACTACTATTGTGATAAGGTCTTCACTTTTAGTAGGAGCGTGATAATAGTATATCTGATAGTCTAAGACCATTAGTAGAAATTTTATTTCTACCATTTCACATCAAATTTGACACTTCTCACGTCGAATTGGGAATTATTCTGCGTGATGCTTTTCAAATCAATGTGAACGTCTTCCAAATCAAAGCGACCGAATTTCGGTCAAACTAGAAGATCTCTAAGAAGAGCAGGATAATTGTTTGCTTAAGGAAATTTTGACATAATTTTCTTTGGAATTGTTTAGTTGACATGCCTCGTTTAGTACATTAAAAAGGGATCGCGCCATGCATCCGACTAGCTCGTTGCGCGTTTTATTTGATTAATAGTATGAGTGATGCCTACAATTAGCTCCAAGGTGAAGATATGTGTGCACTTTAAAATTGTTTTGGTTGTATATTACAGGTGTGAAATTGCATGCAAGCAGAATTTTTTTTATCAATCAACCATACATTGCGACGTCTTAGACGACACCATGGCGTAGTCTCTTTTATGGTACAAAAATGACCGCCTTTCTGCTCTTTGGAACAGGCTTTAAACCATTATTTTTTCTCAAAAAATTGGAATTTTGTAAAATTTAAACAATCTCTTCACTTACTGAGTAGGTAAGTTAAATATTAAAGAAGTCATTCTGAAAATTCGAAGGAGCTCATTTTTTCGAGAGACTCATTCCTCGAATGAAATTATTATAACCTTTTTGTAGAGCCTCCAGCTTAACGTTGAAGAAGCTCGTTTTGATTTTAAAAGTGTTAGCGCGATACTTGTGTGTATACTGCAACATGGCTCAAAGGTGGACAATTAGCAAGGGCGAGACGACGATTGGCAATTTGCCAGCCGTCGATAATCGGTGCAGGACCCACGCGCGCAAAGCTAACAAGCCGTACGCGTTTTCGTCGCGCCGTCCCGGGCTTGCCGCGGACGGCGGCGTCGCGCCCAAGGCGCGCGGCCGAATGTGAGTAAAAGTTCCCGCACCTCCTGATCCCGGAGGATAATCACCATCGAACACTATGCATGGTGCCGGACTTGTGGTGTGTGGTAAGAGGACGACTCACCCGAAAAAGGAGGAGCTGGAGATGCAACAGTCGATGGCGTGAAACTGTGGCGGGCGGAGTGTCGTCAAACCGAATCATCATCCATATTTTTCGCGTAGAATTATTACATGACTTGTAGTAATCTTTTCAGCTGTAATTTGTAACCGATAGCACTTGTTTCACATACTTCGAGCAAGAATTTGAGAACGCCGCTCGGCGGCTTCATCTTCTCCATCTTACAGTACAAACCGTACTTAAACGTCGTGAGGAGGAGGAGCGGGGCTCTCTCGCAGTTCTTTTGCACTGTCGCCATCTGAAGCCACAAGTACCGCTCCTCTTCCCACAAGTTTCGACGTTAGAGAAAGGTTGGTAGATTTTGTTGGCTGTAACTTTTTTGGTTGATCATGTTTTCTTGTTAATAAATTTGAATACTTAAACTGAGTCTTATTCTCAAACTTAGGAATAGACCGCGTGGCAGACATTAACAAGTGAGTACCAACAAGTTCGCTTAGGATCACCCCAGCACTGAATTCACTACAGCGTCCGTTTTTACAACTTCGGTTGATTATGGTACGTTACGGTGCGCTATGGTTATTTATGGTGGTTGTTATGGTTATATTTTTGTTATTGTTTTTATTGTTGATTATATTAATCGTTGGTTATTTATGGTGGTTATGCTCGTTAATTTCTTGAAAGACCACACACAGTGCCATAATTCAGAGTAAAATGCCATTTCCAAGATAAATCGCGACCAGCAAACCCATACCTGACGGGCCGGAGCACTACTCCTGCACCACCGCTGCCGAACCATTGTTACGAAGTCCTCATCCCTCACTGCTTCCATTTCAGCTCCTTCGCGTAGCCAGCCCACAGTCAACCCAGTGAACTTCGACGGTTACAACCCGCTCAAGAGTTTCATTTTCCAATTTTGACACCCGTATCCGTAATCAACATTCCGAGCTCTTTCTAACGACCCTGGTCTTCACCTGAATTTCCGTTGGAGGTCGAAACCCTTCCCTAGTAACCTAAAATTTTCGAAATCAAATCGAACGTCATCCAAATCCAAACGAGGCTCTTACAGGTTAATCCACAGACTCTCCAGATGGTTAGAATAATTTTTTGTTCAAGGAAAATTTGGTATAACTATTTTTTGAAATTTTTAGTACAGCTGCCCGAATGAGGGTAATAATTTTATAAAATTTCTATTTTTTTGGGAAAATAATAAATAAAAATTTTCTAGGGCTCAGCAAGGCACCAATCATTCAGTGCTTTAAAAACCAGATTGCGCCATACACTCGAAAAGCCCTTCGCGATTTTTACTTGATTGATGTTAATGGTGCTCACATGAAGCATCAAAGTGAGAATATGTAGGATCTTTACAACTGCATCTGCTGAATCGTTTACAGGTTTGAAACTCCATGCAAACAGCAACTTTGCTATCAGTCGAATAGAAATCGCGACGTCTTAGACGAGTGCGTGGCGTACTCTTTTTTAGCACTGGAAAATTGTCGCCCTTGCTCTTTAAGACAAGCTATGAACCACTATCCTTCTACAAAAAATGAGAATAAAATTTAAAACAAAATGTTCACTTGTTGGGTAAGTGAATTAAAACTTCAAAGAAATCACACTAAAACTTCCTTGTACAAAAAATTATTCTAACCTTTTTTAGAGTAATCAGTTTAATGTAGAAGAAGCTCACTTCGATTTGGAAAAGCCCGCTTTGATTTCGAAAGTCTTAAGCTAGCTTGAAAGAGTGTCCAAATTGACGTGAAAAGTGTCCAGTTTGATTTGAAAAGTGTCGAATTCGGCGTGAAAATGGTACAAAATACAGACATTCAATAGAAAAAAATTCGAAAGAGACCTTTACACAGGAACACCAAGCGAGAACCATTTTTCATGTCGCTGTAGGAATCAGATGAGAAGTCACTGATTTTTCCTAATTTTACACAAAAACAGCAGTAAAACAACGAAAACAATGAAACAATGTATACTTATGCACTCGCAAAAATTTCGAGTATCGAATGGTTTCAAATTCCGAAAATTTTCAAGCATTGAAATCGAATATATTCGAAAAAATGCGGTTTTTTCCGAATATTCGAATTCGAATACATTCGAAAAACGCGACTTTTCGAATATTCGAATTCGAATGGAAGATCAGGCTACCTGATAGACATTATAGAAGACAGTCCAGAAGGAAATGTGGAAGCAATGCATAACGGATTTCTTCCTAGTTAAGCACGAGGTTTTTATTGACAGTGCTCTCATAAACCCCCTTGTACATTCTAAAAATGAGGTGGAGAATTTGCACATAGTGGGATCAAAGGGCTCATGGAAGGGTCTAACTCCGTTATTTACTCAAATACGAATTTTTTTCCAAAGGAGTACTTGTGTGTTGTAAAGTACTACTCATGAAGAACAAAGAAAGGTTTACAAGACATTTGAAGGGAAAATAATCTGTTTCAGCCACTGCAAGCTTCTAGGTCACCTCAAAACGATCATTTTTGGAATTAGTGGCCGACTGAGTGCTAAGAACATTCATGAAGCAATGCTTCCGCATAACACAGCTAATTACGGACTGAAAAAATCAATATATGCAAATCTGTAGCAAATCTTTTCTATTTATCTAAAACGTGCAATAGACGAGCAGTTTGTTCAGCGTAGCCAAGATTGGTACAACTCTTTAGTGCGTCTTACGTTTCGGCGTCGTCGCCTTCTTCAGGGCCTTACATTATTATTACTTTTTTATTACACGGAATATCCGTGTGAAAACACTTAGCAACAAAACAATTCACCCAACACAACACAACATAACATAACATAACGATACCTGCTCTAGGATAAGAACAGAATTTTAGAGATTGTAAGAAAGATTTACTAGTGATATGATTCTCCTTAGGACAAATCTAGCCTGTCAAGCTTCCTTTTGAAATCGCTGAGTTTGTCTGTAACAATGCCTAACCTTCGCAGTTTTTCGAACTCTGTGCCAGCTCTATTCACGAAGTAATGGAAGCTCACATTCCGTTTAGCCCTAGAAATGGCTAATTTCACTGGGCCTCCTCTGGTATTAGATGCCCTCAGTTTGAAGAAAATGTTAGAATTAAGTCCATAATGCCCACCTAGGGTGACGGTGGATTCCTCTGTCCACATCTAAGGCTCTGAAGAAGGCGACGACGCCGAAACGTGAGCCGCCATAAAGAGTTGTAGCAATCTTGGCTACGCTGAACAAACTGGTTGTCTATTGCAACATCAAAGGTGCCAAGGTTCATCGAGAGTCGAACATGGAGTGTAAAAACGTGTAGTATCACACTGTCCCTTTTGCGGCCACAAAATGTATTACAGGTAGCTAGGAATAGGCGAGTCATGAGGGCCAGTCTTATTTCTTTATGGTGGTTCGCCCAAGTAAGTGGTAGAAACAGATATTTCTTATGCGATGAACGTAAGAATGTAACTACTCTCCGGCCAACATATTGATTAAAAGGCAAACTTAACAAAAATCGATCGATTAATAACAGCCAGTCTATCTACACCGCCTCCTTTATGTGAAGTCTGCCATATGGTCGACATATCTACGCGACTCCCACTCCCAGTGATCAACACAGAGTAAAAACCGATAAAATCGATAGATAACAGCCGGATGAAAAAGCAAGTCTATGCACTGCCACTGTGAAAGAAGAAAAGAAGAACGTCGGTACTAAGCGGGCTGGTGCCCGCTGCACACCGGCTAGTTATCTTAAAACGGGTAAGTAAGATCGGCCAGACCCCGGAGTTTCGTCATATTTCTAGGTCTGTGCTCTCCTCCGCTGACGCTTCAGCGGAGGAGAGCACAGAAACCGTCTTCACGTGACCATGTGCAATCTCGCGACGGACACCAGCCCGCTCCGTACCATAACGTCTTTCTTTACCATATGGCTTGGACAAAAAGTGTCTATATTATATGTAGTTTCACGTTACCGTATGTTTACATGTGCATGGAATCACAGCAGGAGATGCAGGCTGTTTCGCCTCAAACAAAGACTATTGGTTTGGGTCCCGCCCAGTAGCCTTGCTGGATCACTGAACTACTACCAGATTTTTTTTTGAAGGATAAGGCAGTGACCCGTTCATCGGCTGGCCAGCGCAAGTCATTGTTTAAGCCAAATACGCATTCAAATTGCCTCCACGACATCGATGGAAAAGAATGGGCGCCGAATCTCAAAAACGATTGACCAATGAAGAGGCTCACCTTATATTATACTGTTCGGAAAGTTCTCTGCGTTTTGTATTACTATTTTTCACTCGTCTATTGACAAGTAAGAATTTAAGCTGCATTGCGCATCAATGTTACTTTCTGCACACAATTGTTCGCTCTATCTGACAACAACTTATGTTTCAGCATTGTTTTATACTTCTGTTCTTTAAGGGCTTACTGAAGTATGTCGAAGGAGCACCTAGTGCGCCAGTCGTTCAGCAAATTTCGGACCGGAGATTTCAGACTCGAAGATGACCCCGTAGCTGTCGACCTAGAGCAATCCTGGCCGACGAGTTGAAAGAATTGGTGGAAAATGAACCATCTCAAACAGTTCGCAGGATCGCAATTGAGCTAGACGTCAGTAAAACTGCTGTTGCGGATGCCTTGAAACGCCTTCGGAAGGTGAAAAAGCTCAAAAAATGGGTGCCTCATGAGTTGAGTGAGCGGCAAAAATTTTCACGTTTCGAGATTTCTTCTTCTCTACTTCTACGCATCAAAACTGACCCGTTTCTGGATTGAACCGTCACTTGCGATGGGAAGTGAATATTGTATGATAACAGGAAACGTTGCGGACAGTGGTCACGTTTTTTCTCATCGGGACGTGAATTAATAATTCCGATGGCTTCCTTCAAGCAGTTGTCGTGGTACTGCTTGCTGCTCATTACCGTTCTCATCAGGTGCTTCAGCTGTGCTGTCTTCTCCCTACTGTATGCTTCGCATTCCTTCCTTTCTTGCGGAGATGCGAACGCTTGGTCGAGACGGTTGACCGGCTGGCGAGACTGGCTAGCTTTTCTTTATCAGTCCGCAAGCCTTCGTCATCTTTGTCTTGTAGACCTGTATTTCTGCCATTTTCACCTTAGAATTTACTTCGTTTGGTTCGAATTAGAACTCTTTTCCTGCCACGCGGGTCTTTTCTTAGCTCTACTGGCTCTCTCAGATGATAGTTCGCACAATGAGCGAGTTTATTGGAAAGAAACTTTTTGCTTCCTGGTAAAGGAAGGCTTTTTAAGTTTTCCTGGTCCCCTGAGGAACGCTTAATGGAAAACTTTTGAAGGCTTCTTTCCCTAGCGATGGAAAGACGTTTCAGTTGCTTACAGGGCTCTCCTGAGAGAACGCGGTAGGAAGTTTTTGAAGTTTTCCTGGTCCCCTGAGGAACGCTTAATGGAAAACTTTTTAAAGCTTCTATCCCTAGCGATGGAAAGAAGTTTCAGGTGCTTCCAGGGCTCTCCTGAGAGAACGCGGTAGGAAGGCTTTTTAAGTTTTCCTGGTCCCCTGAGGAACGCTTAATGGAAAACTTTTGAAGGCTTCTTTCCCTAGCGATGGAAAGAAGTTTCAAGTGCTTCCAGGGCTCTCCTGAGAGAACGCGGTAGGAAGGCTTTTTAAGTTTTCCTGGTCCCCTGAGGAACGCCTAATGGAAAACTTTTGAAGGCTTCTTTCCCTAGCGATGGAAAGAAGTTTCAGGTGCTTCCAGGGCTCTCCTGAGAGAACGCGGAAGGTAGGATTTTTAAGTTTTCCTGGTCCCCTGAGGAACGCTTAACGGAAAACTTTTGAAGGTTTCTTTCCCTAGCGATGGAAAGAAGATTCGGATGCTTCCAGGGCTCTCCTGAGAGAACACGGTAGGAAGGCTTCAAGTTTTCCTGGTCCCCTGAGGAACGCTTAATGGAAAACTTTTGAAAGCTTCTTTCCCTAGCGGCGGAAAGAAGCTTCGGATGCTTCCAGGGCTCTCCTGAGAGAACGCGGTAGGAAGGCTTTTTAAGTTTTCCTGGTCCCCTGAGGAACGCTTAATGGAAAACTTTTGAAAGCTACTTTCCCTAGCGGTGGAAAGAAGTTTCGGATGTTTCCAGGGCTCTCCTGAGAGAACACGGTAGGAAGGCTTTAAATTTTCCTGGTCCCCTGAGGAACGCTTAATGGAAAACTTTTGAAAGCTTCTTTCCCTAGCGGTGAAAAGAAGCTTCGGATGCTTCCAGGGCTCTCCTGAGAGAACGCGGTAGGAAGGCTTTACTAAAGTTCTCCTGGTTCCCCGAGGAACGCTTACTGGAGTACTTTTTATTACCTTCTGTCTCTCACTGGGAAGAGCTAGCGCAGAAGCTTTTGCGTGGGTTGAATCCACGGCTGATGCACCAATTTGGTGGTTCACCAACAGATGCGTCTGTAGTCAATTGTAATAAGTGATTTATTACTTTATAACTCTCAGAGCACAACGCGAATATCACATCACAGCAGGTTATATAGACAATATGTAGGGGCGGAGCTACAAAAATCTCCGATGGTTAGCCAATGGGGCCAACTACCTCTGCTCTTGAAACGGGGCACCGCGCCTAGAGTGGACTGCTTGAGCACAATCTCTATTACCTACTTGCGGTACTCCTAAGTTATGCCTGTGGATGTTACTGAATGATGCTTATCCTAGAGTGCTCACCTAAGTATGCTAAGTAATATCATTCATTCCTATTTGGCCTATATTATACTACTATCTACATTCATAAATGTAGACCCTAGTTGGGTATTCACAACACCTTCTACGTGCCTGACGACTCAGTAGACGTGCTGGACAAGTCGGCAACCGTGCCAGGCGATGCAGTAGACGTGCTGGACACGTCGGCGACCGTGCATGGCGAGCCGTAGACGTGCCGAACACGTCACCAACTTCAGCTCTGGGGGTAATCGAGGTCGCTGAACATGATTATGAAGTTCGTTTTTGACGTGTAGATCACCATCGATCGATATCGATCAAATTATGGATTTTTATGAATGCCGTCCAAGCGGTAGTAAGGGGGGAGTAATGAGTGACCACCAGATCGCCATATGTATAAAAGAGGAAGGGTTTTTGGTCCGAAGTTAACCCCTTGGACTTTGTGTACTTCTTTCTGTAAGTTTGAGGGATTGAGGGCAATTGTCCAATACTGTTGTTTACCATCAACGTCCCACTGCCAGACGGGTGGTGGCACCCATATGACGAGGTCTCGAAAGACTTCTCTATTGTTATTGGCTATATCCCAAGACCAATGAACACCCATATGACGAGGTTTCGCAAGACGTGTCTGTGGGTCATACCTCATTGTTCCTTCCCAGCTCTGCTGTGTGGCGCATTTGCGTTATTTTACCTCATAGAAGACGTTTTTTGCATTCAGCTTTACCTCTATGTTAATCGCCCAACATTTACTACTGTCCCGCTACTAGGAAACCTACGACTCCAGAAACAGAATCCTTCTCCACTGTGCAGAATGACCGGCGGCTGCTTTTTCCTGCAAATTTCTTCTGTTCTCATAGAGGGCGCTTTTTTGCAATCAATTTTACCTCTTTGCTCTACTCCTACTACCGTCCGCTACTAGAGAAGCCACGACTGTTTTCTGACCTTTTCACTATTTTGCCTCATAGAGGGTGTTTTTTTACAATCAGTTTTACTACGACTATTCTCTGTATCTTTTTCACTATTTTGCCTCACAGAGGGCGTTTTTTGCAATTTTGCAATCAGTTTTACCTCTATGTTAGACTCTCTAGTTTTGCTACTATCCCGCTATCAGGGAAGCTACGACTCCAGAAGCAGAATCCTTTTCCAGTGCAAAATGACGGCCGGCTGCTTATTTCTGCACCATTTTCTTAGTATTTTGCCTCCTAGATGGCATTTTTTTGCATCCACTTTTACCTCCATGTTACCACCCTACTTTTAGTGCTAGAAGCTCCTCTTGCTGCTCTGAAGTGATGCCGAAGATGTCGACCAAGACGCCTTGGGATTCCAAAGAGGACGTCGCAGCATGGGAGCCGGGATTCAGCTCTTCCGATGACGTCGTCGGACGGGCCTGGGGAATCAGAAGACGTGGCAACACGTCGTCCAAGATGCGTAGGCATTCAGTGGACGTGCTATGTCGTCCATACTGCAATGGGTTTCAGAAGATGTGCCAAAGACGTCCTAGAATGTACGTCAGGTTTCAGTGGACGTGCCGAAGACGTCGTCCAACATGCTCCTGGGATTCCGAAGAGGTGCTCAAGACGTAGTGGCATTTGGGCCGGGATTCAGCTCTGCGATGACGGCAACCAAGATGCGTTGGGATTCAGTGGACGTGCTAATGATGTCGTCCAAGATGCCTTGCGATTGCCAATAGGTGCCAAAGGTTGTCGAATGAGGGAATTTTTGATTTTTGATTTTATTTTTACTTTTTATTTTGTTTTGATTTGAATTTCTGACTTGCTTCACGTCATGAATAAAACATTTTATCTAAAACACGTTTCCGTCTTCAAATAGACGTAAAAGCAAGTCGCCACTAGCCGTTCGCTCAAAAATGTGCTAAAAATGAGACTATAGGTCCTCGTCGAAGATAGATCACAAAATGCAAAAAAAACCGTCAGCGGCGGGAAACCGAACCAATGAACCCAACCTTTTGGAGCGAACACTCTACCACTGCGCCGCCGCCGCTGCTGACGGCGCTGATAGCCGAACCGCTGATTTCCGCGCAATACTGCGCCCAACGCTGATTGAGCGCGCCTAACACATGGAAGACATCGCGGCTTCCGCCGGCCATAACTCGCTTAGCAGATCCATTTAGCAAATTTGGTCTACATATCTATGATCAGCGTCTCGAGCTCTTTCACGTGGTATATGCCTCAATCCGAAGTTCCATGCGAAGCTGACGGCATTCTCTGGTAAGATCGCGCGAAGCGCGCAAGTGCGAGGCACGCCTATCGGCGTACCTCGCACTTGCGCGCTATATAAAATATATATACATACATATATATATATATATATATATATATATATATATGGGGCGCGTGTAGCGCAGCCGGAGGAGGCGCGACTGTAGCGTGCACCCGATACCAGGTTCCTGGTTCGGATTTCCCGCCCAGGCCAACCAAGCCTTCCATCCCTCCGGGGTCGGTGAATTGGTACCAGACTTGTCTGGGAAGGATAAAGCGCTGACTTGTTCATCGGCTGGCCACCGCAAGTCATTGTATGGCCAAATACGCATTC
>OX377206.1:40506235-40579515 GCA_947396885.1 Heligmosomoides polygyrus polygyrus
CTTGTCTCCTGCCCATGGAGCGAGGACGACGATTGCGTATCTGGATGCCTACTTCCCTGGATACCTAACTAAGGATCAATGGCCATCTAATAGCCTGGAGTTAAATCCCCAGCACTTTGCTATATGGGGATATCTAGAGCAGAAGCTGAGGAAGAGGACATCACCAATTTGGACCAGTTTCGCCGCGATTTTATTCAAGCCTGGGCAGAAACCTATGCCAGCTACCTGCGGCGCACCGTGGAATCAGTGTAACTAAGACTTAAAGCCTACGTAAAAGCCAAGAGAGGTCACTTCGAAGCATCCTTGTGAAATTTAATCTACAAGTTGTTAGTTATATTGAAGAATAGTAACTTTTGAAAAATCTCGCGTATTATTGAAAATATGACGTTTTTCGCGACGACAATACTTGTCAGCCACCCTGTATATACCTGAAAACCCTCGACCTGAAAATGGTATATCTTACAATATATATAGTTCGCTTAATCCGTCGGTCACGTTGTCAGGCACGGGGAGGGGACTGAAGCCAAGATATGCCTAGGACAGTGCAGCGTATGCCAGCCGGGTTTTCTTTCAGCTTAACAATGGGCGATTGCCAGCGAGCTGAAACCCCGGCGGCGGATCACCCAAGTTTACAATGTATTCAGTATACTTGTGCTCGAATAATCGAATTCGAATAATTATTCGAATAATTTATTCGAATTCGATTTTCGATTATTTGATTATTCAAGTTTCGTAAATTCGAATAATTATTCGAATTCGATTATTCGAGTTTAGCAAATTCGAATAATTATTCGAATGCGATTATTCGAGGTTTGAAAATTCGAATAGTTATTCGAATTCGATTACTCGAGGTTTGAAAATTCGAATAATATTCGAATTTCGAATACGTGGTTGTTTCGAATGTGGCATAATGATCATTTTTGTGAGCGACGTTCATTTCAGTGACGATTGTTTTCGATAGCACACTGTCGAAGAGCTCACCGTAACGAAAACGCATTCAATATCCTACTATACATAGAAGGGTAGTGTGTGTGCGTGCGTGTTTCCATCAGTCCATCACAACTGGCGTGGGGAAATGACGTATTGGCGATACTGACCGCAGTTGATGGCGATCGACTGCGGTCCGAAGCTTCAGCCGTTGGGGTAGTCGATCTCGCTGAACATAAATTTAACGTTCGTTTTTGAAATTATCGGTTGAAGTTGATCGAGCTATTGATTTTCTATGAGGAATTCGTTAAGGCGAATCAGTTGTATGACCGGTCTTCGTCGATATTTTCAAAATCTAACTTCACATTTGCGTTCTCTGCGACCACGACTGTCATTGATGTCATACACTTGAATACTCTATGGAATTTGCACAATAAACACAAATTTCGACGGAAAATTAAAAAATGAATTCAGATTCGTGTTCAGTGACCTCGATTACCTCAGGCCTGAAGTTTCGATCTTGTTGAGTGATATTTGCGAAAAATCGATAATTTGATTAAAATCTCTTGATGGCAAACTGCATTTACTGCAAAAACTAACATAAGATTCGTGTTCAGCGACCTCGATTACTTCGGGACTGAAGCTCACAGTTTGCATATATGACACGAATATATACCATTTTCAGTTTTATTTATTTATTCAATACGAACGCGATAAGCGCGACCGCTAGATACACAGAAACACAATAGAGCAGTACAACCGAAGCGCAGCATAAAAAACAAACTTAGGGATAAACCGAAAAAAACATAGCAAGAAATCAAATAAAATGTCAGATCTGAAGCCAAGAATAGCACAATACAGCGCGCTTAACGCGCAACCCAGAGTCGAAAAAATATAAAACACCTCAGTCCTAAACATCATAACTCAGCAACGACTTTTGGACTGACCGCCTAAGCTGCCCCAGAGAAAAGGAGGATTGCATGCACTTCGTCACTCTAAGATAAGCGCTTGCTGACCTGTGAGGGAAGAGGCCTACTTTAAACCTGCTCCTAGAGCAGGAGAGGAAAATCTTTTTTTGTTCTCCCTTAGTGTGAGAAGCTCGCATTGTAAAGAAACTGGATTCCCTATGATGCGATTGATGGAGTAACTTATAGACCTTGCAAATGTCAGAGATTTTTCTACGAGATGCCAGGGAATGGAGACCTAGGTATTTATTCCTTATCGAAGCTCTAGGTACCCTAGAGTACAAAAAACCTCCAATACGAATAAGCACCTTGCGATTAAAATTATTCTGTACCTTTTCCAGCGCGTTAATCAAGTTTTTCCTACTGCGGGAAAAGACCGTAGTGGAGGACTCCACTAACGGACGCACATACGACTTGTAAGCCCTTACCAGCCCTTCCTGGTAGTCAAACCTTTGAAAGTCTGATAGGTTCTATGCTGGGCACGCCTGCAACAAATGGACACGTGCTCAAAGAAATCCAATTTAGCGTCATAGTGGAAACCAAGATCTTTGACGCTACTCACCGCTTGGATAGGGAAATTGTCAATACGATACTCACGATCCTGAGAGACTGAGGAACGGCCCTGGTGAAGCGACATGTACACAGTTTTACTCGGGGACAGCGGAAGCTGCCACCTCTTACTCCACTGGACTAGCAGATCTACCGCCTCCTGAACATCCTGCGAATCTACAATTACCTTATACAACTTGGTGTCGTCGGCGTAAATCTTGACCTTGACCCCAGTGGGTTCTATGATTGTAGGCAAATCAGCAGTGTAAAGATTGAATAAGATTGGTGATAAGACACCACCTTGAGGCACGCTGCTGGAGACGGCTTTGATCCCAGAAAGGGACTGCCCCAAACGCACTTGGAACGCTCTGCTGCTTAAAAACTCTCCAATCCACTTCACTGGGATGAAATTTAAGCATAGATAGCTTAGACAGAAGTTTCCTGTGCGATACACAATCAAAGGCCTTAGCGAAATCGAAATAGATGACATCACAAGTCAAACTATTGTCCAAAGCCTCACCCCAGTCATTGAAACATTCTAGAAGGTTCGTTTCAATTGATCGACCTCTAATGAATCCATGTTGTCCAGGAGATAGAATCTTATGCTTGCAAGCAAACTCCAGTATGTATTCCTTAAGAACCTTCTCAAAGGGGCTACAAAAGTTTGAGGTGATACTAATTGGTCTATAGTTTTTTGCTTTAGAAGGATCACCTTTTTTAAAAGGTGGAGTGACATAAGAGTGCTTCCAGCGCGCTGGGACCTGAGAATGCATAAGAGACTGATTGAAAATATAAGCCAAAGGAACACAAATGACATCAGCAATCTGCTGAATAAAGCTAAAAGGAACCTCATCAGGAGTGACTGAGGAGGAGGATGGCCAACCTTTGAGAAGACGCAAAAGCATAGCACTGTCAAACCATGGAAAGCTTTCCATAGCTGCAAGTTCGCAGTGAGATTCCACTGGCAGAATGCCATCATCTTTCAAAAAGACCTTGGCGAATTCTTCAGCCTACAATTCAGCCTTAGCATGATCAGTAACAGCATCCATATTCTCTCCTCTAAGACAACCGACGCCTCTTCTCTCATGAAGTCTATAGCTGAGAAACCTATAAAACTTACAAGGGCTACCAAACTCGACAGCTTTAGCTTCTAAATAGTTGTTAAACTTTCGAAGTTTCTTGTCAAATTCGGCGTTATACTTGTCAAAAGTTTCCCAAATAGCAGTACGCTTAGCTTCATGGAATAGGCATTCACGATGGTTTACCATTTTGTACAGATAAGCTGGAAGGTTGACATGCCCATTCGACGTAACTCTCTTAGTGGGAACAAAAATATCGATAGCTTTCTGTAGCACCATGAGGAACAGCTCACATTTCCCATCGACATCGGGTTGACTTTCCAATAAATCGATCCATCTAACATGCGACAGAGAAATGCGAATTGCGTCATAGTCAGCATGTGAGTACAATCTGCGAAAAACAGGAGCGCTATGCTTAATGACTCCCTCAAATCCAGCGATGACAAAGGATATAGAATTGTGATCACTGGATCCAATGGGAGGACCTACGCTTAGGCCATTTACCACCTCAGCCCTACTGGCAAGTACAAGCTCAAGGATGTTATCGCCTCTAGTACTGTCCCGAACAAGGGAGAAGAGGCCGTGTGAGTTAACAAGGTTTTGTAACCCCAATGAACTTAGCGCTCCACCCGTGTCAGCGGCCCTTTCAGCGGGACAATAGAAGTCAGGCATGTTTGGCATGGCATGTTTCACCCAGTACAATCGATTCCAGTTCATTGGAAATTAGGTCACTAATAATATTAAACAAGTGATCAGTCAAGCTCCTATCGCAGGAAGGTGCTCGATACACCAGAACCAGGCGTAGACCCCAGCTTTCACTAAAAACATCAAGACATAATAACTCAAACCCATTTTTGCGCCGTAGACGTGATGAACACGTCGGCGACCGTGCATGGCGAGCCGTAGACGTGCCGAACACGTCGGCGGTACAAAACTTCAGCCCTGGGGGTAATCGAGGACGCTGAACACGAATCTGAAGTCGACCAATCGATATCGATCGATATTATCGATTTTTTGAGGACAGCGTTCAACTGGCGCGAAACTTCGGCCTTGGGGGTAATCGAGGTCGCTGAACACGAATCTAATGTCGACCAATCGATATCGATCGATATTGTCGATTTTTTGAGGATCACGTTGAGGAAGATCAGCCGATCCATCTCGATTAACATAATGGTCAGAAGGCCTAGGGAAGAATAGGAAGCCCGTAGCGGCTATGGCGTCCTATTCTCGGGGTTTGGGGGCGAAGCCCCCAACCAGTCGTAGGCGGCCGCTAGACCGCCGAACGACTGGTATATAAATATAAATATAAATATATATATATTTATATATACCATTTTCAGGTCGAATTAGACACTTTAAATTGGATTGGACACTTTTCAAATCAAATTGGACATTTTTCAAATCAAATTGGACACTTTTCACGTCAAATTGGACACTTTTCACGTCGAATTGGATACTCTTCTAAGCTCGCCTAAGACTTTCGAATCAAAAAGAACTCTTCCGAATTGAAATAACCTTCATACAGGTTGAACTACAAACTCAATGAAATGGTTAGAAAAGAATTTTGTTCAAAGAAAATTTAGAATAATTTCTTAAATTTTTTTCACTTTAGCTGCCCGAATAAGTGTAATAATTTTATACAATTTTTACTTTTGGAGAAAAAATAACAATTTGTATTTTGTTTTAAAGCGCAGCAAAGCAGCAACCATAAAGTGCACTAAATGACCGGATTGCGCCAAGCACTCGAAAAGCTCGCCGCGATTTTTATTTGATTGATAGTGTAAATGCTGTTTACATGGAATTACGAGGTATGCGCGTTCTTAACAATTGATATTTCCACGAAGAACTAGAATTTTATAAAAATTCAAATAAAACGTTCACTTATTGAGTAAGTGAATTAAAGGTTTAAAGAAAACATACTGAAATTTTCCTCGAACCAAAAAAACTGTAGAGAATGCAACAAGTACAGTTGTTAAGAACGCGCATACCTCGTAATTCCATGTAAGCAGCATTCACACTATCAATCAAATAAAAATCGCGACGACCTTTTCGAGTGCATGGCGCAATCTGGTCTTTTAGTGCATTATATGGTTGCTGCTTTGATGCGCTTTAAAACAAGATTTAACTCGATATTTTTTCTGGAAAAGTAAAAATTATTATAAATTATTATAAAATTATTACACTGATTCGGGCAGCTAAAGTAAAAAAAATTCAAAAAAAGTTATTCCAAATTTTCCTTGAACAAAAATTTTTTCTAACTATTTTATCTCATCTGTAGTTCAACCTGTATAAAGGTTGTTGCAATTCGGAAAGTTCTCTTTGATTTAAAAAGTCTTAGGCGAGCTTAGAAGAGTATCCAATTTGACGTGAAAAGTGTCCAATTTGATTTGAAAAATGTCCAATTCGACCTGAAAATGGTATATGTTCGTTAAGGTGCTTGTAGCGACTATAAATACAAAACATTCATCGACCACACCCAGGGCTGAAGTTTCGGACCGCTGAATGATATCAACAATAAAACCGACAATTTGATCAACATCGATTAATGTCGATCTTCCTGCAGAAACATGACATAGATGGCAGCTACAATTGATGATGAGAAGTTATTACTAACTACGGCGAAGGCGTTGAGAAGCCGTCAGTGCGGCCGACAGGCTGCTCTGACGGCTGGTATATAATAATTAACTTTGTGGAACTAAGTGGGCTGGTGCCCACTCTAGAAGTCGTGTTTATGTGGGTGTTCCATGACAATGTACAAACTCGGAGCGAGCACCAGCCCGCTAAGTACCAATTATATTGATAAAGCTGGGTTTGAGAAACCAAATGTGGACGAAAAAATAGCAAGAGGATATCAACAGACGTGTGTTGCCGAAGTATATACGTGTCATGTGAAGACCAGAGTACGCAACTGCATACACATAAACGGTAGTAAGGAGTTTTTGAAAAAGACTAATAGTGCAATGGAAAGCATAAGAGATGATTCCTCCGCCTGAAAACCAACTTCTATAAAAGCGGGTTCTCGTACTCATCCCGAACTGTCGGCCATTCCTCATCATCCTCTACTACGGATGCATGTCCGCCACTTTATGATGAGGAGTGCGTTATAAGTGATGACTGTGTTGGTGTGACTTGATGTCCTATTTTACCGTTGACCACGGCACCAAGTGCACAACGGTTCTAATAAAAAAAAACTCCGCACAACCACAATACTCACAGAAAGAAAGGACAACGGAACGATGATATTACTAGTGCAACATGAGCGTCACCATCTATTAACCACTATACAATTGAGTATATCGGCCGATGACGTTGGGGTGATGCATCAACGCCTCACCGTATATAGCGCGGGCAGAATCTTCGTTCATCGCTGCATGCCGCTGGAGCAGGGAATGCATGGGCTCTTCGTGCTTGAAACGGTATCTGCGCGCGTTTCTGAGCATCCGGATTCCAAAGACGTGCCGCCGACGTTGCGCACCGAAAATCAGGATCCAGAGCGCCACTGATATCATGCAGCGAGGGGTCCGTATTCAGGAGACGTGTCAACGACGTCGTGCAAGCAGCGCATGGATTCAGAAAATGGATCACAGACGTCCTGCAACGACGGAGCAACGGTGATTTTAACAACAATGCAATGAGAAATATATTCAACTCAATGATCTGTGAACTTCAACACCACTGATACACAAGCACAAAGTGCTTGAGACAAAAGGACTGATTGCAATACGGACAGCTCCAGGCTCTTCAAAGCTTGTTTCCCTTCATGAAATAATAACTTCGGGAAAACCTGCTCGGATTTTCAAGGAAACGAAGATGTGACGTCAGAGTTGGTTAAAATGTGAAACGAGGGTTGTAGATCCCGCGAAGTGGCCTAAACAGCAATCGATAAATCTTTTCCTCACCTTTGCCTGTCACCTGGAAATCAGAGGTCCACTGAAGGTGTCCTACAACATAACACCAACAATGCTCGCACTTGTTCGAGTGGTGATCCACCTGCTCCCGCTGAAGTGTGGTCCGCCGTTAAGCAAGGGAAGAAGACAAAGGAGGACTAGGGAGGAAGCTGCACAAGAAGAGCAGCGAACTGACCTTAGCATAGTAATGCTTCCAGGTCGCGCAAAAAGTGAAAGTGCGAGACACGCCATTAGTCGTGTTGGAGCACTTATATGCTCACAAACCCGGACATAGCGGTTCTTATGAGGGCCAGAGGGACGTCGAGCTCCGTCGATTTTCGGCAAAAAAAAAATCTGAATGAAACGCGAACCTTCCGGCCCACATAGGAGCTCTTATTTTAGAAACTGTTTTTTTTACATCGGAGGATGGTCCTCCTTCAATGTGAAAAACAAATCTGCATTTTTAGGACTCTGAAGACGTCGAAAAGGTGGAAGCACAAGGCAGACCAAAAAAGTGATCCACCTGCAACTCCTTTCGGCACAGAAACACTGACACACAAGGAAACATGCCAGGGGTTTACGAAAAGAACTTGAGCGAAAATTTTGATTTTTAAGGAAGACTTTTCAATGAATGTTAGCAAATTGATAACGTCACTACCAAAAGATAGGTCGGTGGGACCGAACCTAATAATAATGCTCTCTTCCATGTATTAGGCTGTCGCGAAATTAGTATCGCAGAAACGGACCGCTTACTTCAAACTTCAACTAACTCAGCTTGCACGCAACTTTACTAATCGAAATAAAAACCAGCAGGATCTATACATTTTTGACAACAAACAGGTATGAACCTAATCCTTTACAATAAAACTTGGATGACAGGAATGAACGAAATCAAGGAGGACACATTCAACATCAGCCAAATTAGTGAACTGTTTCCGACGCAAAGGAGAAGGAAGAGCTCGGAAAAAGTGGTATTCAGTGGGGAAAGGTCGGGAGAATATGGTGGGTGAGGGAGAACGAACTTCGATACCTAAATAGGTCAAATTTTACCGACTGATTTGTGAAGTGCGTTGTCCTGCAACAGTAGTGGCCGTCCTCTATTCACCACTGCCGGTCGCAATTTCTGCAGCTTCTCATACATTTTGTCTATATCACAGCAGCAAGACTGCTGTGGCTGCATGACCAGGTTGCAAAAAACCGTAATGGATTACACCTTTACAACGCCACCACAAAGTAAGCATAACTTTTTTAGGGTGAAGGTCGGGTTTAGGAAAGAGAAAAAAGAAAAAAGGAAAATGTTGGAGGAGCCTCCTTATCTACCCAGACAAACCCCGTCTTCTGTTATCGTAAAGGACTCATTTTTCATCTACAATTATAATACGGCCTACAAAAAGCTAATTTTTTAAGCGAACTAGCAGGTTGGAGCACGTGTCGAAACGTGCCAGACGCTACTCATCGGTCAGCTCATGAGGAAATTCGACATCTTTTTCACCTCGCCGATTCTGGCCAAATGCCTTGCTACCGTACTATGATGTACGCCAAGTCTTCTGCTAACGTAGTGTAATCGTCTCCGGATTTGCTTCGACGGCTCTCCTCAAAAACCTGCACCCGCGCGCGATTCGGTTTTTCTTCGAGATCAAAATCACCAGAAGCAAAATTTTCAAATCAGAGCCTCACCGTTCGATCTCAAGTCCCAAAAGCGCTGCTTAGGTGACGAGACTCCTACCGCAGAATGCCCCAATTTAAATTTGTAAAGCATGATGACTCGCTAGTCGTATCGGCTCATGATTTTACGGAACCCTGGTAAAGGTCGCATAGAAAAATTAAAGCGACATCCACATATGTTTTTTGAAGAAGCAGGAAAAAACCTACCGAACGGTATATGTGGTTTTCCCCGAGATGGAATGGTTTAGGGTTAAAAAATTATTTATTTATACATACCTGGAAACGAACATTAATTTTGCGACAGCCTAATATCTTTGCTCAGCTTCTATACACGTGATCTTTCTGAATGTGCTCGATAAGGCCTGTGTTCTCGCGACCCTTCTTCGACCACGAGTGTGGCATTTCTGCGTTGTTCAAAAAGAAATAAACCAGACATTAACAAAAACAAAGAAATAAATGAGATTAACAAAAGCGAAAATGTTTGTAAAAGAGATATGCCAACAAGAATATCTGTATAATTTGAATTTTGGTGTATGTATTGTTGAACAACTAAACCTGAAAAACAAATCTGCCGTCTATTTTTCTCCATTATTGAAGATCTGCTAGAGAGAAAAAAAGAAGAGAAGGCGAAAGAATCATCAGCTGACTGAAGACCTAATCAAAAAGCGGTACAGCTAATAGAGTTGTTCCTGCATATACGTTCAGCAAGCACTGGAACGCACTATACTCGTCAACTAACTGTGCCAGAAATAAATGAAAACCAGTAACACTTCCTCTAACCGTTAGATATCTCAAATACATATATCAATCAACACAGAGAAAACAGACCCGCTAGCTCATGTAATCTACGCGATGTTGGCGAATTTTAAACAAAATCCTGGTCTCTTACGTCAACAATTTGCTCCTCGGTCCATCGTCCATATTGCTGCATGAACACCAAAATCGTCGGATTTAACTTCAGTGATCGTCGCTCCTGCATTAATGCAGTCGAAGCCAACATGCTATTCTTCACCATCAGATGGGTCTGCGCTGACTGACAACTAGTAAGCCATCTGGAAGCTAATATTTTATATGGTTGTGAAGTGAGTGGTAAGTCAAGCCGTTCAAACCAAACCGTACACATCGCTTTTGTACATTCACATTCGCATTAAGCTGTTACTATTTGCTAGCCTAAAGAATAAAAGCGCGCTAGACCTGCGACAGACCATTGCGGCACCGCACCGCAATCTGTTCCTTTTCCTTTCTATTGTGGTGGGACCCACGCCCCACTGTGTTGGGAACCACGCCGTGGAGGGGACATCATGATGTACTACGCTACTAACCAGGGGTCAACCACGCCCCTCAGCCGCATGCCGTTGAGAATATAGCCGCAATTCTCAACGGCATGCGGCTGAAGAGGGGCGGTCTTTATGTACGAATGGTCACCGCGCCCGCGACGGCGACTGCCGCGTGCGCGATGAGCTCCGCTGCGGTCGTGTGAGCTGTACCTCATGACCTGCTGCAGACGCTAGGTTTTAGTTGTTGATATCCCTTCGGGTGTTGCAGGAGTTGCGGAAAAACATGCTGTAGTTCAGAAATTGAGTTCGAGTTATAAAACTAAACAACGGTCTAAGCCTCGATTTTATATGATGCTTCTTCAGGAAAAGCTGAAAATATTACACACTATCGCAGTGAAACTGTCTTTGTATACAATTTCTAACACTTGATGTGCAAGTTTTGATGCAGGTCTAGATATCACTGGCAGCCGAAGTCACCCAATTGCGACGTCTACTGCCCCGCTCGCTGCGCTATCCGCCGCGTCCGCGGCGACCATTCGTACATAATGTCCCGCAGCCGCGGCTGAGGGGCGTGGTTGATGCCTGGTTAGTAGCGGAGGGGGGTCAGGGTCAAGCGTGGGGTTCGATTTTTGATGGAAATTTACGACCCCCCCCCCCCCTCTGAAGCGGAATTTGTACGACCCCCTCCCTCTCTCTTCCACTATTCTATTTCTTGTATTTCTTGATTTTTTCAAGGTTTCTTGTGCAGTTTGAACTCTTTAATAGATTCTTCTTTTCAGGTGCGGCTTCGGCACTGAAGAGGACAATGAAACGAGTTCCCTGATCAATAATGTTTTCAAAACACAATAAAATTCTTTAAAATTTTGAACGCTATTTTCGACACTTCAAAATAAAGATCTTCTGGTAGCACTTTCCAATCATCACTGTTCAATTTATGGAGTTTTTTTCAGGACACCATGGACACGGAACATTCTTCTACCTGAAGTAGCGACGTTTGCATCTGAAATTGTGCTCCGAAATTGTGTTATATAAAAATTTGAGTATTACTTTCTGACGACGACTTAAGTGCTTTCCTTATAAATTTTTTGAAGCGTTCCTCGAATCGATTATGGAGCGGAAAAAGGAAGGATGGACGATGGACTTCTCTCGGAAATAATGTTCTCCCATCCTAAGAAAACGTCATAAAAAACGAAAATGGAGCTAAAAAAAAACCCCCAGCTCTGTACATGATACAGCAAAAAACAGGATTCTCCGCAGCGATGACGGAACTGCGACGACGATATGATTAGAATGGATCGTAAGCAAAATTCTCGTTTTTCATGAAAAAAAAAATTTTTTAGCCGAAGCAGACCACCCATACGAATAAAATTTTGCCACAAAAACTTCCAAGTCATGATCAATGCACAGTGAAAAAATCATGATTTTCTGGAACGAACAGGATGAATCGACCTCAGGTCGACTTTGCACCAACGTCATCGGAGCATGAAACTAAACGTTCACAAAAAGGTTCATAACTCGGTAAGTTTTTCGTATTTTGAAAATTCTTCTAGCCTGTCAAGAAGAAGATAAAACGCTCTTTCTCACAGTGTTAAAATCTTTTCCAAAAAAAAAAGAGTCGTCATGCGTGGCTGCTGGTTCGATTTTTGAGCGAAAAAAATTGAAGTGGCTTCACAAAAATATTCATGAATTGACCAATTCTTCGAAGTTTCAAAATCCCGCTAGCTTTTCAGAAACTAGAGGAAGAGCCCTTTCTTGCTATGTGAGAATTAATGTCCAAAAATTCGGTCTTCATGCGCGGCAGGGGAGGTTCAATTTCGGTTCCATGTCACGAAAATACGTACCGAAAATCGAACCACCCCCCCCCCGCCCCGCATGAAGATCCCTTTCTTGGAAATCGGTTCTTACATGGTTAGAGAGCACATTTGCTCTATTTTTTGATGAGCGAGCGGGATTTTTGATTTTCGGAAAAATAGCCGAGATATGATCAATTTTTGCAAGTCGTGAACTGAATCGCGGATCTACTCTTCGCCGTCGTCATCGGAGTGATCTCACAAAAATATTCATAACTCGACTAATTTTTCGAAATTCAAAAATCCCGCTAGCTTTTTGAAAAGTAGATAAACAGCGCTTCTTTATGGTTACAAACACTTTTAGCAAAAAAGAGATCTTTATGCGGGGCGGGGGGAGGGTTCGATTTCTGGTCGATTTTCGGCAAAAATCGACCAGAAATCGAACCCCCCCCCCCGCCCCGCATGAAGATCCCTTTTTTGCTAAACGAGCTAGCGGGATTTTTGAATTTCTAAAAAATAACCGAGTTATGAATATTTTTGTGAAATCACTCCGATGACGCCGCTGAAGGATTCAGTTCACGACTTCCGAAAACTGATCATATCTCGGCTATTTTTTCGAAAATCAAAAATCCCGCTCGCTCATCAAAAAATAGAGCAAATGTGCTCTCTAACCATGTAAGAACCGATTTCCAAGAAAGGGATCTTCATGCGGGGCGGGGGGGGGGGTTCGATTTTCGGTACGTATTTTCGCGACATGGAGCCGAAATTGAACCTCCCCTGCCGCGCATGAAGACCGAATTTTTGGACATTAGTTCTTACATAGCAAGAAAGGGCTCTTCCTCTAGTTTCTGAAAAGCTAGCGGGATTTTGAAACTTCGAAGAATTGGTCAAGTTATGAATATTTTTGTGAAGCCACTTCAATTTTTTCGCTCAAAAATCGAACCAACCGCCACGCGTGGCGACTACTTTTTTGGAAAACGATTTTTACACGATGAGAAAGGGCGTTTTATCTACTTTATGAAGAGCTGAAAGAATTTTCAAAATACGAAAAACATACCGAGTTATGAACCTTTTTGTAAACGTTCAATTTTATGCTCCAATGACGTTGGTGCAAAGTCGACCAGAGGTCGATTCAACCTGTTCTATCCAGAAAATCACAATTTTTTCACAGTGAATTGATCAAAACTTCTAGGTTCTTGTGGCTAGATTTTATCCGTATGGGTGATCTGCTTCGGCTAAAAAATAATATTTTCATGAAAAATGAGAATTTTGTATGCGATCCATCCTCGTCATATCTTCATCGCAGCGGAGAAGCATAGTTTTTATTGTATGTTGAGCACGACTTAAAATTTTATATGATACAATTCCACTCTCTGTCGTCCTGTCTTTCAGAAGGCAGAAAAAAATTTCCAGCGAGGAGTCCATCCATATTTCAATTGCGATTGATCATGTCAGAGAAAGCAGTAGCCGCATGTAAACTACCGTAACACGGAGATTTTTTGGGGCTCCTGGAAAATTCATAAAGCTCTAGTAGATGTGTTTTCTATGGTTTAAAAGGCAGGTTCTAAAAGTAACGTGTTCCATGTGATTAGTGTGTCGATATCGTTTCGGTAAATCGAGACGTCTGATCATATAGAATATCGTATCAGAGAAACATAGTTTGATCACTGTGTGTCAAACGGCCTTAAGGTTTTATAGGGTACAATTTCACTTTCTGATGCTGTTTCCTGCAGGAGAGAAATTACTTTTCAAGCAAGTTAGTCCTTCGGTTGCCATTCCGTCATCGACTCGAAGAGCGCTTCAAAAATCTTGTAGGAAAAGCACTTAGGCCGTCATCAGTAATTAACACTTGAAATTTTATAGAGTGCAATTCTGGAAGTATATGTCGCTCATCAGACAGAAAACTACCGTGTCCATGACGTCCTGGGAAAATCTGAAAAAATGAAAATCTCTCTTTGACTATAAATCTGCAGACAGGAAATCTTTATTTTTCACTGCACAGTAATCGGCATTAAATTTTTTTTGATATTCAATCCTATTTTTTTAACTCCAGGAAACGCAAGTGCCTGTAAATCTCCGCATTGTCGTAGTCACACCTGGAAAAAACAACTTATTAATAGATGCAAACATCGTCTAAAAACCTGAATTTGGAGTGAGTCCTCTGCCAAAACCGAGAGAGTACGACCCCCCCCCCCTCCATTCGAGGCTACAGTACGACCCCCCCCCCCTTCGATTCCCGAACCTCAAGCTTGACCCTGAGGGGGGTATGCCGCAAAGCTCTGTTGCATGCCTTACGTACTGACATCGTATATGTTATTCTCTACTTCACCAGCCATCGCAACTACTTGAACCTAAACCCTTCGACTACGGAGACTATTACATATGAACTAAAGTCAAGTAGTCAAATAGTTGTTGGTCACACTCTAGTTCTCTCGGTGAATATGACGCATTAAACGCGTTAGCGTCAAAATACCAATTGTACTTCAAACCCTTGCTTTCATGGAAGACGTGTACTACGACACTAATGCCAAAATGCGATAAACGGCGACTGACCGATGTTGCATCACCGCATGGATACCGCAACGTTTGACTGGACTGAGCACGAGCATTTTCTTAATCAAATCTGCACACTCTGAAACATGAACCTTCACCACTGTACGACTTATAGTAACCAAACTATAAGTCCTAGCCAGCACTAATGCGCGAGAGAGCAGACGCACAATGTTTTCGGTACAAAGAACGAATACTTAACGAGTTAAGGCGCAGAGCACAACACTCAGTAAATAATTAGGAACATTCGTCTAAAGAACAAAACACGTACCGACAGATACCCAGTAGGGAATCTTCATTTGACATGACAAGACTGCTCGCTTCAGATTCTCAACGTTGTCACCAGGAAATGGGAAACCACCGGTGACGAGAATGTACAGAATGACTCCAAGTGACCAAACATCCGCTTTCAGACCATCGTACTCTTTACCTTTAATAAAACAACTGAGTAACACTTCGAGGATAAAGAACATAAGCATGTACTCCTATGAATAAAACTGTCTAGATTTATTAGAGAGAAAGATTTATGTCGTTGCATATGAAATGGCCGAATTTGCTACCTCAATTCCTAGTTGATTTTTCGTGGCAACTAATGTTGCAGAATCTCCGCTTTCTTACTATTTATAGCCTTCGTGACATAATTGCTTCGTGCGGAGTTTTTGACACCGTTTTCACAGTATGAATCAACGTGATATTCCGGTGCTCTTCTTATATGAATGGAAATTTGGACACAACGCCGCTGCCGCAGCTTGTAATATCAACGCTGTAGGATTTTGGGGAGGATTTTGCCAAGAGGTGCACAATTCGCCACTGATTCGAAAGGTTTCGATCTGGAGATGAATGTCTAGAAAATGAAGACCGAAGTAGGCTGCCATCACTCCTTGACGACGACCAACTCAAAGATATGATGAAAGCGGATTCGCGTCAAACTGTGAGAGAGCTAGCACAGCATTTCGACGTTGACCGTAGTACTATCAGTCGCCACTTAAATGCGATCGGAAAAGTAAAGAAATTGAATTAATGGATCCCGCACGAACTGACCGCCGGGCAGATGCTGAAGCGTCAGGACACCTGTGATTCGTTAAGGGCGCGCAATCTAAGGGAGTCTTTCTTGGACAGGATCGTGACATGCGACGAAACTAGATCCTTTACGACAATCGTCGTCGCTCTGCACAATGGCTCGACAGGGGGATGAGAATTCCAAAGAGATGCCGAAGCCAAGTCTCCATCCAAAGAAAGCCATGGGGACCGTATAGTGGACAATGACTGGTATAGTCCATTACAAGTCCTTGAAAACTGGGACGACTATGACAGCGGAGGAGTGCTGTGCCGAAATTGAAGTGATGCACCTGAAGTTGACCGAAAAACAGCCAGCTTTGGTCAATCGAAGAGGCTCAATCCCACCCCATGACAACGCGCGACCGCTGGTTTCAAAAATTGTTGTCCAAAAACTGGATGAATTGGGATACGAAACTCTGCAACATCCAGCATATTCACCTGATCTGTCCCCTACTGATTATAATTTATTTCAAGCATTTAGGTCGTCTTATGAAGGATAAAAAATTCAGCAACCAAGATGATAATGTCAAAATGACTTCATATGTTTTAATTCTTCTAATTCTGGTAGTTCTGCTTTTTACAAAGATGGAATGCCTAACCTATTCCGGGTGGAAAAAGTGTTTTAATTACAATGATGCTTATTTCGACCAAAGCGAAGTTATGATTTGTCAAAGTTATCAGTCGAAATCAGCCATTTCGTATGCATCGACCTATCAAGACGCCTGCGTTTCTGCCTTCAAAAATTTATTTTATACCAAACGCATTCACGAGACTCCTCATAAACTGGTACGTTTTATTCTACTCTACTACTTCATAGTTTGTTTGAGCGGTTCCTACCCTGTATCACAATGGAGTTCCTGGCACTACCATATTTTCAGAAGTTATTCAAGGTGTTAGCGCAATGTAGCCCAGTCAGAGGCGCCTGTTAACCGGGTGGCCTAGAGAACCATTCGGTGTCCTTCCAACGTAGGCAGAACAACCACAGGTATCCCCGTCCAAGCCATTTGCGTCTTCAACCCTTTCGCAGGACGACAGCAGAATTTAAAATAGACTACTACTGACCATTACATTAGGTTTTCCTGACAGAATAAGAGATTTCAAACGCAGTTGGCAAAGAGAAAAACCCCACCGTCCGTGCTATGCCATTTATTCGAAAATTCGGTTTATGCGAATACTCGGCTTTTAGAATTCGAATAAGACGAAAAATTGGATTGTTTCTATTATATATGTTCATTCCAGTAAATCAAAAATTACAGTTATTGGATTATTCGTTCATTCGACATTTTTTTTTGGAAAAGCACAAGTACTTGATGACTAGTTTCGATCTCTGGAGTCGTAAATGTAGAATAGTGCCGGAAACCGTTTTTCAAATTATTATACCTGGGTAGCAGCTTAAACTGCCAATGTACCTTCGTCTCCAACTAGAGAAAAAAAAAACATATTTTGATTGAGTAAACAAAACATTAAGAGAGGTATGAAATTTGTCGGGTCACAGACTGCTGTCAGTACACCCAGCTGCCGCGTTACACGCACACCTCGTCTACGAAGACGAAGCCACGCCTGGCTTCGTCAGTCTCGACTTCGGCTAGCCCTCGGCGGCTCGGCCCGGCCTCGTCAGCCCACTACTCGTCTCCCCTTCGCTACAGTACCCCAATGCTTTCTCATAATCCTACTATATATAAAGGAGTTAGCGGTTGTCTGTCCATCCGTCCGTCAGTCTGCTCATCCGTCTGGCCTTTCCTAGAAGTCCAGTAACATCCGTCCGTGTTCAGACGAGATGCCACTCACACCGCGTCGAGACCGTCAGAAGAAGTGTCACCGATGTCGCGCAAAGGGCGTTCGAGCTCAAAGGACATGCCGGTGACGTTGCTCAACAGGCGTCCGGATTTAGAAGAGGTGTCATCGACGTCGTGCAACAGACGCTCGGATTCAGAGGGCATGTAACCGATGTCGCGCAATGTGTGCCTGGGTTCAGAAGCCGTGTCACGGATGTCGCGCTAAGGGCGTCCGGTTTGAGAAAAGATGTCACCGACGCTGCTCAACAGGCGTTCGGGTTCAGAAGACATATCACCGATGTCACGCAAGGTGTGTCTGGGCTCAGAAGAGGTATTACGGATTTCGTGCAAGGGGTGTCTGGGTGTTCAGAAGAGGTGTCACCTATGTCGCGCAAGGGGTGCCTGGGTTCCGAACACGTGTAATGGGAGACCACTAAAGGAGAGACCAACAAGCGGGGCTCCTGTGAAGGGTGGGAGGACGAGTGAAGGGGAGGGGTACCAGTAAGGGTAGGACCTTAGTGGGAGCGAAGGGGGACCAATAAGCCGCGTGCACACTTTGCAGCGAGCAGCGGGCAGTGGAATGTGGGCGGACTGTTCTCGCACACTGCGGCACTGTTGGACTGCGCCGCGGCCGCAGCGACAGTGAGGAATGTCCGGGTCATTCCTCGCTGCCACTGCCGCTGCGGCCGCTGCCGGCAGCACTGCGGCAGCGAAAGCACTGCGGCCTCCGCTGCCGCAGTGTAACTCCGCCCCTCTGAGCTATGCTTCAGCGTGGCTGCCGCACTGCTGCAGCGGAGTGTGCACGCGGCTATAAAGAATATCACTAAGCTGAGAATTAGGGGGGGGAGAGAGTGAACGGGAACCAGTGAATTGGGAGGGTCCTGTGAAGGGGAACCGATAAGGGAGGACCAGTGAAGAGAGGACTAGTGGGGGAACAACGTGCGTTTAGATCAAGAAGATGTGCCACAGATCAAACAGGGGGGAAAGGGGGACAGTGAACGGGAACCAGTGAAGTGGAAGAGTCCCGTCCAAGGGGGCTGGGACCGGTAAATGGGGAACAAGTGAAGGTGGGACCAGTAATAAGGGCCAGTGAAAGGGGTTGCCAAAACAGGGCGGGCCAGTGAAGAGGGGACCAGTGAAGGTGGGACCAGTAATAGGAAGGGGATCAGTGGAAAGAACCTGCAAGGGGGAACAGTACTTTTTCTCACTAGCAACGTGTATGTGACAGGAGCGTCGCACAACGTGCGTTTAGATCAAGAAGATGTGCCACAGATCAAACATTGCGGAGCATACGTTGGACTTTCAGATGACCTTTCAAAGGAAGCGAGCGTGTGCATGGACATGCCTCTCACTCTCACTACTGACTGATGCTCACTACATTTTTCTGCCTGTCTCTGCCGCACATTTGTAAGGGGATATTGTGTGTATTGTCGGGGGGGGGGGGGATAGGAAGAATGACTTCGGAAATCGGAGGATTATTATTGCCGTCGGATATTCAGCGGTATAGAGCTCTAACAAGATTATTACAATCTGTTCCTCGCCACGTAGAGAATGTGTACTTCGGAGAATAAATCGGCATAAGTGCGATAGAGGGTGGTAAGGCTTCATAGGAGCGCTTTTGAAGACTGTGCCCTACTGTCCCGCTTTCCCTTAAAACCAGATTTTCACTGTAACGCAAGTAAGAAGGCCTAGACGGGGATGTTGTATTCATTTTGGGGGCGACGCCCCCAACCAGACGTTTGGCGGCCGCTAGGCCGCTGAACGTCTGGTAAAGATATAACCCAGCTATATGTTAGTACACAAGAAGGGAACTCCCTGCTTCAAGATAGGCCCCGGGGAGATATGGAGGTCCCGGGGAGATTCTTGTGATACCTAATGAATTTAAAGTTTTTATTAAAATAAATTTCTTTCGCCGAAATAGTCAAACAGTTCTTCCCCTACTAACTACCTAGTTAGCTAGTAATTATTACCTCACCCAACCCGGACCCTACTTCGGACGATCTGACGACTGCCGGCCCGGATGACTGCCAGACTCTTACAGGTGAGCGACTTCCGTTGTCGATCTACTCGTTCTATTGCCCCGCGCGGTGTAGATCGTATTTGAAAATATATTTAATATGTATATTAAATTCAAAGCTAAAGCGTGCGCAACATAATGCAAATCCATTTCTTAAGCTGAGAACAATATAGTCTTAGCGAGGGCCATCGCCTAAGACCCTGCTCTAGGATCAGCGTGGGCTGGCGTAAATAATATCTTGACCGTACACTGTGGGCTACGCACTCCCGATTCAGAGGCGGCTAGGGGTGTTCCCATACAGGAAGGGGTTATTTACGTTTGTCCCACAAGTGGATATTGTACTAAAGATCTGAACACAGGGAAATACCTAAGGACATTAGTATGCATAGTAGTCCTCTCATTTCTTTATTAGTGTTGGCGACGAGATCCCACATTTCAACGGCTCCCTTTATATCTAGGTTGGTATCTCGCATAATTCATTGTTATTATTATTTTGTGAATCTTCTTTATTTTTAACCTAGGTGAGAACAGATTGTCTTGACGAGGTTGGGATTATATGTGATGGTTTTTGCTTAGCCGTGCCGAGACCCGAGACACCGAGAAGCTAGAAGAGATCTTCCCCTGAAGGTACTCTAGGGAGACAAACGGATCAGCTTATCCAAAGAAAGCTCGCTCCTGAGAGGGATGACAGCGTCATCTCCGGAGTTTTCCTTCACAAACCGGACTGAGATTAGGGCTTCTCCGCCTGCAATCTCAGTCTTTCCCATAATATTAGTTTTTCACTCATTTTTAGCTTCATGTATCGCGCCTACGTTATTTGCTTCATTGCATTACACATATTTCCGCCGACTGTGAAATAAGGACTCGTTCGCCATATAGTCATGACTCTAAATAAAATAATAAAATTCGCCTGTGCACAAGGTAGAAAAAAAAGGATATCGAATTCCAATCCAATAAGTCTTTCCTGCAATCGAAGCTTCTTCCGAGGAGTTCAAAAAGTTATCCAGCTTTCAATGGCGCAAGTTTCGACGCACATAGTTAGCAGCACCCGTCCAGCAGACCCTATATGCACCAGACGTCTGCTGTGTAATTAGTGCGCTCGCGACTTGAACCCCGTTCCCGCGTAATTACGCAAGTTGCAAGGCCAAGTGGCATCAGGGACTGTTCTTCTAGGACCGCACGGTGTTCCTGTTGGTGGTCCTGACTGTCGTGCTACTACCGCGTGCTCGTCACATTGGTTACAGGCACTCGGTCAACTATCCGACACCTGACCGACCAACTGTCCAACCAACTGTCCGACCGACTGTCTGACCACATGACCGACCAACTGGCTGACCAACTGGCCGCTCCAGTCAGATAATAAATTGTTAGGACAGACACTGTCTTTACACTGACCAAAAAGACGGCAGACTAATCCGGCCACACAAGATGACAACATGTTAATCCCGATAGTGGAGTCTTACAATTCGTACTACACGACACCCATCCCATTAATTTGCAGCCTAGTCAAGTTACAGTGTGCCGCAGCATTCCTCTTAGTTGCCACTCTGATCCATATGAAAAACATTACACCAGAAATACCACTGTGTACATTTTGACCTCAGAAGTCTTGCACATAATCCGATTATAGTGCTGGCGACATCACACCGCCGTTGCCCGCCGTTCATCATGTACGCAGACACCTCGCGGCATATCCTCTTGCCCCAGGAAAATATCCTGATAACGCAGTCCAGGGACCAATATGTTTATTTATTAAATACTAAAGTACATTACAACCGATTAGTGTTTGCTGTAAGAAACATAGACTTTTGGAGGTAAAGAGGCATATGAAAAAAGGTTTTCAAAATACTTTCAAAATTTTAAAGATTTCAACTCTTCTACTAAAAAAAGAATTCAGGAAAAAACATCAGGCTGGAATCTTATGGTAGAACTACGTGGTGATCATATCATACATAAGTACTACCATAGACTAGCCATCAATATCCTTGCTTTGCCTGGGTGCGGAATTCAACTCCCAAGCACACACATTCCACGGCGCCATACTCACCTGCGCTATGGTGCCTAGAAATGTCTTCAAATCAAAAATCGATTTCTTCTCATAGCTACAGTGCATATTTCGAACAGCCTTCCAGCTATAGAAAATACCTCTTGCATTTTGTTTTAACTAGAAGTAAGTTTTGATAGATTTTAAATTTAAAAAAAAAATCAAATTTGTTCCACACACCTCACTATTTCAAAATCCTGCTATATATAATCGGCTAATGTCACGTGTCCGTCACGGGAAGGGAGGACTGAAGCCAAAAGATGACTACGGCAGTACGGCGTACGCCAGCCGGGCTTTCTTTGAGCTTAACCATGGGCGATTGCTGGCGAACTATATCTATATCCTTGGTGGCTGATCGTCCAAGTTTACGAGATATTCAAGGGGCAACGCGTCAAGGTATGAATGGGGATCGAGTGCAGAGCGTAGGGATTCAGGAGGCGTGCCCTAAACCTCGTCCAACGTCGTCTAACTTGCGTAGGGATTCAAAAGACGGGCTGATGATGTCATCTGACGTGCGTAGGGATTCAGAAGACCTGCGCTAGACGTCGTGAGTCAAGATTCAAAAGACCTGCGGACGTCGTCCAACGTCGTCTAACTTGAGTAATGATTCAGAAGAAGTATAGTTCAGAAGAGTTCAGAAGAAATTCATAAGACGCGCTGAAGACGTCGTCCAACTTGTGTAGGGATTCCGAGTAAAGGCGACCAATAGGAGAGGACCAACAAAGGGGGACCATTAGAGGGGGGGGGGAGCGTGAATAAAGGGGGAGGGGAGGATCAGCATTTTCCCTCAACATCGTTCAGTGTGTGTCGGATTTCTGAAGACGGCTTACAGAAGTCGTGGAAACGTAGTGATACGTGAATCGGTACTCAGTGTGACATATGCGTGCTTGACTCTCACTCCGTTTCTTTGCCAGCAGATAGGAAAGGAAGTATTTATGGAGGGGGTGGGGGAGGGGTAGAGAGAGTGACCATGGGATTCGGAGTATTATTGCCGTAGGACAGTAAGCGGTGTCGACCAATACCGAATAATTTTAAATATGATTTTGGTGATTAAGCGCGGGATTGGGACTCTCATTACCTGTTTCTCGACACGTAGAAAGCGAGCGCTTCGGAGAATAAATCGCGTGCATGTGATGGAGGGTGGATGGGCTTCACACGAGCAGTGAAAATTCTGCTCTTCCATATCCCTCTGCACTAATCTATATAGTAAAACCTGTTTTTTTACATTAAGAAGGCCTAAACAAGAAAGGAGGAAGATTGGGGTTGTTCTGTTCTCGGGGATTGGCGGCGAAGCCCACAACCAGATGGGATGGGGTTGTTCTATTCTCGGGGTTTGGGAGTGAAGCCCCCAACCAGGCGTTTGGCGGCCGCTAGGCCGCTGAACTTCTGATCTTTCTTAATAACTTATTAATTCTTTTAACAAACGTAAGTTTGAATAAAAGCACGATATAGCATGGAGACATGAAATAGTCTCTGTAAAATACGTTCAGTATAGCCACTCCTCATTTGGGGACTACTGATGCAAGTTCGTTTTCTACCCCATGCACGAATTTTTGCAAAAAAAACTTACAGTCAACATGCCTTTCAGGAGAAGCTAAACCACGCTCCACTTTCTCACTAGTTTGAAAAGATACTTAAGACCAGTATAAATCGTACTCCCATCTGCAACATTCTTGCATTTTTCTTCAATTTACTAAGCAAATTTTCTTCATAAACCCTTAAAAATGGTCTAAAACTGACTGGTAAGTACATGTGAGCGTAGGTAGGGACTCGCACCCGCTACCATTCGAACGACGCAGCGCCTTGTAGCAATGCGCTAATTACTCCTATCACAGCCTATTACAGTTTCTAACGCAGAATCGATCCTTCCACTATTTGGCGCCCTGCTTCCAAAGCATGATTTTAGCTGAGAATTCCTTATTTTTTCTCTTTTCGCCTAATTTTCTGCTTTACGAAACTTTTATGAACTAAAATCATTTTAAATCCCGAACTATTGTTTATAATTATTAATTTTTGAGAAATTTACTAATTTTGACACTACTCAAGTTTGTGGTAGGAAGAATTTGCAGAAAAGCTGGACCATGAGATGTCAGGAACCACTAAATCAGCAACAAAGAATAATTTATATTCTGATCTAAAATAGTTGAGGTTTGAAGTAGGATCCAGGATGGTGCAGCGCAAATACGCGTGACTGAAAATCTACACATGGTTCAAATCTCACCCCAGGTACAATTTTTTGCTTGTCTTGTAAGTGATTTGAAACACAAAAATATGAAAAATATGCCTCACTAGCGCACCGGCAAGTCTCCTGACTGCAAATTTCACTGTGCAGGTTCGGATCCCGCCTAGGGCATAATTTTTGCGACTACGCCATTTCACCACAATATTTGAGACTCAGCTTGCATCATACGCAAAATTCACTGCCATCTCGTCTGGTGACGGCATTTTTGTACGCGGATTACGGCTAAGTCCTACATCGTTTTTCTTCTATTGTTTTCTGTTCTGTTTCGTTTCCTACGTTTCGATTTAGTTAACTCCTTGTCTACTCACTTCTAACCAAGTTCGCTTTTCTTCTCCGAGCTCCAGTGCATCATTTCACTGATCCCTCTTTTGTTTGTGTGAAGGGTGCCTCGACGTAGTGAATTGATTTTGTTGACCACATCAAACCCATTGTGTCGCAGCGCGCTAAGACCAACAAAAGGGTTTCTGAAGTGTCAGGAAAACTGAGTGGGAAGGGTCAAAATGTAGCTGAGGTTAATACGAGCTTCTCTTCTACGGACTTCTCCAAGATGTCAGTTAATGAGCTGATTAACGCAGTTCTGGAGAGAAATAAGGACCCTGTTATTGAACAAATGATATATGCATTGATTTCTAAAATTCCACAGGAAGTGTCGGAACGAATTGACATGGAAAAGAAGGAGAGAAGTATAGTAATCGAATGGTTACCAGAGCCGCCTTGCGACCTCCCTCCTTTGGCGAAACAACGCGATCTTGAGGACAAGGTTAGTGAAATTTTTGATGTCCTTAGTCTTGAGTGCCGCCCCTTGGAGGTGTACAGAATGGGGACGCTTGAACGTGGGCGCGTTCGTAAGGTGAAAGTTGTATTGCCATTGGTTAACAGCTCTCTCTAACACTTGGAGACTTCGAAGCTCTACAGCTTTTAGCAAGGTTCATGTCCGCCGTAGTATGATCTCTGAGGAGCGAAATGGGGAATATGAATTGAGGCAGAAGTGTAAGGAACGAAACAAGCAGTTAGGTAATAGGGTCTGGGTGATGTACCGTGGCGAGCTGCGACGTGTTGAAGACTTACCGAGGCCGGGGACGGTTGAAGACCGTACCGGGTCTAGGGTTCCGGGAAACGTCTAGCGGGACACGGTATGCCATCCACGGCCATGAAATGCTTCTTGTTTAACTCTCGAAACCTTGCTAACAAGATGCACCATCTACACTTCTTTTTGGCAACATATGATCCAGATCTACTTTTTATCACCGAAACATGGCTTTCAGAGAAGATATCAAATTCAGAAATACTATCCAACTTTCCGTATAGAGCGAAAAGGCGGTGGCATCTGCTGCCTGGCTAAGAATTCAATTACTCTAACTGCTGTTAAGGTTCCCTCCTGCCTCAAGTCTGATATTCTTTGCATTGATGCAGTTAATGCAAATTGTTCATGCGCGTTTAGAGTTGTCCTAGTGTATCGTCCACCTAACTCAAGTGCAGACGACGATGATTCCCTTATAGACGTAATGACAGATTTGTGTCTGTCGAGCAAACATCTAATTGTGCTTGGGGACTTTAACCTCGATATCGATTGGGTTCAGCGTAGCAAGCCTAAGAATTTGTATTCAGAGAAATTCTTGGAGTTTTTTGATTGCTGTGGTTTGTCTCAGCAAGTAGTGAAACCTACCCGAGGTGATGCAATTCTTGACATAATCTTGACTTCATCGCCAATCCTTGACAACATTTCTGTTCTTTCCCCATCCGCATCAGCGGATCACAATATAATTACCTTTGAGATAAACGTTCCTTTAATTAGGCAACGTGAGCTACCCTTCCCCAATTTTCGTAAGGCCAGTTATCCCTGCTTAATGCAGTATTTTAATTTCATCGATTGGTGGGAAATTTACCAAGGTTACGAAAACATAGATGACGTGTACAACAGATTTTGCCGTGTAGTTTACTACGGCTTATCCCTTCATGTTCCCATTGATTATGCGAAGACTTCATTTTATTACTATCCGAAGCATATCTCTAATTTAATACATCAAAAATCACGTCTTTTCAAGTCACTGACAAATCCTCTTTGCTATCCGCTATATAAGAAGGTATGTCAGGAATTGGATCACCACTTGAAAAGGTTCTTAGCGTATAAAGAAAAAGTTTCTTCCAAAACACAAAATAAAAAGGCATTGTTTTCTCTAATTCGGAGCGAGATGAAGCCACCGTCAGAGCTGCCTGTTCTTGAGGATGATACTGGTGCACTGTATATAAGTGATCAGCAAAAAGCGGAAGCACTGGCACGCGTTTTTGCCTCTGTTTTTAATTCGTGTTCGCACGATGTTCCTTATGAATTGAACGATGTTTTGGAACATGCTAACATGAACGAAAATGAAGCCATTGAAGATTTTATGATACGCCCTGAGGAGGTCTTAAAAGTTATGAAACGACTGCAGTGCTCTACTTCTGTAACGTCTGATGCAATTCCACAAATTATCTTTAAAAAATGTGCCACTTCCCTTTATAGACCTCTGTCGATGATTTTAAGCATTTCTTTAAATTGTTGTAAGGTCCCTTCTGTTTGGAAGGAATCCATTGTCACAGCCATCCCAAAAGGTCCTAAATTAGTACAGCTCTCTTCCTTCCGTCCTATAAGCATAACACCCACACCAATGAAAGTTATGGAAAAGATTTTGCGAGATAAGATTGTTACGTGGTTTTCCCGGAAAAATTTAGTTCCATATGAGCAACACGGCTTCACGGCAGGTGCCTCCACTTCCACTCAGCTGGCAGACCGCATCTTCGACTGGAATTTGGCTTTAAATAATGGAGACTCCGTTGATGTCGTGTATTTTGATTTGTCAAAAGCCTTTGACAAAGTTAACCACGAAAAACTTCTTGGTAAACTTTGCCAACTGGGCGTCAGAGGACCTCTTTTAGAATGGCTGCGCTCATATTTGTACGGAAGACGTATGCGTGTTTAAGGTTGGAAGTTCCTTCTTAAGATGCTACGATTGCAATAGCGGCGTTCCTCAGGGAGGCGTATTGTCGCCGGTCCTTTTTCTTGCATACACATTCAACCTTCCAGCAATTTTAGTCACACACCCTCAAGTGAAGGTACAAATATATGCTGATGATATAAAAATTTACGGAATCTATAACAGTGGCAATAAAATGCAGGTTTGTCAAGCTTTATCTCAATCCATAAATGTGATGATGGAGTGGTCTGAAGCTTGGGAAATACCAGTGAACTTTTCGAAAACCATGGTCTTTCATCTTGGAAGCCTACCAGCTACAGAATTCAAAATTGACAACAGACTGCTGCCATCTACAACGGAACGCCGTGACCTCGGTGTTTTTCTGGACAAGGAGTTGAAATTCTCGAATCACGTTGATAATATGGTGCGAAAAGCATTTTCTGCCCTATTTTTCATTTTTAGGAACCTGAAATGTAACGATAGCTCTCTTCTGATCACCTTGTATAAGACATATGTTATTCCAATTTTAGAGTATTGCTCTCAGGTTTGGAGCCCCTACACAAAAGTCAGGAAAAAATTGAAAAGGTTCAAAAGACTTTCACAAAAATTTTGTTCTATAGGTGCTTCCCAAATACTACAAGTTCTAGAATTATTCCAGGATATGGAGAAAGACTCAAAATTTTTAATCTTAAAAGTCTTCTATATAGGCGTGTCCTTAGCGATTAATTTTCTGTTTTAAAATCCTGAAGGGTGAATCAAGGCTGAGAGCTAGCAAGTATTGGGTTTCTGTGCCATCGCAAGGTCGTCATAACAAGTACTGCTTCCGCTACCCCAAGGTCAAGAAGAAAAATAAGGAGAAGGTCTTCCATTCACTTTTCTACCGTGGAGCTCGATGGCTGCAGATGCTGCCTCCTACCTTACTTGAAGCGCCCAACCACAACATTTTCCGAAGTCAGCTGAAAAAAAACTGACTTGCTTTTTACGCTCCAGATCCCTGACTTTAGCTAGAGTGGGATTTTTTTTTACATTTTCATATGTTTTTATTATCATTATTTTTTTAGAATCCTTTTTCGAGTTTTTTCCTTCTCTTTACGTGTTCTTTTTTTACTAATCAGTATCACTAGCTTTTTTTCTTCAATATACACAAACATATTTTCTATCAATATTCTCTGTTTTTAGTTGCTATTCTACTAGTTGTTAGTGTTTCCTAGTTGCTGTTGTTTCTAGTTCACTTTTCTTAGTTTCCTAATTGCTCTTCTTTCGTTTGTTTGCTGTTTGAGAGTTTCAAATATTTCATATTGCTCCATCACTTGTTACCGATTTTGTATGTTTGGTCAGACAGAGTGTACATTCATGTCTGTCCTCTGTTGGAGATTTGTTGGAGTTGACGGACCTACTATGCTGGTATCCGGAGCCGATCTCACGACTTGCAGTGCTGGCGGCCCACTGCTCTTCTCCTTCACATTCTCTACCTCCCTCAGTCCCCTCCTATTTAATTCTTTCTAGTAGATTTTTCACAGAATCTGCCGGATTTTTTCGAATTCGCCGTTCCGCCCTCACTTCTTTGTAGAAGTATATTTCAGTCTGTTAACTAACTTCAATTCGTGTTGCAGATGGCTTTTAAAATCTTGTTTCTCACATTGTAGTTTTTTGCGATTTACCGTGTCCTTTTTGAGTTATTTTTGTGCGCACTGTATTGTGCAAATAAATAAATAAATAAATAAATACGCAACCCTCGAATAAATTCAAGAAGAGTCAGCGCTCATAAATAGCGAATAACGCCATAAACTAGTAAGAGTTAAACGCATGAAATTTAAATCTGCCGTTTCAGAAAATATTTACGTCCTTGACAAACTTGGCCAAATAGCACGTATATGACCTTGATAAAATAACTGCTTAATTGAATTGGTATATGAACAAAGTTCACTTTTCAAATCGTATAGAGCTTAAATGCGATTTGAGAAGTGAACTTTGTTAATATACCAATTCAATTAAGCAGTTACTTTATCAAGGTCTTATACGCGCTATTAAGTTGTAACAAAATAAATGGCACTGAACCACTGTAAATTTAAAGAGTTAATATCTCGGTTTGTAGGCAAGTTTATTAATCGAAATAAAAACCTGATTCTACACATCTTTTCCAACGTGACACAAGCTTTTTTATCCCAGTAGCATAAAAATCAGAACTTCTGGAATTGACGAAATCTTCGAAGGCACTTTCGGCATCCTGTTGGTATTTCAATATTTTCCCTACCAAGAAGTCACCAAGATGCTTGAAGAAATCGTAGTCTGTTGGGGAGAGGTCGGGAGAAAACGGAGGATGTGGTAGAGTTTCAATGCTCAGCTCATTCAATTTCTGCAACGTCATTCGTGCTACAAGGGGACGAGCATTGTCGTGCAGAAGGAGAACTCGCCTTCGGTTTACCAAGGCCGGCCGGATATCCTTCAACTTTTTCATCATTTCTTCAATTTCAATGCAGTACTTCCCTGCCGTGATGGATTCATCGAGAGGGAGGAAGCTGTGGTGAATAATTCCCAGCGAACACCACCATACTGTCACCATTACTTTCTTTTGGTGCAATTCCGGCTTCGCAAAAACCTTGGGGCTCTCATCGCTGTCCACCCACTGTGCCGATCGTCGCCTGTTGTCGTACATTATCCATTTCTCGTCACAGGTTACGATGCGATCAAGGAATGGGTCCGTTTCGTTCCGTAGAAGCAGTGCGGACGAGATCTCATATCGTCGGTTTATTTGCTCCTCAGACAGCTCGTGAGGCACCCATCTTTCCAGCTTTTTGGTCTTTCCAATTTCCTTCAGATGCCGGGCAGCTGTGTTGTGACTGACGCCAAGAACCTTCGCTATCTCCCTGGTACCTTTGTGTGGAACCTCCTCTACCACATCTCTCAGCTTGCCTTCATCAACATCACTATGCCTCCCACGACCTTCATGTTCTTCCAAGCTCTCATCTCCATTCCGGAACTTCTGATACCAACGATACGCCGTCCGAATTGTGGAACATCCTCGACCGAATGCGGCGTTGATCTTCTCGTCCGCCTCCTTAGCTGTAGTGCCCAGCTTGAATTCATACAAGTAAATGCCTCGGATTGCCCTTTTGTCCATCTGCAAATAAGTCAATAAAACTCTAAAGTTTTCCCACTTTTACATAGAAAATTTGGTACTCTCCGGTAGAGCAGAGGGTACTTATGAAGCAGAGGGCCCGTGGTGCCGTGGGGTTGCATGTTAACATGTTAACGCGGCAGCCCCACGGCACCCGGGGACCGGTGCTTCATAAGTACCGGCCCCGTGGTGCCGTGGGGTTGCCGAGTTAACATGTTTGCTGGCAAACCCACGGCACCACGGGCCCTTTGCTTCATAAGTACCGAGCAAAGTTTGCGCTTCTAAATGATATGCCACATGTTACGGTTTGTTCTTGATCAAACGCGTAAAGACGCACCAAAAAATGGCGCGAGCCCGTGCCATTTAATTCGTTACAACCTAATATATGGCCAAGTTTGTCAAGGACGTAAATATTTTTTTCTGAAACCGCAGATTTAAATTTGAACGCTCATCACAGCGTTCGAATGTTTCGTTAGGCCCCTCCTGGAGTATGGCACGGTGATTTTTAATCCACCGAAGAGGAAGACCATACAAAAGCTTGAAGCTGTACAGAAATGTTTCACAAGAAAACTGATCATCCGCGAGCAGGGATTTGTGTTTGGTCATATGCCTCCACCTTTAGAGCGCAATCGCATTTTCGGCCTCCATTCACTCGCTTACAGAAGACGCAAATTTGATCTGATATGGTTATACAAAATTCTGCACGTACATTGATTCTTGAACATTAATGAGTTTTACGCATCGAGAAGGTTGATTACCAGAGGAGGTTCACTTAGGTCTGTTCCTATCAAAGCAAGGTCAAAAAACAGAGTAAACTATTCCTCTGTGAGAGCTGCTTCTGACTACTTGAAGTTGTCCAAAAGAGCTACCATTCCTGACCACCTTTCATCCTTTGAAGGCATGTTAGACCGATGGCTTAGCGTGACTTAATTCTCGTTCTCACAACTCTCTGTATTCATATCTCACCTGTTTATTTCTAAGTTTCTATGTTACCTAATGCAACCTTTTACCTTTTGTGTTACCTTTTCTATCAACTCATGCGTTTATTTCACATGATTAGTTCATGTAATAAATAAATATATATATATACAATCTGCTGTTAGGCTATATATATATATACTAGTTTAAGTGATTACAATAAAGTAATTTCATAATCACATGTAAAAATCCTCAAATTTGAATGGATTTCTAACGAGTAGATGCCGAATAAAAAAGTTCAAATTACAACATTTTTATCTTTTGTAAAAGTGATCATGAATTGATTCGTTTAAAAAAATCCTGAAGACCACACATAACGAAAGCTCGAAACCTTTCCATGACATTATTTTTGCACGCATTCGACTACACTTTTACTAACACGATTTCTTCCAAATTGTCATAAATGCTGATCCCACCATTGGATTCTTATAGAAGTTAGTAATAAGATTATAACACATTATAGAAACCCAAAAGTAAACAAATTTACCTTTTCAGTAACTCTAAATTTCAAACTTTTTTATTCAAATTGAAAAAAATTCATTTTAAAATTTAATTTGTTTACATTTATTTTAAGAAAACCATCGAAATCGATTGGTCGTTTCACAATTTATAGGTTTGTTATAATTCTCTGATGCTATTTTCGATGAGCTTCGGGAAGTTAATGCTACTCTGAGTGAGCAGGGCAATTTTTCCAGAGAAGATTGCGTAAACATTCAAAAACTCGGAAGTAACATTAGCAAGTATAGAAGATTTCATGCCTCTATACTGTTATACAGGGTACAGCCCATTTTTCGTTATACATGGAAGAAGATCACACGGGTGAAAGCATCCCCAATTTGCCGTCCACACTCGCCTTTGCTGCGTACGCATTCCCCGACCAAATCGCTGTTGGTCTGGAAGGTCGTACAATCTCAGCGAGAGGCGACATGACAACGGAGACGGAGCTCTACAAATCAAGATTACGATCAACTACATAAGGTATTCCCTACGGAACTTTCCACTGGAAATGTTGTGCCTCTACATGACGATAATATGCGTTCAAAATTTACATGCCAATGGAAAGGACCATTCACGGTCGAAGTACATGATCGACAAATACCAGAATTCACGACCTTGTTAATCGCGAAAAGCGACAGACAGTTCATATCAATCGTCTAAAAATATGTTTTAGCACGACGTTCTATGAAAAATGAAGAATTTCCTACAACTTAATCAAGTTGCTAGAATTTTCTTAACTAAATTTGGATTTTACCTCATTGCCGCCTCAGCGCAAATTCATACGAAATATTCTTTGAACGGGCGATTCAAAGAATTCTAGAAAGCGTCATTAAAATAACACACCTCTTTTCGAAACTCCGCTCCTGTGCCAACCGCACAGTGAATTTTGCTTGAAAAATTCAGGTTCACACTTGAAAAACCCGTTCTCTATATGATATATAAAAAAACGTGATGATGACCAATGACGTCATGTATTTTTTACGTCTTCATAGAAATTTCACAAATGTTCAATTTTGTATTAGAGCAATTTGTCCATGTCATTGCCCATATTTTTATATCACCAAAATTCCACTCTTCAACATTTTGAATGTCAACCCATTTTTCCTCTAGAATATTCCTCATAATGCATAAAATGAGTGGTAAATTTTTGCCAATCAGCATGTTGACTCTAATACCGTAAACTTCTCTTCTGTACTGTAATGTAATGTTTTATGCCATAATTTCTCCATCAACGTAACCATTATCCACAACGAAAGACGTAGAACTCGTCTACATTTTTTCCATCATTTATCTTCACACCTCACGTGCCCGTTTTCCAAGACGAAATACTTGAACATCGTTTCACTCTACCCTTTATCTTCAAGCTCGAAGACGAGCTTATTCTCAACGGATGTGCAGATCCTCCTGCTCCTCCTGGTTACTCATCTTACCAGCGATATCACATCTTGCCACCTTCTATCCTCGACATTCATAATACAGTAGAAGACGAGAGTGTAACTACTTTGTGGTTCCTATTTTCCTTTTTCTGTATGTCCCACTGTGCTTTCTCTCGGACATGAATCGACTATCAACTTGATGGCGAAGATCCCGAACTCGAAGACGAGCTTTACCGAGGAATGGAGATGCCGGGTCACAGACAGCTGTCGGTACATCCAGCTGTCGCGTTACACCCGGACCTCGTCTACGAAGACGAAGCCACGCCTGGCTTCGTCAGTCTCGACTTCGACTCGCCCTCGGCGGCTTGGCCCGGCCTCGTCAGCCCACTACTCGTTAGTTGGTAATATCTCGTAGAATAGACCATGATCGAGCTTCCATGAGTCTTGGCATCACTGCTGAGTCACGTCGTTTTCTGTCTGAGTAAAGCCAATCCAACATATTAAGTGGGCCACCACATTTCAACCCGTTCTGAATGTGCATCGTCCGCTTCAGTTATCAACAGAGATCGTTCCCCTCCTTCCTATGGCATCTACTAGTCCATTGTTTGTTATCCAACCAGTCAACATCGAAGCGAACAAAAAGCTCATTTTAAGCTCTGACAACTCCGACAACAACTGCTATACGAGCCGTCATTAAGCTAGTTTTAGGAGTAAAAAATGATATGGATCTATCATAGTGGGAGGGAACATTTCATTCCCTCTATTTGCCATGAGACGCAAAACTGAAAGCAAACTATTTCACAATGATTCCACGTTGACCAGTCTACGAGGACCTTTCTTAGGAATTTCCTAGTCGGGAGAGGCCATTCTGTTCTGTTTGCTTTGTTTTTCTAGCGGCCTCTCCTCTGACTAGGATAGATGAAAAGGCTCTAAAAGGTATCACAACGATGTTTTGCTGCGATCAAAACTTCTAGCGCCAGGCGGGACTCGAACGCGCACCTCCCTCTGACCGGGCAGGAATGCTCTACGCCTTAACACCACCGGCACCGCTTGATCGAACGCAACATCCACACCACGTGGGACCGATCACTCACCCGTATCCGGGATGAGCTGGCTGCTGATATTAGCATGGAACCAGTTAAGCTGATGGTCTTGATAGAAACAATTCAAATCAGTTTCTTTGAGCCTCAAGTGGCTGGTATCGAGGTAGTAAGCTGTCACAATGATGTTTTGTTGTGATCAAAACTTCTAGCGCCAGCCAGGGCAATCCTGCATGGCGAGCCGTAGACGTGCCGAACACGTCGGCGACCGTGCATGGCGAGCCATTCGAACCCGCACCTCCCTCTGACCGGGCGGGAACGCTCTACGCCTTTACACCGCCGGCGCCGTTTGATCGAACGCAACATCCACACCACGTGGGACCGATCAGCACTCACCCGTATCCGGGATGAGCCGGCCGCTGATATCAGCATGGAACCAACCATCCCGGAAACGGGTGAGTGCTGATCGGTCCCACGTGGTGTGGATGTTGCGTTCGATCAAACGGCGCCGGTGGTGTAAAGGCGTAGAGCATTCCCGCCCGGTCAGAGGGAGGTGCGGGTTCGAGTCCCACCTGGCGCTAGAAGTTTTGATCGCAACAAAACATCGTTGTGACAGCTTACTACCTCGATACCAGCCACTTGAGGCTTCAAGAAACTGATTTGAATTGCTCTAAAAGGTAAATAAATAAAATGTGGTGCTTCCACGCCGACACCTCATTTACACGACTATTTTGGCACTTCAATAAGAAATGACAAAAAGAACATGCACACACGTAATGTTTACCTAATAGAAGCTCTGGAGCAGCGTAGGGGGGTGAACCGCACCACGTTCGCAACAACTGTGATGGCACTTGTGTGGTCGAAAAACCGAAATCTGAAAAAGCATCCGTGAAAATATAACAAAACTAGTGCCAAGCGTGCTGGTGTCCGTAGCGTCGCGGCCCGCCGCCTTATTATCGCAGGGCGGTCAGCCGACCCGCATCTCCACCAATCACAGGAGAGCGGCTCTGGTGCTCTGGTATCTACTATAGTTGTGCTTATTCGACTACTCGAACAAGTGATCGAATAATTTATTATATTATATTATTCGAATTTGAGAAATAATCATCATGCTGCTGTTGGTGTTACGGTATTGCTTTGCGTTTGTATAAATTGCAGTGGAAGATTGCTTTCTTACAGATTAGCATTAGAAACCCAATCAGCACACTTTTGGAGGCAATTAATAATCTCGTTAAGGAATAATCGCATGCAATTCGCACTCATTTCTGGTAAGGTGTACTATTTTTTAAATGAATAGATTTAGATGTCGATGTTGATATCATCTGCACAGATTGTGCCTGTTGCTCATCCCCCGTTCGTTGACCGTTATTCTCTGTTGCTTATAAGAACGCTTGGGGAAGTAGATACCATGACACTAGCGCCACCCTCCTACTGGTGGAGAGGCGGACCAGCTGACCGCCTGCGGTAATACAGAGGCAGGCCGCAACGTCAAGGGCGTTATCAAACCCTTTACTACGAAACAACATTGTACATATTGTATCATGAACTGACCGATGATTTTAATATTACTGTTTTTATCCAACAAAATGTTTTCAGCCTTCAAATCGCGATGAACGATGCCTGAAAACAAACATGTATGGCAAAATTGGAAAAGGCAACAACATTAACAGCCATTATTACGGAAGGAGAAACCACCGCAATGTGCAAGTTCCAGATTCTTTAAACCTAGCATATTTTGGTTAACTTCCACTATGCTGTAGCAGCCTAAGCATGGTGCAGACAGCACACCATACCCGTTCCCTATAATATGCTACTCAACGAAACAGAATTTAACCAAATCGGAAACAAAGATCTAAAACTCAATAATCCGTGAGCGACGGAAAATCGTAAGGCGTAAATTTGCTCAAGAGGAAAGTGGCTGGTTAGAGAAGCCACAAAAATAGTCGGCACAAATCAACCCTTTCACGACACGCGTGATTTTCGCGTGACTGCCGCGTGGGACAGCGCGTGTTTTCCCAGGGAGTGCAATAATTTTACAATTCTCTGCATTATTATTTTCAGATAGGAATAAAACAGTAACCAATGAAGTTTCCCGTGAACCATCTTAACGTAAATACTAGTGGGCTCAGTGATTAATACGGTACTATTAAATGTCTGATAACTTTCCATGAACTATTTTTATGATGATAGTGTCCGACGACAACGTCGGACACCGCCCCACATGGCAAAAAAAGTGTCCGACGACATCGTCGGACAATGTCGTTAAAGGGTTAAAGGGCGGAAACATCACATTGACTTCCAAATTTCCTGCGGACCTCTGGGAAGATCAAGAATGGCAAAAATCTATACCGCTTCAGTGCAGGCCGATAGGACAAAACCAACGCCTGGAATACCCTTGTCGTGCTCAGAAATGGTCCTTCAGAAGGTTTAGAGCTTCAATCATTGCTAGAACGCCTGATTTGGTAAATTCCTAGTAGAAGCGAGAAGGCGCACGGGAGGCGTTCACCAGCAGGCGCCCAGCGACTGGATGGCCGAGTAGATAGCGCGGTGGACTTGCTGGAGGGTGGTCATGGGACGATTTCGGGGGTTGGGTCCGTGCATTGCTAGTGGTGTTTTTTGCATTTTTATCAGTGTAGAGTGCATTTTGGTCTCGGCAGAGTTAAGCGTTCGCGTTTCAACCTCTTTTTAATCTCTTGCGGAATGTGAGCCAAACTAGCCTTCGTCGATTAGAGATACGCCCCTGACCACTAAACCATGCTTGCTTTGTGGGGGAAGCCTTCGTTTGATTCACTCCATGTGTGATCCCTTTATAACGGTTTGTATTAGTTTTAGAAGTGTGTTTCGTAGTAGTCTCATTTGACCGCTCTTCCTTACTATAGATGGGGATGCAGGGAGCGGGGCGACATTGCCGATACAGGCACGCATAGTCTTGACACTCCAAGGGCTTCCTCTGTTCAAACCTAGTTAAGGGGGTTATTTGGGGTGCTTGTCACGAATCTGACATCTGTTTTCGGTACAACAGCGGATTACAGCAGGTCAGAGTATACATGAATATTGCGAAAAAAACTGGCTTTCAAGCGGGTTTCTTCATATGGCCGCACTTCGTTTCCAAGATCGTATCTTGAACTGAAAATAGTCCTCAAAAAATTTATAAACCAAAAACGGATACCAAATTTGTGACCATCGCCCAATAACATTCCTAGACGAATGGAGTGAGGGAGGGAGTGCAGCTGACCTGTCTCTACCATTTCAGTTACCCGCAACCTACTCACGTCGTAGCCTACTGTAATCTACCAGAACAAAAAGCGAATTCCAGCTTCGTGTCAGTACTCCAAATGCCCTCCCCTAGACAAACCGTGGTGGAAAACATTTTCGACCCTACAGACATGAGAGTACATGTGTTCATACCTGTAGCGGACTCCCCCTCCCCCCCTACAGTAGGGAAGAGTGACGGGCGCCAAAATAGGCAGAAATGCGACCAATAACTCAAGAAGGATAAAAAAATTCTAATTTTCGTCACAATTAGTAAATTTAGTAAAAGTCACAGAAAATCGCTCTCCAAAGAAATCTGAAAGGCGATCAGCATATCTTGGTAATGGATCAGAGTAAGATAAAATGCAAAAAACACCACCAACAATGTACAGACCCCACCCCCGGAACCAATCCCTTGACCACCCTCCAGCAAGCCCATCGCGCTATCCACTTTGCCATCAAGTCGCTGGGGGTTTGCTGGTGAACGCCTCGCGTGAATGCGCCTTCTCGCTTCTACTAGGAATTGATCAAATCCTGCGTTCTAGCAATGATTGAAGCTCTAAACCTTTTGAAGGACCATTTCTGAGCACGACAAGGGTATTTCAGGCGTTGGTTTTGCTCTATCGGCCCGCACTGAAGCGGTACAGATTTTTGCCAATTTTGACCTACCCAGAGGTCATAAGGAAATTTGGAAAGCACTACGGTGCTTCCCAGACAACGCCCTACAATCCTATATAGGTCGCTTTGAGAAACTCCACGGTCTCTGAAAGTCTTTGACCTTCCTCGTAAGACTTTTTCGTAAGGTATTATATATTGATGGAAAGCATATTGTAAGCGCTTTCTAAATATGTATATGGAATTTAATTCAAGTCGCTTATCCTACTATATATAAAGGAGTAGTGGTGTGTGTTGTGTGTTTGTTTGTTTGATTGATTCCATCCTTCCGTCAGTCACAACTGGAGACAGGCACTGCGTCTTGGCGACACTCAACGATTGCTGGCTGTTCGTTTTGAAGTATCGATCGCCATCAATCGATGTTGATCAAAGTATCCATTTTTGTGGATATCGTTTATTTTTCTGTTTCTTTCTAACTTGCCGCAATCGGCGTAGTTAAGGTGTCCTTGCTGCGGAAACCATGACATAGGTTGCAGCTAAAATTGACAATGAGAAGTTATTACTACGGTGAAGCTGATGAGAAGCCGTCAGTGCGGCCGAGACGCCGCTCTGAGGGTTGGTAAAAAAATAATTTGGCTTTTACTCTCAGATGTCTAAACGCGATTTTCGTCAAATTTACTTCTACGAGTTGAAACTGGGCCGCACTTCTGCTCAAACCGCTTGAAATATCAACGGGACCAGGGAAGTGTTAACGAACGCATAGTACAACATTGGCTCCAAAAGTTTCGTGATGGCAACACCAGCCTGGAAGACGAACCACATGGCAGCCGTCCACCAACACTTGATAATGATCCTTGATAATGATTAACGTACACAAGATACGATAACATGGCAAGAAGGGATTAACGACACGCGATTTCCTGACCAGGAGAAATTCAAGGGCAGGTCAAGTAGTGGAAGCGGAATCGGGTTTATCAGAACACCGGCGACATAGTGCTTATAAACAGAGCAATAACGAGGTGGATCGAATGCTGGTCGACTTCGATCGTGTAGGTGGGAACATTGGACTGCAGCTGAATCTTACGAAAGTGATGTTCATGGGGAACGGACGACTTTCTGATGTCCCATTCTTGCTCAACAGAACGAATACCTCCGATTGCTCCAGCTACGCGTACCTGGATCGCGAAGTCAACATGGTCAACGGCGTAACGCCGGAGCTGTGCAGGAGAAAACGAGCGGCTTGGGAGCTTTAAAGAGCGTCGAGGAAGTCGTGAAGAAGACGAAGAACGTCCGACCCCGTGCCCACCTATTCGACTCCTTCTTCGACTTATACGCCTCAGAGACCTGGGATATACTAAAGCATGATGAGCACGCGATCAGCGTCGCGCAGCGTGTAATCGAGAGGACGATGCTCGGAGTGACACGACTCATGCAAGTGAGAGAAGGCCTCCGGAGCTCCGAGCTTCGTCGACGTTCGGAGATCAGAGACGCTGTCGCATAGGCCAAGTCGTCGAAAATCAGGTCGGCCGACCACGTAATGCGCTTCGCTGGACGAGAGCTGTCATCGACTGGATTCCGCGGGATGTCAAGGAAACACCCATCAACGCGTTCGTCGGACTTCTTCTTGAAAGCCCTGAACGAACGGTATGACACTCTTCGTGTACCTCGAGCAAGGGAGATCCTTTGGAGGACTCTGGCACGCAACAAGGGCGAATGGAGACGCTGCTGGCACCCGCTCGAGCAACTCGATGATCGTCGGAGGCAGACGATACAGGTGATTATGCGCATAATGGTCAACATTGCTGATATACAGGGTGCGTAAAAAGTATTGACGGACCTACTTTTTGTTTCAGCTCCAGCTTTCTCTTTCTACCCCTCTAGGTTTTTGCGTGTTATTTTTGTTGTCTGTATTGTGCTCAAAAAACACTCACGAAAAAACTGAAGAAACATTATCGTCATCGCCACGATGGCCCTTTTTTTTTGTCTGTTACCCAGACAGATGAATACTTCCTTAACAAGAGAATTAGGCGCTGTTCGAAACGGTTGGTGAGGAAAGAGGCCAGCAACCCAAACGTCAGCCACGGCTCTGTCATAACAGATGATGATTACAATATGTTCAAGCACGATAACGTTCAAATCCAAAATTATCAATTTTTGTCCGATAACGGCAAACAGATAACGCGCGCAGGTGTGGACAGCTTCTCAGACGAGCACAGCTTAAACATGAATCCGCTGGATTACTCTTTTTAGGCGATTTTGGAGAATGAGGTCTGGGCTACTTTCAGCAGAAGTGATCAGTCGCAGAAGGCTACCTGTTAAAAGCACGGGACGAAATCCAAGCGAGTAGTTGCGGAGCGTGCTCATGAATTTTTCCGTCGTTTTCGTTCCTGTATTCTCAGTAAAGGAGCCAATGTCGATTACAAGTTATTCTATCGTGTTTGCAAGATCATTTTCCATATTTCTCAAGTGAATATTTTGAAACTTACCGCGCAATACTATTTCCACAGCCGTCATTTACTGCGTCAATACTTTTTACGCACCCTGTAGATCTAACAGTGGAGGTATCCCAATCGTGTAGAAGTGATACCACGTGCACCTCGTTCCCTTCGAGAATTTTTGGTGTTCCAATCACGTGCACGTGTTGAGAGAGAGTTGCTGTAGAAGGAGCTAAGTGTGTGATGCGAGAGATCGTGGGTCAAACCACGCGTGGTGGTGCGCGCCTTGGCGCGCGGGAAAAGAGGGAACGCCTCCGAGCAGAGTGAGAGAGTAGTCACTTTTTGTTCCAGATCTTTCTGGGAGCGAGGACCAGGCTATCTCCGTTGCGGCTGCGTCGTCGCCGTTTCTATTATCTTTCTAATTCTATTTGTTCGTGTTCTGTACTTGGCGCTTCTAATAAATCGTTTCTATCTATCTCGTCTCTAGCCACGTCCCACTACTCGCTAGTGCTTGGTCCATGACATAATACGCTACATAGATAGGCTCGAGGGGGTCCAGCGTTCTACCCCCTCGTGCCTATCTATGTAGCGTATTATGTCATGGCCCGCACATCCCCAACCCCTGGGCTCGCCCAAGTGTTCAGTGGCTGCCTTACGAGATAGTGGAGGCAGACATTTGCGAGGATTGCTAGGGTGCAGGCGTCGATCCGCTCGTTACGATTGCGACGCCGTATTCTCATTGGGGCGCGCCATTGTCAAGGGTACTCAATGAGTCCCGAAGAGCTTGAAAGCTCCCACTGAAATGTTTGAGGTTGGCATGTTACTGGCACAGGTATACGTGGATCACCATCTTTACTAATAATTATATTTTATCAGTTGAAAAAGTTTTTCATGCATTTTGTTGTCAAAGTCATTCCATATTATCGTACTCGTTTTATACTATCACTACTTTGGAAGAACCAGTGTAAGATCCACTATATTTACAACATTAGGCACGAAATGTCGGATGGCAACCATTAATATAATATGGCTACCAGAATCATCTAGACAATGGTGATATCAGTGATACTGTTAAAAAGCAATAAAATGAGACTGTTGAGTAGAATTCTCAAGGATTCTAATAACTTAGAAAAATTATCGGGATCTTACATCCTAGGCATGTCCAACATCAACAAGCAAGATATTGTACTACCTCAAATTAACTGCCGCTTCTAGACTTTTACAGAATTTTTGGGTGCTTAATTAGAGGTTTTACGATAAGGGTTCAGGAGGGTATGCATCGCCAAGAACTTCGCATTGCCACTCGCCGTTTTCACATATGGAACAGAGAGCTCCAAGTGGGAACAGCATTGAAGGAACCCTTGCTGAACAATTGTGAAGTCACCACCCTCATCGCTAAGCTGCTCCTGGCAATGCTTAGCCAGCTCACTGTTGGTGTAAGGCACAGTCTCTCATCCCAGGCAAGAAACAGTGGGAATTCTGTTCTTCTTGTCTTGATTCCTTACGATTAATTCGAGTTCAATCCGATCATGTGCTATCTAAATGCAAAAAAAGCTTGACCGCCACCTCGATCTCCAGCTCATATATCATGTTTTCATACGGTGACAGTTTAGATGCTGAAAATAAAAAGGCTGTGAGGCACTTTCAGTCAATTAGAGAAAGGACTAAGATGCGCAAACAAGCAACTCCCAAAATGCCTTGCCGGAAATTCCGAAAAGGAAACTCAGCACTAACACCATATTTCGCAAGTTTTATATCCTCTTTGAACAATTCTATCTCCTGTTCATTGCACCCATGAATTTCCCTTATGTGCTTGTACATGCTGTTGAAAACCAGTGGACCTTTGAGGCAAATGTTACATTTGACAGACATCGTCATGTTTCCGCGCGTGACTGTAAAGTCAATATATCAATTGAAGAATCAAACTGAGCATACGGAGGCGTTTAGAGTGACGAGAACAAGTTGCTATAACACGGAAGGGCAGAATCCCTATGCAATATGGAAAAAGGTACCAATATCCAAAGGATCTATCCATTGCACCCTAACCACAACGCGCCCCAATCGCAAGAGCGCGCCCCAATCGTGATTTCGGAAGAATGTGCTCCAATCGCGAGCGGATCGACGCCTGCATCCTAGCAATCCTCGACATTTGCCACGCCTCTGTTTAAAGGGGGGGGGGTTGTGGACTCCGCCTAGGCTCAACAACAGGCATCAATAAAAACCTCTGATCGAGAAGGCAAAACTGAGAGATATCAACAACAACAAAAATCAGTGAAAGAAGGGCTAAGCTTGCTTGAAACTGCTCACTCCATCTTAGGCATAATTTTCTCACTTCCCATAAGATTAACCCTTTCACAACATGGTCCGACGATGTCGTCGGACACCATCATAAAAATAGTTCATGGAAAATTATCATACATTTAATAGTACAAACTTAATCAATGAGTCCACTAATAGCTACGGTCAAGACGGTCTATGGGAAACCTCATTTGTTACTTTTTTCATATCTAACAAATACTACAAATAAAATAATAGAAATAATCAGTGCGCTGGAAAAATGCGCGCCGTCCCACGCGGCAGTCATCTGAATCGCACGTGTCGTGAAAGGGTTAAACTAGGTTTTGAGCTTAATGAAAATGATCAATCGTGCTACAAAACTATTATGCTTTCCACATAAGACTTGCTGAGCATCAGGTCACACATCCATTGGGCACTTTCCTTTGGAATTCGGCTACATTGCATCACCGCATAACACGGCCTGTCGTAAATTTGGGTGTGTGGTGCACCACACACCCAAATTCACGACAGGCCGTGTTATGCGGTGGTGCAATGTAGCCGAATTCCTTTCCTTTGTATGCCATGAAGGGATATAGAGGATCCGATGCTGGGGCTGGGTAGATATATCGTACCACATTTCAGAGCACAGCTTACAAGGGAACTGCCTGAACGCGGAACGGCAAGAACGAGTATTATAGGGAGAATCCCCGTCCTCCAAATAGTAACGGAACATGTTTTGTTTTTGCCGAATACTCGAGGCAAACGAGTACGGGGGTGTAGTGGTTAAGGGTCCGCAGAGCGAGCTCTTCACGGCAGCGCAAGAAACGGTGTCGTGGACTGGGTGGCTCAGTGGTAGAGGGCAAGCCTCACGTTCGTGAAGTCTAGGGTTCGGTTCCCATGCTACGTCGCGTTTTTGCACTTTTACCATAGTATCGGATTTCCATAGAGATTTCCATATCTGAACTTGTTTTTGGAGTTTGCTACGGTAAGATGTTTTTATTTCTTATTATTTGTCGACATCTCGTAATTCACCAGCAATGTCCGAAATATGCCAAATGCGATTTTATATGAAACTTTTATTCCAACAAATTGGTCATAAGGTGGAGGTCAAGTTGAAGATCATGTGGTCCCCTCCTACACTGTGAAAACACTGGTGGCACTTACCTCTTCGACACCAATAAATTGCATTTGAAGCATTTTTCTGGCATTCTGCCGCTGTTTTGTGTTGTTCCTGTGTCAAAATTTCTTACATTGTCAATGAGAACAATTTGTTGGAGTAAAAGTTTCATATATAATCGCATTTTGCATAATTCGGACAGTGCTGGTGAATTACGAGATGTCGACAAATAATAAGAAATAAAAACATCTTACCATAGCAAACTCCAAAAACAAGTTCGGATATGGAAATCTCTATGGAAATTTGATACTATGGTAAAAGTGCAAAAACGCGACGTAGCATGGGAACCGAACCCTAGACTTCACGAACGTGAGGCTTGCCCTCTACCACTGCGCCACCCAGTCCACGACACCGTTTCTTGCGCTGCCGTGAAGAACTCGCTTTGCAGACCCTTAACCATTACATCCTCGTATTCGTTTGCCTCAAGGATTCGGCAAAAACAAAACATGTTCTGCTACTATTTGGAGGACGGGGATTCTCCCTATAGTACTCTTTCTTGCCGTTTCGGCGTACCGTTCAGACAGTTCCCTTGTTAGGAGCAAAGATGCTAGCTCATTATACTCTTCGATAATGGACCTCTTCACTAGATTTGGCGACACACCATTAATTGCAACTTTACAAAGAAGACTGAATGGAAGGTAAATTAATGAGCAAAGCGGGAAGCAGCCTGTAAATAGGTAATGGCATTTAATCCACCCATAATTGCCTACTGCTGCATTAAAATGGTTAAGCGCCTTAAATAACCACATTTCTGAAGCAGAGTAAGACGTTCTTACTAGGGTCCCATGTTTTCAAATCGTTACCGTAACAACAATCGTTGCGGGACCACCACCTCTTCGATCTTTGACAGGCACGGTTGACGGGCAACTCGCCCCCGCTCGTCCCTCTCCGGGCGCCAGCTGCCGTTTAGCAGCGCGTCTGCAGTCTCTCGCCGCTGGCGCGCTATTTCTGATAGAATCGCCGTCTCCTATGGGAACATGCTCTTTCGCGCATACTTCCACAAGCAACATCTCATCATATGACGTTGTCTCTCCACCGCTGCTCAGACATTTCTCGGTGCCAATGTCGAAGTGGGCTTGGAGCAAACCGTGAGAGGAAAATATGTAGTTCATTTAGACCATTTAGGGCAATGGCGGATCTACATGTGGGCATCAGTTCTTGTAATCGTTTTGAGTGGCGACATCCTTGCAGATGCCAAGAGTGGGCCACAACGAAGGTCTCAATTGTCTGCATACTAAAGGGTATTTAACGATGGGGCAAACTAAAGTCTGCATCCATAGCATCTAAACACTGATCTAGTATGATGTCGTTTAACAATTCTGAGACACATCCCTTTAAAGTTCGTCAACTCATAACGCATTGAATCCTGCCTTCTTATTCAATTCGGTTGAATGGATGTTGTCATTTGCAAAATTTGCGACGTGGCAGCAAATAGAAAACAGGAACAGCAAAAGATTTACAAATTTTGTTATGCTAGTGGAAACATCTAATGAAGCCTACTAATGACTAAAGTTCCCCCCCCCCCCACCGCCACAGAAACGCTGGTCGTTCGAGTTCCGCAGTTATTAAGGTGGTGATTTATGAAGCTACCCCCCCCCCCCGGTCTTCTGTTACTGATCCCATTTTTGATCCCTTATTGCTCATGCTATGTTCGATTGTCCATTTTTTAACCGTTCTTCTGATCTTTCAACCCCGTGATCTGTTGCGTATGTGTGTGACCCCTATAATTCCATTGTCACTGTCACAGGACTAATCCCCACTAACTTTGATCTCAAGACCGCGCGGGAAGTCCCCTATAAATACGGACGGATCTCAGACGCGAGGTTCCTTCTGCTAGCCTATTGTCTCCTTTTTTTTTTGGTTACGATTTTATCCCGTTATCTTGGACTTCGGAAATAAAGAAGTTCCTCTCTTCGATTGATTTGTGCCAGTTGGTCGATACCAGGACTATCTCAGGTCGCTTATTTGGGGGCCAATCCGCCGCTGGGTGGTCGAAGAGAAGAGAGCTGAAAGAAGCCAAGAAGGAGGTGCCGCGACTGGATCCCACAGAGAAGTGGTTGACATCCAGTAAGTGGAAGCCAAGGAGGAGGTGCCCCGACTGGATCCCACAGAGTAGTGGTTGACATCCAGGGTCCACTGATCTCGCCTTTGTCCTGCGGGAAACAAGACCGCGGTGAACAGGCTGAGAAGAAATCTCGATAGAACGTGGTTGATCATCCCACGCGAGAGTGAGCCATCAAGTGTCGAAGTGGATTGATATCGCCTTTGTCCCGCGTAAAGCAGAACGTCGGTGAGCAAGGCGTCCAGAGCATCGAATAAGACGTGGTAGAGTATCCCACGCCCGAATAATCGATTGAGAGCGCCGGAGTGCCGATCGCTTTGGGGCACGTTGCCAAGAAGGAGAACGGTCCTATCACGAAATCAGCGGCAAAGGCGCGCGAAAGGAGTAGCCAGAGGCCAAGTGTTTCGAGTGCTATCGGCCTCCACTTAGTTGGGCTAGGTGCGTCTTGTGGGGACACATTCGTCGTTCTATAGTGTTAGTCGCTGCGTACTCGTCTTCGCACGACTTCTTTGGGACTCGATCGTGTACTGCGCGTATCCGTGCGAGTTTTCTTACGTGCCTAAGCGAACGCTATCTTTTCGCTTTTGTAGGCCGTCGACATGTCAGACGACTCGCTAGCGCCGGAGGAGTTAGATGCTATGCAGCTCGACGATACCCGTACGGAGTCGGGAGTGAGTTTTTCTACAGAGTTTGAAAAATCTGTGCGCAGTATAACTAGGCAAATTGGCACAATAGCCATAACGTGCGACACCGAACTAGCCAGGACCATGCGCACTGATGACCCGAGGCGGGACGGTATTATGGGCGCTGTGAATGAGCAGACTGCGCTGGTGAAAGAATTAGTAAAGGGAACGCTAGCTGAAGTGCGTAAGCTGTGTAGCGGAAGAATAGAACCTGAAGTAAGTGCGCTATTAGAAGCGGCGCAAATTCGGGGAGTGCAGCAGCTTAGACGATATATAGAGGTGTTTGATGAAATGAGCACAGCGATTAGAAGGATAGGCTCGCAGCTGGAGTGCTCAGAGGACGCGATACACGCAAAGTTGGAAGAAACTTTACTAGCGTTCCGCGCGGAGAAAGAAAGTACTAGAAAATTAAAACTTCAGCTCGAAAATGAGATGTTGCAGGTTGAAGAACTCCGCCGTGAAGGAAGCAATCTGCATGACGCTTTAAAGGATAGTACGGCCATCGAGGGAAAAGGTACGGTGCATGGTGCAGATGGAGCGAAGTGTCAATCAAAATGTACGGTGTCATTTCAGGACTCTCGAGCCTCGATTTTGATGCCATCGATCCGAGGATCCTGCTCGAGTACGCGAACAGAAGAGTCAGAGAACAATCGGAGGGCACGACTTTTGTCGGACACCGGTGAGCATACCGCAATGTACGACTACATTCGAACAATGGCTCTCCCAGAAGTCCAACCATTTGCGGGCAGACCGCACGAGTGCTTTAAGAGTTTTCTGCGGTCGTTTGAAATTAAGTACCCGAGAAATCAATGGAAGAACTCGAGCCGTGTACAGTTGTTGCAAGGATTTTTGCGTCGGCCCGCCTTAACTATCTTTGAGACATTGCCTCGGGAAGTACGTGAAGGAACATTTGACGAGGTAGTGGAAGCTATGAAAAAACATATGTCTATTGATTCAAACAGTGAGAGAGTCAAGGCGTTAGCGGATCTTCGCAAGCTGGCAATTAGGGAGGGCCAGACCGTCACCGAGTTTTGCCTGGTGGTAGAAAGGTTATTCAATAAAGCGTACCCCGACATGCCTCAGGAAGTGACGTCGCTGCAGAAAGCTGAAATACTATGTAGGCAGCTATCTGGCTGGGAAGGTAGTTATTGTTTGACGGAGGCATTGGAGACAAGCACATCGGACGAGGCTTACAAGAAGGTTAAGGAGGTAGCGTTGCGCTTGGAACGGAGCATCAGAATGGCGCGGGAGTGCAGGAATGAGGGAAAGCAGATGCCGACTGGCAGATACTCGGGTAGATGGGCAAAACTGAGTGGTCCGAGGTTCGTTGGGAGCGATAGTGAGCGACAGGATAGCCCCAGCAGAAGTGAAGAAGTGACCAGGCCGAAGACAACGAGTGGAAATACCCAGCTGGACAGCAGGGCAAAAGAAAAGGAGCCCCGCCCGTGTTTCAAGTGTGGCCAGCCAGGTCACTTTGCACGGGAATGTCGTGGCGGTGCGACTCCGGCACAGAGGTCGGGCGTCGAGGCTCGGCGACGATTGCCGGGAGCATATGCGTCTTTGGTGGAAAAGTGGAGCTGCACAACGGAAACGTCGCAGGAAATAATGGAAGGCGATCTTTTTGGTGAGAGGCCGACTTCCAATATCACTATTTGTGGAATAGAAGCAACAGCCCTTTTGGACACTGGGTCGCAAACTACAATAATCCCTGTGAAGTTGCTAAAACGGGCTATAGAGGCTGGTGAAGATTTAGATAAGCATATTGAACGGCTACCGTATCCTGACGTACGTGTTCGCGACGCATCGGAAAATGAGATGACATTTCTGGATACGATAAGAGTAGCTATAAAGCTAGGCGAAGATCAACAGTACATAGCGGCATACGTGGGTAAAAGCCCAGAGGAAGTAGTTGTTCTAGGAACTAATGCGCTGCAAGCGTTTAATATGCAATTGGAAAAGATGGTTAAAGAGACAGCCTCCCAAGTGAAAAGCGTGGACATCATGCGGGACGAAAATCAAGCAAGGGTCAAACGACGGGTGTTTATACCATCAGGAGGAATCCAGACCCTGACGGTTTCATGTGCAACCTCGCTAAAGGTCCCTTTGTTGTGCTCGTCAAGCTCACTTATCCCAGATGGGATCTGCAGTGTATCGGATGAGAATGAGGTTCACATGCCTGTGTTAAACAACACTAAGCAAGGAATGGTATTCAAGGAAGGTGACGTAATAGGTGAATGGAGGAATGAGGAATGGGTAAAGCCCAAACACCTTGAGCGAGGCAATGACATGTTAGATCTGGTGCAACCTAAGAAATGGGTTACGAGCACGGAAAGACTTAGCATGTTGAAGGAGATGGTTCAACGAAATGGACCCCTGGCGGAAGAAGCGGTAGCGATAATAGAGTCCTATAGCGATGTATTTGCCGTGACGGATGTTGAGTTGACCCAGACAGACTTGGTTGTCCATGAAATAGACACGGGCGATCACAAACCGATAAAGCAAAAAACGAGGCCAATCCCGATTGGAGCGAGGAAGGAGTTTAAGGGAATTATCAAGAACCTGGTTGAGAGAGTAATCGTAGAGAAGAGCTCATCAGATTGGGCTTCGCCGGTCGTACTAGTGAAGAAGAAGGACGGCACATTAAGGCTTTGTATAGACTATCGGGAGCTAAACAAGGTAACTCGGCAGGACTCGTACCCACTACCGACTATTGATGCCGTGTTACAGAGTCTAAACGGGAAGAAGGTTTTCTCGACGATGGACCTCGCATCCGGTTATTGGCAAATTAGGTTAACTGAGGATGCAAGGCGGAAGAGTGCCTTTACAACAAGTGAAGGGCTCTTCCAGTTTACGGTACTACCCTTTGGACTGTCGACAAGCCCTGCCGTCTTCCAACGCCTAATGGACACGGTAATAAAGGGACTGGAGGTGGAAGACGGGGAAGTTTCCGTGTACATCGACGACATTTTAATAGCAACGGAAACATTAGACCGCCACTTTCAAGTGATGACGTTGGTATTTGAAGCGCTTCGAAAAGCGAACCTTCGGTTGAATCCGCAAAAATGTGAGTTCCTGAAGGAGAGCGTATCTTTCTTGGGGCGAATACACAAGGACGGTGTAGGTGCGGACCCAGACAAGATACAAAGGATTTTGGATTATCCGACTCCCAGAGGCGTGGCTGAGTTACGGACATTCTTGGGAATGGCATCGTACTATAGGAAATTTATTGCAGGGTTTTCCAAGATAGCCAAATGCCTCTATCGCTTGACTAGTCCCAACAACAACTGGCAGTGGGGTGACGAAGAAATGACGAGCTTTGAAGCTCTAAAGAAGGCTATGACAACTGCTCCGGTGCTAGCCCAGCCTAACGTGACAGCGGCCGAGGACGGAACCAAGCCATTCATTATTTATACGGATGCTTCCAAAGAAGGGCTTGGTGCCGTGTTGTGTCAAGAAGGAGACGATAAACTTTTGCACCCTATATTCTTTGCTTCTAAGGGACTGACAAAGGCAGAGAAAAACTACCACATAACTGATTTGGAAGCACTTGCGGTAGTGTTCGCGTTGAAAAAATTCCATTTCTTCATCTATGGATTGAACGTAGTCGTAAGAACCGATCATCAACCGCTAACCTGCCTTTTCAAGAGGACAAATATTTCGGCTAGAGTGCTTCGCTGGGCACTAGAGGTCCAAAAGTATCGTTTAAAGATTGAGTACGTCGCTGGGAAGGCTAATTCCGTCGCAGACGCTCTATCCCGTAGCGCTGTAGCGTTAGCAGACAAAGACATTTCGGAGTACAAAGAAGATTTGATAATTTGCGAGGTAGCTGCGGAAGATAGTGAATGGCTGCGAGAACTGCAGCAGGATGAGGACTATAGGCAGCTCATAATTGATTTGAAGGCCCACGCAGATCATAAAGAAGTAAAACTACCAAGGTGTGCACGAAAGTTTCGAGTGGCAGATTTCTTCATTGATCACGGCGACCTGAAGCTGATCTTGGAAAACTGTTCCGTGAAAGTAGTCCCAAAATCCAAGAGGAGAGAACTATTTGAAGATGCGCACGCTGGCGCGATGGCCGGGCACCTAAATGGGCGCAAGTTGTGCAGGCAGTTGAAAAAGATGGTGTTCTGGGAGGGGATGGAGAACGACCTTGTAAAGTGGTCCAAGGAATGCACTAGTTGTTTCCTAGCAAGAGGCCATGAAATGCAAACCCCGCCTTTGAAGCCCTTCACTACCAGCGCGCCATACGAATTGATCGGAATAGACTTAGTAGAATACGGGCTCACGGAAAGAGGAAACCGGTACGCATTAGTCGTGATAGATCATTTTTCGAAATTTGTAGGTGCGTACGCTATTCCGGACAAAACAGCCCGCACGGTGGCACGGACTCTGTTCGAAAGATGGATCTGTGACGGGTGCAGGTGGCCCAAATGTATGCACTCCGATCAAGGCCCCGAGTTTATCAATTCCGTGCTGTCGAGTATTTGTGAGATCTCAGGCATAGCACAAACGGTGACGAAGGGCTATAACCCACGGGAAAATGGCGTCACGGAAAGAGTTATTGGGACGCTTACTAGGATGTTGCGCAAGAAGACCATAACACCTGCAGAGTGGGATCTAATTCTCCCCATGGTAGTATTTGCCTATAACGCGTCCCCACACGATGCAACGGGTGAGAGTTCGTTCTATATGCTCCACGCCATGGACCCTAACTACCCGTCCACAGTGATCCCTAGCGATAAGTTATCGTTTAATCACATTGCCGCAGACGACTATAAATATGAGTTGTTGGCCGGCATTCGCCTAGCGCAGGACTGTGCACGGGATTTGAATGAAAAGTATAAGGAGAAAATGAAGGAAATGTATGATTCTCGGCATAAGGTAGAGTCGCGGAAGTTTGCTAGGGTAGGAGACAGAGTGTTCCTCAAGCTACCCAGGGAAAAGGCCAGCAGGAAATTCCCGAAGCTGTGTGAGCCGTGGGCAGGCCCATATAGGGTGATCGAAACAAGCCAAAGTTCTGCTCTTGTCTCCCACATAAGCGAAAAGGAGGACCCTATAAGAGTGCCGTTGGATGCAATAATTATCGTTCCACCTGAGATTCCCAACGAGCCTTTAGTGAATAAAACAAGAAGAGTTAAGCGTCGGCAAACATTCATTAATAGTGTCTTTTGCAGCGCGACGCCAACCGGTGTGGACACGTCAGCCTTGGGCATGTTCTTCCGCTGTCCTGGACGACTGCATGATAAAGACGGAGCAACATATGAATTCTCGTGTTCAATTCGGGACAAGCTCTTCAAGGATGTGGTACCGGAAGCAGGAGAGACTATTGGAAAGCTCCGTTTCAACACCATCTTCAGCCTTGCCCGTTTGATTTCGATTTTTGAGACTGAACGCAACGTTGATCGTAAGCGATTCCTGATGGCTGACCCGTCATATACGTTTGTCACAGTGTCTGGCGTCCAGAAAGCCTTTTCATTCTTCAAGCATTGTTGTGATCATGTGTTCCGTGCGCTAACCTTACACGACGGTTCGCTTCTCAGCCTGTCCCATGATGGGGGAACTGGTGTTCCTGTTCACCAGCTCAACGAACTGAATAACGAGGGCATTCGATTTGCAAAGCAGAGTTCGTGGGACGAAGTGTGCATGGACCAGAAGCAGCAGCAAAAAGTTGTTCTACTTTTGCCCGACGGATTTCGCGACGTCAATGTGGTGTTCAAGAAGCAGCCAATGTTGGATCGCCAACTGTACAATAACCTGTGTGAAGCCAGTGAGCGTATAAGTGCCTCCGACGCCAACGTTTGCGTGCTCTGTGGGCCCACGTCAGAAACTGCATTCACGAAGAAAGAATGGTGCCGATTAGCTTCAGCTCTTGCGTCGGCTGCGCGGAACAGAGTGAAGATCATTGTAGTGGCCCCGCCGCGAGGAGATGCGGCATACTACCAAAATCGCACGGACATAAACGAGACTGTTGAACTTGCGAGGAAGTCAGTGGCCCTAATGGCCCACAATATCGTCAGCCTGGTTCCGATGATTGAAACTAGCAATGAACCATCCCACGGACCCTCAGCGCACCCGAGAGAAGCCAGTACGGAGGCGTACTCGAAGAAAGCAATGGTCGAGTATTTTCGAGCTCTCGTTGACTACGTTAAAGCTGAAATCGTGCTTCCTCCGTTTGTTGAATCGTCGTCTGGCCGAGTTCGCAGCTATTTCAAGGCCAGAAAAGAAGCAGGAGTGCGTCGAGGAGGGGTACAAAAGGCCCATTCATTCAACACTTTTCCTTGTCCAGGAGCTATCAATCTCTGGAAGATGGCGCACCAGTGTGGTCGGGAAACTCACCGAGGACGTGGAGGATACCATGGTGGACATGGACGACGCTACTATTGGAATTGAGTTTTAACCAAAGCGGCAGGGACGCCGCTTCATCCCAGGAGGGAGATGTTACTGATCCCATTTTTGATCCCTTATTGCTCATGCTATGTTCGATTGTCCATTTTTTTAACCGTTCTTCTGATCTTTCAACCCCGTGATCTGTTGCGTATGTGTGTGACCCCTATAATTCCATTGTCACTGTCACAGGACTAATCCCCACTAACTTTGATCTCAAGACCGCGCGGGAAGTCCCCTATAAATACGGACGGATCTCAGACGCGAGGTTCCTTCTGCTAGCCTATTGTCTCCTTTTTTTTGGTTACGATTTTATCCCGTTATCTTGGACTTCGGAAATAAAGAAGTTCCTCTCTTCGATTGATTTGTGCCAGTTGGTCGATACCAGGACTATCTCAGGTCGCTTATTCTTCCAAGTTGTGCGCTCAGTTGGCATGGTGCCAGCACTCTTCCGAAGAGGTGGCGGTCCCGTGACAACTGTTGCTACGGTAACGATTTGAAAACGTGGGAGCCTAGCAAGAAAATCTTGTGAGCAACATTTAGCTACTATTCTGATGAGCGGAGGTGGCAGGAGATACATCAAATGAAGGCCTTCATCTTAAGAATATACTAGCCTTCACTTATCTATGTGTGCCAAACCAGAATTATAGCACACGAGAAAACCCGCCAATTTTCTTTCACCGCGCTGCCTCAAGAGGCGAGACTAGTTACGCCATTAAGACAAAAACAAACCTTTATGGTGCAGGTATGCAATAGCGGACGCGATTTGCCCGAACCATCGCCGGGCCTCGTCCTCAGCTGTCCTACCACGCTCTATCAAAATTTCTGCGAGGAAAGACTTCAGTGTAAAAACATGAAGAGAACACAAACTGAGGATAAGGAAGCAATAGCATGTTGCAGCGAAAACCTACCAAATAGTTCGCCACCACTACAGTATTGAGTTACTATATAGATGGATGATTCGGTCCTCATTATCTGAAACGCATAACGTGGCGTCCTTTTGTTTCGATGCAACAAAAGTGATGATCAAAAAAGACCCTACCTCATACAGTTTCACTATATGGGGATGGTTTACTCGTGTTAGAATCTGCATTTCACGATCCAAACGAATTAAATTCTCTTCGTCAAGCGCTGCTCTGTCCACTATTTTAAGCGCAACCTGAAACAATGAAACACTGGTGCATTAAAGGAAAATCCATTCATATTCACTCCCAGATGAAGGAACTGATCGCGTCACAGATCAACGAAAGTAGGTAATCACCTTTGTTTTCGCGATCTCATGTCTGGCTAAACGGACGGTAGCAAAATTGCCACGACCAATCGCTCGACCTACTTGGTAGAGTCCAACCTAAAATGGTCACCTTTATGTCTGAAAAATCCGACTTTGCGTCCCATCACCGCTGCTCTACTCAATGGAGTGCTGGTGTGTACAAAATTCAACACAACCAGTCTGTTCCAGGGTAAGTTATCTGGCTTAGCACAAACTGCGTGTAACGGCCCATCCTGGTAGCGTGGCCCTCACTGTGATTAGAACGCGCCGAGTGATGGTCGTTATTCCCGACCCGGATGCACATTAACGATGCTGGCGGTGCCCGCGGAGCCATTTCGCGTCGACTCGCGCCGTGACAGCGGCTGCCTCCCGATGAGCCAAAGCTGCTTTCGCCGCGGAGGCGACGATGACCTAGCCGACCACGGGACCCTGAAGATCAACCAGATTTGGAGTGTCTACAATCGATAGAGTGGTTGGAGGATCAGAGAGCTTGAAGTGGCAGTACAGGGATTCAGACTGGTATGAACCTTACCACCTCCTCTATCAGAATTTCGACCAGTACTAACAAGGGAGGTCAATGTACGTCCGTGGTAATTTTCAAAGTGACCTACTGAGGGCTGTAGGGGGTCGTCTGAGAAGCATCGTAGTGGTTTTCAAATTTCCTGCGGACATCTGGGTAAGTCAAAAATTGCAAAGTACCTTATTACTTCTGTGCGGGCCGATAAAGCAAAACAGACTCTGGAACTGCCATGTCGTGATTAGAATATAGCCACCAAAAGGTTTGGGGCTGCAACAGTAGCGGAATTACAGCGAACTCACAATATGCTTGTTAGCGATACAGTAACCGACGTGGAACATTGCGGTGCGCCGCTTCACCACGAAGCAGTCAGCGACTGGATGGCCGAGTGGATAAGGTGGCGGGCTTCCAGGGAAAGGGTCAGGGTTCGGATCCGGGGGTGGGAGTTCTGCATTGCTGCTTGCTGGGTCCCTTCCTGTCGATGTAAAGTGTATCTCAAACACCGCAGTGCACCATACTGACCTTATTTTAACCCGGTATGATACGTATTTTCCCTTATTACTGCCTTGAAAATTGTTTGACGCCAGCATCGATGTCCATTCCTCCACGTGGTGCAACTGGAAACTGCTCGCTCTGCGAGCTAAGACGAACACGAACATTTATTGCAGGAGACAGGCCCTTGTGACAGGCCGGCATACGGAGACCCATGTCACATAACATGATGTCTGCCAGCTCACGTAGTTCGAGGTAGTGCTACGGCGTCCGCGGAAGGCGATGAACACCCGCAGAGCCCGGCGAGTGTGAGAAGTATGCGGGGGTACCTGATGCGAGGACGGCATCGGTGGGCAACTGAGCCAGTCCGAAAGTCCCGTAACGTAAGCAGGACCCGCGTGGCAACGCTAGATGTGGGTACGTTGACAGGCCGTTCGTGAGAGTTGGTAGAAGCACTGGAGCGAAAAAGAGTTGATTTCTGTGCGGTGCAGGAGACGAGGTGGTCATGCTGCAAGTTAAGGGACATAGGACGTGGCTTCAAGACCGTTCTATGTGGAAGTCCCAGGACCACCAGTGGTGTCGGAATCAAAGTCTCCGAACGTTTTCGACACTCGAAGTGTTGAGCGCTTTGGTGATCGATTGATGACGATAGTTGTTGCCGCTAAGGAGCAACTTTATCGCTTCCTTTTTACGTATGCTTCGCAGACTGGCTGCTCCGATCAAGTCAAAGATGAGTTTTGGATCCTGCCTGACGAGAAGGCAGCAGAGGTCCTGTCGAAAGATGTCATCGTGGTTGCTCGTAACCTTAATAAGCACGGAAGCGCTACGAAAGACGGTTACAGCTGTCATGGTAGTTTCGGATACGGGTCATGTACCCCCGATGGTGAGCGTATTCTTGATTATGCGGAATCGCATAAAAATAGTGAACATCCTCGTCCGAAAACGCAGCTCCCACCTCATTTCATACTATGTTGGGAATACCAGGACCCAGAACGCTGAGGCAGGTCGAGCGATGCGGTGCAGCAAGAATCAAGTGGTGGCGAATGAAAGAGAAGGAAGCAGCTATGATTTCCCACGTCTAATTATCGACGGTTACGACTGTCAATGACATTTAAAAGAAGGCTACTGACGCGATACGCCAAGCTGCAAGGCTGAAGCTCGGCATCACGATCAGGGATGGGCGGAAATTTTGAAAATTTTCCCAGAAAACAGAAAATCGCTTTCGTCAGAAAACAGAAATCAGAAAACAGAAAAGCCAAAAACGCCAGAAAATCAGAAAACAGAAATCAGAAAACAGAAAATTTGGAAATTATCACACGATCTAATTATTTTACCCAAAGATTCATTTTTCCAGTAGCAAATGCTTTTGTATGACTAAAAATGTAGTCGTAGACCAGCGTTTTATTTTGTAAGCGTTTATAAAAATTTCTACTACATTCCAGTCTACTGCAATCAGCAAGTTGTAAATCTGGACTGATAGATCCTAGGAATCTCGACACGTGAAGTACACAACATTACTCATCAGCCCCGTTTCACCGCGAACGCCTCAATCAGATAATGGTCCCACTAGTAAGAAACTTTTAGAGTACCGAACACGATGAATCAGTGATCGCTGTTTCCATATTTCAACTCAATTGCTTGAGTTTGTAGACCCACTCTCGCAACATACTCTAAAGCTGTGCAGAGATTCGTTGAGTATTACTAGCTTCGCTAGAATCTGTATTCCTAGTTCGTTTCGTTCTTGGTCATACCTTTCCTAGTAGTAGCGTAGTTTCCACAGTAAGTCAACATGACCAACTAACTAGCGCCGGAGCTGGGAAGGAGGATGCGAGCGGCTTGAGGAGCTGTCAAGAGAGTCGTGGAGAAGACGCAGAACGTCGAGTTCCATACCCACCTTTTCGACTTCACTGTTCTTCCTGCCCTAAAAGACGCATCAGAGACCTGGGCTCTACGAAAGCAGGATGAACAAGCGATCAGTGTCGCGTAGCGGGGAATCGAGAGGACAATGCTCGGAGTGACATGACTCACGCAAGTGAGAGAAGGCCTCGAGGTTTCCGAGCTCCGCCGACGTTCGAAGATCAGGGACGCTCTCGCATAGGCCAAGTCGTCGAAAATTAGGCGGGCCACGTAATGCGCTTCGCAGACACCGAGTGGACGAGAGCCATCACCGACTAAACTCCACGGGATGTCAAGAGAACACCAGGATGCCCACCTACGCGTTGGTCGGACTTCGTCAAAGCCCTGAATAAACAATATGACGCTCTTCGTGTCCCTCGTGCGGAAAGGATTCTTTAGATACCCTGGCACGTGGCATGGACGTGTTGAGACGCTGCTGGCGCCCGCTTGAACAACTCGATGATCAATGGGACGACAGATGATATAAGTGATAAATGAGAAATTTCGTGTATCAGTACTGTATCATTGCAGCAGCGAAATCGAAGGTAACTAAAACTTTTCTGTCTCTTTCTAATTTGTGACACCAAGGAGGAAATCTTCATAGTTAGAAAAGCAGCTTCGACGAAGGCTCCGCAGAACGCGATATTGGGGATGACCGACTAACAGTAATCAATTTTTAAACCGGAGGTGGAGAATAACCCTACCCACAGTAACTCTATGACAAGTGGTTAGTTAGTACATAATTTAATGCCCTCAGAATACTAGTTTTAAAGTTTTAATATGAAATTTTTAGTGATAGTTCATGAGTATGCGGCGCAATTACTACACGAGCACATCCAAAAACGCCACATGCTTTCCATTTAAGATGCTCTAGAAATACTATTGTGGAATGAAACTCACTATTCTATAATACTTTTTGGATTCCTTTCATTAGATTTCTGTGATAACAATTTGTTCGTAACTCTATTTTCTGTTTTCTGGCCAATTTTTGGCCATTTTCCCAGAAAACAGAAAACAGAAAAAATTTGTCAAAAATGGCCAGAAAATCAGAAAACAGAAAACAGAAATTCCGCCCATCCCTGATCACGATGCAAGGTCTAAAAGCAGGCACGACTGTGGACAGACGACGTGTAAGCAAAAGTTCGAGAGGAGAACTCGCTCTATCACGTGTTTTTTCAGTTACAAGACAGACGATAGCTACAGAAAGTACCAAGAAGCGAAACGGCTGCAAAAAGGCCGTGGCTGTTGCAAAATCCACCCATTAAGGAGATGTCAAGGAGAAGCTCAAGCAGTCACACGACAGTGAGCGGTATTTGTACCGACTTCTAAAGAATCGCCATCGACAGACTGAGGATATGGAGGACTTTCGGCATCAATGATGAGAACGGCCACCTTCTTATGGACCGCAAGAAGGCACTGAGGCGATGGCGCAACCACTTCGAGGGAATCTCGACGGTAGAATTTCCCCTTCCAGTATCCCTTCAGCGGCTCCTACCCACGGCCCTGTTCAGAAGATCATCGTGGATGGGGAGACGGAAGCGGCTATGAAGAATGTGAGGCTAGGCAGAGCAACTGCGCCCGACGACGTGGCAGCTGATTTATGGAAGTCAAAGTTTCGCAGAATGTGTGTCTCCTAACGATGCGCACTATTTCGCTGTCTCTAGCTTGCAGGAGAGGCTAGCCAGGGCAGAAGCCTTGAAATCTCGAAAAGCCTTGAAAGCTGTTCTGTGCTCTCCTCCGCGTCAGGGGAGGAGAGTACAGAATCGGGCAGGGGAAGGGACTACGGGGTGTGGGCACACTAGCACAGCCTGTTAAAATTGCCTTCATCCTAGAGTTCCCTCCCTTGCCCAATTCGGAAGAAGACAAGACTCGAATCTGTAATCGAAACGAAGAGATAAGACTGCATTTACATTCGTTGTGTGTATGTAGTCGCCACGCCTGCACACCACGGCATGCTATGGTAACCCTTCCCCCCCCCCCCCCCCCCCTCCACCCCGGAGACAGCCGCGAATGCGTGCCGATAGGGGGCAGAACCTCTGCGTCTCTTACCAGCGCGCGCTATTTCGCAAGGCCTTGCGCCATTCGAACTTAATATAACGGGCTTATAAGGCATTTCCGCAAAAACGGCTATGATGTTCGTTCTTCCCATGGCAGGCAACCCCTAGTAGACCTGTTTTGAACAAGATTAAGTGGGGTACCACAAGTGCAATAGTACCGTGTGGACTTCTTCGCAGTGAAAATGATTTTGTGAACACTTCCTAACACATGATGTGCAGATTCTGATGTAAGTCTAGATAGGAGCTCGTCCTGTGCCTCCCTCTAAACTGGCAACTTTTCTTAAGCTCACCAACTCTAAGTGAATTTCTACAGCAGTAATACTTCTGTAATCGTGCTTAACGTTTTTATTTAAGAATATCTCCAAAAAGTTCCGTATATTGAGAAAAAAGAGAGTGGACCTCTCGCTCTAGACTTGCACCAAAGTTCTTAGTGCAAAATAGTTCATTGATGTTAAGCAGACATGTTTTATTCTATTACATATGCCTCGAAGAAAATTGATACCTGTCGTAAGGGTTTTGTTCAGGTAGAGAACGAGCGGTAACGATGGTGAGCGGTATCTGTACCGACTTGCGAAGTTTCGCCATTGGCAGACCGAGGATATTGACAAGTTTTTCGGCATCAATGATGAGAATGGCCATCTTCTTACGGACCGCAAGAAGGCATTGAAGCGATGGCGCGACTACTTTGAGGAAATCTCTACAGTAGAATTTCCTCATCCAGCCATCCCTTCTACGGCTCCAACCCACGGCCTCGTTCAGAAGATCACCGTGGAGGAGATTGAAGCAGCTTTGAAGAAGATGAGGCCAGGCAAAGCAACTGGGCCCCATAGGACGTGACGGCTGACCTGTGGAAATTAAAGTCTTGGTACCCGGCTGAGTGGTTGGCGAAGTTCTTTAATCATGTTGTAGCGGAGAAGAAGGTGCCTGGGTGTTGGCGCCAAAGCACGAGGATTCCGATTTGGAAGAAGAAGGGCAGTCCTGCAGACTGCTGTAATTACCGTCCAATTCACTTGCTTTCGCACAGCATGAACATCTTTGAGTGAATTGTCGATGGATGAATTCGTGACATCGCCCAGCTTTCCAGCAATCAGTGTGGCTTCGTAGCTGGCTGTGGCACCATTGATGCCATACACGCCGGCCCGCCTCTTGATAGAGAAGCATCGCGAGAAACAGAAGCCAGTGCATATCGCCTTTCTCGACTTGGAGAAGGCCTTTGACCGCATACCGCGTGAAGTGGTATGGTACGCCCTGCATCAACATGGAGTTCCTGAAGACCTCATAGAGTGGGTGCGAATTCTCTACTCTTGTGCAAAGAGTCGAGTTCAAGCTGCAGCTGGAACCTCGACGGAGTTTCCCATCTCTGCCGAGGCACATCAGGGTTCTGCGTTTTCACCACTCCTCTTTGTTGTCGTCATGGATGCCATCACACGAGATCTTCAGAAGCCCGTCCCCTGGACTTTGCTCTATGCCGATGACGTGATGCTCGCTAGCGAAGATAAAGGTGAACTCGAGCGAGAGGTGCAAGCTTGGTGTGATCGATTGGAGCGGTTTGAACTCAAACTGAACGTGAAGAAGACCGAATATCTAACGACGGACTTTACTGAGTCCAGCTCAATCAAGGTTAACGGCATCGAGCTTCCACGCACTGCGGTCTTTAGGTACCTGGGATCAGCAGTCGCGTCTGATGGCAAACTGATGGTCGAAGTGAATTCACGCGTGAGTGCAGCTTGGCCCAGGTGGCGCTCGTTGACTGGTGTACTCTGCGAGAGGAAGATACCAGAGCACTTGAAGAATCGTCGCTCTGCCGGTAGCGATGCACGGTGCTTAGTGTTGGCCTGTGACGAAGGAAGTTGAAACGAACCTCAGCGTCATGGAGACAAAGATGCTTCGCTGGACGGTTAGAGTACGCGCGTGGACCGCATCCGAAACGATGCCGTTCGGGAGAAGCTCGGTGTCGCGCGGACAAGATGCGCGAAGCTCGCTTACGATGGTACGGCCACGTTCTGCGTGGAGAAGACAGCGTCCAAAAGATAGGCCTTCACTTCGAGGTAACTTGAAACCGACCTAAAGGGCGTCCGAAGCAGCGCTGGGCTGATACGTGACACCAGCAACTTCAATGTTGCTGGTGTCCACGCTGATCTAGCGATGGATCGGAAAGGGTGGCGTCATGACACTAGAATAGTGCAACCCGCTACGAAGCAGGACAGACGCTAAAAATGATGATGATGAAGAAATTGTTTCACACCATCACTCCACATTGACCGCTTTCCTCGATTTATGAGAAAAAATGATACGAAGGTTTGTGGAACTTAGCTTAAATAGTTTATTAAGAATGCACTGAATCACTATCGTTCATTCAACTAACCCCGTAATGTCGTTTTTACCCGACAAAAGTCCTCTTCCACACCCATCCTCTCCTTCTTCTGTCCCGAGATCCCATTACTGCTCCACAATCCTGCCATATAGCTTCTTAAATGGAGTCTCCTAAGTAAAAAAAGCTCACAGAAGTCAGCGGTGGATGATCACCGATGGCAGCCTGCGTTTTTTTAATCAAGAACAGGAGGGAAGTGGAAATAAACATTACTTTAAAGTAGAAATGATGAGACGGGCGGAATTGACCACAGCTTCACCGACATCTCGGCGGTCTATAGCACAATCGTTTACATAATTATGGAGTGTAACGGTAGGTATCAGGGGTGTGCGTAAATGAAACTTGAAATTTCATAAATCTTGATTTCGAAAAAGCCGTCGTAAATCGTAAATCGTAAGAGTCACCTGACTTGTAGTGCAGTACAACTATATTTCCAGATGCTTTTTCTACTAATGTTAATCGGATGTGATTTAATGCTTATTTATTTGTCGTGTTATTTTCAACTCCAGTTGAACAGTTCTCCTACCAAAGTATTTCACTTCATCACGTCTTCGTCCTCATTTTTCAAATCAAACTTAGCCTATGTATGCTATTCCAACAAAAAGCCTGCATCGTTTGAACTTTCATTAAATTTATAACTTACCAACAGATTTTCAGCTTGCGTATAAATCTAGGATTTAGCAGAAGCTGCAGCGACAAAGAGGCTGTCAAGACCAAAAAAATATAAAAAAATCATGTCACCACCGACCATTGCGAAGAAAACAGCAACTGCGCATTTAGTAATCCAACAAACATACTGACTCATATGTCGTCGTCTACGACCTCTTCCGCACCTTGTAATGCGCCGCTCCCTCTATTAGCTCTAGCTTATACTTGCACCCCCCCCCCCCTTAAGACCTGGGTATGGTGGCCCTTGTTACAATGATAAACGCAAGACGGTGGTTCAGATTTATCATGAAAGGAAAGAAGTGTAGTGGTGGAGCCCGACCAGTGCTCACCACGTTCGATGAGAGGGTGACGTCCACCGTGCCAAACAACCCAGAAGCCGCCCCTAAGCCCTAGTTTGTACTTGCGCCGCTGCGCGGCGCAGGCACGATGGTCGGCATAGGCCCCGTTTATACTTCGTCGCGGCGCGACGCGACTCCACGTATAGTGGCCATATTGATTGTGCGACGCGATCGACCAATTTAGCCTCATTGCGTGGCCACCACGTCGCGCCGCGACGAAGTATAAACGAGGCCATAGATATCGACGTCGACGGAGGGGGGGGGGGGTGGGATGGGGGCGTTCGTATCGGCTGGTTGAAGATGCCGCAGCCGCGCGCCCAGGTGGCCGTACCTGCGGCGTCATTCCCCTGCTCGCCGTCTCCGCTCACGCTGTGACACCCGTCGCGCGCGCGGCGGACAACGGCCTGACGGAGGCCCTCGTCGGCGGCCCCACGCGACAAGATTTGCTGAGACTGCAATCAATAAGATGTTCAGAGGATTTGCAAAACCAGTGTAGAGATACATGTTGGTGTGAATTAAACATAGCTCTACATCAAAATTTCGAGCTCTATCTAATGAGCTCTACCTCAAGCCTATCAATGCTACCGTTGATGAAATATTCTTCAAATTTAAAACTGAAGTATAATTCTTCGCAAACCTGCGACGAAGCTGTGAAGGGTATATTTCTAGGCTAAAATTTCACACAGAATTCAACTACGTCGTCTAAATACCTTCCAGAGGAGCTCTTTTTTTAAAGAAAAATTGTGTGTATCACACCATTGGGGACATGTCTCCAAGCCAACATTCTACGCAGAACTCAATTACGAATTCTATGTTCGCAAATACAGCGTGTCTCAAAAATGTATACACTGTTTGAAAGGTGATAACTTTGCTCAGAGTAAAGGTACTGAAGAACTTGATGGCTCATATGAAAGCTTAAGAAATTTGAAATTGTCTGACAAAATGGGCTGAATGGATTGCGCCATGCACTCGTTTGAAACCTTGCACTTTATACTCGATTGATTGTTTTCGCTTGAATACTTGTTATAAATTCTCCACAAAGTTGCAATTTCGATTGATGAGAGCTTGTTTAAGGGTTCGAAGGTTAAAAACACACTACCGCTTGCGAAGAATGCGGAGAATGCAGGGTATCCTAAAAAATGCATGTACTATTTGAGTGGTTCTAACATTGGCACTAATGAAGCTTATGAAGATGTTTGACACCCACATGAAAGCACAGAGTAACGAAATTTCTGTGGCGTGCAAATAGTCAAGATTGCGCCATGCTCCCGCCTGGAACATTCCATTTCAGACTTGATTGATTCTGCATGGGTTAACTGCTTGTTAAAATCCTGTTACTACTTGGCCACACTAACCTGTGCTGTGCCTCTTTTATAATTTAGAAATTGACAACTACGTGAAAGACACGTGACATGTGAGTTTACTGATTGCACAATTATCGCTTTCGCTCTCGCTCTAATAACCCCCTCTACATTTCTAAGCCCATAACAAGAGTCAGAACCTGCTCTAGGCTTTTCTCCTAAGAAAGGAGTTTATACTGAAGTCCCACTGGAAGTTCGAGAAAACCGTCGAAGTGCATAGGCGATTCAGCTACTTCACTATATAGTTCATTCACTGAAGTAATGAACGGCGGTAAGCAAGGATTGATTAATAAACATGTCCACTCCCTGGAGGTACTGCTTCCAGAGCTTGGTAGCAGCGAGCAAGGAGCGATTAATAATCACTACCTCTGCCCCTGGAGGTACTGCTGCCTCAGGGCTCGCTTGCAGCAAGCAAGGATCGACTAATAGTTGACCTCGACCCCCTGGACCCACTGCCTCCAGGAGACCGAGATCTTATGGGTGGGCAATGAAAGACTATGTGTTCAGAGATCTCGATTACCCCGAGGGCTGAAGTTTCGCACCAGGGATGAGCGGATTAACCGTTATCCGTTATCCGGTTTCCGGGGGATTTTGGCCTATCCGTTTTGTTGTTCGTTATCCGGCGATTTTGGGCCGGATAACGAACAACAAATTACATGACTCCTAGGTTTGAACGTGGTGATGTGTGGACCATGTAAAAGATCCTTCATGATCGTAAGAGTGGTTGTCAGAAACAGCGGAAGTCGTTCAAATCCAGGAGGGTTAGTTGAGGCATTTCCTCACTTGAGACCTGGTTACGTAGCTTTAAAGATACCTCAATTCTATCCTTTCAGAGTCGCTAAGCATGTGCCATACATTCGTGAGGCCTACTATGCATAGCATTGCTCGTTCATTTTAAGTCATGCATACCAAGAAGGCATACCAACTGCTATTAGCGACCGTTAAAAGTGCAGGGCCTGGCTCAACCTAGAATGAATTTTTACCGCCGACTTTCGCGTCGTGTCATATGTGCCTTCACGATTGCAGTGTGTTCGATTTGCTTGCATGCGGTATAGGAATGCTTTTAGTCATATGTTGTTGTGAACCACCAAACAAATACTGCAATACAGCAGTGCATACGAGCGAAAGGGAAATAGGTTCAGTTCAGATGCATTGAGAGAGCGACTTCTCCATTAAAAATTTCAGCGGTGCAACAAACTGTACTAAATAAACTAAACAAAATAAACTTAAAATCGCGGGTGCTGTAGGACACGCAGATTCGTTATACTTGTGAGTTTTCTAGTGAAGTTTTCTAGCTCTCTATTACACAGGGAACCAGTCCCTTTTTGGAATGCGTCGGATAATTCTGCCCTTCTGGATGTCATGAGTCCTTAAATGTGTGATTGATCTACACAATTGCTCGCTGTTATCACCAGAAACAAAGTTAGTATTGTATCTATCCCAGCTAATTCCATGTTCAAGTACCTTAGATCTTGGGGTGCTATAGGGCAGCAACAACAATAACGGTTCTTATAATGGTGTAGATCAAGATTGTTATGTGGACCTTATTCTGGACGTCTCCCGCCTTCTTCATAGCATGGAAAAGTCAAGAGACATCGGGAGAATTGCACTTACGGGGATCATTCTATTTTCCAGCAGCTTTAATTGGAAAAAGAACTAGGCGGCTTATAAATAGAACAATACAAGCAACCCTCTCGAAACAGGCGAAAAGCAGCAATGTTGCTCTTTATTTGCCTTCCTTCTGTTCGACAGAAAATCTCGTAGGGTGTCGTTAATCTGGCGACTGCACTTCGTTTAAAAAACATTATCAAAATGTCTAGGAATGGCTTATAAATCAACAGTGCTTCAACTCCTGATCTGCCGTTGAAATTAGAGCAATTTAAAACGAGTTTTAATTTTTGTTGTTTGTTCGTTATCCGTTTTTCCGTTATCCGGCCATTTTCGAGCAAAATTATCCGTTATCCGTTATCCGGGTTTCAAAATTTCATTATCCGCTCATCCCTGTTTCGCACCGCTTGATTGACATCCACAAAGAACAGATAGTTTGACCAAAATCGATTGATGACGATCGAAACATCAAAAGAGGACTTCAGATTCGTGTTCAGCGGTCTCGATTACCCCCACGGCTAAAGTTTCAGACGGTTGAATGACATGCACAAAAAATACACACAACTCTTCTATATGTAATAGGATAGGATATCAACTTCGTGATAGAATGATGGCTTGGAGACATGTCCCCAACGGCGTGATGCACACAATTTTTTCTTCAAAAAATAGCCCCTCTAGAAGGTATTTAGGCGACGTAGTTGAATTCTGTGTGAAATTTTAGTCTGGAAATATACCCTTCACAGTTTCGTTGCAGGTTTGCGAAGAATTATTTCTCAGTTGAATTTGAAGAATACCTCATCAACAGTAGCATTGGTAAGCTTGAGGTAGAGCTCATTAGATCGAGCTCGAAATTCTGATTTAGAGATATGTTTGTTTCACACTAACATGTATCTTTACACTGGTTTTGCAAATCATCTGAACATCCTATTGATTGCAGTCTCAGCAAATCTGGTCGACCTGTGTGCTCCGCTCGTCCGTCGGGCAGCCGTCGTGGGGCCGTCGACGATGGCCTCCGTCGGGCCGTTGTCCGCCGCGCGCGCGACGGGTGTCACAGCGTGAGCGGAGATGGCGAGCAGGGGAATGACGCCGCAGGTATGGTCACCTGGGCGCGCGGCCGCGGTGCCTACAACCAGCCGATACGAACGCTACGCACCCTCGACGGGGTGGCGCGAAAATCGATATCTATGGCGATCGGGTGCCGGCTCCGCCGGCGTCGGGTATGACGGGCCACGCTAGGGACGTAGCCCAAACCCAGCTGGGGTTGTTTCCTCACCCAGCGTCGGTCGCCGGCTCCGCCGCGACCGTCGAGCTCGTTGAAATGTGCACGTACTCCAAATTCATTCCTAACTTGGTATCACTCACATCCCAGTACAGTACTCAGAAGAATGTCCTCTTCGTCTAGCGTTGGGTTCACAGCCTATTGCAGCTCATCAAGCCTAATGAAATGTCTGACGTTTCCGTCCAGTCGCCGTGCTTTAAGCCACGAGGTGTGATGAATTACAGAAATGGTGGCTTACGACAACAACGCTATCCTCTTCTGTACATAGTATAGTATGGAAAGTGTTTAAACTACTGCTGAAAATTGACGACCCTGAGGCAAGATTTGGTTAAAAACGTAGCCGTACCGAGCGCAGGTCCCAGCAACTTTCTTCGTTGGCCTGTCTTCGTCCACCGCTGAAAATTGGAGAACCTGGGCAGTTAGAAAAAGGGTAGTAACCCGAGTAAATACGCCCGCACCATTGACAACTGATTTTGAGGGAGCGTACGGGAAGAATTATATACGAGAGCCTGGGGCCGTATGCTCGTGTTCCCCCGTTGGGGGAAGATCAATCAATATCAACATATCATATCACACCCCAATCCCCCATTGGGGGAGACTCGGGGTAGACGAGCATACGCCCCTGGTGTAATCAAGAACTGTGGGGGGGGGGGGTGGGACGGGGACTTGATTTCCGCTGTTGACGAACCACTACAGTCAATGACTTCTTAATATTTGACACAGCTCAATCTTCCAATAATTGTCTCTGCTCCGTCTCACAACAGTATTATAAATTGTTGTCATAGTCATGTAGGAGTACTGAAAATAGTTCCATTAAATATTGATTCACTTGCACGCTGCTATGCTATGAGAAGTCGTGCCTCATACTTGGGTGATTAAACCATCGAGCCCGCGATGTTTACGAAGTTCCGAAGAATTACTAACAGACAAAAAACCCTCCTCCATTATATATGGTTGGATGACCATTCAGACACTGACAACATTCGTTAAGTAGAATCTGTATTGATGCACCAGTCTCATAGCACTAACTATCATAAAATTTTCTTATGATCAAGACTGCTACTTAAGTTGGATGATTCAACAAATCCAATTTATTAAAGACGTGAAATCTTCACTAGAATGTTTTTCGCGCCATGGAGCCGCGCTGTTACAGTAGAATTGCGCGTCGGCTTAAGTGTGCGGTGTAGCGGTGGAAACACGCGGCCGACCGATACAGTATGCTAATAATCAGCCGCTACGGGGATACAAGCGTGCGCTATGACATCACAGTTCACCACTGCCTTCGTTTCTAGCGAAACAGCCGTAGCGGCTTAATAATAGCATATCGTATCGGTCGGCCGCGTATTTCCACCGCTACACCGTGCACACTTAAGCCGACGCGCAATCTTACTGTAACAGCGCGGCTCCATGGCGCGCAAAACCTTTTTGTAGGTGGGTGGACACCATTCGATATCACCGGCTGCCGCTTTGCAACGTGCGTACCGCTGCGCGCGGCGTCGCTGCGCCCCCGCAGACTTCTGCGGCGAGCGGCGGGCGAAATCGCTGAGCGGCGACGGCGAACGGCGAAACCGCTGAGCGGCGCCGCTCAGCGATTTCGCCGTCCACCGCTCGCCGCAGAAGTCTGCGGGGGCCTTTAGCGATTTAGCCCCCTACTTTGAAGAGCGTAGTTCTTGTGGATTTCGTATTCAGCAGGTTTTTGTAGAAACTGAATTGAGAAAGGGGACGAATTCTAGAAACAGAAACGCTCACGAATTGGAAGGGACCAAAATACCAACATGGAGATAGAAATGAGGGAAAACCGCCATTTCTCTAAAAACACTATCAAGATGGCAGCAAGTCTGACTCTTGTTTTGGGTGCAATCCCAATTGCGGAGGGGCCGTCCATTATGAATTGTTAATGGTAGCTATGCATCAATACATACAACATGCAATATAACATATGAATGCCTTAACTTACCTGTTCCCCTCCCTTGGAAATGTCCGAGCGTTACGCTGAAATATTAAAAGGATTTCATTATGGAACTATGGATAGGCTATGAAGAAGCTGCACCGTCTTTACTCGACATAGCCATTTAAATTCCCGCGATACCGCACTTGTGGACTTGCTCACCATTGCTTGAATGAATTTTCACGATTTTATAGTATTGTATTAGGGTGTCCAGAACGTATCTTCAGAAACACGAAAATTTTTTCAAAATGACACAATTTTCTACGAACATTTTATTAATCAACCAAATAACTTTCATCGTTATCGACCACTCTCCGCCAACGTTCCACAAGACTACGAATTCCTCTGGCGTAAACATCCGGCGACTTGGAAGCGAAAAAAGCCCCGGAAGTCATTTTCGAGGTGGGCACGATCATCATAACGCTTTCCCTCCAGATGATGCTGAAGTGATCGAAAAAGGTGGTAGTCACTTGAGGCCAGACCTGAGCTGTAGCTGCGGCAGAACTTCCCATCCGAGTTCCAGAATTCTCTGAGAAGTCGTTCTCGCGATGTGTGAGCGCGCATTATCGTGCAGCAAGCGAACTTTGTCGAGCCAGGGCTATTCCTTGCGCATCTTGTCGGCCAGTCTCTGCAGTTGGGTAGCATAGGCCTCGGCAGTGACCGTCGTGCTGTCAGGCAGCGGCTCGAAATGGTAGATCCCATAAACTCCCCACCAGACGCTCAGCATGACTTTCCTCGCATGAATTTCACTTTTACGAGAGATTTCGGCACTCCACGCGTTGCCACCACGCACGTTTACAAGCGTGGTTGACGTAGAGGATCCATTTTTCAGCATGACTTTCCTCGCATGAATTTCACTTTTACGAAAGATTTCGGCACTCCATCGCGTTGGCACCACGCACGTTTACAAGCGTGGTTGACGTAGAGGATCCATTTTTCGTCTCCTGTGACGATGGTGTCCAGCCAGTTGAAGGTGCAACTTCGAGAGCAGCTGAGTGCAAATGACCAGACGTCTTCGCCGGTTGTCGTCGGTCAGTTCGTGTGGGAGCCACTGACCGAGCTTTTTATCCATTTCAAGAGATCGCAGTCCATTGTCCACGGTGGATCGACAACAGTCAAGAGCAGCAGCAAAATAACGCACACCTTCACATGGATGCTGCTCCGCTATTTTCCTTAGTTCATCCAAAGATATCGTTGTCGGTCGACTAGAGCGAGGCTCATCTTCGAGACTCCCGTTCCCGCTTCTGAAGCGTTCGAACCAGCTATACACAGACTGTACAGAAGGAGCTTCAGAGCCGAATACACGACACAAGTTTCGATAGGCTTCTGCAGCGGAGTGCCCAGATTCAAACTCGTAAAGAAGAACGTGTTTAATATGGATAGACAGTTCGGTCACCGTACAGTGAAATAGGAAAGGAAGACGGAGCTGGTTATGCTATGCAGATAGAGCAGGATAGTGTCTTTGTATAGCACTTATGATGAAATCTTCAGAACATTCTAGAAAAAATCTGGAACATTGCGAAGTTTTCTGCAGATACTTTATGGACACCCTAATAATTGTTCCAATTTTCTGTTCAATTCACTGTGTTTTCATTACTCCCCCCCTCCCTCCCCGACTAGGAAAGCAATTTAAAAAACCGATTTTGGTATTGGAAGGACAGCAATTTATAAGATAAGCATATATATACTTATTTATTTATTTATATGTTGTGGTGCATGTTGCACTTCTTTAAATAATGAAATGGACTGCCCTCCCCCCATTGGGATTGCACCTTGTTTCGAAATGTTTACACCGCTGAGATGGGAATCAGCATCTGTTTTCGCTTGAACTTGAGAAATGTCTACGGCTCACACGGTAGGTAATACTTATTTTGAAAAACTGTCTGCTATACACCTGTTCAGATTGCTTCATTAATGGTGGGAACCCCATATAAGAGGAGTTCTGCGGTGGATAGTTGAGAGATCTTCTAGGTCTACTGTAACCAAACATTTTTTAAAGCAGCAATCCCGATTGCTTGAGGCTGCTGCTACAACTTGTTAGTTCCAAACCTACAACAGAGGTGAAAATTAGATAGCCGAGTTCTCCAAATAACAGTGCAAGACTGGGTATGGGCTCTGAAATGTTTCAAAACTTTTGTAGCTAACGTTTCTGGTAAGATTTTCACGTTCTTTCACGCAGTCTCCTTGTGCTGGCACCACCCACAGCGTTTTAACTGCAAGGCGCACAGCAGCAGATTCTGTATGGAATTCGAACCCACAAGTAAAATAATGTCTATTGAAGAAGGCAACCCTTGCTTTTAGTCCCCTTTGATAAGCCCCATCTCTCTCTTGATGGAACCAAAGGATCATAGGTCTACTTGGCGTCACCTCGCCCGGAACCTGCATATCTATTTTTGAGCGAGTCACCGAACAGATCAGGTTGGCGAAGTTCTGCCGCGGCGCGACCGCGTCACAGCCGGTGATGCCGCATAGGCTGCGGGACATTATGTACGAATGGTCGCCGCGGACTCGGCGAAAAGCGCGGCAAGCGCGGCAAAAGTCGCCCCAATAGGGCGACTTCAACGGCCAGCTATCGCGACCCAAGACCCATGATCCAGGATTTATTTATTTATTTATTTAGGAGTGTCAAGTACCGACACACAATGTAATTAATAAATAAAACTAAAACCAAACAGAACAGAATAGAGACTTGGGATTATAATGCCACAAACAATGAGAGATTAAGTGATGAACTCAGCAACGCGCATTTTGAACGTATTATAACTCGATGAGAAATGAGGACAACGAAGGACACGGTTGAAGGCAGTACGAACTCTGGAAGAGAAAAACTTTGACCTGATCTGTGTATTGGCCGATGAGGTTGTAAATTTTAAGGCTGCTCCTCTGGTGTGGAAAGTTACTGGAATGAAGAAATCAGAAATTTGGAGATCAATTAATCCCTTAAAAATCTTAAACGCCATGAGGAGATCAAAGCGCTTTCTTCTCCATTCCAAAGAGGGGATACCTAAGGCATGGTTTCTAGCAGTAGAATTTGGGATATCGCTATAGGGAAGCCTGAAGCTACGCAGGAACAGTTTCCGGGTGAAAGTGTATTGGACTCTCTCCAGTGCAAGGATATCCTTCTTTTTGAAGGGAGAAAAGATGGTGGTACTGCTCTCCAGTATAGGGCGAATGTATAACTTATACGCCTTAAGCAGGGTGCTTTGATCCGAAGTGTGAAGAACCTTGAAAATGTTATAAACTCTGCGGTGACCTTTACTTGAGATAGATTTATAGTGCGTATCGAAGTTCAGATTACTGTCATAAGAGACGCCTAAGTCCTTCACCTCGCTAACAACGTCCAGGGGAAATCCAGATAAAGTATAAAGAGGATGTCTAGGAAGTTTTCCAATGGGAAGAACACGAGTTTTTTCAACTGATAGCGTGAGGCCATTTCGAGAAGACCATTCATCGACCCTGTTTATGGCCTGTTGAATGATAGAGTCCGAGTCACTGCCCTGAACAACTTTGAAAATTTTGATATCGTCCGCATACATGCAACAGGTGACATCTAGGTCTCCCAACACAAGTGGCAAGTCCGAGGTGAAGATGTTAAAAAATAAAGGCGAAAGGACTCCACCCTGAGGGACACCACTTGAAACTGAATGCACTGGAGAAAGAGAAGTGCCAACTGCAACTTGAAATGTTCGGTTTGAAATGAAGGACTTTAACCACTGAACAATCCGAGCATTGAGACCAATTGAATGCAGCTTGAGTATAAGTAAATCGTGGGGAACCTTGTCGAAAGCTTTACAAAAGTCGAAATAGACCACATCGATAGAGTAACTACTACCATGAGCCTTGGTCCACTCATTGAAACAGGAGAGTAATGAAGTTTCAACCGACATACCCGCTCGAAATCCATGTTGAACGGTGGGAATGATATTGAGAGAGTTTATGTGAGCTTCGATATGTTTTTTGAGTAACTTTTCGAAAACACGGCAGAAAATTGAAGTGAGGCTAATAGGTCTGAAGTTGTTAGGGTCCGAGAGTGGGTGCTTTTTTGGTAGAGGAACCACTATTGAGTGCTTCCATCTGGAGGGAACCACTCCGAGGGTGAAGCAGCGGTTGAAAATAAACTCAAGAGGACCTGAAATTTCAACGATAATATTTTTTATGACCACGTATGGGATCCCATCGGGGTTTGTTGAGGCCGAGGACTTCCATCCACGAAGGATGTCAATGATTTCTTCGCGATAGAACCAGGGTGCCGTTGGAATTACACTGCGCTGAGAGGAAGGCAATGGATTAGGACAAGAATTAGGCATCGAGTTGTAGATTTGTTCAAAACAGGAGGCTAGCATTTCTGCTTTATCATAGTCAGTAAGTGCTCTAATATCATCGTGTTGGAGAGTTCCAATACAAGGGTTATCTGAGAGTCTATGTTTTAGAATCTTATAAAGGGCTTTTAGACCATTCTTTTCGATAAGCTTTTTCTCAATGTAGGAGTTATAGCTGTGGATCTTCTTGTTGTATTTGCTGTTGAGCGCTTTGAAGCTTGCCCAAGTTGTGGGAGAATTTGTTTCAATAGCAACATCCCACAGCCTCTGTAATGCGATTGACATCTTGATGAGATAAGGAGGTAACCTAAAAGTAGCCCCGTATCTGTATCCCAGGGGTATGAACAAATCAATAGCATGGTGAAGGATGGAAATGAACATTTCGTAAACGTCGTTTATATCAGTGACGGTGGAGAAAAACCAAGCCAGTCAACTTGAGCCAGGTAGGCTCGAAGACCATCGTAATCGCCTCTAGCGAAA
>OX377206.1:40579715-40620946 GCA_947396885.1 Heligmosomoides polygyrus polygyrus
TGATCATATCTCGGCTATTTTTTCGAAAATCGAAAATCCCGCTCACTCGTCAACAGTAGAGCAAATGTGCTCTCTAACCATGTAAGAACCGATTTCCAAGAAAGGGATCTTCATGCGGGGCGGGGGGGGGGTTCGATTTTCGGTACGTATTTTCGCGACATGGAACCGAAATTGAACCTCCTCCGCCGCGCATGAAGACCGAATTTTTGGACATTAATTCTTGCATAGCAAGAAAGGGGTCTTCCTCTAGTTTCTGAAAAGCTAGCGGGATTTTGAGGATTTTGAAACTTCGAAGAATTGGTCAACTTATGAATATTTTTGTGAAGCCACTTCAATTTTTTTCGCTCAAAAATCGAACCAGCAGCCAAGCGTGACGACTCCTTTTCTGGAAAACGATTTCTACACCATGAGAAAGGGTGTTTTATCTACTTTATAAAAAGCTAAAAGACTTTTCAAAATTCGAAAAACTTACCGAGTTATGAACCTTTTTGTGAACGTTCAATTTTATGCTCCGATGACGTTGGTGCAAAGTCGACCAGAGGTCGATTCAACCTGTTCTATCCAGAAAATCACAATTTTTTCACAGTGAATTGATCAAAACTTCTAGATTCTTGTGGCTAGATTTTATCCGTATGGGTGATCTGCTTCGGCTAAAAAATAATATTTTCATGAAAAATGAGAATTTTGTGTGCGATCCATCCTCGTCATATCTTCATCGCCGCGGAGAAGCATAGTTTTTATTGTATGTTAAGCATGACTTAAAATTTTATATGATGCAATTCCACTCTCTGTCGTCCTGTCCTTCAGAAGGCAGAAAAAAATTTCCAGCGAGGGGTCCATCCATATTTCAATTGCGATTGGTCATGTCAGAGAACGCAGTGGCCGCATTAAACTGCCGTAAAACGGAGATTTTTTGGGGCTCCTGGAAAATTCATAAAGCTTTAGTAGATGTGTTTTCTATGCTTTAAAAGGCAGGTTCTAAAAGTAAGGTGTTCCATGTGATTAGTGTGTCGATATCTTTTCGGTAAATCGAGACGTCTGATCATATAGAATATCGTTTCAGAGAAACATAGTTTTATCACTGTGTGTCCAACGGGCTAAAAATTTTATAGGGTGCGATTTCATCTTCTGATGCTGTTTCCTGCAGGAGAGAAATTACTTTTCAAGCAAGTCCGTCCTTCGGTTGCCATTCCGTCATCGACTCGAAGAGCGCTTCAAAAATCTTGTAGGGAAAGCACTTAGGTCGTCCTCAGTAATTAACACTTGAAATTTTATAGAGTGCAATTCTGGAAGTAGATGTCGCTCATCAGGCAGAAAACTACCATGTCCATGACGTCCTGGGAAAATCTGAAAAAAATGAAAATCTCTCATTGACCATAAATCTGCAGACAGGAAATCTTTATTTTTCACTGCACAGTAATCGGCATTAAAAAATTTTTTGATATTCAATCCTATTTTCATATAATTATATTCAATAAATCAATGAGATCATCTGTGGAGGAAGCTGCGAGCGAAATTCCACGTGCTAGTCGTAAGCGTCGAAATCACATCTGGAAAGATGAACCTATTAAAGGGTACAAAAATCACATTAAAAAATTGAAAAAAAATCAATGGGGATAAGAAATAAAACGAAGAAAAACGAACCTGAAGAATAGGGGGGGGGGGCTCGTACCAAATCCGTTCCCGAAGGGGGGGGGGTCGTAAACTTTCGGCAAAAATGGAACCCCACGCTTGACCCTGATCTGCTCTAGTACCTTCATCCACGGTGGCACCCTCGACTGACTAGGATAGATCTCTGTGCCCTAGTTTATAGTTGAGCCGCCGCGCGGCGGTGGAAGTGTAAACTAGGGCTAACGCTCTTCCCATCTACAATAATTATTCGCGTTAGTAACATGATTTATATGTCAAACTCTTATAGAAGTCGCACATCAGCGCGAGGTAACGCAATCGAGAGAGACGCCGACAGTTGCGTGCAACCGATTTCAGGGTCCTGGTTCGGATTTCACGCACGGCGATAGAACACCTACATATCCATCGACTGGCCATCGTAAGTCATTGCATAGACCAAATGCTCACTCAAATTGCCACCACGACACCCCTAGAAGTAGAATGCGTCGCGCATCCCGAAAAGGATTGATGAACACGGTCCTTTATCTTTTTATCCTTTATCACAAGTCATTTACGCCATCTCGAATCATCCAAACACATTAATAACCAAACACTAGATCTCACAACTATAAATCCAAGAACACACCTGGATGCCTCTTCGAACCTCAAAATCGCCGCTTTTCTCTGCGAAAGCGTTAGTCGGCTTCGGAACTGTCGTGACTCGTTCCTGCACTTTGAAGGTTATTGGCTGCCGCAGTGGACGTATCGTCGGTCGCACTTTACGGAACACCACCTCTCTGCTCTAAATGGTAATCCTTAAAATTCAAACATTAAGAAACTCCGCTGACATGAAGAATGTTGATCAAATAGTTCGCCGGACAACACTGTAAGACATGACTCACTTCGTTGGGCTTCTGTGTCACGTGCAGTTCTTGCTTGCTCGTTGTAGGCACGTTTGAGATGCTTTCAGACTTCTTAAAAAGCACAAAACACTTCGAATAATAAAATGAGTGGTTCCTTTCGAAAAAAAAAACAAGTAAATAAAATGGATGAAAAACTCTAACAAGAAAGGAAAATACGCAATCAAAACTGAATTTTTGAGGGAAGAGATAGGCAGCAAGATATCGACGTAAAAATGAATGATAAAGAAAAAAGGAATGGTAGGAAAACTAATTGTCTGAAACGAACATATGAAGTGGGCAATTAAAAAAAACTGATGAAACCGGTCACTACGACAAGCTAGAAGAGCACAGATAGGAAAATGAATCAATAGATATGAATTCTACAATCAATATTCACTCCAGTGTAGCCAAATCAGCTGGAAATAACGCATACAAGGGAAAACAACGAAATGACGACGAGAACTGATAAACCACAAGCTCCCATAAACCAATACAAACTTACTGAAAGCCCAGTGTTCTCATACTTTGTACGGCACTGCTAATGAAGCAAGTCGTTCCGAGAAAACACTGACGGAATAGAAAGCAATAAGCAAAAACATCAAAAAGCAAGAAGAGCAGAAGTAGACGAGTGCAAACTCAGCAAAAAAGTGAAAGAATGAACGAAGGAACGAATAAAAACGTTTTTAAATTAAGAGAGCAAGAAAAGCAAAACAGGGAAAGCAATACAAGGTAGATGGGGTGGAAAGAACAGACAGAATAGAAGAATAAAGTAAACAGATCGCAAGCGGGATAGAATACGAAGCTTGCCTATCAAGAGGAAGAATACGTTAAAAAGGCAAAATAAAAAGAACAAAGAAAATAAGTAGTAAGTGCGAAGTAAACCAAATAGGTAGGAAATCAATAGAGTAGGTGGATGGCTTTGAACAAACAGAGGTGAAGGAAAGGAAAAAAGAACGACATAGCTGGATCATTACTCACCTGCTCACTATGCGTATGTCGAGATTGGTTAATCTGCTCACTGTGGAAACGAGAAGCTATGGAGGAAATCGGAACGTAGAGACGATTTCTGAAATTGTACCACACTGATGTTCAGAAGGCAATCAACACTGCTACCCGATGAGTCAGTGAAAGAATTCTCTTGCCACTGAACTTGAACAACCATGTCCCCATTGCACTACGTATACATTGGCCTCCCGAAAATCCACCAAGCCATTGACCAACATATTCCGCATCAGAGGACGCTTATCAGTATAGGCAAACATCGTAAAACCGCCTTAGCGCCTTAGGCTAACTACAACAAGGCAAACAACGAGTTGTTCATAAGCCAACCCCAAGCGTACAGAAGCAGGAGCAAAGCCAGTGTTGTGGTAAGGCATATTTTACCTAACCGCGCAGACTCAGGTAATTACTGTTTTGCTACGAATCTTCACCCTAGAGGACTCAATTCTGGCACACCTAAAACACAACTGGATAGCGAACTCCCCTTTAGAGAGGTATTTAGTCAACAATATTTGTTTCTTAAATGGTTCAAAAAGCAATTAATAACCAAATAGAGACTTTTGGGTCGGTATTCCAAACATGTGAAGCTCTTAAAAGTACACAACCCTTACATAGAACGGCAATTTGTTGAAAAAGGTCAGCATTCATCGACCTTACTGGAAAATTCTATGCGATCAGAAAAGGAGATGAAATGGGTTTTAAATCGTAGTGCTAAGGAAGCTTTACAAAAACAATTTTCCCGTTTTCTAGTGAATAACCAACATGTAGAAAAAGCCAGTTATTAACAGATTAAAGAAAAATCTTCGACACTATCGGCAAAAGGTGCCACGCCACTCCTCTCGGATGATGTAGATGTGGTATCGATTCCATCTCAGAACAACTGACATCCGCGTTGGAGAACTTATGGCTGACTTGAGCTAGGAAGCGAGAATAGGGTCTGAAAAGTATTCCATTAGAAAAATGGGTAAGTATTGTTCCCGGCTTAGTTATGAGTCTATTCCCGACGGTGTTACAAGATGCCGAATATTTGGCCGATTCAGTTTAATTTCAAGAAAAAAACGGACCGTGGTCACGGCCTTCGCAATTTGCTCAAGCACTATCTTCTCCGTTGTCAATCCCAGAACTAGAGAATTTGGTACTAAAATCAGGACTCTGTCACCTAGGGAACAGGTTAGGGCTAAAAGAATCTGTTTAGGAGTAATGTACAATAAAGAAATTAAGGAGGACTTCCTGCACTGTCTCTTTCAAATCGACTTTTTCAAAGGACTTCTACTGTCATTTACCTTGACTTTTCAGGATAAGGGACAGTTAACTCCTGTTCGGAGATGTCCTGAGATTACCAACCTGTTTTGTACTTTTATTCCTTAATTTTCTCTGTTTCTCAGTTGCGATAATGTTGCCCGACCTACGTTCTTCTCAATCTCTTTTTAAACATTGGCTTAGCTCTGCGTCTATCTATAAATAAATAATGAAGTGAAGTTAGATCTCGTGTTATTGCGAAAGCGAAGGCAAGTAAATAGCACACCAAGCAGCAGTACCCCCTCAGCTCCACCACTTCATTCATGGAAAGAGTACACAGAAAAACTGTAAAAAAGCGGATGTAATGCACAACAAACGTACCTGAAACATAGCACTGCTTTTGCAACGGCTTTCACTCCCGTCTCTTCAAAAACTTCACGAGTGGCCGTCTCGAAGATGTTCTCTCCTGGATCAGACCCTCCACCAGGAAACTTCCATCCCAAGTAATGCCTGCAAGTAAAACGTTCAAGATGGCACCATTTCAAAACAGTGTTAACAAATAGAGCACTGCCAGAGTCAAATCGATTCCCTACTAGACGATGAAAGCTCAAAATGGTCCGAAGTACGGTGGACCCTTTAACGTCGTAATCGCTTTGAGTGGTCAGCATAGCCCCAAAAGCCCCCCCCCCCCCCTATTACCTTATTAAACCAGCTCAATGCTTCCCCATACACCCTGAGAACCGCTGCTTAGGAGTATGTAATGAATAGGTAGTAATGATCAGAACAGTCTAGGTCTACTAACCCTCGATTCTCTCGCATCATGACAACACGATCCTGCGAATCTACCACAATTCCTCCAGCACCGATCAGTGTGTGTGCATATCTAGGAAACGACAATAAGTGAAGCGAGTTCTATGCTTCGCAACTGAAAACGGTGGAGCGTAAGTGAGTTCCCGCAGAGGAAAGAAAGAGTATTCAAAGCAACAGGGTCTTACATACACTGGCAGTGTGCACGGCGTTTCAGGCAGCCACTTGGTCATCACCAAACAGTGCGGTTGCGTGTGATGGAACATAAACCCTCTTTCCACCAACGCTGGAATAATGTGAGAATCCTAAAACGTCAGTAGCCTTATCTGAAGCACAAGAACACAGAGAGCCTTAGCGGTTCTTCTAAATATCTGTAGGACCAGAGAAGCCCAAGAAACTAGAACACCTAGACATTCAACTCTCCACCAACATTGATTTCAACCTTCCTAGGGATTGCATTTCTGTATACTCGCCGTCTTCAGAAACGCGAAACACAGGAAAGTTTACGAATCTACTCCCAAAGCTCACTTCACTCAGCATCTTCACTGACTGCGATTGCCTCTGATGGTACTACCCAGCAAGGAATTGTAAAGTTAGTTACAGTGATGTCTTGTTGCGATAAAAACTCTAGCGCCAGGCGGGACTCGAACCCGCACCTCCTGCTGACCCGACGGGAATGCTCTAGGCGATTACACCACCGGCGCTGTTTCATCGAACGCAACATCCACGCCTCGTGGAACCCATCAGCACTCACCCGTATATCAGGATGAGCCGGCTGCTGATATCAGCACGAAACCAGTCAAGGTGAGGGTTTTAATAGAAAGGCATGAGTGTTGCGTTCGATCAGAGCCGGTGTGTAATGGTAGAGCACTCACGCCTGGTCAGCAGGAGGTGCGGGTTCGAGTCCCGCCTGGGGCTAGAGTTTCGATCGCAACAAGACATTACTGTAGCTTCCTATTAGGGCTAACTACTCCGACACAATACTAGTGCTTGGATGTGGCATTACTAGAAGAGGTGCAACGTGCTATCCTACCGTTTTTATGTCAGCGATATCAACGCCTAGAAGGGGTGCATCCCCGGCGCAGTGTGGGTCGTGGAGGGGTGGGGGGTCATCTTGTATTCAGTGGTAGCCGCCTTCGTAGAATGGAACATGAATGCTCAATTACATCAGAAGTGGCCTAGCTCTGTTCACCACAGGGCTAGGGCGTACCGCATAACATTCCATATTTCGTGCAATACAATATGCCGTATAGGGCTGCCTTACATGGTCACCCCTCCCCTGAGCTACCTAGCGCCAAACACCTCTCCTCCTAACCTGCACTGCGTCAACTGTACTTTGCGACTTTTTACTCCAACGTCACCTGGACCTCTCCAGCATTGAGGGAGGCAGAAACCCTAAACTGACTGAATGAGGTAAACCATCAGCATACGGAAGATATTCCGACCCACTTTCAAATAACTAGAGATCTCCAAGAATAATTTTCCACTTCTCCTAGTAGCACTACAGTAAAAATAAGAAAAATAACGAAAATAACGCCACCGCCAGTATGAACAACAACCCACCTGTATGTCAACTCTCATCCAGACACCCCGCACACGTCTCTTCTTCCAGTCCTCCAAGGATTGCGTTATGAACGAGGAAAAAGCGTCCAGCTGCTTTTGGTCAGGGCTAAGATCCCTCGAGCGTACTGTGCCTCCAAAAACGTCCGTCGACTCCTTGAAAGCCATTTCTGCAAAGGAAAACTCCGCAATGTCGTTAGTGGGTAGCGATTAAGAGAAGTCTCGTGGAGGACTTCTACCTCCACTTGACTCCAAACCCAAGAAATCGTAATCGGCCAAAGCGCAAATACGTTCGTTTAACAAGAAGAAATAACGAAGGAGTTGCCAGTGCTCTTTCCCACTCACGGTTAAAGTCACGTACGGCTACTTGGGACGAGTTATCCGCCAAGCGATTCCGACTGGCGCTCGTTTCATAGAGCGGTACTAAGCGGGCTGGTGGGCCGCTGCACACCGGCAAGGTTTCTTAATTAAGAAGCAGTTAAATATATTGGCGCAAGAACCCGACTAAACGAACTCTAACTCTAAATGATCGCTTACAAGGTCGTGAACCTCTGTTGCTTTAGAAGTGCTTGAACTTTACAACTGGGTAATACTTAATGCTTCCGCTACGAATTTCTAAGGCAACTCTTCTCTATATAAAAATTGCCTACTATTATTCCATCAGTAAGAGAAAAAATAGTAAAGCTTACATCAATCCGTTCGTCGGATGCGTGTTCCACTTCTAGCCGCCCCGTTTAAATTTGCATTTGGGATAAATAGTGATTTGCGGTGAACAACCTTGCCTTTCTTTTGCCTTTCGTTATGTTACTTTTTTAACAATACGTGATGTAGTCATCGTCACGTCCTGAATAAAGATAACGATAAAGATGAAGATTTTATCCTCCCCATACAGGTTTGACGGCAATTTACCCACTCCGAAAGTATGTGCGTGTTCAAGCGAGCCACACAGTCTGGTGCCTTAGCAGAACTCAAGCTATTAACTGAGGAAATCCGTACAGCTTTTCATGATAAACAAAAACCAACAAACAACAATCAGTATTACGTAGTGAGGAGCCTAAAAACCGATGAGGGCGTTTTGGACACGGTAATAGTTGAATGGGAACGACAACACCAGAACACTTAACCTCCAAAAATGCTTCCTTGCATATACCCATTTAGATACGGTAGGTACAGTGGGTTCGGTGGAGATTCAGCCATGCCATAAGACAAAAGAATATCCTTCTAGCCCAGGTATGATCCAGCTTAAAAGCACAGCAACAACATCATAGCATACGACCTAGTTTTTCGACCGCTTCTCACTTGTGGAAGATATCTAATTCTTACCTACAAATTCTTCCTACTTGATTAATAACATAGTAACGGCATGAATAGCATAACTAAATTTCTTCTTGCCTTCCCTGATCCTTCTTTTACAATAATGCTACGACATCTAACAACAGGGAAGAGTATTCAGAGGAAAATGAATCGAAAACGTAAAGAACCCACAGCTTGCTCTGCCTCCAAGACTCCGGACAACTGTATGTTAGTGTTATGTTCCGTTTTAGCGCTTCAATCCACAGAAATCTGTTGACGGCGCCCTGAAACATCAAAAAGTAGTCAATGAAGGCAAAATGGACCTAATATTCGGAGAAAGGAAGCCCAACCTGCCTAACCAGAGCCGATATGGCGCCTGTCAAGGCTGTAATTGTGTCACTATTCGTTCTATCAGGGCCCGTTGGTAGATTCTAAGATCTGCTCCTTCACCACATGGTTATCGACAGCTTCTATCTGGGAGAATCTCCATCTAAAGCTCAGTAAGATTGGAAATAGCTCCATATAAGGCTCAAAACGCTTAGAAATAGTATTAATAAGACCAACCACCGAAAAATCGCCCAAAAGCCACCGTATTGGGGCGGCTAACCCACAGCTCTTTAGTAGAAACAGCCGTGTGTCGCTAAACTCCAATTTCTTATTTCGGCGCGAGCGTGTCCGATTGGAGCACGCTAGTCACTGCGCCTTGATAGCAACATGTGTTCCGAGCCTCCAACAGAACAGCAACACGTTGTTTCTATTGCAACAGAATAGCAACACCTGTTTCTGTTGGCAACCGCTGTTGCTATTCTGTTGAAGGGGCGTGGCTGGGCGGAGACTGTTCGGCTCGTCGAACCCGAATGTCCGAGTAATAACAAGAGATGCCCCTTGCTGCGGCGCCGCACCGCGACCGCACGCGTGGCTGCGAGTGAGTATCGTTGCTCGCAGCCCTGGTAGAGGAACTACGCATTATGAAGAAAGAGCCATTGAGACGAACTCTACCTGTCACAATTTTTCGTATCATTGCTACATCAATGATTTTTCTTCGACATTCCAGAGTTGGTAGCTCTAAGACCACATTACGTTAGGTGCCACCGGGTATGCTTCTATGGTCAAAATTGCCGGTTCTTAATAGGGCTTTCCTTGTGAAACTAAATTGAACTCCCTCCAACTGGTTAATCAGCCTTTTCTTCTTTGGATTAAATATGGTGCTATCATATTCTAGGACCGGTCTCATATAAGTTATATACGCCTTGAGTAGGACATTAGGGTTTTTCGTGCATAAACACCGAAAGAGCTTATACAATTGCACGTAGGCCTTATTACCAATTTTATTACAGTGACTGTCAAACTCAAGCTTATTGTTATAGGAGAATCCCAAATCAGTTACCTCAACAGACAGTTCACGTCCATCGAGATAGTAGGCCGACCGATCGGGATTCGGTTCCAGGTGCAGCACATTGGACTTGGTTTGAGAGATGGGAAGTTTCCAGGTTTTAGACCAGTTTAATAGCGCATCGAGAGCTTTCTGCATCTGCTCACCAGAAGAAGGCGTTGAGATACTGGTGAAAACCTTTACGTCGTCTACAAACATTCTACAAGAGACACCAAATGGTTTTATCACCCTCGGGATATCATAGGCGTAGATGCTAAAAAGAATAGGTGCCAGTACAGCCATGAGCTACTCCACTGTGAGCGGGACACACTTTGGAATAGGTCCCGTGGCCAACTACTTGAAAGGACCTATCTTTAAGGTATGCCCGAATCCAGCTAATAATTCTAGGATGTATACCTGCGATTTGGAGCTTGACGAGTAACTTGCAGTGGGACACCCTATCGAACGCTTCTGCATAGTCTAGATATATGATATCCACTCCCTCTTTCCTTTCAAGTGACGCGGTCCATTCAGTTAAGCACTCCAACATTTGAGTTTCCGTAGATTTACCCCTGGTGAACCCGTGCTGCTCCTCCGGGATAATTGAGTTAAGAGTTAGGTGGAAAATAATTATTTCCTTGAGATTTTTTTTTCGAATACCCGAGTAAACAGAGATGTGAAACCTATTGGTCTACAGTTTGAGAGAATATGCGAAGCTGAGGATTTTCTTGATAAACGTAGAACTTAAGTGATCAAGGTTAGTGCTGGAGGTTGTAGCAGAATCCGATAAAATCCTAAATATTTGAAAGCTGGTAAACCAGGCGGAATCATTCATAACCGGAAATTCAGGAGAGCTTGCGAACGTATTGTCTGGGAGAGGTCCAACAGTGCGAGAATAGACTTTGTAGAAGTGGTCAGCGAGGACATCTACCATGTCATGTTCATTTAAAACTCTTTTACCGTTATCGGAGACCAGGGAAATGATCCTGTTGTTTTTTAAACCTTCTGCTTAACAATTTAAAGAATTTGGCTTGATCTCCTGAATCAATAATCTTCTTCTCCACGGATGCATAGTATTTCACAAGTTTCTTAGAGAATTTCTAGTTGAACCTGTTATAGATAGCGAGATTATCAGTGGGAGGGTCTCTATTCACCTCTAGCCAGGCTACTCTTTCATCTTAGCAAGGGAGCACAAGTAGCGAGGTAGGTAGGACTTATTGACCGCATTACCCGGTCTAGTTGATAGAGGTACATGAAGGAAAATAGCTTGGTTCAGAACATGGAGAAATAGTTCATACATATCATCAGCACTACATAACTGTCACAGGGATCCGATCCAGTCCACATCCATGAGAAATTTTGCTATGGCCTCATAATTTCCTTTAGCAAAGTTGAAAGATTTCCTGAACAGCCTACAAGTATTGATATCGAAAAGTGTAGCATTGTGACCGCTGGTTCCTAGCGGAGGACCTACAATGGATCTGGTGATCAGGAGCGTGTCGTGAATTAGCACAAGATCAAGAATCCTGGTTCCTCTTGTATTCTGCCGCACTATTTGAGTTAATTTTTGAGACTTAACAAAAATGAGAAAAACAACATTTGATGAGGACTTTCCGTGTGGGGGATCAGGCCAGGTGGACACCGCCTGCCTTGATCAACAGCATGCGGTTCACCCGCATATCTGTTTGCTAGTCTCTTCTTCTCCGCTATCTGTCTGCTAGTCTCTTCTTCGCAAGTATCTGGAAGACCTGGTTACCGGAGATGAGACTTGTGTTCTCTACGACTCCAGCGCACGCCGTGCCGTTAGGCTATTTCGAGGAAAAGGTCCGCCCACGCGAGTAAAGTCGAACGTGCGCCTCAAGAGGGTTCTTCTATGCTGCTTTGGGATTCGAAGGGAATGCTGTACGACGACTTGCTCCCGCATGGGCACATGATCACCGCTGTCTTTTCCACCACTCAGCTCCAGAAGCTCCAGAAGCTGTTCGGGAAAAGCGGCCGAGACGACCTTCAGTGCACCTTCTTCATGATAAAGGCAGACCCAGTGTGGCTAAAGCGACCGCCAAAAAATCGAGGAACTGGAGTGGGAGATCGCACCCCAGTCGTCTCCACCTCGCCATATTCTCCTGTCATAACCCCTTCAGATTACAACTTGTTCCGCTCCCTTGGCTTTCTTGGCTAACAAGGAAAGGTTCCCAACTCATGGTGAACTTTTGCGATGCTATTTTGACAGGATGTAGGGCCCTGTGAGCGGAGTCCAGAACCACAGTCAGTTTCTGCTGAACGCTTTTTTAAAGACCTAAAAAGGAGGTCTGAAGGCATGCGCGCAACTATCTCAACCCCTACGACACCTCACGGGATGTGCTTCGGCGGTGCATTCGGTAGGAGGACCGCCTCGTAGGAGCACACCGGCGGGTTTTTCAGTTCGAGTCCGAGTGCTACCAATACTCTTGCACATTTTAGTTTGTTGTTATAACGCTTTCTCATGATCACAGGAGGCAATTTTGGACCATCAATACTTACAACAAACCAATGCTGTTTATTTGCGCCTTTATATGTTCTAGTCTTTCAACTATGCATATCTGTGCCATATCATTTCCCTGGGAATAAAAAGCCTTATATATTATTAAATTAAAAGTCCTATATTTATTGTTTCTGTTTTAATCAACAGCTATGGTATAAAACTTTGAAACAAGTAAAACCCAAGCACTTGTCACACCAGCAGCATCTTACATAAGCCAGTGAGGAACAGGCAAGAAATGACCACTTCTTCTCTGTTGGACGCGTAATCTGTGGGTGTAGAGAAGGGTCCTGGGTGAACATCAACGTAACCAGCTTCCACCCACGCGTATGACAGACACGGCCGAAACACCGGAACGTAGAAGTGTCGGTAGGTCTGGCTTAATCTGCAATCAAAAGAAAAGTCACGAGTGGTACCCAGTTCGCATAATATTTTATACTAGTTACCTACTTTCAATATACCGCTTCGGCTGCATGTAACTGGCTGCATATCCCGGATGGAAAGTAGTCGGCAGACAACACGTTCTAGTGAGAACGACATTTTTAGTGCTCTTATGTACCGATATGGCCCGTTTTCGTAATATTCAACCGTAAGATAAACGTATTTGTGTGCGATTACGGTATCATTGGTGATACGGTATGATATGGTGGTGGTACAGATATGAATAGTTGAAAAACTAGCTCATATGAAGGCGCAAATAGACAGCCTTGGTTTGTTGTAAGCATTGATAGTCTAAAATTGCCTCCTCTTGATCATGAGAAAGCGCAATAACAACAAACTAATACGTGCAAAAATATTGGCAGCACTCGGACTCGAACTGAAAAACCCGCCGGTGTGCTCCTACGAAGCGGCACTCCTACTGATTACGCCCCCGAGACACATCTCGTGGGGTGTCGTAGAGGTTTATCAGTGTTGCGCACACGCCTTCACACCTCTTTTTAAGGTATTTAAAAAGGCGTTCAGCAAAAACTAACTCTAATTCTGGACTCCGCTCACACGGCCCTACATCCTGCCAAAATAACATAGCAGAAGCTCATCATGAGTTGGGAACCTTTCCTTGTAAGAAAAATTTCACAACTTTTGAAGACCTAAGTCGGAGTTCACCGACTTCCTCGACTTCCTGGGCCCTAGACATTGGGTCGGGTGCCAATTCGGATAATTCGAATTCCTGGTTAAAAGGATTGTCCGAATAATGGCATATTTGAAAAGCTTGGGTCCCAGGGCGATTCGGATAGGGTTCATTTTCAGCAAATGAATTTTCAGAAAATTAGATAACTGATTTTTGATAAAGACATGATATCCTATCCTATTCTGATATCCTATGTGAAATCCGAAGATAAAACAGTTATTTGGATCGCCTGAAAATCCTTCCTGTTAAGGCTACTCTTATCTAAATCAATCCAAGATCCGGAGCTTCTCAAAATGTTGTTATTCGCATACTCTTTTTAACCGGATTTGAAAAAATGACAAGTTTCGAATTATCCGAATATTCGGATCCAGTATCTACTGGGCCCAGATTCATCAACGTGTCGGTGAATCGCTACCACAGGTTCACCTAACCGACTCCTCGCCAGAAACTTACCTGCCCTTGTGATTCACAAAGGACGCGGTGAAGGATGCAGCACCGGTAAGTTGACGGCCGCTGCATACTAGCCGCAGTCACATAAACCACCGCGCTAAGGGCGTTACAGTGTCACTCACGAACGCCAAAATCCAGCGGAAGTATACTGTTTTGACATTTCGACGCCTTTCATGGACCCTATACTCCGCGGTAGTGCAATATTGTGAAATCCTCTTTTGGGTTCCCAACGCCATTCGAAGCGCGGGGTCTTCTTACTGCATTATTTCTTCACATACCATTAAAATTTATTTAGTATTTGAGTACGTAGGTTCTCCCTCTCTAGCCCGTGCTTTTGTTGTTGTTTATTGTGTGACAGCTAGGCGCAAAGCTGCTTGGAGGTGTTCACCATATAAGACCAGAAACAATACTCTGCTGCTCTCACAGATTGAGCCGTTTTTCATAAAGAGATTGAGAACAATGATGCAGGTTCAATAATAAATATGAAGGTAGGAATGGCGGTGGCAAGCCCATAGACATATCAGTGTCCTCCCCCTCCCTCACATCAGCCAGATATCAATTAAGGGACCTGGTAGGGATGGAAGGCATAGTTGGCCTGGGTTCTAACATAGGAAGGAGGGTCGCTTTCCGATTATGGTGGGTGCAGGGATTTGGCGAAAAAATTATATACTCATCAGACAATCATGTAAGGCTATTGCTATGTCTTCTTTAGCTGTCAACCATGATTGATATAGGCTTTTATTGAGGGCAACGTTTCGGCGTCTTCGCCTCCTCCAAAGCCTTGAAAACCATTCCCGTCAACGTATCTCAGATCGCAGGAGCCAGGTAGTGCGGTGGATACAAATTCCACATATTTGCCACATCTGTGCTGAATTTACTGCGGCGTACTGCGACTAGAAGGATTGAGAGCAATCTGGCCGATGCGCAGAAGCGAGGTCTGAAGGAAGTAGGGGGGTTGACTGCGTCCGGAGCAATACTAGTCACTGTGAGTGGCAAGGTTAAAGAGTTTGTCGTGCTGTCTCAAGAGATGGACAGGGCCATCACGAGGTCACACCTCCAAGATCATACCATCTATAGCCTCCTAAGGAATTTACTAGAGAGTACCATCAACTTAGCCGAACATGGACGGTAATAGCAAAGTCGGCGAACCTCCCTAAGGGCATAATAACACTCATCCTTTCCCCGAAAACGAGCGCTACGACATTCAGCAGGGGTCCACTGTCGCAATGATAATGATAATGACAATTGGATCTATGCCGGCAGGGTGTTGTTCATCCACTGCGGAATCTGAATCCGAGGCTCTCACACTCATTTTAACGCATCAGGTAAGCCTCCTTTTGTTTTCTACAACACTCGTTCTGTCTTCCAGCTCATCCAGCCGCTGGGAAGTCTTTATACAATATAACAGTGGATTTTAGATTACAGCAGCTGAAAAGCTGAAAAGCTTACGGAATGCTGACTCCTTGCGTCTGTTGTTGTTATGTTAAACTTCAATTTTGTTTCGTTGGATTGCAGGTTTCGGAGGTACGGGCGAGTGTTATTAGATCCCCTATATAATTACCTAATTAGCTATGTAATTTTTTCGCTAAATCTCTACACCCACCATAGTCGGATGGCGTCGAAGGAGGTAATGTCTAATGCAAAAATCAAAGTGGAATATCAGTGGAATATATAACAAGCTACATCAAGCTCCCTAGAAATTTACGCTCAAAGGTGCATTCTCAGTAAGTTAATTTTTTAAACAAAGCTCGAAGACGATGCGATGAAAGGAGTAAGATACCCAAGAACAAGCTCCAACTCAACTGGTGAAACGAAAAAGAAAATCTTGCAAATCGTCCCTGCGCATGCCTTCGACTATTCTTGGCGACGAGCCCAACTCGTTGCCACTGGTCAGACATTAGCAGTGGAGTGTTACCACTACTTCACCACGTTGTTTACCCGATACTCTATCCGGGTAACCATTACAACGGTTTTCACCGAAAGCCTACCACGTCGCGCGTTGATAAATCGCAGTACGTGGAGGTTTCGCGGTAAGTTCTGTCGTTATCGGCCGGTAAATCGTTAATGAATCCAGGTCCTGGTTTCCCCACTTCTGAGACCGTATGCTATTCTCTCCCTAACCGTCCCCGGCCGGGTACGAGGCGGTCTCCGCCCACATCCCCGCTATGCACATCATGCGCCATCGATTTTTCGCGCCGTCCCCGTCCCCGAGTCGGGCGTGAATAGCATACGGCCCCTGGTGGAAGGGATTGCTGACTTGCCTAGTAGGTAACACTGTGCTGACTAACAATTGTGATTATATTGTTGGTTGATTTGCATTGTATACTGAATAAAGAAGTAAAGAAAAAAGAAGAACCCTATCAAAACTTTCCAATCAATCCAATATTTTAGACTCGAATTGTTCAAGACTAATTGTAATAGTACTGTCGCAGTCATCCTGTAGCTATTCAGGAAGTTTCGGCGTGAAAGTTTACTCTTCTTGGGTTTCTTGAGAACTAAAAATTCATAACTCACCAATATTGACTACTAGAACGCCCTAAAATTTTCAGCCCAGGTCGTTCAGCGTGTTGCTTTCGATGATCATCAAGAGCCATGCGATTTGCCACCGCCTCCTCCCCATCCCACCGATGTAGTATCCGTAAGCTGCTTTTAGATAAGCGTTGTCTTATTCGCGTTTTACAAGGGAAACCCATGAACTTCCCGCAAAAATTCTCAACGAGACCTATATGGTCTTGTAGGGCATCGGACGAGAATCACAAAACTGTGCTTCGGCCACTGGGTGGTCCGAAAAGGACAAAAAATGGTATTGCTTCAGAGCGGGTTGATAAGGCATAAGTGACACCTGGAATTGCCCTGTCCTGCTCTGACCTTAACCTACAAAACGTTTGGAGCTCAAATTAAAGTTTGATTATAGTAATATGATAATTTACGACGTTTCCCGGACGACGCTGCAGGGTACATTCAAGTGATTCATTTGCTAACGGCGTTAGCGACTGGATGGTCGAGTGGATGCGATGCGGACTTGCGGAAGGGGGTCTAGTGTTCGATTCCGGGGAAGGTTACGGGATTTTCTCTGTAGTCTGCTCATACTTTTGCAACTAAAGAGTACATTTTGCCTACGGTAGGGTACCGTATTATTGGGTAGTGGTGAAATAAGTGTGAGGAAGTTATGACTACCGATTTCGCCCGGACTTCGCCTATGGGAATTATTTAAGGTGCTGACCACGAACCTGTCACTCTTTTTCTGAATTATCACTTTGCTTGCACTACTTTCCATTAAAGGTTGAAGTCGAAGGTTGGGAAATAAAGTCTGACCACATTGGAGAAGCAAGCGATCGCACTAAAGTGGACAGCTTTACTCACCCATATCTACCGAAACCTGCCGTAATATACCGAAATTTTAAAAACAGGTATCACATCCGTGATCAGCACCCCAAATAGCCCCCATGGGCGATGTTTGGGCGAAATTTTTTCTTTTGTCCTCTCCTCAACCTCTGGAGTCGTGAAAGGCTGCAGTGCCGGTTATTCTGCGTACACCCCGTTACTTACATATACCCATGTAACCGTCTACCATCCATCGTTTCATCGAAAATGGTTGCCAGATTGGTGATCTGCATCCCAGATAACCCTATAGATGAATTTGGGACAAAAAAATCCTTTTCGATCTCCAGAGTTGAGGAAGTGAGTGCAAGTGGTCATAGCTGCAATGCCCCGACCCGTCTACTGTAAGTGTATTGGAGAATAGTCAGGAAAAATACACAGCGAGATAAATACCATGCGAGACGAATAAAAAGCAGTCTGCAAAGAAATCTGAAGAGCAATGAGCATGTCCTGATGATGGGTCACATTAATGCTTGTCGATCGTATTCACGAATGAGGTGACAGCGAGAAACACTTCCAAAAGCAATTGAGAACATACCAAAGAGGTCATATGGGGATAGCATTTAACGGAACCTTCCCCAGCGAAACAAGCATCGTTTAATGGACGCGCGATATCGCTCCACGCAACAAAACCAACTTCTTCCACATCTGACAACAGGTTGAAAGCGTGGTTAGGACGCGAAGAAGGTACACTACCGAAGCCAAAATGTAATCTTCATTTGCAAAAATGCTAACAGCCCACCTAGGAACGCAGAAACTCCACTCCCGGAATCGAAACCTCCACCTCCTCCCGTAAGTCCCTCTCGCTATCCACACGGCCATCCAGTCGCTGTCGACACCGTTGCGAATGAATCACTTGAATGTACACTGCAGCTACCTCTTGAAAACGTAAGAAATTATCATATTATATAATCAAACTCTAATTTAAGCCCCAACCCTTTTGTAAGTTAAGTTCAGAGCACGACTGGGCCATTCCAGGTGTCACTTTTGCCTTACCAGCCCGCCCTGCAGCGGTCCCATTTTTTGCCATTTTTGGACCACCCAGTGGCCCGTAGCAAAAACGAAACAGTTCTGTGATCCTCGTCCGATGCTCTACAAAACTATATAGGTCACGTTGAGAATCTTTGGGGAGAAGTTCATGGGCCTCCCTTGTTAGAGACTTTCTCTTAAGACTGGTTTTTCAACAATTCTCATATATTTCAGGTTCGAAAATTGATGCGTTCTAAGATGATTCGTTGCAAGCGCTGCAAGAACCGATTTATCGAAAGAAATATCTACGAACGTCATTTAAGAGACAAACATCCGGAAGATTATACGGTTTATATCGAAGAGCAGGTGGAGATCTTCTTCAGCATTTGTGCTTAGCTTTTTTTTGGCACGATTAACAAATGTTTTAATAGGAAGCTGAAATGGAACAACAACGACAGGAAGAGATAGAAGCAAATCGAATAGAGGAGCTACAAACCGGGGGATTTATTCCACCGGAATCCGAGATGGAAGCCTCGATGTTTGAAGTAGATGTGGAAAGGTCTGTCGCTAAATCTTGTATAGATGTTAACTGTTAGTCGTGATATGCTCAGATGTCAATGTTGGGCCTATGTATCAACCACAATTTCTGGTCTGCGTGTGGCTTAAAAGTGTTTTCCTTCAACTCTGCCATGATTTGCATTTAAGTACTAGTTGCACCAGCCGCCGAAGAACCACGTTTATGCATAAAAAAATTACTCGGAACCCCACGATCTACAAAGTAATACTGATAATACAGTTTTATTTGCCAGTAAGTGGATTACAGTTCTGTGAATGAACTAGAGATATGACCACTGCCCGTTGCGAGCAAATTCATATCCTCGAGGTTGTGACATTAACGATTTCCAGAATCCCGTTACCTGGAGAGAACAACGGCGGTGTTGTACGTTTTGACGAGTACGGAAGACTGAAACAGCTGCAGCGTGCTTACAAGAAGAAGGTAAATTTTACATAGTTATTTGTTAGGAATCTGCATATTCAAGCGTTTTCAGGTGTCGCCCCAATGTCCTTTCTGTGACAAACGGTTTCGCAATGAATACTCTTTAAAGAAGTATTTCATTAAAAACATTCCGATATGGTGGAGTTCAAGCAGTGCATTCGGTGTTTCTAGTGCGTTGAGGACGATAAAGAAATGGAGTCTCACTTCTGTGAACTAGTAAGTCCACCAAATGAGTCGATTTTATTTTCTCATTTTCAGATCGATTTGCTGTCTATGATTTTCTCATTGCCTGCAAACAGTAGATATTTCTGAGATGTTCTCTTTTTTTAAAGTTTCCACTTCAGTATTCTCAGCCATTTAGACATTCATTTGCTTCGAGTGCACCCCTATCCGTTACCTATGTAGTGATCAACATTTATTGAATCACCGGAGAAAGTTCCACCGAGGTGGGTTCATTTGGGCGGCCAATAAATACCTTTAAATCATACAAACTATCTTCGAATTGATTCATTCGTTCTCGTTTGCATAGTGTTTCCTACCTTCTGGTTCCATATATTTAGCGTTCAGGTGCAAACTCTGGCTTCAAATGTAATCTATGTAAACTGAAATTCCTAACTCCGAGGAAACTACGAAAACACAGGAAAATGTCACATGTGTTTACCTGACTTACCAATGTCATTTCTGTGAGGAGATTTTTATAAGCGAAGTGGCGGTAAGTTAAGTAAGACTTTCTTTTATTCAGTATTATTATGGATATCTTTTCAAATATGTTTTCATTATTGTAATTAATTGCACTTATTGTACAGGTAATGACACACGAACGAATCCATACTGGCATCGTAAAATTCGAATGTCGGATCTGCGACTTTAAAGCGAACCGTTTTATACAAATTGAGGAGCACCGGAAAAACGAACACGGTTACATTTGCGCAATTTGTCAAGAACGTATGGTCGAGTGGAGCGACATGAAGCATCATACATTAATAAAACACAGTGGATATTTAACCACAGAACAAAACGCAGGTGAGCAGAAGTTGTCACGAAACCATAGCCGCTGGGCATTTTTTCAATAAGCACTAGAAAAGGTTGTGTGCGCTTATTCGAAAGCTCAAGGAAATCCGTACTTTAAAAAGCTTTGTTTTACAAGGATCGAATACAATGTTTTATTCTACATCATTGTTCGTCTGTAGTTATCTACCTTTGGATTTCGTTAAGACTTGGTTATTTAGTTCTGACAGACGGGCACCGTTTTATAGCTGTCGGCAAGGCAGTCCACGAGTTTCGGCGCTACGAGAAAGACGACGTAGTTTAAGATGTCATAGCTCGGTTTATACATAAAATTACTCGTTAAAATAAATGTGTAAGTTACTACCTACCTGCCATCATCAATGTGTTGTCTAGTAGCACATCATCAACGGGCAGTGACTGGTCAACAGTCGGCTGTCCTTCCTTGAGCTTGTGTGGCACGTGTCAGGTGGCGATGATTGGACGCTCATTCTTAACTTGTGGACTGGTACAGTAATGGGCTGCCAGCGCTTGCTGCTGTTTTGCTTATGTCAATGGCGAGGAAGGTTCACACTCCACATAGTCAAGAATCTTAGCATTAACCTGCAGAAAAATACAAAGTTTCGTATGTAAGGAGGACAACTGATGAAGATCAGATGCTGAACACGCATTTGGAAGTCTGGAGTGGAGTATACCATTTTCACGTCGAATTGGACACTTTTCAAATCAAATTGGACACTTCTACCGTTAAATTGGACACTTTTCAAATCAAATTGGACATTTTTCACGTCAAATTGAACACCTCAAATGGAGTTGGACACTTTTCAAACTAAATTAGACACTTCTCCCGTTAAATTGGACACTTTTCACGTCAAATTGAGCACCTCAAATGGAATTGGACACTATTCAAACTAAATTGGACACTTTCCACGTCAAATTGTACACTTTCCAATCTAATTGGACACCTTTCAAGCTAAATTGGGAACTTCAAATCAAATTGGACACTTCAAATCAAGTGTTCAATTTGATGTGAAAAGTGTCTAATTTGATTTGGATAGTGTCCAATTCGACGTTAAAATGGTGAAAATGGTACATATGCCGAGGAAAGTTGGAAAGGTGATAAGTATCAAATAAGGAATGAACATTAAAGTGAAATAATACGGCAGAGCCCGGGAGTGGAACTCCTGCTCTCTCACCTATGAAACAGCGTCATTCATCCGTGATCACTAATCCGCTCGAAGCAGAGCCTTTTGCCGCCTCATTTAAATCAACGCACGTGGCACATAGCGCCTCTGCATGCGCTGACGGTACGATCTCATAGTAAACTTTGGGGATCCTAGCTCCTTTGTTTCGCTCAATGTAGAAGAAATTGGCACAGAATCAAAGAGTCCTGTTTCCTATCCTAGACGTCGAGTAACAGGCGTCCGGGTTCAGACCATGTGTCACCCATGTCAGGTCGAGAGGGTCAGAAGGCGTGTCACCGATGTCGCGCAAAGGGCTTTCGTACTCACCATCAGAAGACATGTCACCGACGTCGTTCTACAGGCGTCCGAATTCAGAAAAGGTGTCACCGACGTCGTTCAACAGACGTCCGGGTTCATAAGAGGTGCCACCGACGTCGTGCAACAGGCGAACGGGTTCGGAAGAGCTGTCGCCGAAGTCGCGCAAAGGGGGAAGGGGGGGGGGGGGCAGGTACAGAAGACATGTCAGCGATGTCCTTCAAAAGACGTCCGGCTTTAGAAGACGAGTCAACGATGTCGATTAAACGATGTCCGGGTTCAGAAGGCATGTCACCGATGTCACGCCGTGAGCGTGGGAGGACAAGTTTGGGGGGGGGAATATCTTGAAAAGTGAAATTCTTGAAATTCGTGAAAGTGACCTGGAAGGGGGAGGGGGGCTGGAGGTTACACGGAGACGGGGAACCAGTAATACGGGATCTCTAAAATGGGGTCACTAGACGGGACCAAGGGAATGGGGAAACCAATAATGGTGTTCAGTAGACGGTTACCAATAAGGGAACAAGAAAGGAGGAGTTAATTAAGGATGGTTACCAATAAGGGCAATCAAAAAGAAGGGCTCCAGCAGCTGAAGCGGGCAAGAGGGGACCATTAAAGGATGACCTGTTCGAGAGAACCAGTAAGGTGGGGTGGGGAGGGGGGTGGGGGGGGGGGGTGGCGTCCTGTATTATATATAGTTATATATTATATATTATACCAGACGCTCAGCGGCCTAGCGGCCGCCAAACGTCTGGTTAGTCATAAGGTTACGAAACGCCTGATGGTGTTTGAGCTGGATATATACTTTCTGTTTTCTGGCCAAATTTTGGCAATTTTCCCAGAAAACAAAAAAACGTCCAAAATCGCCAGAGAACAGAAATCCCGCCCATCCGTGGACTGGACGCGCGCCAGTCGAACGCCTCGTTAAGGTGGCAACAAATTCTGCTTGATTTGTATAATTCCCAGTTACACAGCCCCAAGCCGCATTGCGTCAAATACTCATCGCATTTCAAGTGGATGTTGTGTTGTCGTAGTGATTAAACTCAACTTCATGTTTCAGGTTACATCGAGAGTCCCCGTGTATGGGCACTTTTCATGGGCGAGTGACGTTTCTCTCTCATCTCGTTGCACATTCGCTTTCGCGATTTAATCGCACTAGCCGCAGCTTTATCAAACTGCACAGGAGCATTGTTGTCATTTCGCACTAGATTGTTGTGTTCTCACTGTTATGCTATACTCAAGCCCTCATAGAGGTTGTTGTATGTTGTTCATGGTTGTACATGATGAAGATTTCTTTACCTATTCATTTGAATATTCCGCTCATTGACTTTGTGTTAAGTGTAAGAAATAAAAGCATAGCTATACCTGTATACGGTCGTAAAGAAAGGAAGTGTTCGTTGCGTGCACCTTTTGTGTTTATTTATGAGCGGATGACGCGGCGATATGAGGTTGTTCTGCAGTGTGGGAAAAGTGCTCCACGGCGAAATTGACGTCATGCAGCCGCGACGCAGGGCGCATTTGCGTTATGAGTGGGCGTGTCTTTGGTTGCGCCCTCTGTACGTTCTCTCGATCCACGAGCAGCACTGGGCGGGACCCTCTTTCTGAAGAGGAGGATCTCGTCTGTCTTCGATACCTCCGTTATGGATGGAAGTCCTGGTCGGCGGCTAGAGAAGGTATGCCATAAAATGGTGCTATGGGCGCTTTCCGGTGCGGCGACTCTGTCCATGGTGTGTTGAGTATTTTCTGGTGTATTCATTAAGTGAATGATCTGCCAGAGCTGTAGGTATGGTGTAGCATGTGATCGCACTACTTCCACCGCCTAGATGCAGTAATTTTGCTGGTGTGCGTTCTTTGTTTGGTCGTCCTCTTTTGATCTCGTGTGGAGGTAATGGGATAAGTTCCTGTCCTGGGCTAGCATAGACCGCGTGCGCCACGACCCGCCTCGGCTGTGGGGCCCTCGTTGAGATTAGGGCGTCAGACCTGCAGCCAACCGACCAAGCCGTTTTTCATATATTCAGCAAATAAGCGCAATGTGCTGCTAACTGCAGAGAGTAGGCGAGGCGAATGTTAGATCTTGAGATGTCCAGAAAGGCAGGATGCCTCGTCTATGCTCTTAACTCGTGTGGAAAGACGCCGTGAGACTGACAACTGGTACTCATTCATTCGTGGATGCGCGGGAGTATTCACGACCGCGGTAGCAGTTCCACCAGGCTCCCTTGAGCGTCTGGTGGTTTCAGCGGCCACTCCTGTTTGAAGCGATGTTACTACCACATGTATCATGCATCAGAAGGGGAATTACTCAGAATCGAAGGGGGTAAACACTGGTTTATCCGTGTTGTTCGGGTTGCAGCGCCCAGGGCTTTTTCCATTTTCTAGTTTTCTGTCCTACAGTTTTCGAAACCAAAAAGTTATGCCGGCGCAAATAGAGTCCGGGGGGTCCCCACAGCATGACGCGGTGGGCCGGCGTGGTGAGTAGCTACATACAGTGAATGTAAATACAGTCTTATCTCTTCGTTTCGATTATAGATCCGCGTCTTATGTGCTTCCTAATTGGACAAGGGAGGGAACTCCAGGATTTAGTCGATTCTAACACGAATGCGTCACTTGAGCCACACCCTGGAGTCCCTTCCCCTGCCTAAATCTGTGCTCTCCTCCACTGACGCGGAGGAGAGCACAGAACACAGCAACAGCATTATTTGTTTGTTTTCTTTACTATCAGTGTGCCTTGTCTCGTTTTCTTGGTGTTGGTGACAGTTTTTGTAAGGTGACCCCCCGGACCCTATTTGCGCCGTTATGTCAAGACAAGAAGTGCACGTTTTCAAATACTCGAATCATTGTAGCAGCAAGCGTAAGTTCAGCTCGTACAGCCTCAAAACATTGAAGATAATAACGCTGACCAGTTTTTATGCTAGAGTTGAAAACGAGACGCAGAAGAGAGATGTATGGACTTGAATGATAGGTTTTTGATGGTGTAGTTTACATGCCAAGTTAACGCTAGGGATAAGTGCTCTGTGGTGTAGTGCTGTTTCTCAAGGTATTCTGTCCCGCTATTTTTGCTGCATACTTATGAACTTTTTAACCCGATCCTAAATTTGGATGCTGTTTACGAAAATCAAGAGCACATACAGTAGGGTCAATAACCAACAATGGTTCGAACGCTGATCAGATAGCAGTTGGTTATACTAGTTAACTACGCAAAGGAATGCAGACTACTTTTGAAGAGAACAATCTTCTCACGATTGAATGAAAAAGTTACTAGTGTACCTGAACGCACTAGCAATGGTCTGGCCTTAAACATAACTGAGGATGGTCGAAGTCTGGGAATCATCGGGAAGCATTTTGCCGGCCGAACTTCGTAGACTTCTTATAGAAAACAATTACTGCAGGCGCTATGACCCTTATGTAGAGGACTGCAAGAGAAGCACCGCAGTAGTTTTCAAATTTCCTGCGGACATCTGGGTAGGTCAAAAATTGCAAAAAAACTGTTGCACTTCAGTGCAGGCCGATAAAACAAAACTGACGTCTGGAAGTGCCTTGTCGTGGTTACAGTCTAACCTGCAAAATGTTTGGTGTTGGGATGATAGCGGAATTACAGCGATCTCGCAATTTGCTTATTAGCGGTACACGAAGTGGAACATTGAGGTGCGCCGCTCACCTTTAAGGAGGCAGTGACTGGATGGCCGAGTGGATAAGGTGGCGGGCTCTCAGGGAAAGGGTCAGGGGTTTGGATCCGAAGGTCGGGATTCTGCATTGCTGGGCTTGCTCGATCGACTTTTGTCGATGTAAAGTGTAACTTGGCCACGGTAGTGTACCATACTGATATTATAACCTTATTTTAATCTGGATGATACGATATAAACACAAAAATGAACGCGCAAAGCAGCAGCGTTCATAATACATTTGATTGGCCGTTGAGAAGAGCATATGATTTTCGTTTGCGTACAAAATAGAAAGTAATATATGTCTTGACCGTTTTGTTAGGCATTGACGGTGGGTTTGTCAGCATTACTGTACTTCACGACTCCAAGGATCGAGAAGAAATTGGAAAAATTGGATAAAAAAGTTTTTATTTTTATTTTTTATTTATTTAGTATTTTAATATTGTTTTTGTTTATTATACTTTATTATTTATTTATTTATTATTTATATTTATGTTTTTAATTAATTAATTGGTTAATGTATTCATGGTTGATTTTTTTCAACCCCATTCGAACTCTGAAGAGAAAGCATAACAGTGTCGATCTGTCTTTTTCATCCTCAACCAGCCATATTGCTAGTGACCTCACGGCCGTCACATACAGCAATCTCCTCATTATATTAGGTTGGTGCATAAGTTCACCGACATTTGATCCCTCGTGAATTGAAAGCGCATTTTCCCGCCACATTTCTCATATGTATCATCGCGTAAATGATCGATCGATAGAGAAAGGAAAGGGCTACAAAAGTGTTCCTAACATTTACTTCTGCGTTTTTAACGTCAGCTGTTATGGCTAAGCAATTCATCCCATCTGAGACGCATATTCGGCACGTCATGTTATTCCTGCATCAATCTGGCCTCAATGCCAACGAATGGTGTCGTCGCCTGAAGGATGTTTACAACGAGAGTGCTCCTGCTCGAAGTACTGTGTACCAGTGGTTCTCGAAGTTTGCAGTTGGCGAATTCTCCGTTGAAGATAATGAACGAGAAAGGCGCCCGATGACACTGGATTTGGATAGCCTCCGAAGTAGAGTGGAAGCGGGCCCATACCAAACCACTTGCGAACTATCAAGCACTCTTGGTGTTAGTCACTCAACAGTCGTTCGAGAAATGAAGTCGATTGGCAAGGTGCAAAAATTGGGTCGCTGGGTACCTCACGACTTGACACAACAAGACATGGATCGCAGAGCCGATGTCGCTCTGTCTCTCCTTACCCTCAGACGTACCCACATATGGCTGGACAACCTTGTCACCGGGGATGAGAAGTAGATACACTACTCTAATTATCACCGGCGTGCACAGTGGGTTGACGCAACTGGAGAGGCAGAGGACGTTCCGAAACCCGACCTTCACGTGAAAAAGGTGATGCTATGCATTTGGTGGAGCGTTCTTGGCGTAGAATACTGGGAGCTGCTGGACGAAGGGATAACAGTGACGGCAGAGGTTTACGTCAACCAACTGAGGAAGTTGAGGGGCCACCTTCAAACCACACGAGGACAGCAAGTGAAGGTGTATTTTCAACACGACAACGCAAGACCGCATATTGCTAGAGCGACGGAGGCTGAGTTGGCGGACTACGGATGGACCGTTCTTCCACATCCACCTTACTCACCAGATCTCGCTCCTTCTGATTATCATTTGTTTTCAAGCCTTCAACGCAATTTGAACGGCCAGCAATTTAGGAACCGAGAGGATGTCAAGGAGACACTGTTCACATTTTTCAAATCACAACCGGCCATGTTTTGGAGAAAAAGCATCCATGACTTACCAGCACGTTGGCGAAAGACAACTGATGTAAAGGGTGGTTACTTCAAATGATTTGATATTGTTGTTCGTATGTTGTGATAATAAATATTTCATCCCCAAATGTCCGAGAACTTATGCACCAACCTAATACAAGAAGACGTAATCCTACCCACATTGTGTCAGCCTCCGGCGATCACTCTACATCCGCGCTTCGTTCAGGTCAAACTAACATAACCAATGAGAGAACAGGAGACTTTTCTTCGCAGTTCCTCGGTAGCATTAAAGGGCCTGTCCCACCTTAAAAATGGGTAATATTCTTTATCTTGACCGTCTTCGTTAGACATTAACGGTGGATTTGTCAGCACTACTGCGCTTCATGTCCAAAAGTAGAGGAGATGTTGAAAAAAGGATAAAAGATTTACCTCTATTTTTCACTTACTATTGTCTGTTTATTATTTTTATTTATTATGTATTAATTATTTGTTATAATTTACATTTATGTTTTCAATTAATTAATTGATGAGATCGCCATGACAGATGTGTTTCGGGGAATAGAAGTTTTTTGTTTGATGTTTATTCCATTGACGTTTTCTCATTGGTTATGTTAGCTTGACCTGAACGAAGCGCGGATGTAGACTGGTCGCCGGAGGATGACACGATGTGGGTAGGATTACGTCTTCTTGTACGATGAGGAGATTGCTGTATGTGACGGCCGTGAGATCACTAGCAATATGGTTGGTTGAGGATGAAAAAGGCAGATCAACACTGTTATGCTTTCTCTCCAGAGTTCGAATGGGAGTCGAAAAAAAAATCAAACATGAATACATTAACCAATACCAATAATAATAACCAATTATAATAAAGTATAATAAATAAAAACAAAATTAAAATAATAAGGAAATAAATAAATAAAAACAATCTTTTTTATCCAATTTTTCTCCTCGATCCTTGGAGTCGTGAAGTACAGTAATGCTGACAAACCCACCGTCAATGCCTAACAAAACGGTCAAGACATGGATTAATTTCTATTCTATACGCAAACGAAAATCACCTGTTCTTCTCAACGGCCAATCGAATGTATTATGAACGCTGTTGCTTTGCGCGTTTATTTTTGTGTTTATATCGCATCATCCAGGTTAAAATAAGGTTATAGTATCAGTATGGTACACTACCGTGGCCAAGTTACACTTTACATCGACAACAATGGATCGAGCAAGCCTAGTAATGCAGAATCCGTACCCTCGGATCCGAACCCCTGACCCTTTCTCTGAATGCCCGCCATCTTTCCACTCGGTCATCCATTCGTTGCTTCCGTAGTGGTGAGCGGCGCACCTCAATGTTCCACTTCGGTAACTGTTTTGGTGGATAACCAATAGGGTGGCTTTACTGTTCAGTGGAACAAGGGTTTATTCTCACATTCTTATAGTAGAACCCATAATAGTGGTACACGCATCGTATATATACACAATTTCAGTGGGCGTAGCCAGATACGGCGACATTCTGGTCGCAATCGGTATCACAAGTGTAAACCTAAAAGACGGTGCCGCACTCGAGCACCGCGGGAGATTACGTTCATGAGTGCCTACTTACGGTATCGCTAGGTAATGCCTGTGGATGATATTCAATGGTGCTTATCTTATATTGCTTACATAAGCATCTTATGTCTTATCATTCAAAGCGAGGTGTCCTATATATTAGAATACAATTGTACATTAATATATCTAGATATAGACCCTGGCTGGGTATATTCACAACAACTGTACCGCTAACAAGCAAATTGCGAGATCGCTGTAATTCGGCTATCGTTCCAACATCAAACCTTTTGCAGATAGACTGTAACCACGACAAGGCACTTCCAGACGTCAGTTTTGTTTTATCGGCCTGCACTGAAGTGCAACAGTTTTTTTGCAATTTTTGACCTACCCAGATGTCCGCAGGAAATTTGAAAGCCACTACGGTGCTTCTCTTGCAGTCCTCTACAGCCCTCAATAGGTCACTTTCAAATTGCCACGGGACGCTCACGCAGAAGATGCAATTGATGCTGAGACAGACTTCATGTGCAGGACAATCTATAACATCGACATGCTGTTTGCTATCCGTAATCGTCCGCCATTGTATTTTATGGCGATGCACGATATATTTGAAGGGTATGACGACTTCTTTGGTTATCGTTCCAGCTTGGTATGCGGTGCAGTGCTTGTCGTTTATACACTTCCGCAGCAGCCGAAAGGTTGCCGTTGATTTTGACTCCTTTATTTGAGCAGGATATCGAGGCCGCCGATGTTGTGATGACGCTGAATAGTGTGAATATGCAAGTCGCCATCATGAGTACAAGGTGCGTAAAAAGTATTGACGCAGTAAATGGCGGTTGTGGAAATAGTAATGCGCAGCAAATTTCGAAATATTCATTTGAGAAATATGGAAAATGATCTTACAAATACGATAGAATAACTCGCAGTCGACATTGGCTCCTTTACTGTGAATACAGGAGGGAAAACGGCGGAAAAATTCATGAGCACGCGCCGCAAGTATTCGCTTGCATTTTGTTCCGTGCTTCGAACAGTAGCCTTCTGCGACTGGTCACTTCTGTTGAAAGTAGCACAGACCTCATTCTTCAAAATCGCCTAGAAAGAGTAATCCAGCGGATTCATGTTCAAGCTGTGCTCTTCTGAGAAGCTGTTCACACCTGCGCGCGTTATGTGTTTGCCGTTATGGGACAGAGGTTGACAATTTTTGATTTGAACGTTATCGTGCTTGAACATCTTGTAATCATCATCTGTTATGACAGAGCCGCGGCTGACATTTGGGTTGTTGACCTCTTTTCTCATCCACCATTTCAAACACAGCTTAATTCTTTTGTTAATGAAGTATTCATTTCCTTTGGTAACAGCCAGGAAAGGCTCACCGTAACCACGACGGTATCATGTTTCTTCAGTTTTTACAAGAATATTTTTTGAACACGATATAGACAACAAAAATAACACACAAAAACTTTGAAAAGTAGGAAGAGAAAGTTGGAGCTGAAACAAAAACTAGGTGCGTCAATACTTTTTACGCACCCTATAGAGCAGATGTGCTTAGTGGCTTCGATCCTTCTTTGCAGTTGAGCTTTCCTCATATGACTTCGTGTTCTTGACTGCGCGCGGTGGCTGTAATCGAACTTCGATCTCTGTAGAGTCTTTTCTTCTAATTTGAGGCTTTGTCGCAATTTTATCTCCGTTCTCCGGTGTGGCCAACGAGTCTCCTTGCGATCTGGTGGGTGACTCGATGGATGACTGGATTTCCAAAGGAATGAGACGATTGATAGGACTCTGGATAATTTTTCCTGATGCTGTCTGTAGCATCGCGCTTCGAACTTCGTTGTCTCTGCTGTTGACCAGGTCTAGTGTTAATGCCATATGCCACGAACCTCTTGGTTGTTGAGAGTCGTCGTCCAGAAGCACTACATCTCCAATTGCTGGAGACTGGTTGGACTTCTAAGTCTTGCTTGCCATCTTGTGTCGATCCCTTAGCTCCATGAGATATTCGTTCTTCCAGATCTACCAAAACTTTTTAGCCTTTTCTGTCTCCGATGTAGCCTGTTTAGCTGCTTTATGGGAAGAAAGTTCGGGATATGGTCGATAGGCAGGATTTTCGTCGTCTTCGTTTAAGTTGGAATGTTCCATGGCGTACATTTTTATAAACAAAGTCAATAGGGCGAAGAGTTTCAACCGGACAGTCTCGATCACCAATTGTTAACGGCCTTGAGTTAACAACACTTTCTAATTCGCATAGCGTTGTATGGAGTAACTCTTCGGTGAGCTTTCGTCGTCCAACCGTTTTTTGAAACGGTCGTTTGGCGGTTCTTACCATCCGCTCCCAAACGTCACCCATCCATGGAGATGATGGTGGTATGAGGGTCCAAAAGATGCGATAATCCGCTAAAAAAAGAGGATTACAAAACATGTTCAACAGCATGGTTGCGGCTCAAAAGGCTTTCCGTCAGTTGGAAATTTGTTCCATTGTCGCCAGTTATCTTCCTGGGAACTCCTTTTCGAGCGATGAATCTCTTGAGGGCAGAGATAAAGTACTTGGCTGACAAATCCACAGCCACTTCCAGATGTACGAGCCTTGTTACAAGGCAAGCGAACAGGGCGACGTATCGTTTGCAGTCCTCTCCAGAACTCGATTTCGTCGTAATTGGACCCAAAAAGTCCACTCTGGTGTATGAAAACGGAGGTGATTCGGTAACTCTTTCAGATGGAAGAGGTCCCATACTGGGATACTTGTACGGAACTGCGTTAGCTTTTCTGCAAGTGGAGTAGTTTTTAAGTGTTCGCTTGCATAGGGTCCTGTCGAGCGGTATCCAAAACCGCCGTCTAATGTTGTACAAGAGCTAATTCGACCCGCAGTGGGCCAGAGCCTTGTGCAGGTTTAGAGCGATGAGTGGTCCCAGTTTGCTTCGCTTGTGAATATGTGTAGGATTGACTGTCGAGAAACGGAGATCGGCGTTTTGGAGTCCACCAAATCTCCTATATATTCCCTCGTCAATTCTCACATTTAGCTGCGCGTTTTGCAGCAGTAACTCGGATTTGAAGATGGTTTCCTCTTGACGAATGATCAGTCTTTCGGCAATAGTAACTTCTTCGGCTGAGGATGACTCTGTCTGCAATCCTTTTCTTGACAATTGTAGACATCAATCCTTAGTTGCGTTACGAATAAATCGGGCACAGTAAGCGACAATCCGAACCAACTTAGAGTAGCTGCTGAATTTTTCCCTTGGCCATATAGGAACCACGGTGTGCTCCTCTGTATTTGAAGCATATAATGCTACTTCGTGTTCTTAACCAGAGTTCTGCTCGCATAAGTCCTCAGCTTTTTTGACAGGTCAAAGTTCGCTTCGTTGATTGAGCCAAATTGGGCCACTCCACCAACGATGTTTGGCTAGATCATCTTTACCAACTCCTCGTGTGGCACAGTTGGCAACGTTCTCGGCACATGGAAGAAGACTACCTGAGTGGATTCTCGAAGTCGTTTTGCAATAGCGCCTATTTTCTGAACGAGGGTGGAGACGATTGATGGTAACCGTCTGTTTCCATGAACCCAGCATAGCGCGATAGTCGAATCGCTAAATATGTTGATCTGCTCGAACTCTGTGTCTATCCTTTGAATAGTTGACTCCGCAAGGCTCAATCCGATGAAGATTGAGAGGAGCTCGAGCCTTAGTATCGTTTGTTCCTTGCTTATGGGGGCAATCTTAGATTTTGCCGTGAACAGTCGTGAATCCTTCCTATTTCCGCATGATATCGTTGTGACGTAGATGCTGCAGGCGTAAGCCTTTTTAGAGCTATCTACGAATATAGATAACGTATGCTTTGTGGAACTTTTCTTCTCCATAACCCTCCTAGATAAGGAAATTTCGAAACCCTTTATTTCTGAATGAATGGTTTTCCATGCCGCTTCGTCTTCTTCCGAAAGTAGGACGTCCCATCCATACTTTTTTCTTATGCAGTTCTTGAAGAAAGATCTTTTCTGGGATTAGAAGCGGCGTGAGTAGTATACCTTTGTCCTTGGGAAAAAATTTCGAATTTTGAATGATCGAATATTATTCGATTCTCAAAATTTCGAATTGTCGAATCCCACCATATTCGAATAATCAAATGAACACCTTACTTAGTGTGGTCACCCAATGATTGACATTTACTTATTTTTTATTACCCACTGTAAACTGCGTTCGACAGAGCGGCATATACGAAGGCTTCAGATTGTCATTACTCTTGTACCAGTTTGTTAATTGCGAAAAGGATCGGAGTGCCGAACCGAGGCTGTGGAAGTCGGTGTCCAGGCTAAGATGCCGTTGTTAAAACGCCGCGAAGGCTGCTCCATCCATTTCCTTCACGAGACCAAAAGACGGTGACAAAGCTATAATGAAGCACCCTTGCTTCCCTAAGAATTCTTGCCCCGAGAAGAGAGAAACACCTTGGATAGGCAGAGCTAGATTGTTATAGATCCTGCTCCATAGGTTACTGTCTTTTCTTAGGTTATACCGAAGCTTCTAGGTGGTAAAAGAATGGCTATCACGGACGAAGAAGTAACACAAAGGCGATCTGGTGCGGAAAAGGCACATTGGAGGCTCATGAATGGTTCAGTCTGTGTTCTGGCTCCATTGAAGAGCTTCGCTTCACTTGTAAGCAAACGGACCCGAAGCCCATGGTTGTAACCTAATCTGATAAGACGCTACGACTTGGGTAGTGTTATTGCGAAAATGTGGATGACTCGCTTCCATAGGAAACGGGGTATTACTGGCTCTTGTACTCCATAGCGCTTACTTGCTCTTACTCTGCTTGCTCTTACTCTCTTCTTTAACGTCTTTACTGACAGAAAGCAGGAGCTTCCCAGGCTCCAGGAAGTGCTACCTCCCTACCAAGGCTCCTTCCGGCTTAGTCGTTCCGTCGTTGTACTTGGGGTAGAGATACAAAACGGAGATCCTCCCGTAGTATACAGAAGGCAAAAGCGTCATTGAACAGCCATAACCCGATTCATTTGTTATTCACCGACTCACGTGACTGGCCGCAGGACGCTCGATGGCGTTCGAAGAAAGCAGGGACGCAACGGGGGTCCGCGTTTGCCCGCGCTTACCTCGCGTCGACTAAACAAGGGAAGTGTCTGAAGCGTATGTCTGAACGGGAAAAGCGAGTCATATAGGGAGAATCCCCACCCCTCAATTAGTATAAAAATGTGTTTATTTTTTCGCCAAGAAAAAAAATCACGGAGTATGGGGTCGTTGTAGTTAAAATGTTATCGGCGCCTCACGAGTTCGGCGGTCTTGTATGCCCGCGATGCCTCTCCCGCAAGCGGGTCGCAGCGCAGTGGATAGAGACGTTGCTTCATGCGAGGGAGATCGAGGGTACCAATTCTCCTGCGCTGCTGCACTTTTGCATTTCAACTGATATTTGATGGATTCTGACGTCTATACCATTTTAGAGGTTTCCTACTAATTCTTCCAGCTGCATTCAGTGGTATTCAACATAATGATGTATAAACGTTCAACATCAGTGATACACAGGCACAACGTGTATGAAGAAGAAGCACTGGTCACAATACGGACGGCGTATAAAGGCTACAGGCTCCTCACAGTTTGTTTCCCTAGATGGACCGATGACCTCGGGAAAAACCATCCTGCTTGGATTTTCAAAGACCAGGAGTCGAGAGTGATGTCGCAAGTGGTTCAAATTAAGAAACAAGGTCTGTAGATCCCGCAAACTGACGTTAACGGCCATCGATACACTCTTTCCCTCATCTTTGCCTGTCAACTGGAAATCAGAGGTTTACTAGAGGTTTCCTAAAACCTAACACCAACAACGTCAGCCGATGCTGGAGTGGTGATCCACCTGCTTACGCTGAAGTGTAACCCACCATTAGGCAAGGAACCTTCGAGGGAAGAAATCAAGCTGGCCGAACGGATGGCCAGCACACTCAAGGACTTCGAAGCACGTCAACTTGAAGTTGACGAAGACGAACAGCTGGATGGGGGGGGGGGGGAAGACGAAGATTGAGATCAGCAAGATGAACTGATAGACGTGGAGAGGTAAGCAGTGGACATATGATAACGTTTTCGTGTGGAATGATTTCACTCCCACGTCATTGTACACGAAACGTTTTCGTGTGGAATGATTTCACTCCCACGTCATTGTACACGATCCTGCTTTTGACCTGCAAAAACGGGACAACACTTTTAAGGTAGATGTCGAAGCTGCGAGTAGTTGTTATAATGACATTAAAGGTGGTGGCGCTGGTATACATGCGACGAGCCTGTAGCTTTTATACGCTGCCCAATTGTGATCAGAGCTTCTGTTTCATGCACTTTGGGCCTGTGCATCACTGGTGTTGAACCTTTATACATAGTTGAGTAGCTTTCTCATTGCCTTGTGGTTAAAAAACCGGTCAGTAATAAACAAGTGACAAGAAATTTCTTCTTCGCGTACAACTGGAAAATTAGGCAAAAACATCTGAAAATGGTATAGATGTCAGAATCTTTCAACTGTCAACCAAACATATGGAATGCAAAAACGCAGCAGAGTAGGAGAATCGCACCCCCGACCTCCCACCCATGAAACAACGTCTCTATCCACTGCGCTCCGAGCCACTTGCTGGGCGTACAATACCCACGAATTCTATTGTAACAGACTCCCTACTCCTTGTGTTTAACGACTTGTCAAAAATAAACCCATTTTTACACTAATTGAGGGGTGGGGATTCTCCCTATATGACTCGCTCTCCCCTTTCAGACATACGCTCCAGGCCCTTCCCTTGTCAGATTGCATACACACAATTCGGCCACTTTGAATGACGCGCGAAACAAAACATCGTTCTTATTAAAAGGTCACAATACCCTGGTCTTCGAAGAGGAGTGCCATTTACTTGTTAAGAGATTGATAAAGAATATTCGCAATTCGATTATTCTAAATTTGAAGCCTTCGAATATTCGAATAAACGAATAATTCGAATATTGGACTTTCTCGAATGTTCGAATAAACGAATAATTCGAATATTGGACTTTCTTGAATATTCAAATAAACGAATAATTCGAATATTGGACTTTCTTCGAATAGTCGAATATTCGAATATTCGAAATCCGAATTTATTCGAAATTCGACTACTCGAAATTCGAAAAGGACAAAGGTATAGTGAGTAGTCCAAGAGGGTCAAAGCAGTACCCATTGACGCCTCTATTGGTCACAGGCGAACACGTGCCCTCAACGGTCGACATTGGCCTCTGAAGACGACGGAACGTCGAAACGTCAGGCCCTGCTGAATAAAGTTATCCATCTAAGAACCTCGTGTGGCACAAATATACTAATACTAACAACTTTCAATACAGTACGTTTGGAGACCTTCACTGATTGCTTTTCAACGCACCTTAATGAGAAGATGTCTCCTTCCGCATTCCATTGGATTCCAAGCACCTTGATGTCGGTGGATGCGGGTCGATCAGAGTCGGGAATCTTCTTGTTGACATAGGCGGAATTAGTTAGATAGTCTCGTAAGTTCATCCCTATTGACGAAAATAACGTCTTCGACTCAGCGTATTTGCGAAGTAGATCATCCGCATTATTTCCTTCCAGAAACACGTTGTCTACATACAGAGAGCTGGATAACTCTTGAGAGATTTCTGAGCGCGATGCTTCAATGTGCTTTAGTATGCACTGATTCAGAATTGCAGGGCTGCATTTATGCCAAAGGGTATTCTGCAAAATCTAAGGTGTTTCAGATTACTTCCTGTTGCAAGCAGTGAAATATCTTTTATCCATAGGAATCTCGTAATATCTCGGTGATTGGCAGGAAGCCTGATTTGCAAGAAGGCTTTTGTATATCCGTTACCATTGTGTAGAGATGCGTACGGAATTTCAGAAGCACCTCGTGGATCAGCGGTGTTAGGGAATGTCCTTCGTAGATGACATCGTTCAGGCTGAGCTCATCTCTTGCGTGAGAAGAAGCATCAAACATCACTCGTAGCTTAGTGGATTTCGACGGTGTCCACACATCTCTGTGTGGGAGGTAGAAGGTAGCGAGTCTACCGTCCTCTTCCTTAGCTTCCTCAGTGATACCATCCTGCAGGTAGCTCGTAAGCGTGTCGTTGTAGAGGTTGAATTTCTCTTTGTCTCCTTGTAGTGTGCACAACAATTTCTGCAGTCGATGAATTGCGACGTTGAAGTTGCCTTTGAGGTTTCTCACCTCGTTCGTGAAAGGAAACCCGGCAGTGATTCTTCCGCTTTCGATTGTAGCTTTTTTCCTGTAGCTATCTATGAACTTGACTATAGAAGCTTCATCGGTGTCGCTGTTTGTGTTAATTCCCAGCGATTCGAGTTCATGTAGATGCTTTATATTCTCTTTGTAATCGTCTTTAGCTGTCAGCGACAGCGTTGCCATAATCAGAGAACTGCATTCAGAAGTGCTATTCATTGTCAGAATAGCGGTTTTATCGCTAGCACCGGAGATTGTGTAGCCAAAGATCGTTGGCGTTAAAATCAATCCAGACAACAGCTTAATAACTGAGGTTTCGTGGTCGATAACCTTGTTGAGAAGATCCTGCCCAATGATAATGTCTGGCGACACTTCGCGAGAAAATAGTCCTTGTTGAGCTATAGTGATTTTCTCCTTCTTGATGAAATATTTGTCTGTTCAGGATAACTCCGCAGTCTTCGTTATAGAAGTCAGTTTATCCTTTGTGAAGACTGGCAGGCTATGAAGTCTTCCGGAGCCGTGATTATCTTTCAGCGTAACACGAAGCTCGTTGGAATTGAAGGATCCTGTAGCTCTCCCATTCCAGTAGTTATGAACGAGGTTGAGCTAATTATTGGAAGACCTAGCAATCTTTCAAATCTTGTTTTGATAAAGCTTCTTTGAGCACCCGAATCAAGTAGTATTGTAACTGATTCGTACTTTGACTCCGTTTCGTTGAATATGAGTGCTGAAGCCATTTGTAACACACACTGTCCCAGTAGCAGTGGTTGTGGCACTGAGTTGCTTAGAGCCTGAACTCGACCGTTATCCTGGGAATAATTGCTATTTCTTTGCTGCTGATTATTGAGCGGTTGGGTTGCGACGGTAGAGAAGACGTTTGTGGTCGATGAGAAGCTGAACTTTGCGGTTGGTTTTGCCTCCTTTCGGCTTAACCTATTCTACCGCTGGTTCCAATACATAGAGACAAGTGGTGATCCTCGTTGCATTTTGGACACTTTCCAACGGCTGTACAGAATTTCGAGCTGTGTGACCGATCGAAGCACTTCCAGTATACTCCTTGTCGTCTACCTTCCATTCCTCATGCTTCAGGTGTTGGAAATTTGTCGCAATACTGAGGAGGATGGGATCCTCCACACAAGCAGATCCTTCGTTTGGCGACATGCTTCGTTTGTTGAGCGGTGGTGTGTGACCTCACGAAGTTGTTTGATCTGTGATTGTCGGACCGAAACAATGTCCTCGTTGTGAGTTCGGTCGTTTCCTGTAGCGTGATGATATCGTCAATCGCGTCCATGATGTCGCTTACTTCGAACGGAACGTCGGCATTCCTTTCCTTTCGTATCACTGTACTGCAAATGTGTTCCGTAAATTTCGATAAAATTAAACGGCACCACACGCTGTCTGCGTTAAGTGATACTCCAGTTTGCTCCAGATGTAACCTCGTGAAGAAATTGATGACAGTGTTTCACGACAGCTCTTGGGATTATCATTAGCTCGAGGTATGCGCTCGATTTCGCTGATGAGAATATCCACCATGCTTTCGGATCTATTGTACTGCTTTCTCAAGGTATTCACTGCTACGCGGTATTTTTCTCCAATAACTGGAATCATGTTGATTGAAGCTGCTGCTTTTCCTTTGAGCGCTTGCTTCAAGAACAGGAATTTGTCTTGGTCAGAGAGGTCTAAGTGCAAAACAGCTTTACAAGGAAGCTCATGACGCGTACGCTAGGATATCGTTACGATCAAATACCCTCAAGCAGTGTGCGAAATAAAAATTTTGGATTGACGTCTCTTGCTCTTAGAAGAAAGCGAAATGATCTATTACTGTTCCACAAAATTACACATCAGCAAATTGTAGTCGAAATTACAGATCTAGTGTCGATAAGAGCATCTAACACCCGAGGTGGTGTCGTTAAATATGACACTGATACTGCCAAACACAACTGTCGTCCTTTCTTCTTCACTCATAGGACACTCTCGTTATATGAGAAGCTTCGTAAAAAACATTTCTTGCCATCAAACTGCAGCGTTTTCAAAAAATTTCTCCGTGAGCATATACGTTCCTAAAATAAGATGCTTCAGATGTTGCTAACTCTTCATTAGGCGTTGCTTGTGGTGTTGTATTTCTTGTGCGTGTGTCTTGTGTTGTACTTCTGTTGTAATTTTTAACACATGAATATTGTCGTGTAATAAATAAATAAATAAAGTCGTCATGTATCAACGACTGGAAGACTGACCAGAAGGTGGTAAATTCCCTGAAGTCTCTTGAAAATATTGGCTTCGGTCGCCTGGTGGTAGTAGACGTCCTTCTTGATCGTTTGTACCGTTGTTGTAACTTCTAGTGGCCTGGTGACTGACACTAGAAACCACATCCGCTGTGAGGGCGGCTTGCTGCGCCATTTCCTCTAAACGGAATTTTAAGGGGTTTGCACCATCTTCTAAATGCTTGTTCAGGTCCATCATGTGCTTTTCCTGCTCTTTTTGTTCGGCTCGTCTGTCGATCCTTTCGATGGCTTCCTTAACGTATTTGCCCAATAACTGCTTGCCTTGTGATATTCCTCGTGAAAGGTAGCTCAAGTCAGCAGTCTTTCTTCTGATATACTCCTTGCATTCCGCTTTCTCCGATGGAAATTCGAATGGGTTTCGAAGTTCTTCGATCTGATCATTGTTGGATCGAAGGTGCTTACATGCGCTGGAGATCTTCGTCTTCAAGCCTGAACATGAACATCGGCCATTCCTATCGCGTTTTGGTGAATTTCTCACAAATCTCTAAGATTTTGTGACGTCTGAAATTCACCCGCTATTTGAAATGGTTTGAGTAGTCACGCGGGTCTTTTTCTTCTTTCTTAGGATCTTCGAAGAGAATTCGCTAAAAAAAAAAATAGAATTTCTTTCTGGTTCCTCGTGAGAGGACTCGCAAAGAAAAATTTAGATTTGTCGGCTGCTTCTCACGAGGAGAACTAGCTCAGCTGACAATCAAGTCCTCGTTTCCCCGAGGAGAACTCGCGAAGGACTTAGAGATGCTTTCTGTTTTCTCTGAAGAAAACTCGCAAAGAAAGCTTTTATATTTTCCTGGTTCCTCGTGAGAGGACTCGCAAAAGAAAATTTAAAATTGTCGGCTGCTTCTCACGAAGAGGACTAGCACAGCTGACAATCAAGTCCTGGTTTCTCCGAAGAGAACTCGCGAAGGACTTACGGTTGCTTTCTGGTTTCTCCGAAGAGAACTCGCAAAGAGAGCTTTTATATTTTCCTGGTTCCTCGTGAGAGGGCTCGCAAAGGAAAATTTAGATTTATCGACTCTTCTCACGAGGAGCTCAGCTGACAATCAAGTCCTGGTTTCTCCGACGAGAACTCGCGAAGGACTTAGGATAGCTTTCTGGTTTCTCCTAGAGAACTCGCAAAGAAAGCTGATAAAAAACCCGTCTGTTTCTCACTGAGGAGAACTAGCTTAGACTTTGAGTTTTTCCACGGTCGATGCACCAATTTTGTAGATAACCAATGGGGTGGCTTTACTATTCAGTGGAACAAAGGTTTATTCTCACATTGTTATAGTAGAACCCATAATAGTGGTACACGCATCGTATATATACACAATTTCACTGGGCGTAGCCAGATACGGCGACATTCGGTATCACAAGTGTAAACCTAAAAGACGGTGCCGCACTCGAGCACCGCGGGAGATTACGTTCATGAGTGCCTACTTACAGTATCGCTAGGTTATGCCTGTGGATGATATTCAATGGTGCTTATTTTATATTGCTTACCTAAGCATCTTAAGTCTTATCATTCAAAGCGAGGTGTCCTATATATTAGAATACAATTGTACATTAATATATCTAGATATAGACCCTGGCTGGGTATATTCACAACAATTGTACCGCTAACAAGCAAATTGCGAGATCGCTGTAATTCGGCTATCGTTCCAACATCAAACCTTTTGCAGGTTAGACTGTAACCACGACAAGGCACTTCCAGACGTCAGTTTTGTTTTATCGGCCTGCACTGAAGTGCAAGTTTTTTTTGCAATTTTTGACCTACCCAGATGTCCGCAGGAAATTTGAAAGCCACTACGGTGCTTCCCTTGCAGTCCTCTACAGCGCTCAATAGGTCACTTTCAAATTGCCACGGGACGCTCATTGACCTCCCTTGTTAGAGAAGGTGGCCACCGTAGGGCCACCGTAGGGAGATGGTCACCGTAGTGGCGCGCACGTGTAGTGCGTAGCTACGTGAGGCGAATGCTAGTGCACTCTTATTCCCTCCTTGAGATCACACATCCATTTTCATTTGCCACCATATTTTGGCAAGGAAGGAATTCCACGACATAGGCAACTTTAGCACGGTTG
>OX377206.1:40621146-40652138 GCA_947396885.1 Heligmosomoides polygyrus polygyrus
GGTTCGATTTCTGGTCGATTTTTGCCGAAAATCGACCAGAAATCGAACCCCTCCCGCCCCGCATGAAGACCCCTTTTTTGGAAATCGATCTTTACATAGTAAGAAAGCGTATTTTATGTACTTTCAGAAAAGCTAGCGGGATTTTTGAATTTCAAAAACTTACTGAGTTATGAATATTTTTGTGAGATCACTCCGATGTCGACGGTAAAGGGTCGGTCCGAGATTCAGTTCACGACTTCCGAAAATTGATCATATCTCGGCTATTTTTCGAAAATCGAAAATCCCGCTCACTCGTCAACAGTAGAGCAAATGTGCTCTCTAACCATGTAAGAACCGATTTCCAAGAAAGGGATCTTCATGCGGGGCGGGGGGGGGGGGGTTTCGATTTTCGGTACGTATTTTCGCGACATGGAACCGAAATTGAACCTCCTCCGCCGCGCATGAAGACCGAATTTTTGGACATTAATTCTTGCATAGCAAGAAAGGGGTCTTCCTCTAGTTTCTGAAAAGCTAGCGGGATTTTGAGGATTTTGAAACTTCGAAGAATTGGTCAACTTATGAATATTTTTGTGAAGCCACTTCAATTTTTTCGCTCAAAAATCGAACCAGCAGCCAAGCGTGACGACTCCTTTTCTGGAAAACGATTTCTACACCATGAGAAAGGGTGTTTTATCTACTTTATAAAAAGCTAAAAGACTTTTCAAAATTCGAAAAACTTACCGAGTTATGAACCTTTTTGTGAACGTTCAATTTTATGCTCCGATGACGTTGGTGCAAAGTCGACCAGAGGTCGATTCAACCTGTTCTATCCAGAAAATCACAATTTTTTCACAGTGAATTGATCAAAACTTCTAGATTCTTGTGGCTAGATTTTATCCGTATGGGTGATCTGCTTCGGCTAAAAAATAATATTTTCATGAAAAATGAGAATTTTGTATGCGATCCATCCTCGTCATATCTTCATCGCCGCGGAGAAGCATAGTTTTTATTGTATGTTAAGCATGACTTAAAATTTTATATGATGCAATTCCACTCTCTGTCGTCCTGTCCTTCAGAAGGCAGAAAAAAATTTCCAGCGAGGGGTCCATCCATATTTCAATTGCGATTGGTCATGTCAGAGAACGCAGTGGCCGCATTAAACTGCCGTAAAACGGAGATTTTTTGGGGCTCCTGGAAAATTCATAAAGCTTTAGTAGATGTGTTTTCTATGCTTTAAAAGGCAGGTTCTAAAAGTAAGGTGTTCCATGTGATTAGTGTGTCGATATCTTTTCGGTAAATCGAGACGTCTGATCATATAGAATATCGTTTCAGAGAAACATAGTTTTATCACTGTGTGTCCAACGGGCTAAAAATTTTATAGGGTGCGATTTCATCTTCTGATGCTGTTTCCTGCAGGAGAGAAATTACTTTTCAAGCAAGTCCGTCCTTCGGTTGCCATTCCGTCATCGACTCGAAGAGCGCTTCAAAAATCTTGTAGGGAAAGCACTTAGGTCGTCCTCAGTAATTAACACTTGAAATTTTATAGAGTGCAATTCTGGAAGTAGATGTCGCTCATCAGGCAGAAAACTACCATGTCCATGACGTCCTGGGAAAATCTGAAAAAAATGAAAATCTCTCATTGACCATAAATCTGCAGACAGGAAATCTTTATTTTTCACTGCACAGTAATCGGCATTAAAAAATTTTTTGATATTCAATCCTATTTTCATATAATTATATTCAATAAATCAATGAGATCATCTGTGGAGGAAGCTGCGAGCGAAATTCCACGTGCTAGTCGTAAGCGTCGAAATCACATCTGGAAAGATGAACCTATTAAAGGGTACAAAAATCACATTAAAAAATTGAAAAAAAAATCAATGGGGATAAGAAATAAAACGAAGAAAAACGAACCTGAAGAATAGGGGGGGGGGCTCGTACCAAATCCGTTCCCGAAGGGGGGGGGGGTCGTAAACTTTCGGCAAAAATGGAACCCCACGCTTGACCCTGATCTGCTCTAGTACCTTCATCCACGGTGGCACCCTCGACTGACTAGGATAGATCTCTGTGCCCTAGTTTATAGTTGAGCCGCCGCGCGGCGGTGGAAGTGTAAACTAGGGCTAACGCTCTTCCCATCTACAATAATTATTCGCGTTAGTAACATGATTTATATGTCAAACTCTTATAGAAGTCGCACATCAGCGCGAGGTAACGCAATCGAGAGAGACGCCGACAGTTGCGTGCAACCGATTTCAGGGTCCTGGTTCGGATTTCACGCACGGCGATAGAACACCTACATATCCATCGACTGGCCATCGTAAGTCATTGCATAGACCAAATGCTCACTCAAATTGCCACCACGACACCCCTAGAAGTAGAATGCGTCGCGCATCCCGAAAAGGATTGATGAACACGGTCCTTTATCTTTTTATCCTTTATCACAAGTCATTTACGCCATCTCGAATCATCCAAACACATTAATAACCAAACACTAGATCTCACAACTATAAATCCAAGAACACACCTGGATGCCTCTTCGAACCTCAAAATCGCCGCTTTTCTCTGCGAAAGCGTTAGTCGGCTTCGGAACTGTCGTGACTCGTTCCTGCACTTTGAAGGTTATTGGCTGCCGCAGTGGACGTATCGTCGGTCGCACTTTACGGAACACCACCTCTCTGCTCTAAATGGTAATCCTTAAAATTCAACATTAAGAAACTCCGCTGACATGAAGAATGTTGATCAAATAGTTCGCCGGACAACACTGTAAGACATGACTCACTTCGTTGGGCTTCTGTGTCACGTGCAGTTCTTGCTTGCTCGTTGTAGGCACGTTTGAGATGCTTTCAGACTTCTTAAAAAGCACAAAACACTTCGAATAATAAAATGAGTGGTTCCTTTCGGAAAAAAAACAAGTAAATAAAATGGATGAAAAACACTAACAAGAAAGGAAAATACGCAATCAAAACTGAATTTTTGAGGGAAGAGATAGGCAGCAAGATATCGACGTAAAAATGAATGATAAAGAAAAAAGGAATGGTAGGAAAACTAATTGTCTGAAACGAACATATGAAGTGGGCAATTAAAAAAACTGATGAAACCGGTCACTACGACAAGCTAGAAGAGCACAGATAGGAAAATGAATCAATAGATATGAATTCTACAATCAATATTCACTCCAGTGTAGCCAAATCAGCTGGAAATAACGCATACAAGGGAAAACAACGAAATGACGACGAGAACTGATAAACCACAAGCTCCCATAAACCAATACAAACTTGCCTTATGCTCTAATCTCACTTTATGAATGTGTACGAATTATTAAGCATTCTCTGATGTCACTTATACCATACCTCTGTTACTGTCCATTCTCACTTATCACATTGTATGCTTTATACTCTAATCTCATTTTATGAATGTGTATGAATTATTAAGCATTCTCTGATGTCACTTATGCCATACTTCTGTTACTGTCCATTCTCACTTATCACATTGTATGCCTTATACTCTAATCTCATTTTATGAATGTGTATGAATTATTCAGCATTATCTGATGTCACTTATGCTATACCACTGTTACTGTCACTTTACATGTACCAATTTATAAATAAATTGTTATATTATAAATTTTGTAATTATAAGTGTTTCCTAATTCTTTATCCTGCCCATATATATATATATATATATATATATATATATATATATATATAGTCTAGCAACACAATAGCAACCGGATGGCGACACAATAGCAACCGAGCGGCAACACAATAGCAACCAAACCTCAACACAGTAGCAACCGAGCGGCAACACAATAGCAACAGGAGCCGCCCCTCTGTTGACCGTCTTCTCCCGGATAGCAACAGCTGTTTCCCCCAATAGCAACTCGAGCCACCCGACCGCGTGGCTCGTGTTGCTATTCGGTACGGCTCGTCGAACTCGAATGTCCGAGATAATCACACCAAGTGGAACCAAACAGCGCTCACTCGTACAGGAAGGGGCTGCCGCGGATGTCAGCATGAAACCAACTAGGCTGAAACCCTTAATAGAAACGATTCAAGTCATTTTCTTTAAATAGCAAGAGGATGTTACCCAGGTTGCAAGCTAGTATAACGATATCTTGGATATGGTCACAACAGGACATCGTTAGAGCATACAAAATAGACTGCATACACGAACAATGCCTTCCTGCAAGTTGCCGACGACCCCTCTTTTGAATTTTAAATCCTGAACGCGCACTACAAGCAGCAAGTCCTCCCTTTTTTCAGACCACTAGAATGCTTGAGGCCTCCCAAAAGATGCTGATTAACGGCTGCATTTATGCCTATTTGTCTTTTAATCATCCAACCAGTTGTTCACCGCAGTTCGCTAAAGCAAGTGGGATCAAAAGTATGAGTTAACTACAGGGTAATCTACCAATAACACCACTATTCCTAAGGAATCAGGAATGCTTCGAAAACTGTGAATGATACAGCGTTTGATCGTATTTCGCTGTGGAAGTATTACCATCTATGATCCATTGCCTATTAAATAAAAGATGATGAACAAAGGCCGAGGTTGCGAACGTCCGCCAGAACCAAGAAGGAAGCTTGAGAGTGGACAACGAAAATGAGTGAATAAGAGGAGGTTAGAGTATAGTACGGTAGTTGTTACATCCCCTCTGTACAGCTGACTGAAAGAAATGTGAGTGATAAGAAATAAAGCCAGATGCCAAAAAATCAAACTGTTTGGTGAGCCATACCACAGTTTGATCAAACACAGAAGGTGTGGTGTGAATTTTCCGATTCTGGAGGGATGGAAGGCTTGGTAGCAGTAGGAAGGATTCCAATCATGAATCGGTGTGGGACGTACTCCCTGTGTATCTAGACAAAGAACGAAGGATAAATGACGGCAATGATCAATCCCTCGACGGCGTATACTTCTACATATCGCAGAGGCAATTTAAATGCGTGTTTCGTCTGTAGAATGACTTGCGGTGCCCCCACCCCTATGCTAAGATTACAAGAAGCTCACAACTTCTCTGTTCTTGAAACTTGAAACCTTGGCACTATTATTATTGTTGTTATTGTTATTGGCATTCGCCCTTACTAGTCTTGAAGCACAAGACGATTAACAGCCCTTAGTGGTGGACCAAGACCTCTGAAGACGACGGAACGTCGAATAGTCAGGTCCTGATGAATAAAGTAAAATAAAGTGAAAGTTAAAATCGTTACCTCGAAAATAACGTCGTAACCACTAATCAAGTCAATTATTGCGCCAATCTGCTCCGAACAGTTCTCATAGCCATTATCGTCACCATTTACGTTGAATAGTGACGGTCCAAACACCTGGAACAGACATTCTGCCATATAACCGCAAGAGCTTGTTCCTAAATATTGACTAGCAACGGCCAACGCAGTCTGATCTCTTAAACCTTGGGACATTCATAGAAAAAAAACTTCTCTCCAAGGTGCCTAATAGAGGATGGATAGAGTCGTTCATTAATACTCTTGGGCGCCTTAGTAGATTGGAACCATGTGGTAAACGCAAACAATGCAAATACAAGAACATTTACAGGCGATCAAAACTCTTGTGTAAGGCGGCGGTCCGCACCTGCACACCCTTTGCTCAGAAAACGGTGCATCAGCCCGTACCGTCGCTGTAGATACAGCGGAACTACCACGATATCCTCAAGCTATAGTATGATTAGCTCATCCAGGCAGCACTTCCCTACGCTTCCAAGATGAGCCATGAACATATGGAAGGAACCGTCTAGGCTGAATCTTTCTGTCAAAAACGACGTTTGTTCTTCTTCCTTTTTTTGTAAAAAGGTCAGCACTTGGGCAGAGAGAAAGGGTTACAGTGTAGGCTGAAGAATGACGAGGATATGGTGTCGTAGGAGTTAACAGCGCACTGTTCTCTATCGCTGCAAACACTATCTCAAGGAAATTGTTGAGTGAAAGCGTTTAAAAATAAGAACAATGGACAATGTTAATCAAACTCTTTTGCGATGCGCCACGTATTCCACTTCTAGGAGACGTCGAGGAGGCAAACTGAATGTGCATTTCGCACTTGCGGTGGCCAGTCGATGAAGAATGATGAGTCGATGAGAATCTTGACAAAATCGGTCCTTTCTGACCCACCTAATGCAACCGGGAATCGAAAATGCGTTAGGATCAAATAGTTACTACTCTGAAAGACATCAGGTTTAGATTGTGAGAACAAGGTGGACTACTCTGCCCTACAGTCCAGGTAAAAGAGATCTTCCATCTAGCTTGCTGCTAGAGCCGTTAAGAAACAACAACGAAAAAGAAGATAGGTACTTACCTTCGCCACGTTCTCCACAGTGGCCTTGTTCACGTCACTGTACTTCACAACTTCACTTAGATGGGCAACAAGTTTCCTCAACGTGTGATAGTGCACCAGCGGCAATTTTTGCAGAATACGACGATATTCTTGATAACGTATAGCATTGTCGACCGACGCACGCGCTCCAACTGAAAGAAAAGCCATCATTCCTGCTAGTTCGAACACGGTTTGCAAACGCAGAATTCATACCAAGATCGAAAATTTCTTGATGAAGAGCAGGCGGAAACAAAGGCGACTTCAATCTTCGGAAAAACTGTCGCAGCACATCAGCAACTGCGTAGACAGTCTCTTCTGACGAGGATGCAATATGGGTTCGAACGGGATCTGCAAGCATATAGAAATACATCCCAGACGGGAGAAATTTGAGGAAAATCAATAAATACCTTCGGTGAGCCCTTTGTAGATCTCCTTCGCTTCTAGAATCTTTCCGTTTCTTCTGTAGATTCCTTCGGATCGAATTCCGTATGCTGCCACAAAGCGAAGACACTTGTCTACGAGCTAAATCCGGCATTTTCAAGAAAGCGTAGCTATCTGAGCAGACAAACAGCCCAGTAAAAACCACTAACAATAGGGATGTTGTCCGACGTCAACCGAAAATCTTCCAGAACTGTCGGGGACATAGATAGCGAGTTTTGAATTGCTGTAAACCACTTTGGAGTGCACATGTCATCACAACATTCCAGGTAGAGGGCACTGAAAGCTTTGATAAGCAATGAACACGTAGCTAAAATACTCGAGAAAAAAAGGATTCGTAGAGAAAGAATACCAACCAGCCCTCCAGTGAGATCAGGAATGGTCCCTTCTGGTCCTTTTTCTTACATTTGGGGCACCAGTCGACTTTGTCAACACGCTCACGCAGCAACAGTATCTGTAAGCGATGATCTTCATGATGCGCAACTCCTTCCCACTTGGAATAATGCGCTCCTTTACCTTTCGCACATCCAGTTCGTAGATATAGTCCGGCGAATCGAGCAGCACATAGAACATCGTCCTCCCATGCAGTGCCGCAGCAGTGAACATACAGTCACTTGTCGCACCTAAAATTTTACATTTGCATTTCACATTTGTACATTTCTACTACATAGATATAGACTATCCATGTCCTTCGTTAAGACCATATCTCGGCAAGTAGGAAAGCTCAATTGCAGCTTTCCGAATCTCATTCGATCTAATCGATCAACCCCACAGTACAAAAAATCTAAATGTTATTCGAGATGGTAGAACTTTCACAAGTGCGCCTAACAGGCGCATGCCTTTGTATGAAGCTCAACGCCCTAACAATCAAGCGCTAAGTTACTAGACTCCGCTAACGCAGAGCAAAGCAAAGCCAAGAGAAAAAGAAAAGTCAGGGATGTGTCCTAGTCGGAGAGAGACTCTTCATCGTCTTTTTGAGAAAACGACAGCAACATTAAAGGTAAACTACCTCAAACTATGACGAAATGGTCGCCCTAGTCTTTTGTTTGCAATTTCCCAGCCCGGATAGGCCCTCCGCTTTTTCTAATGGCAACCCTTCTGACCAGAATAGATTTCGAATCAGCGACACCATGGCTACAAAGGGACGAAGTTCTAACGTACCTTGACGTAACCAAAACGTCCCACATGTATTGAGTTCCTGCACACTCGAACGGAAGAGATCATATTCTGAGAGCCAGCACTGAAACCACAGAATAAAGGAGAAAAAGAACCAACCAACAGCTCATCAAAAATGGCAGAAATCAGTGCAATTAGCAGTTCCGACATTACGATTACCACCGGTTTGAAAGCAAGACAATCGTAAAAAGGCGACAGATAGTTAAGTTTCACAGGCAGAATGGAAAGGAGTGCAAGGAGAACTAGGCGGACAGGACGTTTCTACGCAGCGCGGGACACCGATTGCGAAACTCGCGCGAGACACCGATTGCGAAACTCTGGCAATATGCCAGCTTTTCGGCTGCACAAGCTGGGTCCCGCCACAAACGCCTATATTTTTTGACAATGTGTTACCCTAGTAAGGACATCTTATGAATTCCCGTATAGCGCCGACAGAATACATAGATGTACATAGTGAATGCATATACATAGTAAAAACGAAACCAAAAAACCCACCTTTCCGACTACTTTATGGAGCAACCTTCGTCTAAACCACTAGAACACAGTCCACTGCACTGCACTCGAGTACCATTCGAAGGAATGAATTCCCTGAAAAAGCAGTTGAACAACATAGGCCTGGAAAAAGATGGCAGAGCCAAGCGCTGGCGAAGCGAAGGTTAGAATGATTCTCGGGGCTTTCATGTACACAACAATGCAGACACAAATCTACGACACAGTCGTTGGAAAAAAACGAGAAATGGCTGCGCCTGGATTGCAACATTCCCAACTCTAGCTCTAACTTCTTCTTTTCGGCGCGAGCGTGTCCGATTGGAGCACGCTAGTCACTGCGCCTGGATAGCAACACATGTTCCGAGCCTTCAACAGAATAGCAACACATTGTTTCTATTGCAACAGAATAGCAACACCTGTTTCTGTTGGCAACCGCTGTTGCTATTCTGTTGAGGGGGGCGTGGCTGGGCGGAGACTGTTCGGCTCGTCGAACCCGAATGTCCGAGTAAGAAATAAGAGCTTCCTGAGTGCTGCACAAGCACTAGGTCACTTATTAGGAGAGGTATTCTCAAAGAACGAGACGAAATGGGATTATAATTCCGGCGCAGCCAGTAACACTCAACGAGTCTCTACATAACTTTAGAGCATGCTGCGAAAGTGTGTCTTTAAACTCAAGCAATGGAGGGAACATGTGCAGTGGTCAACGACCCTTCACCGGTTCAATAATTTAAAGGGAGTTTCTTACTTTTGGGCCACCAATCTACGGAATTTTCTCTTTTGCGGTTACCCCTATATTTTGGACTGTAAGCCTTAAGTGAGCCTTAAATCGCTATACTTTAATGTGAATGTGGTTGGTAAAATTCATCATTTTTATGCCAGTCTTTCTTGCACCACTCCTCTTTAGCTCCCCCAACATTTGTTTTGAATAAAACTGCCCATTTTGAAACTAAGTTATGATGTTCAAAAACCCGCGAAAACTAACAGAACTTTGTTTACAACCTAATAGAATTCGCCACTGTCCGTCACTCTTTTACGGCTTTCCAGCGATTGACCATTCTGATTTTCTTCTTCAAGCACCTGGTACCGAACAGTGCAGCACATTTGCTTGATGTTCAACTGTGATTTAAGTCTCCCAATTTCTTCCCATTTTTGTAGATCACGTTTTGGAGTGATGAGCGGTATTGTAGTGAATTCGCAAATTAAGGATAAATAAAAGGATAAAGGACGGCGTTACTCAATCCCTTTTTGGGATGCGCCAGCGCATTCTACTTCTACGGGATGTCGTGGAGGCGACATGAATGCGTATTTGGCCATACAATGACTTGCGGTGGCCAGCCGATGAACAAGTCAGCGCTTTATCCTTCCCAGACAAGTCTGGTACCAATTCACCGACCCCGGAGGGATGGAAGGCTTGGTTGGCCTGGGCGGGAAATCCGAACCAGGAACCTGGTATCGGGCGCACGCGACAGTCGCGCCTCCTCCGACTGTGCTACACGCGCCCATTCGCAAATTAGACGAAAAAATCCATAGACATAAAGGAAATGAAAAATTCTTTGAGAAAGGACAAACTATCACCAAATAAGTTAACCTGCGTGTTTTGCAGACTGTAGTGAAACCGTGGATGGAAGACGAAACACCCTAATGTCATTTCTCTTCGCACCGCTATTGAAGCAGCATTGACAAATATGGACACCGCTAATTTAAAGAGAGCGAGCGTGCGGCCAAGGATAGAGGCGGTCATTGCGGCTGACGGAGGATACATTCAGTAATTTTGCTCTTTTGAGATAATTCTCTTTTTGTATGTAAAAAATTTTCTACTTCACGCGTATTTTGTGCAAATAAATTTGTTTGAAAAAAGGAAGTTTAGTTCGCCCGGATTAAGCGCTGAACCTTGTATTTCATATCACCATTTTTCATTTTTCAATGCTGCCCCACAAAGGTGCTAGAGAAAGAGTGAAGGGCGCAGAGTGGCTCGTTTGGAGGAGGGGGGGGGGCGGGGGGAGTGGCCTATCAATTTTGTTGTTTGGCCATTTTGGGCCGGATAACGAACAGGAAATAACGAACAGGAAATATTTCCCTCAGGTTGAATGTGGAGTTGGCTGTATCAAAGGGTCCTATACAATCATAAAAATGATTGAGAACAACAACAGAAGCCATCCAAATCCCGAAGGTTTAGGTGGAGCACTTCCTCATAGGACTTGGCTGACATATTCGAAAAGTTCCCAAATTTCCACTCCTCCAGGATAGCTGAACTTGTACCATACATTAATGAAACTTACTAAAAAATGAACATCAGCTTGTCACTGAAGTCATGTGCAGACCAAGGTAGCACACGAGCTGTTATTACTAATCGTTAGAAATAGCGTGCTTGCAACATCCTCGGAAGAGTTGTTTAGCGCCGACTGCGCCCTATCCTTTGTGGCGTCATTACGATGTGTTTGATTTGCTTACATGTGCTAATGGAACCATATAAATCATAGGTTGCTGTGAAGCATCAAACAAATACCGCAGTATGGTAATGAATACAAGCAAAAGGGGAAAGGATGAAATCCAAATATATGGAGGAAGCGGCGCTCCTACACTTAAAGGATAAAGGACGGCGCTAGTCAATCTTCTCTGGGATGTACCACGCATTCTACTTAAACGGGACGTCGCAGAGGCAATTTATACAATTTTCAGGACGAACTGGACATTTTCAAAACAAAATGGACACTTTTCAAATCAAATTGGACACTTTTCAAACTAAACTGGACACTTTTCGAAGCAAATTGGACATTTCTCACGTCAAATTCGACTCTCTTCTAAGTTCGATTAAGACTTTTGAAATCAAGGAGCACTCTCCCGAATTGAAGCAACTTTCATACAGGTTAAACTACAAACTCAATATGATGGATAGAAAAAATTTTTGTGCAAGGAAAATTTAGAATAACTTTTTTTGATTTTTTTTCACTTTGGCTGCCCGAGTGAGTGTAACAATTTTATAAAATTTTTACTTTTCCAGAAAAAATATCGAGTTAAATCTTGTTTTAAAGCGCATCAAAGCAGCAACCACATAATGCACTAAAAGACCAGATTGCGCCATGCACTCGAAAAGGTCGTCGCGATTTTTATTTGATTGATAGTGTAAATACTGTTTACATGGAACAACGAGGTATGTGCATTCTCAACCATTGTACTTGTTACATTGTCTACAGTTTTTTTCGTTCGAGGAAAATTTCAGTACGATTTCTTTAAACCTTCAATTCAGTTACTCATTAAATGGACACTTTATTTAAAATTTTATAGAATTCTAATTTTTCGTGGAAAAGTAATGCTTTATAGCTTGTTTTAAGGAACGGAATGCCGGAAATTTTTAGTGGCCATACAGTCGTCCAAGGTATCAAAAATTTTATTTGATTGATTGTGTAAATGCTGCTTACATGAAACAACAAGGAGGGGATATGCACGTTGTTCAGAATTGTACTTGTTTCGTTGTCTACAGGTATGTATAAATCAACACAGAAGTATAACCAACATACGCATAATACAAATCTACGCAAGCAGTATTCCCTTTTTCCATTTCATGTTTCGGGTAGACAAAAAAAACTACATAAGACGTTACTCACAAGGTGATTATGACATTAAAGAGAATACTTCAACAATGACAGTCAATACAAAATAACTTTCTAGCTTACATCTAAAAACCTTAATCAACAAACTACTATTGTAGGTAAAAGCAATGATGCCAATTACACAACAAGATCACGAACTAAGAAAGTAATGCAAAGTGAACAAATACATCAAACACTAAAAGGTTGTCCCGCTGCTGCAGTGGTCAAGTTCATCATCATGTGGAGCACGTAGTTCGCACAGCCTTCCTGTGTCACCGTTGCAATTCGGTCCTGAATGAGAGAGCTCAGCATCCGGTCCGCCGTCGGATAGATCAGCAAGCGTTTCACACAGGCCTTGACTTTGAAGGCGTTCACCGCTGGGTTCAGAATGTAGGAGTAGGGTGACAGCAACTTTAGCTCATACGGCGTTTCCTCCAGTATTCTCCGTAGCTCTGCTATGGGCGCGTGTAGCAATGGGCGCGTGTAGCGCAGTCGGAGGAGGCGCGACTGTGCGTGCATCCGATACCAGGTTCCTGGTTCGGATTTCCCGCCCAGGCCAACCAAGCCTTCCATCCCTCCGGGGTCGGTGAATTGGTACCAGACTTGTCTGGGAAGGATAGAGCGCTGACTTGTTCATCGGCTGGCCACCGCAAGTCATTGTATGGCCAAATACGCATTCATATCGCCTCCACGACATCCCGTAGAAGTAGAATGCGCTGGCGCATCCCAGAAGGGATTGAGTAACGCCGTCCTTTATCCTTTATCCTTTATCCTCCGTAGCTCTGCGGTTTTGTGGATCCTAGCGTCCATTATAAGCTATGCTCCACCTATGCTATCCATACCACGCATCTTCGAAACAAGCTCCTCGACGAAGGAGCAGAACTTCGGGTCGGTGGAGGTCCCATCGTCGGTGATTCCTGTGTGGATGACGCCTTGATTATTCTTGGCCAGAATAAGTGTCACCATCCATCCTCTGACCTTCGGCAGGACAACGTTTGCGCGTGTTTCTTTCTTGGAGCGAGCCTGCGTCCTTCGCATGTGTAGGTTGAATCCGCGCTCATCCTGAAGATGCATTTCTCCTTATTCGGTGGGACATGTGCCGAGAATTGGTAGCGATGCCCATTCCTCTACGTGGTGCCACTGGAAACTGTTCGCTTCTGCGAGCTAAGCTAATCACGTACATTCGAGTACAGGCGACAGGCCCTATAGACAGGCCGGCCTATGGAGATCCTATGTCACATCACATGGTTGATGACGTTAAGTGAGTATCGAGATGACGCTACGGCGTCCGCGGGAGCCGACGCGCACTCGCAGAGCCCGGCGAGTGTGAGAAGTATACGAGGGTCCCTGACGCGAGGACGGCATCGGGGGAAACTGAGCTAGTCCGAATGTCCCGTAACGTAGGCAAGACCCGCGTAGCTACGCTGAATGTGGGTACGTTGACGGGTCGCTCGTGCGAGTTGGCAGAAGCACTGGAGTGAGGACGGGTCGACTTATGTGCGGTACAGGAGACCAGGTGGTCCTGTTGTAAGTCGAGGGACATAGGCCGGGAATTCAAGGCCATTCTGTGCGGCAGGCCCAAGACCACTAGCGGAGTTGGTGTAATCGGAACGTTTCCGAGACGCGATTACAAGCGTGGAACGTTTTAATGACCGCTTGATGAAGGTCGTAGTCGCTGCTAAACAGCGTATGAATCATTTCTTCTCTGCGTATGCTCCGCAGGCAGGCTGCTCTGAGAGAGCCAAGGATGAGTTTTGGACCCTGCTTGAGGAAATGACAGCAGAGGTACCGTCAGAAGACGCTCTCATTATCGCAGGTGACATCAACGGTCATGTGGGACTGCGAAAGACGGTCACAGCTGTCACGATATGGAGCAGGTAACGCTGATGATGAGCGAATCCTTGAGTATGCGGACTCGCATAACCTCATCAACGCAAACACCGTATTTCGAAAGCGTGACTCCCATCTGGTGTCGTTTTATAGCGGGAGCACCAAGACACAGATCGAATTCATCCTTGTGAAGCATCGCGATCGAAAGCTGGTTACAGATGCGAAGGTGGTGCCGTACGAGACTGTCGCCACACAGCACCGTCCGCTGATATGCACTCTTAAGCTCGCCCCTCCGAGGCTGAGGCATGTCGAGCGATGCGGTCCACCGAGAATCAAGTGTGGTGGTTGAAGGAAAACGCTGCAGCTTTTGTTTCTCGTATTCGGTTACCGACGGGGTCAACCGTCGACGAAACATGGAAAGATGCCGCCGATACAATATTACAAGTTGCATGTTCTGAATTGGGCATGACTAAGCCTGGACGCCGCAAGATCGAGAAGCTGGCGTGGGGGTGGACTAGCGACGTAAGAGAAAAAGTCCGAGAGAAGAAAAAAATTATACCACTCGTTCCTGCACGACAAGACCGTAGACAAATGTCGTATGTACCAAGAGGCGAAGAAAGTGGCAAAGAAGGCCGTAGCCGAGGACATCGAGAAATTCCTGGACATCAACGATGAGAACGGCCATCTACAGTACCGTCGGTAAATATTCGCCAAAACGCGGCCGGCGGCGGATTAATCCGCCGCCGGCCGCGTTTTGGCGAATGTTTACCGACGGTACTGTACTGACAAACCGCAAAAGAGCTATGAAACTATGGTATGACTTCTTCTTCTTCTTCTTCAGCGTCTGTCCCGCTTCGTAGCGGGGTCCGCTCTTCTGGTGTCGTGACGCCACCTTTCTAGATCCTGTGCTTCATCAGGGTGGACGCCAGTTACTTTCATGTCCATGTGTAACGTATTGGACCAACGCTGCTTCGGGCGTCCTCTAGGTCGCTTTCCAAATACTTCCAACTCAAGGCCTATCTTGCGGACTTCTTTCCTCGCAGATGGCCGTACCATCGTGAGCGAGCTTCGCGCATCTTATCAACTATCGGCGCAACACCGAACTTCTGCCGAATAGCATCATTTCGGATGCGGTCCATGCGCGTGACTCCAGCCGTCCAGCGCAGCATCTTCGTCTCCATGACGCTGAGGCGCGTTTCAACTTCCTTAGTCGCAGGCCAACACTCAGCGCCGTACATCACTACTGGCCGGATGACTGCTCTGTAGATCCTCGATTTTAGGTGCTCTGGTATCTTCCTATCGCAGAGCATCCAGTAAGCGAACGCCACTTGGACCAAGCTGCACTCAAGCGTGAGTTCACTTCAACCATCAGACCGCCGTCAGACGCTATTGCTGATCCCAGGTATTTGGACACTGAAGTGCGTACAAGCTCAGTGCCGTCAATCTTAATGGAGCAGGACTCGTTTACGTCAGTCGTTAAATACTCGGTCTTCTTGACGTTCAATTTGAGTCCGAACATCACCAGGCGGTCGCACCAAGCTTGCACCTGCCGCTCGATATCGTCTTTGTCTTCGCAAGCGAGCATCACGTCACCATCATAAAGCAGCGTCCATGGAACAGGTTGCTGAAGATCTCGCGTAATGGCATCCATGACGACAAGAAAGAGGAGTGGAGAAAGCGCAGAACCCTGGTGCACCCCAAGAGAGATGGGAAACTCCAGCTGCAGCTTGCACTCTACTCTTTGAGCAAGAGTAGAGCATCCGCACCCACTCTATGAGTTCCTCAGGTACGCTGTGTTGTCGTAAGGCGTACCATATAACCTCACGCGGTACGCGGTCGAAGGCCTTCTCCAAGTCGGGAAAGGCGATATGCACTATATGCACCGGCTTCTGTTTCTCGCGATGCTTCTTCACCAGGAGTCGGGCGGCGTGTATAGCATCAATGGTCCCACAACCAGACACAAAACCGCACTGATTGTCGGAGAGCTTGACGATTTCACGAATTCGTCTGTCGAGGATTCGCTCGAAGATCTTCATGCTGTGCGAAAGCAAGCGAATCGGACGGTAATTGAAGCAGTCTACAGGACCGCCCTTCTTCTTCCAAATCGGAATCGTCGTACTATTGTGCCAACACTCCGGTACTTTCTTCTCCTTTACTACCTGGTTGAAGAACTCAGTCAACCACTAAGCAGGATACCCGAGCTTCGACTTCCAAACATCGGCTGCCAGATCATCCGGCCCTATTGCCTTGCATGGCTTCATCTTCTTCAGAGCCGCTTCATTTCCTCCACGGTAATCTTGTGAACGGGACCGTGAACATAACCCACAGAAGGGATGGCCGGGTGAGGAAATTCCATAGTGGAAATTTCCTCAAAGTAATCACGCCATCGCTTCAGCGCCTTTTTGCGGTCTGTCAGAAGATGGCCGTTCTCATCATTGATGCCAAAGAACTTTTCAATATCCTCGGTTTGGCGATGGCGGGGTTTAGCAAGTCGGTACAAATACCGCTCACCATCGCGCGACGCGAGCTTTTCATTGACATCATATAATGAGTGGCTATCGCAACAGCCACGGCTTTCTTCGCCTTCTGATACTTCTGCCAGTTGTCGGCTGCCTTTTCGCCGAGAAACACGTGATAAAGCGCCTTCTTCTCTCGCACTTTTGCTTTCACGTCGTCTGTCCACAGCCATGTTTGCTTGTCGACTTTGCGTCGTCCAGGCTTCGTAATGCCGAGTTCCGACTGTGCAGCTTGACGTATCGCGTCGGTCGCCTTCTTCCAAGTTTCGTCGACAGTCGTGACTGTCGGCAACCATACGCGGGAAATCACAGCTGCTTCCTTCTCTTTCATTCGCCACCACTTGATTCTTGCAGCACCCCATCACTCGATCTGCTTCAGCCTCGGAGGGGCGATCTTTAAGGCGCAGATCAGCGGTCGATGCTGTGGGGCGACCATCTCGTATGGCACGATCTTCGGGTCTGTGACAATGTTCCGGTCACGATCCCTCACAAGGACAAAGTATATCTGAGACTTGGAGCTCCCACTATAGTTTGAGATGAGGTGGGAGCCGCTTTTTCGGAAAACGGTGTTCACAATGGTGAGATTATGCGATTCCGCATACTCAAAAATACGCTCACCATCGGGGTTACGCGACCCGCATCCGAAACCACCATGACAGCTGTACCCGTTCTTCGCAGCACCTACGTGCCCATTAAGGTCACCAGCGACTATGATGACATCTTTCGGCGGTACCTCTGCTGTCTTCTCATCAAGCAGGCTCCAAAACTCATCCTTGGCTTGATCAGAGCAGCCAGTCTACGGAGCATACGCAGAGAAGAAGTGACAGAGTCGCTCCTTAGCGGCGACAACGATCTTCATCAACCGATCGTTAAAGCGTTCGACACTGACAATCGAGTTACGAAATCGTTCGGAAACGATTATTCCGACACCACTGGTGGTCTTGGGACTCCCACATAGGACGGCCTTAAGGCCTCGTCCTATGTCCCTTGACTTGCGCCAGGACCACCTCGTCTCCTGCACCGCACAGAAATGAACTCTTCTTCGCTCCAGTGCTTCAACCAACTCGCACGAGCGGCCCGTCAACGAACCCACCGTTGCTCAGCGTTGCTACGCGGGTCCTGCTTACATTACGGGACTTTCGGAGTAGCTCAGTTGCCCCCCCCCCATGCCGTCCTCGCATCAGGGACCCTCGCATACTTTCCACACTCGCCGGGCTCTGCGAGTGCACGTCGGCTCCCGCGGACGCCGTAGCAAAATCTCGAAAAACATGACTTATCATCCACCATGTGATGTGACATGGGTCTTCGTAGGCCGGCCTGTCACAAGGGGGGCCTGTCGCCTGCGTTCGAGTGTCCGCGCATAGCTTAGCTCGCAGAGCGAGCAGTTTCCAGTGGCACCACGAGGAGGAACGGACATCGCCACCAAACGATGGTATGACTACTTCGAGAAAATTTCGACTGTAGAGTTTGCCCATCCGCCCATCTCTTGCGTCCCTCCTACGCACGGTCCTGCAGAAAATCACTGTGGAGGATGTGGAAGCGGCTTTGAAGAAGATGAAGCCAGGCAAAGCAACGGGCCTCGAGGATATAGCGGCCGACCTATGGAAGTTGAGGTGCTGGAGTCCTGCTGAGTGGCTAACGAAGTTTTTCAACCAGGTTGTTACGGAAAAGAAGGTACGTCCAATTCGCTTGCTCTCGCACAGCATGAAAATCTTCGAGCGAATTGTAGATGGACGTATTCGCGATATCGCCCAACTTTCCACCAATCAATGTGGCTTCGTAGCGGGCTGTGGCACCATCGATGCCATGCATGCTGCTCTTCTTCTGGTAGAGAGGCATAGCGAAAAGCAGAAACCGCTGCACCTAGCTTTTCTCGATTTGGAGAAAGCATATGATCGGGTACCGCGATGTCGGTGTCCGTTCCTCCTCGTGGTGCCACTGGAAACTGCTCGCTTCTGCGAGCTAAGCCAAGCACGGACATTCGAATGCAGGCGACAGGCCCTGGTGACGGGCCGCCCTACGAACAACCCAATGTCACATCGTATGGGTGTATGCCAGCTCATGTTTTTCGAGATAATGCTACGGCGTCCGCGGGAGCCGACGCGCACTCGCAAAGCCCGGCGAGTGTGAGAAGTATGCGAGGGTCCCTGGTGCGAGGACGGCATCGGGGGCAACTGAGCTAGTCCGAAAGTCTTGTAACGTAAGCAGGACCCGCGTAGCAACGCTGAATGTGGGTACGTTGACGGGCCGCTCGTGCGAGTTGGTAGAAGCACTGGAGCGTAGAAGAGTTGATTTCTGTGCGGTGCAGGAGACGAGGTGGTCCTGCCCCAAGTCAAGAGTTATAGGACGTGGCTTCAAGGCCGTTCTATGTGGAAGTCCCAGGACCACCAGTGGTGTTGGTATAAACGTCTCCGAGCGTTTCCGAGACTCGATTGTAAGCGTCGAGCGCTTTGACGATCGATTGATGAAGATCGTTGTCACCGCTAAAGAGCGACTCTTCCACCTCTTCTCTGCATATGCTCCGCAAACTGGCTGTTCCAATCAAGCCAAGGATGAGTTTTGGAGCCTGCTTGATGAGAAGACAGCAGAGGTACCGTCGAAAGACCTCATCATCGTCGCTGGTGACCTCAATGGACACGTAGGCGCTACGAAAGACGGGTACTGCTGTCATGGTGGATTCGGCTATGGGTTGCGTAACACAGATGGTGAGCGTATCCTTGAACATACGGATTCGCATAACCTCACCATAATGAACACCGTGTTTCGCAAACGCAACTCCCACCTTATCTCGTTCTATAGTGGGAACACCAAGACGCAGATAGACTTCGTCCTTGTGAGAGATCGTGACCGAAATCTCGTCACAGACGCGAAGATCGTGCCGTATGAAACGGTCGCCCCACAGCATCGTCCGCTGATCTGTACTTTGAAGATCGCTCCTCCGAGGCTGCAGCAGGTTGAGCGATGCGGTGCTGCAAGAATCAAGTGGTGGCGAATGAAAGAGAAAGAAGCAGCTGTGATTTCTCGCGTACGGTTACCGACAGTCACGACTGTCGACGAAACTTGAAAGAAAGCGACCGACGCGATACTTCGAACTGCGAGGTCAGAACTTGGCACTACGAAGCCTGGACGACGAAAGGTCGACATGCAGGCAAGGCTGTGGACGAACAATGTGAAAGAAAAGGTTCGAGAAAAGAAAGCGCTTTATCATGTGTTTCTCGGCGACAAGACCGCCAATAATTGGCAAAAGTACCACGAAGCGAAAAAAGCTGCCAAGAAGGCTGTGGCCGTAGCAAAAACCACTCATTACAATGATGTCTACGAAAAGCTTGAGTCGCGCGATGGCGATCGGTATTTGTACCGACTTGCGAAAAACCGTCATCGCCAAGCCGAGGATATAGAGAAGTTCTTTGGCATCAATGATGAGAACGGCCATCTTCTGACAGAGCGCAAAAAGGCCTTGAAGCGATGGTGCGATTATTTCGAAGGAATTTCGACTGAAGAGTTCGCTCATCCGGCCGTCCCTTCTGTGGCTCCTATCCACGCTCCCGTCCGCAAAATCACTGTGGAGGAAACTGACGCGGCTCTGAGGACGATGGGACCGGGCAAGGCGACTGGTCCAGATGACTTGCCAGCTGACTTATGGAAGTCGAAATTCTGGTACTCTGCTGAGTGGTTGGCCAAGTTTTTCAACCAGGTTGTAGCGGAGAAGAAGGTGGCTGATGTTTGGCGGGAAAGTACGACGATCCCGATTTGGAAGAAGAAGGGCAGCCCTGCAGACTGCTCAAGTTACCGTCCGATTCGGTTGCTCTCGCACATCATGAAGATCTTCGAGCGAATCCTCGATAGCCGAATTCGCGAAATCGTCAAGCTTTTCAGCAATCAGTGCGGCTTCGTGGCTGGTTGTGGCACTATCGATGCCATACATGCCGCCCGTCTTCTGGTAGAGAAGCATCGCGAGAAACAGAGGCCGGTGCATCTTGCCTTTCTCGACTTGGAAAAGGCCTTCAATCGCGTACCGCGTGATGTTATATGGTACGCCCTACGACAGCACGGTGTTCCCGAAGAACTTGTAGAGTGGGTGCGAATGCTATACTTTTGTCCAAGAGTCGTGTGCAAGCGGGAGCAGGAACCTCGACGGAGTTTCCCATCTCTGTTGGGGTGCACCAAGGATCTGCGCTTTCCCCACTCCTCTTTGTTGTCGTAATGGATGCCATTACGCGAGATCTTCAGAAACCCGTCCCTTGGACGTTGCTATATGCTGATGACGTGATGCTCGCCTGCGAAGACAGTGGTGAGCTCGAGCGAGAGGTGCAAGCTTGGTGCGACCGCCTGGCCACGTTCGGACTCAAATTGAACGTCAAGAAGACCGAGTATTTCACGACTGACGTAAATGAGTCCGGCTCCATTAAGATTAACGGTACTGAGCTTGCACGCACTTTGGTGTTTAAATACCTGGGATCAGCAATAGCCTCTGATGGCAGTCTGATGGTTGAAGTGAACTCACGCGTGAGTGCAGCTTGGTCGAAGTGGCGCTCGTTGACTGGAGTACTCTGCGACAAGAAGATGCCAGAGCGCTTAAAGTCGAAGATCTACAAAACCGTCGTCCGGCCGGTACGGAGCTGAGTGTTGGCCTGCGACAAAGGAAACGGAAAGTCGCCTCAGCGTAATGGAAACGAAGATGCTGCGCTGGATGGCTGGAGTCACGCGCCTGGACCGCATCCGAAACGAGGCTATTCGGCAGAAGTTCGGTGTCGCGCCGATAGCGGACAAGATGCGTGAAGCTCGCTTACGATGGTACGGCTACGTTCTGCGTGGAAAGGAAGACAGCGTCCGTAAGATAGGCCTTAACTTCGTAGTGTCTGCAAAACGGCCTAGAGGGCGCCCGAAGCAGCGCTGGGCTGATACGTTACACAAGGACTTTAAAGTAGCTGGTGTCCACCCTGATCTAGCACGGGATCGGGAAAGATGGCGACATGGCACCAGAAAAGCGGACCCCGTCATGAAGCGGGACAAACGCCGAAGAAGAAGAATATGATCGGGTACCGCGTGAGGTTATGGTACGCCTTACTACAACACGGTGTTTCCGAAGAGCTTATTGAGTGGGTGCGCATACATTACTCTGTTCCAAGGAGCAGTGTGCGAGCGCCAGTCGGCACATCGGTGGAGTTTTCTATCTCCGTCGGTGTTCACCAGAGCTTTGCGCTTTTCCCGCTCCTATTCATTGTCGTGATGGATGCTATTTCTAGAGACCTCCAGAAGCCTACCCCCTGGACGCTGCTGCATGCAGATCACGTAATGCTTGCAAGCGAAGAGAAGAGCGAACTCGAGCGACAAGCGATTACGCGCTCAGCGAAGAAGAAGTGGTGATTCTTTCGCAGGGAGAAGACTGTTCCTCACTGGCTTTTGTAAGATGCTGCTGGTGTGTCAAGCGCTTGTGTTTACTTGTTTCATAGATTTGCAGTACCATAGCTGTTAACCAGAAGAGAAATAATAAATACAAGACGTTAATTTAATAATATATAAGACTTTTTATTACCTGAGAAATGAATGATCTGGTGCATATATGAATAGTTGAAAAACTAGCACATATGAAGGCGCGAATAGAAAGCATTGGTTTGTTGTAAGCATTGATGGTCTAAAATTGCCTCCTGTGATCATGAGAAAGCGTAATAGCAACTAACTAAAACGTGTAAAAAATTTGGCAGCACTCGGACTCGAACTGAAAAACCCGCCGGTGCGCTCCTACGGGGTGGCACTCTTACCGACTGCGCCGCCGAAGCACATCCCGTGAGGTGTCGTAGGGGTTGAGATAGTTTCGCGCATGCATTCAGACTTCTTTTTCAGGTCTTTAAAAAAACGTTCAGCAGAAACTGACTGTGGTTCTGGACTCCGCTCACAGGGCCCTACATCCTGTCAAAATATCATCGCAAAGCTCACCTTGAGTTGGAGACCTTTCCTTGTTAGAGATGTTGTGACGTCACCACAAAAGATCAATACTGTAAGAGCCTTAACAAATTTAACGGGCAGTAGCGTAAGGTGTTGCAAGACTTTTCGATCAGCCTAATGAATGAGGTTTTTTTTAAATAGAAATGGTTCTCTAAAAGCATTTTCTGTCCCATTCCCGCTGGTGGTGCGTTCGTAATGAGAGGGCATTGATGAGATTTAAATGATGCGTTTAAGCTACTCTGAACTAACTTTGTATCGCGGGTGTTACAAGAGATGCAGGTTCGTTCTAATGCGTGAGCCTTCTAATAAAACTCTAATATATAGGGAACCATTCCCTTTTATGGATGCGCCGGATACCCTACTTCTACCGTTACGGATGCCATAACTCTTAGGATGTCTGCTTGCCCACGCAATGGTTTGCAGTGGCTAGCAGATAGATAGGTAGTATTTTATCCACACGAAGTAATTCCACGTTTGACTGTCCTGGATCTTGGGATAGTTATATTATAAAAGACTAAACCCAGAAAAGTATGATAGTAACTTTAATTATAAAGTGGAACAAACACAACAATTAAATGCAAAGAAGTAAGTTTTAGATGTTATAATATTAACAAGTGCTACGACACGCATGTCGGTGTGTCTCGCACTTGCGCGCTTCGCGCAACCTTAGAGAGTCACCAAGCCAAGATCACTCACTTCAAGCAGCTGCTCTGCTTGTGCAGCCTTCTCGGCACCTTAGCAGTAAAAAGAGGTATTTGAAAACCTTAGCAATTTCGAACCTTGGTCTACCTTCTTTAAGATCAGGTGAGTAGTTCTTCGATATGAAGCCGTCCAGCTCTCCCTCCCTCCATCCTCAACATCTCTTCAACGTCGGCACTATCTTCAGACGGTTCAGAAATGTAATTCATTTGCGTTAATCAGTGCTTTCGTCCTCTGACTGTTGTGGAGCACTCCTTCGGCCATAGTACCCGCGTGTCTCCCACACCTCCCCCCACCCCGACCGGTTAAATCTGGGAGAAGACCACCCGTCAGGTCAGGCGATCGATAATATCGATCGATACTGGCCTCCACATTGAAACTTTCCACCTGATGTGGAGCATTCCTTCGGCCATAATACCCGCGCGTCTCCCACCCCCTCCCCACCTCGATCGGTTAAATCTGGGAGAAAACAACCGGCGTGTCCCCCCCCCCTCTCCACCCCGATCGGTTAAATCTGGGAGAAAACCACCGGCGTGTCTCTCACCTCGATCAGTTGAATCTGGGAGAAAGCCACCGGTCAGGACCTCGATTAGCCCCAGGGTTGAAGTTTCGTGCCGCTTGAACGACATCCGCAAAAAATCGATAATATCGATCTATATCGATTGATGGTGATCGATACCTCAGAAACATAATTCAGATCCGTGTTCAGCGACCTCGATTACCCCAAGGGTTGAAGTTTCGGACCGCTTGGACGACATCCATAAAAAATCGATAATTTGATCGATATCGATCGATGGTGATCTACACTTCAAAAACGAACTTCATAATCACGTTTAGCGACCTCGATTACCCCCAGGGCTGAAGTTGGCGACGTGTTCGGCACGTCCACGGCTCGCCATGCACGGTCGCCGACGTGTTCGGCACGTCTACCGAGTCGCCAGGCACGTATGGCGACGCGTTCAGCTCGTCTACTGAGTCGCCAGGCACGTAGAAGGCGTACTGGTATTTTCCGCTATTTTCTTGCCTTAATTTGTGCTCCGTAATTTTCCCTATTTTATGACTCATCGCGTCGATCGATAGTGTGACTCATCGCTTAGCGGATTATTATATAGTATGATTCTATAAAGCTATCACCAGAAATAAATAAATATTGAACGAAAAGCATTAAGGAGATGTAGGATGTAGACTAGATACAACTACTCGCATCAGTGGCATGGAGAGCGCACTGTGGTTCAACGAGAAGATCCACCATGGAGAACGGAATGGATTAGTAGAAAAGGGAAAGGGTTGGCAGGAAAGAGGTTGGTTAAAGTGGAAGTAGGAAAAATAATGGAAATGTAGACGTCCGCGCCGAACTGCCAAACGCCCTCCCGCCCACCAACACGACCATATATGTCAGGGAGTGTGTTTTTATAGTATATGTACTAGGATTTGAAATGCGATCAAAAATATAGACCGATGAAAATAACACTAATCAAAGTAGTTGCTTCGCGCATCCTTCACCTCATTTTCCCCAACTTTTGTAGACTACAAGTTGTAATTTGTAGTACGAAACAATCTCTGGGCCAGTAATTTTTCAAGCTCTCCTTATCCTCTACAGGTATTAAAGAATACGGTTATGTCCGACCGACCATCACCCAACTGGAGTAGTTGCAAAATAGTATTGGTTTTACAGCTTGACGGTCTACATCTACTTCTGCTGAAAAGCAAGATGGTAGTTCACCACCGCGGAGAAGTAGGTCGTTTTGTTGGCTTGTGCGAAAACTAACCTCAGATTGCCTCCAGAAACACAAAAGTAGTAATTTTTCTTGATGACGGTACTAATTTGCCAAAGAGCGTGGTTAATGTAAAAGCGCTGAGTTTCAAATGTTAAAAAAACGCTATTAAAATGATTAAAAGTGGCCTATAATTTAAGAGTGTAGCACCCACCCCTCTGGAAAATCAATGCGATGGCTCCAAGCTCAAGACAGATAAAGCATTGGAGGAAATCTGAGTGGCCACCAGTAGAGTGACTTCAGCGATCTGATCGCTACTACGAACCTCAGATACGTTTAGGTGGTGCACTAGTGAAGTCAAATGAAGGTCAAATAAAGATCCGCTTTAAAACCTCGTGCTGGCACAATATTAACAAGAGAACGAGAACTAACTCTGCCGAGGTTTCAAGAAGAGAGAAGCTGGAGACTGCCCTTTGTATAGCTTTACTTGAGTTTTTGTCGTGTGCTGACTAAAGTGGATCTGCCACGAATACGTTGTGGGAGATATCGTTGTCTATCTCAAAAGAACGATGGTATCCAACGGCGAAATTCGTGTGGACAATCGTTCAAACTTACGAATGACATGTTTTTTCCACGTACAGTACATGTTTTTGCACACAAACTACCAGGTCAGCGATGTTGCGCTGGTGTAATCTACGTCGTCTACACGCCTTGTAAACCACCTTTAACTGCTTAGGCTAGCTAATATCTGATCTATACTTTATAGCGCTGCCGCAGTTACCGCGAAAGTCTGCTGTTTATCCCGTGCTGGTGTGCCTTTGAGCTGGATAGCACTGAAGCAGTCCTAGCATGTAGATGGACATATGTCGAACCTACATAGTGTAGTCTATAGTTGTTCCTTTGAGAAATTTCATCGAACGAATGAATGGACGAATGAATTCGATGTCAGCATTTTCCGAACGAATGATCGCGTGAATTTATTCGACGTCGACATTTTTCGAGCGAGTGAACGATCGAATTTATTAGATGTCGAATATCGAACTTCCGAAAGATCAAAAATCGAATAAGTTCCGATTTTTCCAAGAAATGTCACCAGTTCTTTTGTGCATAACCATTTTTGTAAAATGTGAGGAGTTTTTGAATAGTATCAATTTTTGATGAAACTTGAATTGTGTGTGGTGTTGATTATTTGTTTTTATCAATGCTTAGAAGTAAATAACTCCCGGACCACTGTGCAGATAGCATTGGTAGGATTGAACATATCTAAACTATGAAAAAGCGAGGAATGGGCCGCAGCGAACCTGTTTTATAACCGCGGGCCAAATTCGGCCCTCGCGGTCCCACGCGACAGAAAAACTGCGACCCAAAACCGTACCGCGCGGTCGTCAATGGGTTAAGCACAATAAACGATGAGATCGCGCCAAGCACTCCAAACGTTCACCACACCTTTTATTCGGATGATAGAGTAAATGGGACCTACATAAAGCACCAAAGTGGGGATATGTGTGTTCCTCACCATTGTATTTGTTGTTCAACTTCTGCTATCAATCGAATGAAAATCGTAACGTCTTGGAAGAGCGTCCAAGCGATAGGCAGCATGAGTTGGCGGGAGAAACGGATGCATGCGCTTAACCCAACGAACCTGGAATGGGAGAATCTTACTCACTGTCGTGACTTGCGTACGACAAGCCACTGCCGTCGTACGCTACCGTATGCCGCACCCGTGGTCAACGCCTTGACCAACAGGATCGACACACCCGCCGGCACGTCCACGCGCCTCGGAAGGTTCTGGAACCAGCCAGGGACGCAGAGGACGGGTGCCCCGCCCTCGCGCAAGTAGTCTTCGTGTGTGCAGTCGCCAGGAGCAGACGAGTGGACGACAGAGTCCACGCGCCGTCCCCAGCCCCGGGGACGGCCACGTCCGTCGCCGCCCCATGAACCAGCAGGAGCAGGCTGAGCGGGCGTGATGGGACGCTGCGGCGTCGGCCCGGAGGCCTGCTGGGAGGGTGCCCGAGAGGATGGGGACTCACGACGTCGAGGCGTATCCGTTTGCCTTCGCTCGCTGCCTTGCGGCGGCGAAGAAGTGCGACGGCGCCGGCTTCTCTGTGGAGGCGCCCTAATTTCACGGCTATCTCTACGGCGTCACGAGTGGGAGTAATGACCCGAAAAGGAACGATGAAGGGAAGGGCCCCTAGGATGGGAGGTCTCACGCACGTGGTGGTCACGACCATGCGACCGATCGCGACTGTCACGACGGCGTGAGTGATAGCGTGAGGTGTCGCGTGAGCGACTGTGTCGACCGTTGCTGTCGACGCTTCGACGGCTTCGACAGGGGCTGCGACTACGGCTGTGAAAGTAGCGTTCCCTGAAGGAGGTGTTAGATTTAACCCGAGTTAGTAAGGAGCGATGGGTCGCTAACCTTGAGTCGTCTCGACGACGATAACTGGTGCTGCGATGATCGTGCGGGCAGCAACAGTGTCGATGGCGACTGCGGCTAGTGGATGAAGGCATGTTAGTATGTGAAGGGTGTTTGCCTAAAGCGAGCAGAGCGTGGATGGGGATATAGAAAGGAATGACAAAGGAAAGGCGAGTGCGCGGTAACGAAATGCAATCAACGTGAACGCAAGGGCGTAGCAAGGTAAATAGAGTGAATGAAATGTAATGAGGAAACATTAACACAGCTACTCGTGACGTTGTGGGTGATTTATGAGCATTTGAAAAGAGTTTCCCACAACGAAACGAGTTTATATAAGAACAAATATTGTTTTAAGTAAATTATTTATGTGAGATGTTGATATAAAACGACCTTTGTTTTGATAAGAAGGCTGCTTGAATCGGAGTCGCGTCGTACGCTAAGTGCATGGCGCGATAACGAAACAAGCTGTAGAAAATATTGGAAACAAAGGTAAAGTATGAGGTTTTGGAGGACTTTTGAGAATGTTTTGAAGCGAATATGTGGGTATGTTTGCATTTGAAGCCAGAAGGAGGGTACGATTGTAACGTTGAGGCGCTTTGCAAGTGCATGGCGCGACAATACAATCGTAAGATAGTGATTTGGATGCAAAAGTGATTTGGGAGTTGGAATTTTTTAAGGATATGAGCAAGTAAACAATGAAATAAATAAATAAAGGAGATAAGAAGAATATAAGGACGTGTAGACTACTTTTCGATCGTGAGCCTTTGGAAAAGTTGATAAGAAGAAGAAACAACAATGATGATGAACTAAGGTGGCTCACGAGAGCGGGCGGGAGAGCGAGCGTGCGAGAGCGATGGCATAGAAGAATGAATGGATGAAAAACAGGTGTTAAGAACACATAAACAGAAGAAAAAATATGTAAAAGAATAAAAATGCAACCTAGGAACAAGAATGAAGTCGCTGCGGGCACGCGAGCTAAGAGGAAACGAACAAGTGTACATTCCTAGCGCGTCTACACGTCAAAAATTCTAAAAAAAGACAAGCAAACTTACCTATAGAAGCAGTCCTGGACGTCCTAAGAAGAGTCGAGCAGAATAAGCGGTGTACGATGCAAATAGTGACAGTGACGATGGTGAATAGGCCGGTCTGAGCCCGGCCGCGATAGCGAACGAGTCTGGAGTTTCGAAATCGGCGTTGGTGCGCGGTTTCGCGGTGGGACCAGCTCGAGGCGCTAAGTTGCTTCCAATGCGGGCGTGCATAGTGGCTGTGAGCCCCGCGCGAAGCGGCTAGCACGTCAGCGATGCTGGCAACATGCCAGTGTGCTGGGTTTGAGCACCAGCCGATGTCAGCGTCCGGTGCTGATCGCGTCGCGTGCGGGAGCTGGCAGCAGTCCAAGCGGGCTCAAACGCCGCGAAAGGCGAGATTTTGAACACGAAATGAAAGAAAAATGGAGGAGGAAATGGACTCAACGCCTAAGGCGGGCTAATTGTCTTAGAGTAGGGGTTGATGAAGGCGTGTTGAGACTTAGCGCGTCTCTGGGGTTGAACGCGAGCTGCTGATAGGGGTGGAGTAGAGTCCTGTGGTGGTGTTATAGCCGAGTTCGCGTGGATCTCCAAGGGATAAAGATGCGAGAGCGATCTCTTCAAGCATCTCCCATTAGGAGTGCGAACTTCGGCAGTCCTGACCGATCCGTCTTGACCTGGGTTAAGTTGAACAATCAAACCATAGGTCCATGATCCACGAGGAGTATTTTCGTCTGCGACCAGGACGACGTCACCGATTTCGGGAGCGATCGAAGTGGACTTGGGACGTTTGGACGATGCTCGATGGCGTTCTCTGAGCGCGGAGAGATAGTCGGATTGCCACAACTTCCAGAAATGATCTAAAATGGACAAAGTCGATTTGTACCAACTCGCAAGATTATGCGAGCTGTCGTAAAGGTCGTCTAATTGAGGTGGTAAGGGTGGAAGTTGGAGCTCCACTTGTGGAATTAGGAAGTCTACTGGTCTAAGCACGTGGACGAAGGTGTCCTTTTCCCTGAAAGGAGTAATTGGACGCGAATTTAACGTGGCTTCGACTTCGACAACCACGGTTTGAAGCTGGTTAAGCGGCAGGACATTGCGGCCGATGGATTTTTTGTACGCGGACTTGAACAAAGCGACTAGGCGCTCGTAAAACCCACCCTTCCAAGGCGAAAGTGGAGTGATGAAGTTCCACTTGATTTTGTGGGAAGCGCAAAAGGTGGAAACGTTGCGCCAAGAGGAAGGGGCGTAAAGAAGCGTGGTTATGGCTGATTCTGCGGCATGGAATGTGGTTGAATTGTCGCTGTAAACCACGTCTGGCGCGCCTCTACGCGCGATGAAGTGCCGAAACGCGAGAAGGAATTCTTGAGTTGTATTGTCGAGGACGACCTCGAGATGAATAGCTCGAGTCGTCATATACGTAATAAGGCAAATCCATACCTTTCCGAAGTTGGTACCTGTGCAAGCCTGCGGACCAAGATAGTCGCGTCCCACGTTCTGAAATGGTCTTGAACGCTGAGTTCTTTCCGGAGGAAGAGGTGAAATGTCCGGATATCGATATGGGACGGCATTGAACTTCTTGCATGTAATGCAGGTGCGCAGGAATCTGGAAACACACATACGGATAGACGTGATGAAAAATCGAATTCGTATGTTGGCGATGGTATGATAAAGTCTTGAATGATGGTTTTTGAGGTGGTAGTGGAGTACTACAAGGTGTGAAAGCCTATGTTGGGGTAGCAACAAAATGGGGATCGTTTCTAACGGTCCTATACGGTACGGACAATGGACGAGATGATCGGATGCTCGTCTCACGTTAAAGTTTGCGAGCTGCAAGCGAGAAAGTTCCTGCTCACCCTCGCTATAATGCGCTAAAATGAGCTGGATTTCTGCGTTCTGGATGTCTTGTATCGTAGCTTGATATTGAAGCTACCTGGGGCATTTTACACCCGAGTTTGGCCTGAAGATGGTTTGGAAGCTTGTTATAAACGGACATACGGCGGAATTTGAGCACGTATGCCGTAATTCTGTCCAGTTTGAGATAGTTGTTGCTATGCGAAAATGGTAAGACTGATTGGAATTTACCGTCTACCGTGAAATGGTATTAACGTACTCAGATTGGATTTTTTCGCCGGTGTCTGGCGGAACTTGAAAATCGACATTTGTCTGAGGCCATTGCTCTATAGGAGCAGTCAAAAAGGACGGTCCATCACATGTGATTTTGGGCTTCCTTTGTCGCAAGACCGCGAGTAGCACAGTCTGCGGGGTTATTTTTGGAAGCCACATAGTGGAACTGGAATTTTATGTTTCGAGCCTCAAACACTGCAATGGCGTTGCGAATAGCTGTTACATGGTTTTTGATAAACACTTTAAGTGCTTTGGTGGTATGTATCCAGTGTAACGCTATAAGCGAGTCAGAGAAGATGTGAATGATGGACATGGGTAAATTGAGTTGCCCAACGAGATGTTGCGCTAAGCGAACGCTGATTAATGTAGCTAATAGTTCCGAGCGCGGAACTGTGAGCGGTTTTGGGCTATTGAGATGGGATTTAGCCATGATCAGCCTGGAAGGCGCAGAATTTTGATTGCGGCAAAGCAAATATGCGCAAGATGCGTATAGCCGTTTTGAGGCGTCTCCAAAGACGCAAAGCTCGAAAGTGCTTGCAGCTGCATTGATTGGGATGATGACGGCGGCAATGGAGGGACTGGATGGCGAAGTTTGGCAAGAAGATTGGACCACTGTTGAAGTTGCGCTTGATCCAAGGGTGTGTTCCAGCCGAAATCTTTCGCCCACAAGTCCTGAATAAAGACTTTAAGTGGAGCTAAGAACAGCACTAGGAGGCCTAATGGATCGTAAG
>OX377206.1:40652338-40796929 GCA_947396885.1 Heligmosomoides polygyrus polygyrus
CTAGTTATTCTTGCAAACAATGCCATCAATTACAACCTGCAAGGCCAACCTCACTAATGTATTTACGGCTTTGAAAGTAACCAAAGGTAAAATTCCGGCAGCTCTTCTTACAGCAATAGATGCAAGCCAGCATAACCAATCTCAGGTACTCGATGCACGCCTTAAGGCCATTCAGTCAACTACGGCAGACCTACAGTCAGCCATACGCACAGTCAAAGAGCGGCGCCAAATATTCCTTACTACGGCTGGGTCGTCTGCTGATCCAGAGGCAGACAACGCGGCGTACGAAACATACATGCATGAGACACGCGTAGACGACGCGGTGGTAGAAGCAGTCAATTCTCATGACTTTGCAGTCAAGCCTCGATGAAGTGCAATTGCTGATCGCGAGGCATCGCTTATCGCAGCCCTCCGAAGTGACGCAAGCCACTAATACCGACACAAGGCCTCAGTATCACACGCTACCCTCACTTCGCATACGAGTCAATATCATCCTCAAATAGCCCCACAATCGCCGCTGCCTGCACAGCAGCAACAATCAGACACCACTATTCCATTATCACATTGCGCTAATAACACCCTAGCGCCTGTCCACAATCCATTCACGCAAGTGCAGTTTACTCCGCCTATCCAGCTCAGCAAACTTAAGCTGGAACCGCTCAGCGGTGACATAACGCACTTCAATCGCTTCTGGTGCTTGTTCGAAATCGCGGTCTACAATGACCCCAACATCGCGCCAGTTCACAAATTCTTACAGGGTGCGCCATAAATATGGTCACTCAGTAGAAAGCGAATTACTCACGCGGAATTTATCAGAAAACAGCGAAACTTCGTAAACAATTTATTAACATTCTATTTAACAAACATAATGGATATCTGCATATGATATCTGATATATGATATCTGATATATGATATCTGCATATGTCTGCAGGCTGTCATTCGTGCCAAAGGAGGTCAATATGACCTCCTTTGGCACGAATGACAGCCTGCAGACGCTTAGGGTAGGACTCGATGGCGGCACGCAGGGTTGCTTGCGGAATTTCCTCCCATGCTTTTTCCAGTGAGGATTTCAGTCCTTGAATCGTTGTGTGCCTTTTAGTGCAGGCTTTCTCCTCCAGAATAGACCAAACGCAGTAGTCCATAACATTCAAATCTGGCGAGTTTGCCGGCCATTCAGATGCAGGGATGAAGTCGGGCAGATTCCTCGCGCACCACTCCTGAGTCTTCTTGGATTTATGTGCGGGTGCGCCGTCCTGTTGAAAGGTCCATGTTGTACTTCCAAAGTGTTCTTGAGACCAGGGAAGCATCTCCTTCTTCAATATGTCGTTCAGGTAGACATCGGTGTTGATCTTGGCTCCTCGTTCAACAAAAACCAATGGTGTCCGTCCTGTGGCGCAAACACCGGCCCAAACCATCAGGGAAGCTGCATGAGAATTTCTTTGAACGACTCTTCCCTTCGCGTCTGCATCTTCACCACTTTCGGCCAATAACTGCGAGTTTTGGCGGTTAAAAGACTGCTCAATTGAGAAAAGTTTCCCATCGGTGAAGAGCGTCGTCCAGTGGTCATGCCGCTCGAGGAGGCTTCTACATTTTTTCTTCTTCCTTCCTTCTGTGCATTCGTTAGTCCGTGCAGTTGACGGAACTTGTAGGGGTAAAGTCCAAGCTCATTCTTAACAACTCGCCTCATTGTCGTCGCCGATACGTTGAGCTCGGATGCCATTTTTCTCATGCTGCGTCCTGGATTCCGCTTGATTCGTTCTTTTACGATTTACAGAAGACTGCTCGTAGCCACGGATACCGGACGGCCAGGTCGGGGACGATCAACGAGAGAGCTGCGTTCCACAGAGCGATAGACAGTCTTCTTGTGCAGGTTCAGCAGACGAGCGATGTTGGGAACAGAGAGTCCTGCCCTTCTCAGATCCAAGATTGCGCCTCTTTGAGAACAAGACTTTACCATTTCTGAAAGGAGCAGTGTGGAGATGCAAAAAACACTATATATGTTTAGGATGACACGTAGAATCTAAAAAAAAACAATGAAAACACCGAAACGTTGACAAAGAAATACAAAAAATTACACGCGGAAAAAGTGACCATATTTATCGCGCACCCTGTATACTTGCAAAGTCTCTTAACGGCCGAAGCCCAAATGGTGTGGCAGGACTTGGGTCCAGAGGAACATAACTACTACGAGTTAGTGAGAGTGCTTAAAAAACGGTACGATTGTCCTCATAAGACACGTGCCACACTACATAAGCAACTCCAACAAATTCCTCTATCGCGTAATACGGGATCCGATCTCCGCAACACTTGGTTTCGCATTTCAGGCATACTACACAGTCTTCGCAAATACGAAGACTTTCGAACTGTGCTTCCGCTCCTTGACTTAGTCAAGAGCAAGTTTCCATCAGATATTCGTCAAAAGCTGCATGATCTCGAATATCAAAGTATGACAGACTCTGATTTAGATCAGGTCATGCAGAAATTTGACTATATCATTACCTCAAAAGAAAAATACGAGGACACAACAACCTTAGAAGATAGTCTCTCGGTATATACATCCATGGTAAACAGACCAATACACGATCCCTTCACCTGCTAAGACCACATCTGTCCAGTGTTGTTTTTGTAACTCATCTGATCACAGTTCTTCACGTTGTACTTCAGATGCACCGGTACCACTTCGACGCAATATTGCGCGCCTGCTAGATCTTTGCTGGAGGTGTTTGTGAACTGGTCACGCCTCCCATACATGCATATATCCTGCATGCCGCCTTTGCGGAGGAAACCATCATCGACTCCTCTGCAGAAGGGCAAACGGCAGGGACAGATCCAGCAATGCTTCAGCAAGAAATCGACGCAGCCGAAGCCGAGAACGTCGTTGTCGTTACGACTACAGATACCGATCTCCGAGACGGTACCCTTCGAGAAGTCCATCCTACGACTACCGTCGACAACGTCGTCGATCGAACTATTCCGGATCACGTTCACCATCCAGGGACCGGTATACACCGGAGAGGTTTGACCATCATCAACGCAACAGTTACTCCCGCCCGTAACTCCATCGCGCGTTTCGTTCAAATCTCCCGTAAGGGAGCGCTCAAATTCTCCAAACCCTCGCGCCGGATCTCCGCTTCCGTCTCAGCTTCACGTCTTCGGGCCTGACGCTGAAGCGAAACAAGTCCAATACTGTTTCATTAATAACAACACACGTTCAACTACCAAGCAATACAATTTTGCCTCTTTAATGTTTGCCAAAGCCAAAACCTATAACTTCGTTAGCGCCTGTTACGAGGACGCAATCCTGCTCCTCGATTCAGGAGCTCAAAATAACTTCATTGCAACAAGTTCAGTTCATAGGTTAGGCCTTAACATCACAAAAAGTAAACCTCGTTGCTATACCATCTGTGATGGATCAACCACCACAGAAGTTTCAGGCATTTCAGACATTGAGCTTGTCGATTCGCTCGGCAAGAAGCTCAAACTCGAGCTCATCACCAAGGAAGTCGTTACCTTAGCGCAACGGCCACCACGTCTTCATCAAGAAGATGTCGACTTCATACGCCATCACGGCTTCGAGTTACCGCTGTGCCGCGAAGACACCATCGTGCTCGATATTTTTATCGGAATCGATCACCACTGAGACATCATCTGCCCAGAAGCTCCAATTTGCCTGCCGACGGGGATGGTTCTATGCCATACTCGCTTCGGAACAGTCATCTCAGGCAATTCGGTTTTTCGGTCGGGCCCGCGGAGAATGCAACCTTCGCTGACATATACGCAGCATCACAGCTCGGCGAAGCCATCCAACGGCTGTGGTCATTAGACGCTTTAGGCGTAGCAGATGATCACGATCCCGCTGCCGACACCAAGCTGGAAAAGCGCATTTTAGACAATTTCAACAAAACTTCTCAGCTTATAAATGGTTATCTTTACGTTCAATTTCCTTGGAAGGAGGACCACCCTCCTCTAAACGACAACAAAAGCCTATTGTAGACTCCTTAGCCAATTTCAGCGTTTAAGCCAGTTCAAAGCCTGGCAACAATACGTTAAGGTTATCGACGATCACATTTCAGCTGGCTTCGTAGAGGACGTCGACGAGTTCACGTATCACGGCCCGCACATCTACTACATCCCACATCAGGCCGTCCACAAGGAAAGCTCAGCCACCACCAAACTTCGCGTGGTATTCGACGCCTTCTCCAAGACCAGACACGCAGTCAGTCTGAATGATTGCATACATCAAGGACCAACCTTGCTGCCAGAGCTCGTAGGAATCCTGTTACGCGCACGTCTCCACCGTTTTCTGCTTGCAGCAGACGTGGAGAAAGCCTTTCACCAAATCAGACTTCAAGTCTCCCAGCGTGATGCCACACGCTTCCTTTGGCTCAAAAATCCAAATCAGCCACCCTCTCCATCTAATTTGCGTATACTTCGCTTTACCCGCATCCCGTTCGGGATCAATGCTTCCCCTTTTTTGCTTGCCGCATCCATCCAATACTACCTCCGTAGAGAAGTATCCCCCCTCGGGGAGGAGATCCTAGAAATACATACGCGGATAACGTCGTCTTGGGTGCTGCTTCGCATACGGAAGCTATTCAAAGAAACACCGCTTCCAATACCATCTTCTCCAATATGCACATGAACCTTAGAGAGTTCTTGTGCAATTCCGCAACAATCAATTCTGCCATAAATAGCGCAGATCGCGCCATTAATCCATCCAACGCTACCCTTCTGGGACTCAGCTGGCAACCCCCAAGAGACAATCTCATTATACCCATCAAAACAACCAAAATCGCGGTAAACAGCAAGCGCACTGCATTGCGCGCGTTAGCATCAACTTACGATCCATTAGGCCTCCTAGTGCTGTTCTTAGCTCCACTTAAAGTCTTTATTCAGGACTTGTGGGCGAAAGATTTCGGCTGGAACACACCCTTGGATCAAGCGCAACTTCAACAGTGGTCCAATCTTCTTGCCAAACTTCGCCATCCAGTCCCTCCATTGCCGCCGTCATCATCCCAATCAATGCAGCTGCAAGCACTTTCGAGCTTTGCGTCTTTGGAGACGCCTCAAAACGGCTATACGCATCTTGCGCATATTTGCTTTGCCGCAATCAAAATTCTGCGCCTTCCAGGCTGATCATGGCTAAATCCCATCTCAATAGCCCAAAACCGCTCACAGTTCCGCGCTCGGAACTATTAGCTACATTAATCAGCGTTCGCTTAGCGCAACATCTCGTTGGGCAACTCAATTTACCCATGTCCATCATTCACATCTTCTCTGACTCGCTTATAGCGTTACACTGGATACATACCACCAAAGCACTTAAAGTGTTTATCAAAAACCATGTAACAGCTATTCGCAACGCCATTGCAGTGTTTGAGGCTCGAAACATAAAATTCCAGTTCCACTATGTGGCTTCCAAAAATAACCCCGCAGACTGTGCTACTCGCGGTCTTGCGACAAAGGAAGCCCAAAATCACATGTGATGGACCGTCCTTTTTGACTGCTCCTATAGAGCAATGGCCTCAGACAAATGTCGATTTTCAAGTTCCGCCAGACACCGGCGAAAAAATCCAATCTGAGTACGTTAATACCATTTCACGGTAGACGGTAAATTCCAATCAGTCTTACCATTTTCGCATAGCAACAACTATCTCAAACTGGACAGAATTACGGCATACGTGCTCAAATTCCGCCGTATGTCCGTTTATAACAAGCTTCCAAACCATCTTCAGGCCAAACTCGGGTGTAAAATGCCCCAGGTAGCTTCAATATCAAGCTACGATACAAGACATCCAGAACGCAGAAATCCAGCTCATTTTAGCGCATTATAGCGAGGGTGAGCAGGAACTTTCTCGCTTGCAGCTCGCAAACTTTAACGTGAGACGAGCATCCGATCATCTCGTCCATTGTCCGTACCGTATAGGACCGTTAGAAACGATCCCCATTTTGTTGCTACCCCAACATAGGCTTTCACACCTTGTAGTACTCCACTACCACCTCAAAAACCATCATTCAAGACTTTATCATACCATCGCCAACATACGAATTCGATTTTTCATCACGTCTATCCGTATGTGTGTTTCCAGATTCCTGCGCACCTGCATTACATGCAAGAAGTTCAATGCCGTCCCATATCGATATCCGGACATTTCACCTCTTCCTCCGGAAAGAACTCAGCGTTCAAGACCATTTCAGAACGTGGGACGCGACTATCTTGGTCCGCAGGCTTGCACAGGTACCAACTTCGGAAAGGTATGGATTTGCCTTATTACGTATATGACGACTCGAGCTATTCATCTCGAGGTCGTCCTCGACAATACAACTCAAGAATTCCTTCTCGCGTTTCGGCACTTCATCGCGCGTAGAGGCGCGCCAGACGTGGTTTACAGCGACAATTCAACCACATTCCATGCCGCAGAATCAGCCATAACCACGCTTCTTTACGCCCCTTCCTCTTGGCGCAACGTTTCCACCTTTTGCGCTTCCCACAAAATCAAGTGGAACTTCATCACTCCACTTTCGCCTTGGAAGGGTGGGTTTTACGAGCGCCTAGTCGCTTTGTTCAAGTCCGCGTACAAAAAATCCATCGGCCGCAATGTCCTGCCGCTTAACCAGCTTCAAACCGTGGTTGTCGAAGTCGAAGCCACGTTAAATTCGCGTCCAATTACTCCTTTCAGGGAAAAGGACACCTTCGTCCACGTGCTTAGACCAGTAGACTTCCTAATTCCACAAGTGGAGCTCCAACTTCCACCCTTACCACCTCAATTAGACGACCTTTACGACAGCTCGCATAATCTTGCGAGTTGGTACAAATCGACTTTGTCCATTTTAGATCATTTCTGGAAGTTGTGGCAATCCGACTATCTCTCCGCGCTCAGAGAACGCCATCGAGCATCGTCCAAACGTCCCAAGTCCACTTCGATCGCTCCCGAAATCGGTGACGTCGTCCTGGTCGCAGACGAAAATACTCCTCGTGGATCATGGACCTATGGTTTGATTGTTCAACTTAACCCAGGTCAAGACGGATCGGTCAGGACTGCCGAAGTTCGCACTCCTAATGGGAGATGCTTGAAGAGATCGCTCTCGCATCTTTATCCCTTGGAGATCCACGCGAACTCGGCTATAACACCACCACAGGACTCTACTCCACCCCTATCAGCAGCTCGCGTTCAACCCCAGAGACGCGCTAAGTCTCAACACGCCTTCATCAACCCCTACTCTAAGACAATTAGCCCGCCTTAGGCGTTGAGTCCATTTCCTCCTCCATTTTTCTTTCATTTCGTGTTCAAAATCTCGCCTTTCGCGGCGTTTGAGCCCGCTTGGACTGCTGCCAGCTCCCGCACGCGACGCGATCAGCACCGGACGCTGACATCGGCTGGTGCTCAAACCCAGCACACTGGCATGTTGCCAGCATCGCTGACGTGCTAGCCGCTTCGCGCGGGGCTCACAGCCACTATGCACGCCCGCATTGGAAGCAACTTAGCGCCTCGAGCTGGTCCCACCGCGAAACCGCGCACCAACGCCGATTTCGAAACTCCAGACTCGTTCGCTATCGCGGCCGGGCTCAGACCGGCCTATTCACCATCGTCACTGTCACTATTTGCATCGTACACCGCTTATTCTGCTCGACTCTTCTTAGGACGTCCAGGACTGCTTCTATAGGTAAGTTTGCTTGTCTTTTTTTAGAATTTTTGACGTGTAGACGCGCTAGGAATGTACACTTGTTCGTTTCCTCTTAGCTCGCGTGCCCGCAGCGACTTCATTCTTGTTCCTAGGTTGCATTTTTATTCTTTTACATATTTTTTCTTCTGTTTATGTGTTCTTAACACCTGTTTTTCATCCATTCATTCTTCTATGCCATCGCTCTCGCACGCTCGCTCTCCCGCCCGCTCTCGTGAGCCACCTTAGTTCATCATCATTGTTGTTTCTTCTTCTTATCAACTTTTCCAAAGGCTCACGATCGAAAAGTAGTCTACACGTCCTTATATTCTTCTTATCTCCTTTATTTATTTATTTCATTGTTTACTTGCTCATATCCTTAAAAAATTCCAACTCCCAAATCACTTTTGCATCCAAATCACTATCTTACGATTGTATTGTCGCGCCATGCACTTGCAAAGCGCCTCAACGTTACAATCGTACCCTCCTTCTGGCTTCAAATGCAAACATACCCACATATTCGCTTCAAAACATTCTCAAAAGTCCTCCAAAACCTCATACTTTACCTTTGTTTCCAATATTTTCTACAGCTTGTTTCGTTATCGCGCCATGCACTTAGCGTACGACGCGACTCCGATTCAAGCAGCCTTCTTATCAAAACAAAGGTCGTTTTATATCAACATCTCACATAAATAATTTACTTAAAACAATATTTGTTCTTATATAAACTCGTTTCGTTGTGGGAAACTCTTTTCAAATGCTCATAAATCACCCACAACGTCACGAGTAGCTGTGTTAATGTTTCCTCATTACATTTCATTCACTCTATTTACCTTGCTACGCCCTTGCGTTCACGTTGATTGCATTTCGTTACCGCGCACTCGCCTTTCCTTTGTCATTCCTTTCTATATCCCCATCCACGCTCTGCTCGCTTTAGGCAAACACCCTTCACATACTAACATGCCTTCATCCACTAGCCGCAGTCGCCATCGACACTGTTGCTGCCCGCACGATCATCGCAGCACCAGTTATCGTCGTCGAGACGACTCAAGGTTAGCGACCCATCGCTCCTTACTAACTCGGGTTAAATCTAACACCTCCTTCAGGGAACGCTACTTTCACAGCCGTAGTCGCAGCCCCTGTCGAAGCCGTCGAAGCGTCGACAGCAACGGTCGACACAGTCGCTAACGCGACACCTCACGCTATCACTCACGCCGTCGTGACAGTCGCGATCGGTCGCATGGTCGTGACCACCACGTGCGTGAGACCTCCCATCCTAGGGGCCCTTCCCTTCATCGTTCCTTTTCGGGTCATTACTCCCACTCGTGACGCCGTAGAGATAGCCGTGAAATTAGGGCGCCTCCACAGAGAAGCCGGCGCCGTCGCACTTCTTCGCCGCCGCAAGGCAGCGAGCGAAGGCAAACGGATACGCCTCGACGTCGTGAGTCCCCATCCTCTCGGGCACCCTCCCAGCAGGCCTCCGGGCCGACGCCGCAGCGTCACATCACGCCCGCTCAGCCTGCTCCTGCTGGTTCATCTCCCCACACTCCTCTTGCTCTCTCTCCTGCTTCTCCAGCTGTACCTCCTTCTCTTCTAGCTCCTCCTCTAGCCTCTCCCTCTTCTTCCTCCCTCTCCGGCCCTTCTCCTCAGCCTCTATCTTTTAGCACCTTCCCTCTTAAGCCTTCTAACACTCCTTGGAGGGTATCTCAATCTCCCTCTAACTCTCTCCCCCCTAAAGCTTCCCCACCTCAGTTTCGGCCTTCTACTCCACATAGGCCTCCTCTCCTCCTCCCCAGCCCAGGCCTCCTTCTCCTCCCATAGCTGCTCCTCTTCAATTGGCCCCACGGCCACAACCTCAGCCTATTCCTCAGTCTCAGCTTGCTGTCCAGCCTCGCACTTCTCTTCACTTAGGCCGGGCTCCTCCTCCATCTCTTTCACCACAACCAAGGCTTCTTCTTCATTCTCGCCCCAATCATTCTCATCCTCCTCCTATTCCTGCACAGCCTATCGTTATCAAGCCAGTGCCCGCAAGCCTCAACTGCTTTTTCTGTGGTGACAACCACTACTCCTCATTCCAGGTCGTGCCACAAATCTCCGCACGCATCAACATGCACGCACAAGCAGGCCGCTCTTTCCGTTGCGGAGACATTCATGACGATGAGGACTGTCAAGTCCAAACACGTTGCAGAGCATGCCTCGGACGCGACCACCACACCTCTTTCTGCGCGCTTAACGCAAACGCGGTCCGGGACGTTCCCCCCTACAGGTGGGAGCAGCACATGAGGTGGGCACGCCAGGCGGCTGAGCTCGCACGCCGCATCGAACAAGAGGAAGCTGCTCGTCACATCGATCGTTGACACAACAACCCAAGGGCATAAAACGTCTTAAACGGTAGCGTACTTTACGATTTCTTATTCTTTTTATTACATACCCATATATATACTTCATCATTCTTTATTATCCTTTATTTTTCACGATAAATACCCTCCACAATACAACCTTTTCACCTTTCGCCATATACAAAAACACAATCCAATGTGTTTATTCTTTACTCTTATCCACTATTCGATCACACAAGCGATGTCCAGGTCTCGGCAACTTAGCCCGTGCTCGCAATTCGCCATCGCCGACACACAACTCATCGAGCAGCATTCAAAAAAGTCTGGTTGCCGCCGTCGACACTGTATATATGCTGTACATCGCCTCAACGTTGCCGTTACGTTAACCTTTATCGCCTATTGACATCATCGCCATGTTACCTGCACACAGTTTTACCTCGATACTCACCTCCCGAAGATCTTCCATCGGTTCGCTTTACATATTACGTGTTCCACGTCACTTAGCCCGTTGTTATGTTATATGTTATGTTGTGTTTTTGTTGTTTTTTGTTGTTCTTTTTTCATCATGTTACTTAACTCGTAATACGACCAGGCCCCAAAAAGTCATCGCCATGCTTACACCACCCCAGGTCGCCTCTGTCACACCCACAGCGACGCTTAAATGGTGGCATCGCCCGCCACCGCGTCGCGAACATATCTTCACCAACGTAGGCTTCGGTGTCTAACATGTCTGTATTTTTCGTAGGTAAGCACCAAAACCTTTGCTGCCTGCTCGGTCCTTGTCGCGGCCCCCAGTGTCGTGACTTGCGTACGACAAGCCACTGCCGTCGTACGCTACCGTATGCCGCACCCGTGGTCAACGCCTTGACCAACAGGATCGACACACCCGCCGGCACCTCCACGCGCCTCGGAAGGTTCTGGAACCAGCCAGGGACGCAGAGGACGGGTGCCCCGCCCTCGCGCAAGTAGTCTTCGTGTGTGCAGTCGCCAGGAGCAGTCGAGTGGACGACAGAGTCCACGCGCCGTCCCCAGCCCCGGGGACGGCCACGTCCGTCGCCGCCGCTGTCAGCAATCGGCTTGGCCTTAGACCGTCGCCATCGTCCATCTCGTGGTTCGTCTCGTCGTCATCGTCAACATCGCCGACTTCGTTGTCACCTTGGACCAGGCAGGTAACGCGGACCCTCTGGCCCGCTGCGAAGCCTCCGACTTGGCATACGCCACGGAGGCAGAGCGGGCCAAGGTCCGCGGGCGTTGGTTTCGGTACCCTTGGTAGGATTGGGGGGCGACCTGCCCTTAACTCGTAGGTGTTCTTAATGTGTTGTTGTGCCTTAAATCATATACGTTCGTAATCATAAAAAATATAATCAATACTGTGTTCGTCGGTGGGAGAAAAGGTGCGAGATCCAAACCTTTCAGGTCGGGGGACGCTCCGGCCGGCGGGGTCTGAACTCGATCAATACAGCCTTAGCACTGCAGCGTGGCATACAGCCGCGATGACGAATGGTTCCAAATTCCTTAAAGCGTCGCGGCCATACAGGATCCGCTAGGGCCTCCCTCAAGGTGGGAACCGCGTGACTCATAGGCGAGCAAAAGAAGCGAGCGGCGGATCCGGCATACTTATAGCCGCGGCGTGGGGAGTCCTCGTCCGCCTCCACCGATGCGTCGGCGGAGGAGGCTCCCCGCGTCACGACACTCATAGCCCACGTCCACGAAGCAAGTATGTAGCGGAATAGAAGATGAGATCGCGCCGTTCACTCCAAAAGTTCACCGCAGTTTCTATCCGACTGAGTGTAAATGCGACTTACATGAAGCACCAACGTGGGGATATGTATTCCTCACTGTAGTATGTGCTGCTCAACTTCTGCTATCAATCGAACAAAAAACAGTAAGGCCTTGGAAGAGTGGCCAAGCGATAAGTAGGGAGCAGGAGTGGGCGGGAGAAACGGATGTATGCGCTCAACCCAACAAACTTCGGATGGGAATCTTACAGCCCACAGCTGAGAAGCATATAGTGGAGTAAAAGATGAGATCGCGCCATGCACTCCAAAAGTTCACCGCATTTTTCATTCGATTGATAGCTTTTATTTGATTTAGTGTAAATGCCAATTACATGAACCACCAAATGGGGGATCCAAGCGATAAGTAGGCAGCAGGAGTGGGCCGGAGAAACTGATTCATGCGCTCAACAAAACGAAATTCGAATAGGAGAATCCCGAACACAGCGGAGGTAAAAGGATGAGCTGTGACTTCGGCCGGAGCACAGAGGCGGCAGAGCCGTACTTCGCGGTGAAATAACTGCAGCAGCAGCGCAGGATACTGCAGGTCCATTAATTGAATGGTAGCAAGGACAGGAGCCTTGAAAGGGGACAGCTCGACGCTGTAGCCGCCAACCAACATGTGCGCGGGCAGAGCCGCGGCGCCGGCCTATTTCGCAATGCCTCACGCGTCCGCCGCGGCAGCGGCGATTTCTCATCTCCCGGCGCCCCATTTGGAGAGTGAAATCGAGATTGTGCCTCAAACTTGGGTGATTAAACCATCGATCCCGCAAAGTTTACGAAGTTCCCCACGCTCACGTTGAGACAAAAAAAAACCTCCTCTATTATATATGGTGGGATTCGACTTTTTGAAAATCGAATGATATTCGATCGTTCGAAATTCGAAATTTTTAAGATCGAATATTATTGTCGATCCTGGAGGTGGCATCAGCGCCCTCACACATTTCTTCGGTCCGCTGTCTTCGGACGAGGCAGACGGAGCAATTTACATTCGAGATTCGAAAGTTTGAGAATCGAATATTACCCGATCATTCGAAATTCGAAATTTTGAAAATCGCATATTATTCGAACACTCGAAGTACGAAATTTTTCCCAAGGAAAAAAGGTATAATATATTCCCTATAGAAAAGAGGCACGGGCGTGTGTAGCGCAGTCGGAGAAGGTGCTGGCTATCGCGTGCACCCAGTACCAGGTTCTTGGATGGGATTTTCCGCCGCGGCCAACCAAGCTTTCCATCCCCTTGGGGTCGTTGAATTAGTAGCACTTTTAACAACGTAGGGTACATTTTAGCGCTAGCAGGGCACAATGCTCGCCTTTCTGCCTCGTTTTTAACCTCTTGTACCTGATGTGGACCAAGCTAACTTTCGTCGATTAAAGATACGCCGCTGGCTAATAAACCAACAAGAACGTTTGGCGCGTTATCGGGCCGTGATGTTACAGTGAGTTTGGGCGTCGGATTAAGTACGTGCGGTGTAGGCGTAAACACACGGCCGACAGCTACAATATGCTAATATTCAGTCGCTGCGATTCTATATTAAACCTTGATCCCCTGTGTGTCACCTTGCTAAAAGATTCAAAGCAACGGCAGTACAGAGCCATTAAAACCAAATAAAGTAGGATAGAACAAATAAAGGAAGGAACAACGGCGTTACTCAATCCCTTTTGCCACGCATTCTAGTTCTGCGGGGCATCAGCGCCCTCACACATTTCTTCGGTCCGCTGTCTTCGGACGAGGCAGACGGAGCAATTTACATTCACAGCTAATATATCATCTTGTGACGTCTCGCAAGGGAAGTGTCTGAAGCGTATGTCTGAACGGGAGAGCGAGTCATATAGGAAAAATCCCCACCCATCATTTAGCATAAAAATATGTTTCTTTTTTGCCAAGTCGTTGGACCCAAAGAGTAGGTCCTTGAAGTCACAAGGGAATCAGCGCCTCACGAGTTCTGTTGTCTCTTGTACGCCCGTGATGCCGCTGCCGTCAACGGCTCGGGGAGCAGTAGATAGTGTCGTTGCTTCATGCGAGGGAGGTCGGAGGTTCGATTCTCCTCCGCTTCCGCATTTTTGCATTTCAACTGATTGGTTGAGATTTAAAGGATTCTAACGTCTATACCGCTTCAGAAGTATTTTTTGCGAAATTTTCCAGCCACATTTCAAAGGGACGAGGATGTGATGCCAGAGGTGGTTGGAATGTCAAACGAAGTGTGGATGCGCTTAACCTAACGGCCATCGATACACTATTTAACTCACCTTAGCCTGTCATCTGAAAATTGGTTTGTTGAAAGTTTTCTAAAACCTAACGCCAACAACGTCCGCCGATGCGCGAGTGGTGATCCATCTCCTCACGCTGAAGTGTAATCCACCTTTAGGCAATTATCCTTCGATGGAAGAAATCAAGCTGCCCGAGCGAATGGCCAGCGTACTCGAGGACTTGGAGACACGTCAACTTGAAGCTGACGAAGACGAACAGCTGGAAGTGGTGGAAGAACAGGAAGAAGATTGGAATCCGCAAGATGAACTGATAGACGTGGAGAGGCAAGCAAGCAGTGGACATCTGATAACGTGAGGAGTCTGTACCTTTTATATGCAGGCCGTATTGTAACCAGCGCTTCTGTTTCATGCACTATGTGCCTGTATGTCACTGGTGTTGAACGTTTACACATCATTATGTTGAATAGATTTCTCATTACCTTTTAGTTAAAAAACCGGTCAGTAATAAACAAGTCGCAAGAAAGTTACTCTCCACAGCTGGAAAACGGAAGATGTGTGAAAATGGTATGGACGTCGGGGTCCCCCAAATCTTAACCTTAATCACTTGAAATGCAAAAATGCAGCAACGCAGGAAAATCGACCCCCCCCCCACCCTCCCTCGCATGAAGCAAGTCACTATCCACTGGGCCACGAGTCACTAGACGGCAGTGGGATCGCAGGCGTACAAGAGAACTCAGAACTCAAGAGGCGCCGATTCCATTGTAACTTCAAGGACCCCTTACTCCATAGGTTTAACGACTTGGCAAAAAAGAAACACATTTTTATACCAATTGAGGGTTGGGGATTCTCCCTATATAGCTCGCTCTCCCCGTTCAGACATACGCTTCAGACCCTTCCCTTGTGAGAGAAAACCGATCACCGATAAAAGTATCGGCAGCATCGATCGGTATTTATTGTCTGATCGATCTGTGACATTGTCTTCTGAATTCCAGCGCTCGTTGGAGACGTTAGGACATTTCCGGTGTTTTGTGTACATTCTTCTTCTTCTTCAGCAATTGTCCCGCTTAACTGCTGGGTCCGCTTTCCTGGAATGCTGGCGCCACTTTTCCTGCTCAAATGCTTAATCAGAGTGCAACCTAGCCATCATCAAGTCCTGATGCAGTGTATCAAGCCAGCGCTGATTCGGTCTCCTCGTCGCCGCTTTCCGGGAACCTCGAGGTTAAGGCCAGCTTTTCCAACACTGTCACCTTCTGCGCGAAGAACGGGTCGCACATCTCAGACAAGCTTCGTGCAGCTTCTCAACTATCGGGGTGACACCGAAACCACTGAATGGAGTCGTTTCGCACTCTGTCTAAATGCTTAACTCCGGCTGTCCACTGCAGCACTTTCGTTTCTATTACGCTGAGGCGCCTTTCAATTTCTTTAGTAACGGGTCAGCACCAGGGGTGCGCGTAATTACGAATTACGATTTTACGATTTACGGTGCTTTTTGGCAAATTTTTAACGATTTACGATTTATGACATTTTTTCCTGTAAATCGTAAACATTTCGTAAATGTGATCTTGGGTCCACGGATGACAAACGTCCACGTAACGTGATGCAATTCGGATTATGACGATGTACCCTCTTTTAAAGACTTCTCTCATAACTCACTGCTATTTTCTGTCTACTCTTCTATGTTCTGCTGTGGCACTGTGACAGAAAAACGCAGCTATGTGTATAGGCCGCTCAAGTTCGACTCATCTCTGTCAAGGGTTGACTGTGGAGATTCTCAAAGCGACCTATATAGGGTTGTAGAGCGTTGTCTGGGAAGCACCATAATGGTTTCCAAATTTCCTGAGGACGTCCAGTTAGGTCAAAAATTGCAAGAAACTGTAGCGCTTCAGTACGGCCCAATAACGCAAAACTGACACCTGGAATACCATTGCCGTGCCCAGAAATAATCCTGCAAAAGGTTTGGAGCCTCAATCATTGCTGGAACGAGAGATTTGGCAAATTCCAAATAGAAGAGAGAAAGCTGAGGAGCCATCCATCAGGAAGGCAGCATCGATCGGATGGCCGAGTGGATAGCGCCGTGGAATTGCAGGAGAGTGATCAAGGGATCGATTACGGGCTTGGACTTATGCACGGCTAGCGGATTTTTTGCAGTTTTATTAATGCAGAGTGCATTTCTGCCTCAGCAGGGTACCTGTACGCTTTTCAAATTCGTCTTTAACCACTTCCAGGATGTGGGCCAAGCTAGCTTCTGTCGATTAGAGAGGAGATAGGCCGCTGGCCATTAAACCATGTTTGTCTTGTTGGGGGAAGTTCTCTTCAGATGCTATTCATGTGTGATCACGTGTTTTCTAACAGTTTTGGAAGTGTGTCTCGTAGCGGCCTCATTTGACCGCTCCTCCCTACTCTAGGGGCTTCAAGGGGGAGGCATGGACACTCGTATCCTAGGCACTTCAAAGGCTGAAAAAAAATCCTTCATCGATACCTCGTTTGGAGGGTCATTTGTGGTTCTTATCACAAGTCTGGGATCTGTTTTCGATGTAACAGCGGAATACATTAGGTTAGAGTAGATGTGGATACGGCGAAAAAAAAACAGCATACGCACCACCGTTTCAAAGGTCGCATCTTGAGCTGAGAATAGCACTCCAAAATATGAAAGCCAGAAGCCTATGTTAAATTCATGGCCACCACCGCAATAACATCCATAGGCCTATGGTATACTCCCGTGTGAGGCCTATGTTATACTTCGGCGACGCTGTTGTGGGCGACGTCGGCAACAGTGTTACGCGGGCTACTACGCAGTGCGTAGCAGCCCGCGCAACACAGCGTCGGCGACGCATCGCCGAAGTATAACATAGGCCTGAGTGTCGGTGGACGGGCGTGAATCGTGCCGAGATCCCTCACCTGGCCAAACGCCGCGCCTCACCGCGCGCGTCGTTTGCGGATCGCAGTCAACGGACGATGAGGGGACTGGTATACTTCCCACCCTCACATCTTATCCTGTAATCTACTGTAACAAAAAACGGATCCTATACTCACACCCTAGACGAACATTGACGAAACTTTTTCCCCCTGCAGCCGTGAGAGTGCTTGTGCCCAGTTGTGCAACGGAATCCCCCCAAAGGAGTGGAAGATTGGTCGGTACAAAATAGGCAGCAAAGCGACCAACAACGCGAGAGGGATAAAACATTCCAGTTTCGCTCACAGTTAGTAGAATTAGTAAAAGACGTGAGAAAAGCATTCTCCATAGAAGTACGATGGCCGATCAGCACGTCTTGGTGATGGATCGAAGTAATAGCTGTCGATCATGTTCGTAATGAGGTCATTGCGAGACACACTTCCAAAACTGTTAGAAAAAAATTCAAAGTGATCACACATGAATAACATCTAAAGAAAACTTCCCCCAACAAGACAAACATGGTTTAATGGCCAGCGGCCTATCTCCTCTCTAATCGACGAAAGCTATCTTGGTCCACATCCTGGAAGTGGTTAAGGACGAATTAGAAAAGCGAACAGGTACCCTGCTGGGGCATAAATGCACTGCTCTCTTGCAAGCACAGCGCGCTACCCACTCGGCCATCCGATCGGTGCTGCCTTTCTGGTAGATACCTCCTTTGAATGTGACTTCTCGCTTCTATTTGGAGTTTGCCAAATCTCACGTTCCAGCAATGATTGAGGCTCCAAACCTTTTGCAGGATCATTTCTGGGCACGGCAAAGGTACTCCAGGTGCCAGTTTTGCGCTATCAGGCCGTACTGAAGCGCTACAGTTTTTTGAAATGTTTAACCTAACCAGACGTCAGCTGGAAATTTGGAAACCACTATGGTGCTTCCCAGACAACGCCCTACAATCCTATATAGGTTGCTTTGAGAATCTCCACGGTCACCTCATTGACCTTCCTCGTTAGTATCAGAGAAGAAGCAAGGGCAATAAGTGATAGAAATATAAAATCCTGGCAATGAAACTGGGTTAGCCCTCTTTCTGGTTGCACTGGCGCAACGTCTCACATTGCAGTTGCCTGAAAACACTACTTTGCACAAAAAACATGCAAATTCGCCTTGCATGGTAAGGAATGTGATCGCCTGCTGAACCATACTCTATGCAGCAACCACCGCCTAGTCAACTTGTAGCTTTTTTCCCACATTGTTAAACGGCTCTTTTCTATGCATACGAGTCGAACTGATGCAAAGCCATCAAGGAATATTCATTCATTGGAGGCGGGTTGTGGAATAACAGCTAAACTGCGGGAAAGAGTAAAACGCTATGTTTCGATCTGATTATCACTAGACGTCATGGTACGGAGTGTATTTGCATACAAAATGCGACCTAAGCAAAATTTGAAATTTTTCAAAAAAGTGAAGTGTTTCGACACTTTGGTGTCCTTTTTAATGGTTTGATTTCACAAGGCTAGTAGAGAGCAGGACTGGTCATTGATTAGTTCTGTAATGTTTGGAACTTTCCGAAATCTAACAAGTGCAAGCAAACTTGTGGTCGAAATAACTGCCGAAAGTAATTGCCTGGTATCCTCAAACCATGTCATTTCATTCCAAAAGTTGTGGATGCCTTCAAAAAAATGATGAAGGGTAAAGTCCGGCGTTAGTCAGTTCCTGTTTGTCAAAATGCCCCAAACCTTAGCCACTCAACTGAAATGCAAAAATGCAGCAGCGCGCAAGAACCAAGCCCCAAACTGATCGCATGAAGCAACGTCACTTCCAGTGCGCTCCGAGCCGCTTGCCGGCAGAGGCATCACGGGCGTACAAGACCCCCAAATTCGTGATGCGCCGTATTCCATTGTAACCTCAAGCTCCCCCTACTCCTTGGGTTAAACGACTTGGCAAAAAATAAACGCATTTTTATACTAGCTGAGGGGTGGGGATTCTCCCTATATGACTAGGTCTCCCCGTTCAGACATACGCTTCAGCCCTAACCTTGTCAGTAGGCGGTGCTTGTTGGATTTTTGTGCAAATGCTGTCTTCGTCGAGTTGGTCAGCGATGAAGTGATTTTTTGGCATTGAATAGAACAATTTTTATTGGTTCTGACGCTAACTTGTTGAGCCTGTTTCTTCAAAGTTATAGTTTTGTGTGCAAGCTAAAGCCTAGCTAGGATGATGCACATTTTTTGATTGTCCAAGATTGATTTTTTGACTGCAGTGCAAGCTTTTTCTTTGCGCACCGAGTGTAGGTGTACTAGTAGATAGCGTTTTTGAACAAGCAGTTTGTTTTGATTGGCCTAAACCGCATCCAGCTCGACTTGAAAGATGCTATTTGATTTTCGTAGCTTCCAGCTTAATTAGAAAAGTGTCAAGCTCGAGCTGAAAACGACTCAATAAAACATTTCTCTTCGATTAGCCTTAATATAATATAAGATAATCTAGGAATTCAGATGCATAATAAGTCAGACACCTCTTACGTACGATTTACGACGATTTTTTCGTAATGACGATTTACGAATTACGAAATTTCGGATTTCATTTACGTACACCACTAATCTCAGGTACTTGAATGCCGAAGTACGTGGCAGCTCAATGCTGTTTACTTAACGGAGCTGGACTCACCTTCGTCACTCGTCAAATACTCGGTTTTTCTGACATTAAGTTTGAGTCTAAATCTCTCCAAGCGATCGCACCAAGCTTGTACCTGCCGCTGGAGTTCAATCTTATCTTAGCTAGCGAGCATTACATCGTCAGCAGAAAGCAACGTCCAAGGGACTTGGTGTTGAAGATCGCTTGATATAGGACAATGAAGAGCAGAGGCGAGAGCGCAGACCCTTGATGAACTCCGACAAAGATGGGAAACTCCTGGTGGTGCTTGCACTCTACTCTAGCAAACGAATTGGACGGTAGCTTGTGCAGTCTGCTGTACTGTCCTTCTTCTTTCAAAGCGGAATCGTCGTATTTATCTGCCAACTATCAGGCACCTTCTTCTCCGCAAATACCTGGTTGAAGAACACCGACAGCCACTCAGCTGAGTACCAGGATTTCGACTTCCACAAATCGGCCGCCAGATCACCAAGGCCCGTTGCCTTGTCTGGCTTCATCCTTTTTAAAGCTGGTTCCGTCTCCTCAGCAGTGATTTTCTGAACGGAATCGTACACGGGAGAAGCAGAGAAAATGGCTTGATGGTCAAACTCCACCGTCGAGATTTTTTCGAAGTAGTTGCGGCATCGATTCAATGTCATTTTGCGGCCCATTTGGAGATGACTATTCTCATGGTTGATGCTAAAGAACTTTTTAATGTCATCGGTCTAGTGATGACGAACCTTGGTGAATCAATAAAGAAGTCGCTCACCGTCGAGCGAAGTTTCATGAGTTTCTCTTGCAAGGGCCAGGGCCTTCTTGGCCAATTTTTTCGATTAAGGTACAAGCGCAATTTCTCGGCATGGTATAACCTCTTCTTCTCTCAGACTTCTTCTTTCGTTAGTCCACAGCCATGGCTGCCTGTCGAATTTACGCCGTCTCGGTTTCGTAGTGTCAAGTTCGAAGCACGCAGCATATAGCATGGCTTCGGTAGCACCGCGCCAACAGTCATTCGTCAGTCTTTCTCCTACTGTTCACTTCCCGTGCTCTTGCACATTCTGCTATCTATTTCATGGTGAGAAATAGATGAGTAACGATTGGGATGGATTCAAGCAGTGCAACCAACACTGTGGATATGTCGGCCGTATGCCAAACTTCACAAATGGCGTTCCAGATCCACCGGCTGTTATCGATCGACTTTATCCATTTTGGCTCTAAGTTGGTCTTTGGGAGTGGAAGTCGCATGAATATGTCGGCCGAATGCCAGACTTCACGAAATGGAGGCGGTGTAGATCGACCGGCTGTTATCGATTGACTTTTGTTAAAGGTCTACCGCTTAATCAATATGTTGGCTGGAGAATAGTTACATTCACAGGTTCATCGCAAATAAGAAATAACTGTTTCCACCACTTGGGCGAATTGCCAGAAAGAAATGAGACCGGCCGTAATGGCTGGCCTATTCGTAGGTGCCTGCAGTAAATCTTGTGACCACAAAATTAACGGTGTGATATTTCACCTTTTTAGATAAGCAGGACAGATTTGCTACAGTTTTGCATAATCACCCTCAGTCTTTCATTAGCTGCCGTTAGGCGAAAGCATTGTTTCATGAAAGTTCTTGAACAGTCAGTCAGTCACCAATTCCAAAAATGATCGTTTGTAGTGACCTAGAAGCTAACAGTGGCTCAAGAAGATTGTGTCCCCTTCAAATGTCTTGCAAGCTTTTCGTTTGTTCCTTATGAGCAGCACTTTACAAAACACAAGTTCTCTCTGCAGAAAAATTCGTCTTCAAGCTGACAAGGAATTTAAACGCTTCCATAAGCCCTTTGATCTTGCTATGTGTAAGCTCTACACCTAATTTTTACCATGCACAAGGAGGTTCATGAAAGGCCTCTCGATGCTTGACCTCGTGTTTGACTAGGAAGGGATCCGTTATGTCTTGCTTCCACATTTCTTCTGGACTGTCGTCTATCATGTCTATCATGCCGCCAGATTTTTCATTCGAATTCAAATATTCCAATCGAATATTCGAAAAATCGTGTGTTTCGAATGTATTCGAAACTGAATGTTCAATAAATCGTGTTTTTCGAATGTATTCGAATTCGAATATTTAGAAAAATGACGTTTTTCGAATATATTCGATTTCGAATGCTCGAAAACTCGAAACCATTCGAATATTCGAAATTTTTGCGAGAGCATAAGTATAATGGAGGACCAGTCTTACCTGTGTGGGTCCCGAATTTTGAATCAAAATGGGATGTGACTCATGCGATAGTCGGCGCCTCCTTCCACCTCGCCAAACGCGGCTTTTATTCCAGGGATGTTTGGATATGTTGTCGGCCCTTTGAAATTTCCAAATATCACTGTTACTTGGTGCACCTTTCCGTCATTAATACAAATATAGATGTTCACATTGATTCCTGTCTCATCTGCTGCCGGTTTTCGAGTACTCGACGGCTGTTTATGTTTAACACGTATGAGCAAACTCAGTAGAAAGTTTCAAAAAGATAAACAGCTGATGTACCCAAAATCCCTTATTGTGTTAATTCTTCTGTAACTATTTCCTCAACACAATAGACTTCCCACCATAGTTGGAGCTCTACTGGACTGTCATTTCGTCTTAGTTTTCGGCATCCACTTCGGCCAGCCAGAAAAGGCAGTAGCCATCATTTTGATAGCGTTTAGTGGAGATGCCAAATATTTTCCTGCAATACATGCATTCGTGAACGAGCTCCGTCAAGGTAGAAAAGTCCAGTGCTCAGCTCACGGGTGAGACGGCGCAAATAGGGTCGGGGGAGGGTCACCATGGCCGGCCGCAGCGGGCAGCCATGGCGAGTAGCTGCATACAGCGAATGTAAATGCAGTCTAATCTCCTTGTTTCGATTAAATATCCGTTTTTTATATGCTTTCGAACTGGGCAGGGGAGGGAACTAGGGAACTCCAGGATGTAGGCAATTTAATGTTGACTGCAATCTTCCAGTAATATACTGCCTTCCTAAATTACATAAGAATCCAATAGGTTTTAGGTTTATAACAGGTGCATCCAACAGCAGCGTGAAGAATCTTGCGCTAGAACTTCAATGTACGTTAACTTTCTTAAAGAAACATTTTATTAACTATTGTAATGTTATTTCTTCAAGCAATAAAACTATCAAGATGTATTGGGCAATTAATAATTCCAATATCACATACGAACTTAATAGTTTACAACATGATAACATAAGGGTGTACTCTGCAGACTTCAAGGATATGTTTACTAACCTTTCACATAAAGTTATACTCAATAAGGTTGCTGATCTGTTAAGAATATGCTTCAACAACAGTAATAAAAAGTTTATAGCATGTAATGGATATAAGACGTTTTATACTGATGACACATGTGTAAACAAGTATAGGGTCTACAACAGCTATGATATCATGTATTTGGTAGACTACCTCCTAAGAAATAGCTACAGCATATTTGGTGAAACGGTCTTTAAGCAGAACAAGGGCGTTCCCCAAGGAGGTAATTTCAGCCCATTATTGGCTGATCTTACTATCTCTATGTTAGAGTACGAGTTTGCAAAATCATACAAACCAAGCAAAAATCTTTTTATACCTTATAGATACATGGATGATTTATTGGTTATACATAGTTCTGATGAAAAAGATTTGGAAGAAATTTTAAGAATTATCTATAAAGACATCTTGGAATTAAAGAAAACAAATTCGGACGAATTTAATTGTGATTATTTGGATATTACTTTGAAAGTGATTAACAATAAAATAGAAACAGTGTTGTATAATAAAACGGATAGTTTCAAATTTAAGGTTATTAGATTTCCACATGCTTTGTCAGCTATTTCTAATAAAGTTAAATCAGCTGTTACCTTAACGGAAACTCTCAGAATCGCACATGCTTGTTCAAAATTAAATTATTTCATTGATAAAATTGTTGAATTAAAAAATATACTTTTAAGTAATGGGTATAGCTAGGATTTAGTCATAGCTGGTATCATTAAGTGCATTTATAGGCATAAATTAATTTACTATAAATTTGGGTTTAATGACTACAAGGATAACCTAATAAAGTCCCTAAAAGAAGTACTTAGAGAATAATAAACTTCCTTTTGTATTAACGACTTCGTTTTTATGTGGAAGAAAATGCGCGCCATTGCAAACTGCAGTGGCGCGCCACTTCCCTGACTATCAAACGTCAGTTTTTCAGACTTTTTTACCTAAAAATCTTTTTCCGTAGGTTTACTTTCGCTTTTCCCACTCTTTTGCGTCATCGTTCTTTACTTTCCTAGTAGCCTTACGCTACCCCTAGCTTAGCACTCCTCCTCTTCACTGAAGAGCCACGGGAGGAGTGCTAAACAAAGGTTCGTCTGAGGATAGTGGCGAAACGAACCTGCACACCCATTTTCACATTGTTTATTAACATGGGCGCGTCACTCGAGCCAATCCCTGGAGTCCCTCCCCTGCCCAAATCTGTGGTCTCCTCCGCATCAGCGGAGGAGAGCAAAGAACAGTGCTATGGCATTGTTTTTCCCTTTCTTTACTATCAGTGTATTTTGTCGCTTTATTTTTGTGCTGGTGACACTTTTTCGGAGGTAAACCCACCCCCCCCCCCCCGACCCTATTTGCGCCGGTGAGACTATTCACGAGTCAGTGGATTGCCATAGCGCAGCGCAGCAGCTGCCGGTGCCGAATAATGGCGACCAATGAGCACAAAAAACTGTTTTATCCACAGCGTTAGCGCCTGACTTTACGTTATGCTTCGACTACTTTGCATCTAGATAATACGAATAGGAGGTATTTCAGCAATAACAAAAAGATACTTACCAACACCAGACAGGTTCTTAACGATTTCATCGGTTTGATGATCAGCATTGTCGTTACTCGAATAGGTTATTGGTGATGATGCCTTGTAGCTAAAGAAACCACTTCTGCAGAACATACACGACAGCAAGCTCTAAGAAGACGAACTAATCGGTTGTTCTTTATGCACGAAAACCTTTTTTTAGTAAACAGTGCCACTACAATACCGCTCATAACTAGTGTCGCATTTCGCGTCGCCGACGCGACGTAGCGTCGGCGACGCGAAATGCGACACTAGTTATGAAAATTAGTTAGTGGTTTCCAAAAAAAGTTGTTCGGTGACCTGTATATTTGCCGCGGCGGCCGTCTTGCTCGCTTGAGATAATTACGCCCACAGGATACAGCTCCTTAATTGCTTGGAAACCTACACTCCCGCCGAATTTTTTTTCGGAACGTGGATAGTTTATTTTTGATTTCAAATCTGTGTTCGTTGTGCAATACACATCACTTTGATACCAAGTAAGACTATCTTCCATCAGCTCCAGCTATCCGCCAGTTAGAAAGATAACGATTTTCTTCGAAGTCGCTCCATCCTATCCTAGTTTGCAGCGCTCCACAAGGACAGCCCAATCAACGAGGTCCATAAAGCAATCTAGATGTTCAACCTATCACAATTTCACTCTCTAAATTCTGGACAGCAAATAGATTTTTCTGCCTCAAACGCGCTGCATGTCATTATTTTGTCTTCACTAGTGGACTTTTCTCAAAATGAACCGTCGATAAAACTTTTCTAGTCGCAGCTGAGAAGTCGAGCTTGTCTTGGTGCATATTCGACTTACTTAACTTTATAACAAGATAAATTCTCAAAACAATGGAGTCATGCTTCGATTGGAAACGACATTCAAAACGCGCAATTTCGAAAGAAATTTAGGAGAGGCGCCATTTTCCTGGATAGCATTGTTGTGAGGCTTTTGCCCGAAAATTGACTTAAGTAGTGTTTTCCTTCACAGAATAAGCTATCCAGTGATATAAAATTGTGCAGATCGAAAGTAATAAATATTTACCGTCTTCACCCAGTAGTCGAGCTCAGGCCACCAATGCGACCTAATCCGCCGGACGCCCAGGCAACTCGATGGCGCCTAGGTGCGAGGCCCAGTGGCGCTAAGCCATCTACTGTATACATAGGAATGGGTACAATCAATTAGGATTAGGTGCAACTCCTGACACACATTCTTGATCCTGTCCTTTGCTCCGCCATTCCTATTTCTTCCGATTCTCGTGTTCAGTTTACAACATTTGCCACTAACTCCTATTGTTACGTTTTTCTATTCAGAATGTTTCATTACAATTTTCACTTGTAAAGCAGGGTTGCCTTAGATTAACATACTCGGAAGCAGTTGCGCTTGACATTGCCACACGAAACTAATGCTTCACAAAGATCCTCAAATCCTCTTGAGGCTGTTGCGACTTCGCTGCGTAGTTTATATTTTTCCGTCTCACTAGCTAAGCGATCAGAGATTATCGCAGATGGTACCGAAGTGAATAAGTCTAGTAACGTGCTGGAGATAGACTCATACATACCATTTTCACTGAGGTCGAACTGGACAACTCTAAAGTCAAACTAAACACTTTTAATATCAAATCGACACTTTTCACCTAAAATTAGACACTCTTCCAAGCTAGCCTAGGTTTTTTGAAATTAAAGCAAACACTTCCAAATCGAAAGGAGCTTCCACATCAAAATGGAAACTTTCCGAAGAGGTGAGAATAATTTATTGTTTAAAAAAATTTTAAAATATCATTTCTGTGGACTTTCAACTCACCAACCCAATACTTAAAAACAATGTTAGAAATTTTACAAACTTCTGAGAAAAAATAATTGTCTAAAACTTGTACTAAAAAGCATTTTTAGCGCGAAATCAAGGGATGGCGCCATGTCCTCGTCCAGAACGTCGCGATTTCTATTCGGTTGTTAGCAACATTTCTACATTTCTGTTTGCATGGAGTTTGACATCTGTTCTCGATACGTCAAAAACAACTGCAAAGGGCACACATATCCTTACTTTGATGCTTATGTGATTAGCACTTACACATCAATCAAAAAAAGTCACAAGCTTTTTAGTGGGTGGCTGTTTTTTATGCATTATGATTGCTGACCTGTTACGCATTAAAACAAAATTCAATGTAATACTGTTTCTTAAGAAATAAAATTTTTGCAAAAATATCACTCTCATGCGGGCAGCCAACCTAAAAAATTTCAGACAAAATCACCAAATTCTGCATGAACGAAAATTTATTCTAACCATCTCGGAGTCCATGTACTTTAAAATGGAAGGTCATTTTACTTTAGAAGATTTCGGCTTGCTTTCAGAAGTCTTAGGATAGCTTAGAATACTGCCCAAGTGGACGTAAAAGGTTTCAGCTCGATCTGAAAAATGTCCATTCCAACGTAAAAATGGTATATGCTCTTCCGTAATATGTATCTCACCGCGTCCATCTCTGAATCTGCTGTAACAACAACAGGGTGCTGATCAATATCAACTGGACAGTATTCGTCTAAACCACCAACTGAAGTTAAATAAATACAAACAATCGCTTATACTAGAAAAGAGTTGAAATGAAGATGTGGTTAGAACATTTTAAAGTGGCCTCACACAGTTAGAGTGAGTCATGTACCCGGATCGCATTCAATTTCTAATTCAGTGATTGACGCTGGAGTTCTTAAAGATTGCCCTACCTCCTGCGAGATCATCCTGAAGTGTTACAAATCGCCTTGATGTTGGGATTTATTCTGCAGTACGACAGGGAAATACAACATGCATTCGGCGTAGATATTGTGATAGTGCAGTCCTGTGAAACACTAGTTTCGTGTGGCAATGTCAAGCGCAACTGCTTCCGAGTATGTTAGTCTAAGGCAACCCTGCTTTACAAGTGAAAAATGTAATGAAACATTCTGAATAGAAAAACGTAACAATAGGAGTTAGTGGCAAATGTTGTAAACTGAACACGAGAATCGGAAGAAATAGGAATGGCGGAGCAAAGGACAGGATCAAGAATGTGTGTCAGGAGTTGCACCTAATCCTAATTGATTGTACCCATTCCTATGTATACAGTAGATGGCTTAGCGCCACTGGGCCTCGCACCTAGGCGCCATCGAGTTGCCTGGGCGTCCGGCGGATTAGGTCGCATTGGTGGCCTGAGCTCGACTACTGGGTGAAGACGGTAAATATTTATTACTTTCGATCTGCACAATTTTATATCACTGGATAGCTTATTCTGTGAAGGAAAACACTACTGAAGTCAATTTTCGGGCAAAAGCCTCACAACAGTGCTATCCAGGAAAATGGCGCCTCTCCTAAATTTCTTTCGAAATTGCGCGTTCTGAATGTCGTTTCCAATCGAAGCATGACTCCACTGTTTTGAGAATTTATCTTGTTATAAAGTTCAGTAAGTCGAATATGCACCAAGACAAGCTCGACTTCTCAGCTGCGACTAGAAAAGTTTTATCGACGGTTCATTTTGAGAAAAGTCCACTAGTGAAGACAAAATAATGACATGCAGCGCGTTTGATGCAGAAAAATCTATTTGCTATCCAGAATTTAGAGAGTGAAATTGTGATAGGTTGAACATCTAGATTGCTTTATGGACCTCGTTGATTGGGCTGTCCTTGTGGAGCGCTGCAAACTAGGATAGGATGGAGCGACTTCGAAGAAAATCGTTATCTTTCTAACTGGCGGATAGCTGGAGTTGATGGAAGATAGTCTTACTTGGTATCAAAGTGATGTGTATTGCACAACGAACACAGATTTGAAATCAAAAATAAACTATCCACGTTCCGAAAAAAAATTCGGCGGGAGTGTAGGTTTCCAAGCAATTAAGGAGCTGTATCCTGTGGGCGTAATTATCTCAAGCGAGCAAGACGGCCGCCGCGGCAAATATACAGGTCACCGAACAACTTTTTTTGGAAACCACTAACTAATTTTCAAATCAGTGTAAAGGTGACATTGTGATGATTCCAAATATCCGCATTGCTTGAAAATGCGAGCATTTTGAAGAAAGCTACCAAAAATCCACTTAAGCCATCGCAACTAGGTCAGATTAAACCCTACGTCAACTCCGTTTCGATTTTCGAGATATCCTCAATGAGACTATTTCAATGATGTGGTCAGCGTCCCAGTAATCTCACGTGAACGATTCCGACGCTTTGCGACGCTCCTTCGCGTCGCCGACGCTACGTCGCGTCGGCGACGCGAAATGCGACACTAGTTATGAGCGGTATTGTATAATTGGCTGAAAGGAATATTCGACACTATCGTACTTTCGAGCGCGTGTAGCGCAGTCGAAAAAGGCGCGACTGTCGCGTGCACCCGATACCAGGTTCCTGGTTCGGATTTCCCGCCCAGGCCAACCAAGCCTTCCATCCCTCCGGGGTCGGTGAATTGGTACCAGACGTGTCTGGGAAGGATAAAGCGCTGACTTGTTCATCGGCTGGCCACCGCAAGTCATTGTATGGCCAAATACGCATTCATATCGCCTCCACGACATCCCGTAGAAGTGGAATGCGTGGCGCATCCCAAAGGAGATAGAATAACGCCGACCTTTATCCTTTATCCTTTATCGTACTTTCATCACGAAAGGTTAAGGAGGGGTTGAAAACATCTAGCCCACACTTCACTGAGTTGGATTACTTGGGATGCTAATCACGAATCTAAGATGAATATTTGAAAATTCGGCCCACTACCGGAGTAAGGCTGATGGGGCCATGATCACCGATTTACGCAGGTAGTGTAGCTTATAATTGGATAAAATTTCAAAAATAGATGACCAGCACCCTAAACAACCCCCTTTGGCCGAATCCAGAGGCGAATTTTTTTTACGACTTCCCCACGACCTTTGGAGTATGTATGAGGACGTACTGGACCCGACGCCGATTTTTAGAATAATAGGATCATTCGGATAGTCTTTTCTTCAAATTCCGCATCTTCAGATAATTCAAACAAGGATAATTTTCACTAGGTAGAGCCTTCGATTATTCGGATAATGGTAATTTTCACTAGGCCAAATTTTTGGATATTCCAGATAGCTGATTTTTCTTCGGATCGGACATCGGGTACCCCATTTGGATATCGCCGGATAATGTAGCATAATATTAGGGGGTGGACCAAAAGTAATGAGACACCCCGTGCCGTGTCCACATATCTCGTGGCTGGAGTCTGGTTTCGTGCTTATCGCATTTGTATGTTTGTGTGCTACTTATTGAAGCCCATCTGAGAAGTTACCACTTCCGCCCTTTCCAGAAGCAAGCCAGAACCCCAGTCTGTATCATGCCGAAACCCCGGTCTGACGAGTCGACCTGTTTCGCGCAAATCTCGCCCAATTCCCAACCCCGAGCAGCCTGGGCTCAATAGTCACGCAAGATGAGAAGCACGTCTTCTTCCTTAACCCTGCCGAGCAGCGAGTCTGGGTGAGGCTTGGTAACCTGTTACCAACCTTCGTTCGGCGAGATGTTCACGGCGAGAAGCACCTTTGGAGCTTTTGGGTCTGCGCCCATGGATCGGTTTACCGGAAGCTGTTTCCCAAGAGCACTACGATGAACTCCAAGGCCATGGTGAACGAAATAGAAGAGATGGGCTGGCGACTCGCTCTTATTCATTCGCAGCGCTTCAAGAAGGTCCTCCTCTTCGACAACGCCGCACCCCATCGGGAACAAGTAACCACGGATAAGCTTGGCCAGCTGGGCTACGTTCACATGCCTCAACCACCGTATTCGCCTGACATCTCTCCATGCGACTACCACCACTTCTTGGGCCTACGGGACTTCCTGGTCGGAAGGGACACAAAAACCCAAGGAGTTCTTGACAACCATATCGAGCAGTTGATCAACACCAGGCTCAAGCAGTTCTGTAAGGATGGGATCAGGAAGTTGACTGAGCGATGGCAGCAAGGTCATTGCCCTTAATGGCAAATACATTCCTCAGCATCGTTGAGTTGTAATTGAGTTACAAAGAGATAAAGATTTTTTTCAATTTGTCTCATTACTTTTGCCCCCCCCCCTAATAGATGCAACCTCTTCAATAAGGAATGCATTAAGAGAATATAGCATTTATTAGAATTGTTTAAAATTTGTGCTCACCAAAAACGAATATACTCTTTAAAACTAATAGGAAACCACCGAATACGAAGTATACAACAAAACGCTAAACCGCGTTATGTGCCTATATAGGGTGGGACGGATGAAGCGCCATTTTATAATGCTACCACATATAATACATATGGCAGTCGTGCACGTAAATAAGAATCATCTCAGTACCATCGCTGGTCAGAATTTAGCGTACTTTTGAACGTACAGATGCCATTCTCCAAAAGCTCAAGTATTCCAAGTTTAGTACCTAACCTGAGTTCGGGTGCACATGTAGCTTAGAACGAACCATTATCCACGCCGCACCTGGATCGTAAAAATTTGTACCGCACCTAGGTACCCGAAGAGTGTACACTTCAGAAGCTTGGAATGCTTCAACGAAAGATGTTGCTAGCAACTACTTCATGCATATTCAACGGCTCACAAGTTTGAACAGGGTCAAAGGAGTGTGAATATTCCAAGGCTTTTGAAACGATGCCATTGATGCCGCCTGGCAGCACTTGTTGGTCTACAAGAAACTCAAGTCTCATTATTGCTACGTATATTGGAAAATGTCTTCGCGCTCTGACCACATATCTATTTCAATTTTAAAACAGTGAAGGAAGTATGTGGTGGTGGTGCCTAGCACCTTCTTTTATGCTCCACAGTTTAAGAATCTATGTGTACCAACTGCATTGCATTGAAATAAGGCGCTAATTTTTAGTAATAGCTTTACATTAAATAATTGTGAAGGATCAAGGACGGCGTTCCTCGATCCCTCCTTAGGTGCGTCACGCATTCTACTTCTACGAGGCGTCATGGAGGTGATTTGAATGCACATTTGGCCATACAATGACTTGCGGAGACCAGCCGATTGTAGTACCCCGCGGGAAGAGTGGGATGACGCCGTACTAGATATCACAACAAAACATCAAGTCCGCAAATCATTTTATCGAGGTATGATGAGATCATTACATAACATATTATACATAGACATGAGGGGCCTCAAGGAAGAAGAGTCTTTGGACTGGAGACACTTGATGGCCTGAGGCGTGGAGAGCGCCGATGCGCCAGCGTCGTAAAATATGCTCACACGGGATCGTCTGCCGAGTACACATTGTTTTCGGAGACTCCAGGTATCGGGAATCGTAAACAAGCGAGCGGTGGGAGGTGCGAGTGTTTACGTGTCTATATGATGATCGAGTCAGTGGTTTATCATTCCCAGACAAGTCTGTCACCAATTCACGGATCACGGAGGGTTGGAAGGTTTGTTTGGCCTGGTATCAGGTGCACGCGATGGCCGGTACTCCATAGTGGACAAGACTTTTTCGGTAGAACGCATCAAATTGGCACCGTCAAATTGGGTGTCGGTTGTGCAAGTATGAACAAGCGCTTTATTCGACGCCTAACCTCCAGCAAACATACTTGGGAGGATTACTTGGGACTGAGGATTGGTTTGCTGTTGTAGGGCTGAATGAAATAGATAAACTACTGTCCAGGCTAGGGTAGGGGTGTGGTCCATCCAAGCTGCTCGTGTAGAAACTACTTTCGTCGCTCAGGTGAAGTCCGTAGCTGGGTTCTGTGCTCTTCGAGATCAGTTGCTCTCCCTGAGCTTCCTCTGCGACGAGTCGTTTCTCGTTCTCAGACAGCTCCGAGTCGAAAGCAAGATGCTTCTGGAGCTTCGAGCGAAGATTCGTTGGGTCCAGATACGATTCATCATAAGCCAGCGCAATTACTCATCTAAGAAGAGACTACCTCACATAACTAGTTGAACACCTCACCTGCAGCTAGCATTGATCCAGGTAATAAGTTCACCACAGGTTCGAATGAACTCGTTGCACTTCTTGCTATCACACAGAAGACCTCGACGCCGAGACGCAGACTCGAGCATGGCCGCATGACGCTGCAGAACCTCTTCGCACCTCGCCTCAATGTCTCCACGATACTCGTTGTCGCTGGCGATGAGCTTAGAGGCGTCTGCCTTCAGATGCTCCAGCTTCTCACTTTGCCTCTTGACAGTTTCTTCGAACGCATCATGCGACTTGATGAGCATTTGAACCAATCTGGATCATCGCCGATGTCCCCCTGTTTCAGATGGTTCTCCTTGTCCGCGAGCCATCGCTCACACACCGACGCCTGATCGCACTATTGCAGCCACTCCAGCGCTCGCTGAAGGGAGGCCTTTTCGGACTCCCAAGTCTGTCTGGGTGCGCACGAATGCTCACGATTTTGGGGGCAGGGTAGCCCGTTGCGGCATTTTTGCCCCACATACTGGAGTCCCTTCCCTCCAACTGCAGACCTCACCTAAGCGACGAAAGTAGTTTCCACACGAGCAGCTTGGATCGCACCCATCCTGGAGTCCCTTCCCTAGCCCGGACAGTAGTTTATCTATTTCTCTCATCCCTACAACAGCAAACAGTCCTCAGCCTCAAGTAAAGGCTCGTGCACAGTTCGGCAGCGCAGTGAACCACCTATGTTGTAGCATAGGCGGTTCACTGCGCTGTGCCACAGCGCGGTGGCACCGCGCGGTGAGGGGCCGTGCACACTCACCGCGCAGTGGCACCGCGCTGTGTCACTGCGCTGCGGGAATTGGAGCTCCCATTTTCACCGCGCTGTGCCGTGGTGTGGCGTGTGGCTCGCGGGATTGCGTACCATGCGCGCCTCTGCTGGCAACTAGAGTTGAGCTTTTCGACAATTTTTTTCGGAAGTCGAACAATCGAATAACTCGATTTTTCGCCGTCTTCGAAAATCGAGCAATCGAATAACTCGATTTTTCGCCGTCTTCGAAAATCGAACAATCGAATAACTCGATTTTTCGCCGTCTTCGAAAATCGAGCAATCGAATAATTCGATTTTTCGCCGTCTTCGAAAATCGAACAATCGAATAACTCGATTTTTCGCCGTCTTCGAAAATCGAGCAATCGAATAACTCGATTTTTCGCCGTCTTCGAAAATCGAACAATCGAATAACTCGATTTTTTGCCGTCTTCGAAAATCGAGCAATCGAATAATTCGATTTTTCACCGTCTTCGAAAATCGAACAATCGAATAACTCGATTTTTCGCCGTTTTCGAAAATCGAACAATCGAATAACTCAATTTTTCGCCATCTTCGAAAATCGAACAATCGAGTAACTCGATTTTTCGCCATCTTCGAAAATCGAACAATCGAATAACTCGGTTTTTCGCCGTCTTCGAAAATCGAACAATCGAATAACTCGACTTTTCGCCGTCTTCGAAAATCGAACAATCGAATAACTCGACTTTTCGCCGTCTTCGAAAATCGAACAATCGAGTAACTCGATTTTTCGCCACCTTCGAAAATCGAACAATCGAATAACTCGATTTCGAAGGCACGTTCAACAGAGAACCGAAAGAAGACAGAACAAAACCACAGTTGTGGATGAAAAGGGTTGAACTTAGGAAGACAACTGAATCATCGTTTACAATCCAATTAGAAGACCGGAATAACAAGATACTTGGTCATTTATTTTGCAAGCAGTGGAGATTCTCCAGGGTTGAGCTGCTACCAAAGGAAGGGATTTTCCTCACTTCTACGCGTAATTTGCTATCTGCCACGGGTCCTTCATTTGCGAGTCGATGTCACTAAATTCTCGCATTATCCCATTACCAGCGTCCGTCGCCGGCTTTGCCGCGCCGTACGCTGTACGTGCGGGCCACGTCAGGCTTGCCGGCTTTGCCTGCTTCGGGTAGGGCGGACACGCTGGGAACGTAGCCGAAACCTAGCTAGGGATGCTTCCTCAGCCAGCGTCCGTCGCCGTACGATGGACGTGCGGGCCACGCTAGGCTTCGGGTAAGCGGGCCACGCTGGGAACGTAGCCAAACCTAGCTAGGAATGCTTCCTCAGCCAGTGTCCGTCGCCGGCTTCGCCGGTCCCCTACGCTGGGCGTGCGGGCCACGCCAGGCTTGCCGGCATCGGGTGTATCAAATTTTCTTCAGTACACATATAAATCCGTAAGGTTTGTGAGGTAGCTTCTATCCTATTATGTTCAAGAGTCAGCTCTTTGCTCCTGTTCAGCTCTTTCCAGCTCGGACAAGAAAAGGATACGGATAAAAGACGGCATTAGTCAGTAAATTGATGGAAGAGGCCACCTTTTAGTTTGTGGTTTTCCCTCTTCGTGAGAAGGCCCATGAATGTCGATTTACATCAAAAATCGAACAACACAATTCAATGAAACAACAATGAGTACGACACAGTATTGTTGAGTAACAGTTCCATTTTCGCGCAACACAAAATGCGTGATCTTCGAGCCCATTTCCATAAATTTAACAAAAAAGCGTGATTCTACATATAGTCACTGTACTCGGTTTGAAATTCGCGCCTGGGTTGGTTTTGAAAAGAATGACGACTTTGACGTTCATAGAGCGCGTCTTCCGACGGCGACAATTCGTCCGCAGTTTTAAGGCACGTTTAATGAGGAATTGCTCTGATCTACACATGGTCGACAGAACATTTTCTAATGCACTGCGACCGTGGCGGACGCGACGTTCGGCAACGATCTCGACGAGTTTCCGTATGTTCAGAGGCGCGCCGGCCTACACACCCAGACACTAGCATACTACGCATAGCTTACAATACGCAATAACTAAGGAAACCGATGTAGCACGCCGTGTTCCCGTCGGAGCACGCAATAAGAGAGAGCTTTCAACGATGTCCACACTGCTCGAAATGGCCCACATAAATAGTTTAAGCTAGCATTTCACTGATACATCCATACATCTATTTTGTAATACATCATCACTTTTACAATAAAAAAATTGTATTCTATCACTTGAAAACGTTTATGAGGCTTTTTTTATCAAAATCGTAGTTTATTATCACTTATTATTATCAGTTGAAACAACCAGTATAGGATCAACTATGCGCACAACTATAGTTGTGCTCTCGCAAAATTTTCGACTATTAGAATGGTATCAAATGCCCGCAGTTTTCGAGTGCTCGAATTAAACGTAATCGAAAAGTGGTTTTATGAAGGTTAGGATTCGAATACATGCGAAAAACGCGGTTTTTAATTTTCGAATTCATTATCTAAGTTCGAATGAAAATCATTGGAATATCTGTTCGAATAGGTCATCCGAACAAAACCATACACACTAGACATGAGGATGAGATGGTACCCAAAATCATAATATCGCCATCAGAATCGACTAGGCAGCAGTTTCGTGACGCTGCTTAATGCTCATGAGATTTTCGAGAATTCTCAGGGATTGTAATAACCTAGAAAAATCGGACTTTTACATCCTAGGTATGTTCAACAGCAACCATCAAAATATCGCATTACCTCTAGTTAACTGCTACTTCTATTCGAACTCCCTCTTTAATTCACTATGACGAATCCCTAGATCTCAAGCATTGTTCGATTTCGAAATACGTTCTAACAAAACTTTGCGATTTTCAAATTCGAACCCTCCAAATGAAATCGCAGATTGATGATCGCGAAAAAGCATTGTTTGAATATTGTTCGAAATCGAACAATGTTCCAACAATGTCAAGAGTCGGCCGCCAGAAACCTCGAAAGGAAATCGCAAATCGTTCCCGCCATTTACCGTACGCGCAGAAGTGGAGCGAGTTTGAACGTGGGTTTCTCGGGGAACGGAGACGATCCATACTCAGGCGACCTACTCTTGATATTGTTCAAACATTGTTCGATTTCGAACAATATCCGAGCAATACTTTTTAGCAATATTCGATTACGAACAGTATTCGAACAGTGCTTTTTCGCGATCTTCGATTTCGAACAATGTTCGAACAACGTCTTCTTATCTTCGATTTCGAACAATCTTCGAATAATGCGTTTCCGCGAAAGTCGATTTCGAACAATGTTCGAATAATGGTTTTCCACGAAAGTCGATTTCGAACAATCTTCGAATAATGGTTTTTCGCGAAAGTCGATTTCGAATAATGTTCGAATAATGGTTTTCCGCGAAAGTCGATTTCGAACAATGTTCAAATAATGGTTTTTCGCGAAAGTCGATTTCGAACAACGTTCGAATAATGGTTTTTCGCGAAAGTCGATTTCGAATAATGTTCGAATAATGGTTTTTCGCGAAAGTCGATTTCGAATAATGTTCGAATAATGGTTTTCCGCGAAAGTCGATTTCGAACAATGTTCGAATAACGGTTTTTCGCGAAAGTCGATTTCGAACAATGTTCGAATAATGGTTTTTCGCGAAAGTCGATTTCGAATAATGTTCGAATAATGGTTTTTCGCGAAAGTCGATTTCGATCAATGTTCGAATAATGGTTTTTCGCGAAAGTCGATTTCGAAGAATGTTCGAACAACAACGATTTACGATTTTCGAGTAATCGAGCGATTAATTGTTCGAAATCGCTCGAACAATTATTCGGTCCGATTAATCGAGCTCAAGTCTACTGGCAACCTTCCAGCTACGCAGCGCTACCGCACCGCGCCGACGTGGGGGATGTGGCAAAAAATGAACCTCTCAGCGCGGTGCCACAGCGCAGTGAAACTGTGCACGAGCCTTAATCCTGAGCATGTCTCAGACACTCGGAGCCGTCAACTACCGGCGAAAATGACGAATACTGACGCAACGAAGGACCTATCTGTTGTGCGAGAAGTGTTTATATTAACTTGTTGGAGCACAGCAACTAATTGTTGTGGCTTTTACTATACGTTTGCCGTGAATAAAGAGAATGTTATCAAGCCGGCTTAGAGGTACGTACCGTTGTATAACTTTTGACTAGCACCTTTAAACTCTTGTATTGACTTGGTGTCAGTACAAGAGTTTAAGATCTTATTTCAATGTTTACAATTAAGCGGTGAGCGAATTTATCTGGCCACGCAAACCTTCTCTCCTCGTCCTTACTTTGCTCATTGTTCTCATTGAAGGACGTTAATATCCCATTTTTTCTCCCATATAGTACCATTATTCTTACTTTGATGAGTTCTTCGTATCAGTCTGGGCGCAGTAAGAGTTTGGAATCATTCTTAATATGATGAGGGTTTGTTCACTATTTTAGCGCAATCCTAGAGTGGGATTGGGTCACCGCGAGGGACGTGGTATATTCTGTGTCACCCTAAGCTGAGTAATGAAGATATCCAAGCCTAGGACGGGGTGGCCCCTCCCCGCAAATCCGTTTTGCGCGCAGGCTTTTACTGAGAAAGTGAAAAGGCAGAACTTTATAAACACTGATGTATGACAGTCTTATTGGAAGGAAGAAAAATTGAGATAATAATCTTGCTATGAGAAAATAATGCCAAATGGGGATAGGAGGAAATGTTTACGTGGTAAGAGAACTTCGTTCTTAAAAGGGAATGGAATATCCGTTTCATGTTTACTTTTGAGGAGCATCTGAGTACGTTACCGCAAAACGAGTAGAAGACAGCAAGTTTTTGACGGCTTGGGCTTGGCTTTACGATCACCACCGATACAGCCGAAAGAGTGGTAATAAAGCTAGATCTTTTTATAGGTAGTAATTAATTTGCCCTAAGCAAATGCTAGACTCAATGAAGCGAGGTTGATCTACGCTGCTCATGGAACTATACAGGATGTGTCCTCTATCCTTCACGCATATAACTTTCAGTGAACAAAGGACCCACTGGTTAGTTCTCATTACATTTTGAGGTTGTGAAAATTTAAAGTTAGTCACGCTGCTAGCCAATATGGTATTGCAAACAAATTTGTTTTTTCTAATCTTGAAATGGCAGTTTTTAAATAGAAAGTACCGCCGTAGTGAAAATGCATAGCTATATTTAACGGGTTTCTTTTAGGTGCTGGGACTATCTGTTCGATAACGGTAGCATAGAGTATAAACTTGATTTCGTGACATCTTATTTAAAGGATCTGAGGTTTTTGAACACTTCGGAAGATTTAGCAAGTACATTTTTCTCTTACACTATCACATTTAAGTGTAGAAATCATGTATGTCTACTTAATTCAGGAGAGGCGTACGTGCTGAAAGGATCGAAGGTGGCAAATTGTGATGGTCTTTAAAGGAGTACTCACGGCTACTTCCTTACTCCTAGATTTATTGTGTTCGTAATTACTGTTAGACTTTGTGGACAAGCATTATATTTGTCAGTGCCTCCTTGTCTAATGTGCTTTTCGGAAAGATGCGTGTTATTTTCAAACATGGAAATAAAATTACATTTGGTAGTCATGTGTATCAGTCTCATTCTGACATCGAGAAGGTCACAAGAAGGCAGAGAAAGCGCGCTGATTCGGAATTCTGGCCATCTGCTGGCGCAATTCCGGTCACCTATCGGCGATTTGCTGGCGACGAGTAGTTGCCCTTCCAGTTCACCAGAAACTCGCCGACAGATGACCGCTGCGAATGTCTGAGGTTTGCTGGAGGTGAGACGTCGAATAAGGCCTTGTCCGTACTTGCACACCCTACACCCGATTTGACGGTGCCAATTTGATGCGTTCTACCGAAAAAGCCTTATCCATAGGGATGCACTCCACACGCGTAACATTAAATACCAGGCTAAAATCAAGGGAAGCAAACGACTGCAACTCTCATAGCGATGCGCTGCGGGTTTAGCATGGCTATTGCGACTCATGAACCTCAGCTAATAGGCAAGCCGCCAGAGCTGGAATCAACTCATATGACCAAAAAGGTGTTGGATTGATCAAAAAGTCTTGCAACACATTACGCTACTGCCTCTTAAATTTGTTAAAGCTCTTAAAGTATTGATCTTGTGTGGTAACGTCACAGTACATTCTCTAAGCTTCCTCAAGCGTACTATATAAGGCCTCGTTGAGTACGAATACAACAACAATGTCAACGATAAGCAGCAGCATCCTACGATCTATCGTCTACTACGAATTTCTGCACGGCCATTCCGCAAGCACTGCAGCCTCCAACATCTGCGCTGCATTCAAGGAGGAAGTCATTCACTATTCCACAGTGGCCCGTTGGTATCAGCGCTTCAAGGCTGGAGATATCTCTCTCGAAGATCGACCTCGTTCCGGACGCCCATTTGTTGGACTCAGAAGGCATGCTTTACTGGGAGTTGCTGGATAGTGAGTCCACAGTCACAGCAACTGTCTACGCTACCCAGCTCCAGAGCTTGGCCGACGCAAGGCGCCAAAAACGTCCAGAACGAGAAAATGTCTACATGCTGCGTGCGTCCTGATGTCGCAAAAGTGAGTCGCGAGAAAATCCAAGAGTTAGGTTGAGAAGTTCTGCCCCATCCATCGTACTCTCAAGACCTTGTTCCTTCTGACTACCACCTGTTCAGAGCTCTGAAGCAGCATCTTCGAGGTAGCGATGATCAACGTCAACTGGAAATGGAGGTTTCTGAATTATTTTCCCCACAGCCCTCGGAATTCTGGCGGAAAGGAATTGGAAGGCTGCCTGAAAGATGGGGCAGAATCTTAGACTTGGATGGGGAAATATCGTGGGCTGAGTTTTTGTTTTAGCAAAGAGGGACAAATTTGAATATTGTTGTGCTAGTGTTGCAAGACTTCTCGATCAACCTAATAGAAAGCTTGATATGACATGGCATAGAATTTAAGCAGTACTTCATGTTCGCTGAGTTCCTCCCAATGGCGAGTTAACCTCCTTTGATCCGATTTTATCATAACATCGCAATTTTGGAAGTTCCGGATCTTCGGATCATTTGGGTGAGGACGACTTTTAATTGGAACGATTTTCGGATGAGCCATTTAAAGCCAGTCGAGCCGCACTTTGGACAACTCGCACAGCAAATGCCGTGTCTCATATTCGGATAGCATGTTTACTTTGAGTCATTATAATACAAGAGTGCTGAATATTCAGTTAAAAACAAAAACGAAACGATTCCTTACTCAATAATAGTCAATTCTATGCCCTCATTTTTGTACACTGTTTTCCGCTGAAAACTGTGTGCTTGGGATGACCCTGGAGTGAGCAAAACGGCTACTTCACTGATGCAATTAAACGATCATTGTTCGACAAACTTTATTAATAAGATGACGTTCTGTCTCAGTGTCAATGTTTGGTAATGTCTCCAAACAAGCTGTGTTCGATGTTGAGCATTGTCGACGTACGAGACTTATCGCCCACGCCCCTCTGTCTTTTGGCCGACCAGCATCACATTCGAAATTCTCATAAGTAAAAACTACTACATTAGCTTGTCACGGCCCAACAATGTGCCCTCACATCGAGTGAGTTCCTGCTGCACTAACGTTAACGTTCCAACACATGCCAAACCTAGCAGAATACCTCGTACACACACTCCAAAGGCGGTGGTGGAACGGAGAAGTCGAAGACGATCGGGGGCGACTCGAACGTCGACATCACCGACATCCGCTTTCTGATGGCAACCCGGCCGCAATAGTTCGGCAAATGGCGACTGTTCTCAGACACTTGTTGCGTCCGAGCCGCGTCCCATTACCGTCTCGTGAATTTCCTACATCGCGGACGGGACGCTAGTCGGACGCGGACGGGACGCTAGTGGAACGCGGGCGGGACGCTAGTCGGACGCGGCTGAGACGCAAAATGCGGATGAGCTCGCGCGGATTCGTTGCGTCCCACTGTGCCATGTGCTCTTGTGTCGGACGAGGTTCGCATGTGGGTCAACAACTGCCGGCTTGACGCGTACTTCGACGTTTTTGACGCCTCCGGTGGCTCCGGAATTCACCGTTAGAGCGATATGACGTCGGTACCAGCTCCACTGAATATTATTGTGCGACAACAGTTTAATAGCAATTTATTATGTTGTTCTCTAGTGCTATACCACTAGTACTGTTAATACTATGAAACACTCCAGCAAATCTATTGTTTTCCAGCACGTTAGAAGCAATCAAAGACAGTTCCTTGAGGTCAAATAATGGACATCTCAAATCATTAGCAAACTATCCAAGTTAATTCTACACTTGTCCAATTATAAATTAAGTGAGTGTCTAGTTTAACATGAAAAATGTCCGGTTTAAAGCGAAAAATGTCCACTATGAAGTGAAAATATACGTATACTAGACACTGGAAAACAATGAATTTGCTGGAGTGTTTAATAGTATTAACCGTATTAGTGGTATAGCACTAGAGAACATTATAAGAAAGTGCTATTAAACTGTTGTCGCACAATAATACTCAATGGAGCTGGTACCGACGTCCTGTTGGTCTAACGGTGAATTCCAGAGCCACCGGAGACGACGAAAACGTCAAAGCACGCGTCAAGCCGGCAGCTGTTGACCCACGTGCGAACCTCGTCGATCGAGGTTTCCTCGTTCATAAAGTATGCACGGTGTTCAGATCAAAATCTATCTGAAATATCGCTATCACTTCGACGTGAAAACTAACTCCCGGCTAGATGGATCTCTTGCCTTAGCAATAACAAATGCTCGCAATTGCGTAGTTTTTGTACAACTTAAAATTCGCTAACATCTAGGTTCTGCTGCGTACTTTAATGGCATAAAGCTGTTTTCCGCGCGTTAGTCTTAAACACTCTCTGGATTGTCCAGTAACGCCATCGGCTTGTGCTGTGCAGTACTCCTGCCCTCAGGTTGCTCCTCCTCATGTCCGACAGCTTGTGTTTCCGGATATCGTTGACACGCCTTCCGAATCCGGACACCAGGTTTCCCCTCACTCGTTTCTTCTTACTGGATCTAATTGTTGGTCCGCCCTTACTGGTCTTCCCCTTCCCTGCCTTACCTTCCTGGTCCCAACTCCTGGCCCACTTCCTTGTTTCCACTATTGACCCTCTACATACTGGTCTGTTCTTGATGGACTCCCCGTCCTGGTCCCTCCTCCAGGTTGTTCCTTTCCTTCCTAGTAGCTCTCCTGGTCCACGCTAGGGGTTCCCCTTACTTCCCTTCTCCGCCATCCCTTAGTGGTCCTCCCATGCTTACGGCAGACGTCGATGACATGTATTCGGAGTCAGGACGCCCAGAAACGCGCGCAAAGGCCGCTGTGTGGGAAAGGCTGCGCTTCCTCTGCTATGACAGTATCCGATGTTGAAAGGCACATTTTGTCCGCGCGGAGGCGTATCTCACGCAGGTTTGACCACTCAAACGTCATCCAAGGCTAACTCAATTATATAGTGGTAGATATCCTGAAAACTCACGTGTATTACACCGAGGACATCTGAGGTTACCGGCTGATATACGAGGTACTGAGTGGTTAACAGTCTTGGTAGGAAGACACATGATTGCCAAACTACATTGGAAATGGCCAACCTCAGTTCACCCCTAGGGTAGAACATAGCAGTGCTGTCTAGAATCGTTAATTTCGTGCAAAACAGAACGTATAGGCCTGCCGTACAAGGTGACCTCCTCCCTTCCGAGCCGCTCATCTCCGAAAAATTCGAAAATGAGAAACCAAAACGTCCAACCCCTCAAAAATCGATAAGTCGGACACCCGAAACCGCTAGAGGTGAGTTCAGTTCACAAGAAGCCAGACCGGACGCGCAGAGGGGACGCGGATGAGACGGTAACTTCCGAAAACTTCTCTTGTGGGAAGAGGATGGGACGCAAGAGAAGGTCTCACCACGAAAACTACCTTTGTGGGACGGAGCTGGTGCGCAACGCCGCTAATAGGTACGCGGATGGGACGGAACAGCTGTTATGGGACGCGGCTCGGACGAGTGTCTGAGGTTGGCAAAGCGCCAGCAACGCGGTCGTTTCCGCGCATCATGGCAATGGAGCGCGAAATGGTTCCTTCCTTGCGTAAAAGGCTGGCGAGCAACTCGCCCTGTTTGCCCTGCTACGGCTGCCCGCTGCCGTTTCCTAGCACGTCTAAGGTCACTTGCCGTTGGAGCGCTATCTGCAGTTGGCAAAAGGAACCTGAGGGCCATCTAGGCGGCTCGTACTAGAACCACTGTCATCGCCCAGCGGAAAGTGCACAGTTGGGTTCTACGTTCTTCGAGTGCACAACTAGGCATGGGAAGGGAGTGCGTGATGTGGTCCACTTAGGCTTCTCGTGTTGCTAACATCGCCGAGTGGGGAGTGAATAACTGCTGCATCGCTCTTGCGTGGCGCTGAGCCTTGCAGTTCTCACAAAGAGTCAAGTCATGAAAATTCTGGTGCAGGGGACATGTCCATCTTCTCTGTCTAGGCTCAATACTTCATGATAGTTTTCGTTAGTGTCTATACCACTTAGAGGAGTCAACTATTCTGGGCTGACGGTGGCGACGCCCGTTTCTCCACGTGGTGCCGCTGGAAACTGCTCGCTCTGTGAGCTAAGCTAAGCACGGACAATCGAATGCAGGCGACAGGCCCTAGTGACAGGCCGGCCTACAAATATTCTGTGTCACACATATGATTGATGGCGCTACAGAAAGTCCCGTAACGTAAGCAGGACCCGCGTGGCAACGCTGAATGTGGGTAAGTTGACGAGCCGCTCGTGCGAGTTGTTGAAGCACTGGAGCGTAGAAGAGTTGATTTCTGTGCGGTGCAGGAGACGAGGTGGTCCTGCCGCAACTCAAGGGACATAGGACGTGGCTTCAAGGCCGTTCTGTGTGGAAGTCCCAGGACCACCAGTGGTGTCGGAATAATCGTCTCCGAACGATTTCGTGACTCGATTGTAAGCGTTGAGCGCTTTGACGATCGATTGATGAAGATCATTGTCGCCGCTAAGGAGCGACTCTACCACTTCTTCTCTGCGTATGCTCCGCAGACTGGCTGCTCCGATCAAGCCAAGGATGAGTTTTGGAACCTGCTGGATGAGAAGACAACAGAGGTACCGTCGAAAGATGTCATCATAGTCGCTGGTGACCTTAATGGGCACGTAGGTGCTACGAAAGACGAGTACAGCTGTCATGGTGGTTTCGGATACGGATCACGTAACGCCGATGGTGAGCGCATTCTTGAGTATGCGGAATCGCATAGTCTCACCATTGTAAACACCGTCTTCCGAAAACGCGACTCCCACCTCATCTCATATTATAGTGGGAGCTCCAAGTGTCAGATAGACTTTCTGCTTGTGAAGGATCGTGACCGGAGTCTTGTCACAGACGCGAAGATCATGCCGTATGAGACGGTCGCGCCACAGCACCGACCGCTGATCTGCACTTTGAAGATCGCCCCTCCGAGGCTGAAGCAGGTCGAGCGATGCGGTGCAGCAAGAATCAAGTGGTGGCGAATGAGAGAGAAGGAAGCAGCTGTGATTTCTCGCGTGCGGTTACCGACAGTCACGACTGTCGACGAAACTTGGAAGAAAACGACTCGACGCGATTCGTCAAGCTGCACAGTCGGAACTCGGCATTACGAAGCCTGGGCGACGGAAGATCGACAAGCAGGCATGGCTGTGGACAGATGACGTGAAAGCAAAAGTGCGAGAGAAGAAGTCGCTTTATCACGTGTTTCTCGGCGAAAAGACGGCCGATAACTGGCGGAAGTACCAAGAAGCGAGGAAAGCTGCAAAGAAGGCCGTGGCTGTTGAAGACCCACTCACTATGGAGATGTCAACGAGAAGCTCGAGTCACGCGATGGCGAGCGGTATCTGTACCGGCTTGCTAAGAATCGCCATCGGCAGACCGAGGATATTGAGAAGTTTTTCGGCATCAATGATGAGAACGGCCATCTTCTGACGGACCGCAAGAAGGCATTGAAGCGATGGCGCGACTACTTTGAGGAAATCTCTACAGTAGAATTTCCTCATCCAGCCATCCCTTCCACGGCTCCAACCCACGGCCCCGTTCAGAAGATCACCGTGGAGGAGATTGAAGCGGCTTTGAAGAAGATGAGGCCAGGCAAAGCGACTGGTCCAGATGACTTGCCAGCTGACTTATGGAAGTCGAAATTCTGGTACTCTGCTGAGTGGTTGGCCAAGTTTTTCAACCAGGTTGTAGCGGAGAAGAAGGTGGCTGATGTTTGGCGGGAAAGTACGACGATCCCGATTTGGAAGAAGAAGGGCAGCCCTGCAGACTGCTCAAGTTACCGTCCGATTCGGTTGCTCTCGCACATCATGTAGATCTTCGAGCGAATCCTCGATAGCCGAATTCGCGAAATCGTCAAGCTTTTCAGCAATCAGTGCGGCTTCGTGGCTGGTTGTGGCACTATCGATGCCATACATGCCGCCCGTCTTCTGGTAGAGAAGCATCGCGAGAAACAGAGGCCGGTGCATCTTGCCTTTCTCGACTTGGAAAAGGCCTTCAATCGCGTACCGCGTGATGTTATATGGTACGCCCTACGACAGCACGGTGTTCCCGAAGAACTTGTAGAGTGGGTGCGAATGCTATACTTTTGTCCAAGAGTCGTGTGCAAGCGGGAGCAAGAACCTCGACGGAGTTTCCCATCTCTGTTGGGGTGCACCAAGGATCTGCGCTTTCCCCACTCCTCTTTGTTGTCGTAATGGATGCCATTACGCGAGATCTTCAGAAACCCGTCCCTTGGACGTTGCTATATGCTGATGACGTGATGCTCGCCTGCGAAGACAGTGGTGAGCTCGAGCGAGAGGTGCAAGCTTGGTGCGACCGCCTGGCCACGTTCGGACTCAAATTGAACGTCAAGAAGACCGAGTATTTCACGACTGACGTAAATGAGTCCGGCTCCATTAAGATTAACGGTACTGAGCTTGCACGCACTTTGGTGTTACCTAATACCTGGGATCAGCAATAGCCTCTGATGGCAGTCTGATGGTTGAAGTGAACTCACGCGTGAGTGCAGCTTGGTCGAAGTGGCGCTCGTTGACTGGAGTACTCTGCGACAAGAAGATGCCAGAGCGCTTAAAGTCGAAGATCTACAAAACCGTCGTCCGGCCGGTACAGAGCTGAGTGTTGGCCAGCGACCAAGGAAGTTGAAACGCGCCTCAGCGTCATGGAGACGAAGATGCTGCGCTGGACGGCAGGAGTTACGCGCATGGATCGCATCCGAAACGACGCTATTCGGCAGAAGTTCGGTGTCGCGCCGATAACTGACAAGATGCGCGAAGCTCGCTTACGATGGTACGGCCACGTTCTGCGTGGAGAAGAAGAGCGTCCGCAAGATAGGCCTTAACTTCGAGGTAATAGGAAAGCGGCCTATAGGGCGACCGAAGCAGCGCTGGGCTGATACGTTACATACGGACTTGAAAGTAGCTGGTGTCCACCCCGATCTAGCGCTGGATCGGGAAAGGTGGCGTCATGACACCAGAATAGCTGACCCCGCCACGAAGCGGGACAAACGCTGAAGAAGAAGAAGAAGAAGAAGAAGAAGAAGAAGAAGAAGAAGAAGAAGAAGAAGAAGAAGAAGAAGAAGAAGAAGAAGTTAAACTACTGAAAAACTTAATATCTCATATAAAGGCTTAAAAAGTAAAAATTTTCTGACAAATGGGCCGTATGGATTGCGCCATGCACTCGTCTGAAACCTTGCATTTTATATTCGATTGTTTTTTTCGCTTGAATGATTGTTATAATTTCTCCACAAAGTGGAAGTTTTGATTGATGTGAGCTTCTTTAAAGGTTCGAGGGTTAAAAACACACGACGACTTGCGAAGAATGGAGGGTGTCCTAAAAAATTTATATACTATTTGAGTGGTTCTAACATTGTTCTAGTGAAGCTTGTGAAGATGTTTAACAACGACATGAAAGCACAGTGTAACAAAATTTCTGTGGCATGCAAAAAGCCAAGATTGCGCCATGCTCCCGCCTGGAACATTGCATTTCAGACTCGATTAATTTTGCATGGGCTGACTGCTTGTTAAAATCCTGTTATTACTTGGCCACACTAACCTGTGCTGTGCCTCTTTTAACGTTTAGAAATTGACAACTACGTGAAAGACACGTGACATGTGAGTTTATTGACTATGCAATTTATCGCTTTCGCTATCGCTCTAATAACCCTCTCTACATATCTACGCCCGTAACGAAAGTCAGGCCCAGCTCTAGGCTTTTCTTCGAAGAGAAGGAGTTTATTCTGAAGTCCCACTGGAAGTTCGAAAACACCGTCGAAGTGCATAGGTGATTCAGCTACTTCACTATAAAGTCCATTCAGAGAAGTAATGAACGGCGGTAAGCAAGGATTGATTAATAAACATGTCCTACCTCTGGTCGGGTTGCACCCAATCCGCACCCCTTCCCGGCCGATGCACCAGTAATTTAGCGCTTGGCTCTGCTCGGTTTGTAGGTGTGGTGGTTCAGTAGATCATCCTCAAACTTGGGTAATTAAACGTTTATAATTAAACTACATAAATAAATTACATAAATTATTCACGAATATACAAACAATAGAAAAAAGGGTAAAAATTCTAATAGTTTACCTAGTGCCAGCTTCCTTGTTATAGTGCCTTGTGCGTAGTGGGGGCTTTTATCGTGCACTTTACCTAAACCTATTAAGAATAGCATAGAGGAGATACAACGATACCAGGAATGAGAAAATGAGAGAAGAGAAAATGTTGTGCACAATCTACAGCCTGCTTATATAGAGCAACGGATCAGATAACAACGGTATGTGACACATAGAGAGCTCGAGAACGGCGAACATTCCAAAACATTCACATCGAGACGTTACAAGTGATCAATAATTAGAAATACTGAAATGAAGATTCAGTATACCCCTCGACGGAGACGCCCTGACACTGATAGCGACGCCCTGCTACGGGAGTCACGTCTACATCGTCCCGACCGTGAGGTCGCCTGCCGCCAGCTGCCTGGAAGGGAGCCGTCTGCCTTCTCACCCCACCCCTTCTCTACAATCCCTATACTCTATGCATTCTCATAATAAAGATACCTACAGAGCCTAGACTATACCGAGGAACAGCTATCCCGTCGGATTCATCGGATAGGAGGAGTAATTAACCTTTTAATCTGATATGGAGGTTTCAAGGAGATTCTTAGGCTTTAGGTTTATTTGAAAATAAAACTTTTCTTTATTCTTTAGGGGAGATTGATAACAAAAACGATTTTTTTCAAATAACTGATTTATAACTAATTACCCCTCCCTTCCCGCTGACACCCGATGGCCCACGTCTCACAACCGGATGGGTGAGTACTTTAACGTAGTCCCTTGACTTTTTCTAATGCAGTCGACGCATAGAAATATTGTATATATATTAAATATATTTATTCAGTAAAAAAGTTATTCAGTTAAAAATATTTATTCAATTAAATATATTTTTTCAGTGAACCTTTTACATATTGGCAATATTATTAGTTCTGGCGACGAGCTCCCACATTTCACTGTTTCAAAAAAATAAAGATATTCATATGTTTGAATACGTATGAAAATCTATCTATGATTTCGGATGCAACAAGGTAGTTCTCATAATTCTAGGAATGCTGCCGTCATGCGCAAACGCCGTGAAACGCCGTGAAACGTAACGTAAGTCACCATGAAACCGTGAACACTGTGATAACGTTACATTTTTCTCTTATCATTAATTTTGTTCATACAACCCTAAGCTAAAATTCAAGCTCACAAGCTTTTTCTATTTTTTTTGTGAAATGGAACTCGATCGCCGTATAGTCGACTTTAAAATTTAAAAAATGCCACGGCCAAGGCAAACAAAAATTATAAGTGCCTTACTTTTAAAAAGTATAGACACACCAGGGCATATTCAAGTTACCGCGCGGGGGTGAGGGTCTGAACTTAGTAAAGCCATAGCTAATTACGGCGACCCATGCCGCAACGCAGCAAAGTCGGCGGCTCTACCTGCCGACTTGCCTCGTTAACCTAGTCCCGTTCGCGCTCTGGCTTCCACATATGTGACTGTGGTCAGTGGTGACGTTGCACCGCTGATCACAGCGCGGCGGTGTTTGCCGCAGCCGCGATATTGCACCACGTGAACCACGCAGCAACAGATAACAGGGACCTAGCTGGCACACAATCGGCTGCGGCAATTATCTGCCTCCTGGTTGACTGATGCACCAAGCTGGCACACAGTAGTTCCGACCCGCGCCGATAGCACGTCGTAAAATAGGACCCGCTCCGTGGGGTCACTACAGAACCACGCTTGCCACTCACTACGCAAACATGACCGGAACGCAAAAGCCCACCAGACTCTCGTTTCGTTGAGGTAGCTCCGAGATAACAAAACAAGAGATCGAAACAAGTTTTATTAATAAACTAGCGAGGACCCATGGTCCTAAACAGAGGGGCTATATAGGACTTCGATCCGAGACTGCCGTCCTCGGCATGCCCGGTACTACCCCTCGCACCAGCTCCATCTGTCACTGGAGCGTACTCCTCGCCATATAGAGCGTCATAGCACCCTCGCACCAACTTCACGAGTACATTGCTTTGCTGAAACAAGAGAGACAGCACATGAAACAACCGTTTTAGCTTTATAAACGCTTACCGCAACCACGTCTCTGAAGAATCTCCGAGTCTCTTTGAGACGAAAGCTAGCACGCTGGGAAATATATTCCGCGTGCCTATGGATTCGCTCTACCCGGGCTAGATCGCGATTCAGCTTTCGGAGCGCCGCATTCCGCTTTTCAATAAGACGGCTCATCACCTCGACAATAACGTCACAGTCGACGCAGCGACTTCTCTTAAAAAAATATTTTTTTTAAAGTTCTCTTTGAGGAATCTTAATTTTTTTGCTAATTACTTACAGCAAATCTGTGCGTGACAGATAAACACGGCACGTTGGTGCAAAACTTGCAGGAAACAATGGACACCTTTAAAAACGGAATTAGACAAAAACACAAGGAGAATATCCGTTGTATATTCCGATTGAACAGAATAAAATGGATTCCAACCATTCTTCATTTTCTTTCACCTAGAAACGCGCAACAAAAGCTTTATTTCAACAATCACAACTGCCAAGGGTCTTCCACAGGAGAGGTTGGACCCGATCTCTGCGCATTAATTTCTTCCATATCAGCAGGTTCCACGAGGGAAATTGGACCCAATCTCTGCGCATTGAACTCATCCTTGTCCAAAGGAGTGCTCGCATACATGTCCCCATATGCGAAGAAGAGGAAGTTGTCTTCTTGAATTATCTCGTTCATCACCTAAATACAAAACACAGGCTTCAGGAAGTCTATAGTTTTGTATAAGTAGAGAATCAGGATTGAGAGCCTTACCTTCTGAGCTTCCACGAACTCGATATCTGCTTGCTCCTGCATCCTTCCTCTTCCACCTCCTCGAAAGCCGTCCGGTAAATGAACCGTGGATCACACCCTCACATGTTCCTCCTATAGTCGATAATTCAACATATAGCTTAAAGCTATAGCGTAACTAATATGTAGTTCCTTAACCTTTTGCTGTATATCCGACATTTCGTTCTCTCGGATACCTATCGACTCTCAAGGCGAACATGATGTTCTCAAGCTCGAGGACGAGCTTACTGGAGGAATGGAGATGTCGGGTTGCACCCAATCCGCACCCCTCGACGGAGACGCCCTGACACTGATAGCGACGCCCTGCTACGGGAGTCACGTCTACATCGTCTCGACCGTGAGGTCGCCTGCCGCCAGCTGCCTGGAAGGGAGCCGTCTGCCTTCTCACCCCACCCCTTCTCTACAATCCCTATACTGTATGTATTCTCATAATAAAGATACCTACAGAGCCTATACTATACCGAGGAACAGCTATCCCGTAGGATTCATCAGATAGGAGGAGCAATTAACCTTTTAATCTGATACCCTGGTAGCAGTGAGCAAGGAGCGATTAATAATCATGACTTCAACCCTTGGAGATACTGCCTCAGGGCTCACTAGCAGCAAGCAAGGACCGATTAATAGTTAACTTTGACCCCCTGGACCCACTGCCTTGAGGTGGTCGAGGTCTTATGAGAGGGCAATGAAAGACTATATGTGTTCAGAGACCTCGATTCTCCCCGAGGGCTGAAGTTTCTCACCGCTTGATTGACATCCACAAATAATCGATAATTTGGTCAATATCGGTTGATGGCGATCGAAACATCAAAAGCGAACTTGAGATTCGTGTTCAGCGGTCTCGATTACTCCCACGGTAAAGCTTCAGACGACTTGAATGACATACTCAAAAATACACATAACTCGTTTATATTCAATAGGATAGGATATCAACTTTGCGATTGAATTCTGCGTAGAATGTTGGCTTGGAGACATGTCCCTAACGGTGTGATAAACACAATTCTTTCTTCAAAAAAGAGCTTCTCTAGAAGGTATTTAGACGAAGTAGTTGAATTCTGTGTGAAATTTTAGCCTGGAAATATACCCTTCACAGCTTCTCGCAGGTTTGCGAAAAATTATTTTTCAGTTTTAAATTCGAAGAATATCTCATCAACGGTAGCATTGATAAGCTTGAGGTAGAGATCATTAGATCGAGCTCGAAATTCTGATGTAGAGCTATGCTTGCTTCGGACCAACATGTATCTTTACACTGGTTTTGTAAATCCTCTGAACATCCTATTGATTGCAGTCCCAGCAAATCTGGTCGACCTGTGTGTTCCGCTCGTCGGTCGGGCCGCCGTCGTGGGGCCTCCGACGACGTCCTCTGTCGGGCCGTTGTCCGCCGCACGCGCGACGGGTGTCACAGCGTGAGCGGAGACGGCGAGCAGGGAATGACGCCGCAGGTATGGCCACCTGGGCGCACGGCCGCGCCTACAACCAGCCGATACGAATGCTACGCATCCGTCAAGTACACAGTCGGAACTCGGTGTTACGAAGCCTGGGCGACAAGGAGAAGGAAGATCGACAAGCAAGCATGTGGACAGACGACGTGAAGGCAAAAGTTCGAGAAAAGAAGTCGCCCTATCACGTGTTTCCCGGCGAGAAGGCAGCCGATAACTGGCGGAGGTACCAATAAGCGAAGAGAGCTCCAAAAAAGGCCGTGGCTGTTGAAAACCCACTCACTATGGAGATGTTAACGAGAAGCTCGAATCACGCGATGGTGAGCGGTATCTGTACTGACGTGCCAAGAATCGCCATCGACAGACCGAGGATATTGAGAAGTTTCTTGGCATCACTTATGAGAACAGCCATTTTTAAGGACTGCAAGAAGGCATTGAAGCGATGGCGCGATTACTTTGAAGAAATCTCTACAGTAGAATTTCCTCATCCATCCATCTCTTCAACGGCTCCAACCCCACGGTCCCGTCAGAAGATTACCGTGGAGGAGATTGAAGCGGCTTTGAAGAAGATGAGGCCATCCAAAGTGATTGGGCCCGACGACGTGGCAGCTGATTTATGGAAGTCCAAGTACTGGTACCCTGCTGAGTGGTTGGCGAAGTTCTTGAATCAGGTTGTAGCAGAGAAGAATGTACGTGCGTGTTGGCGCCAAAGTATGACGGTTCCGATTTGGAAGAAGAAGGGCGGTCTTGCAGACTGCTCCAGTTACCATCCGATTCGCCTGCCTTCACATAGCATGACGATCTTCGAGCGAATTGTAGATGGATGAATTCGTGACATCGTTCAGCTTTCCAGCAATGAGTGTGGCTTCGTAGCTGGCTCTGACACCATTGATGCCTCACACGCCACCCGCCTCCTGATAGAGAAGCATCGCCAGAAACGGAAGCCTGTGCATATCGCCTTCCTCGACGTGGAGAAGACCTTTGAGCGAGTACCACGTGAAGTGATATGGTACGCCTTGCGACATCATGGAGTTTCTGAAGAGCTTATAGAGTGGGTGCGAATTCTCTGCTCTTGTCCAAAGAGTAGAGTTCAATCTGCAGCTGGAACCTCGATGAAGTTTCCATCTTTGTCGGAGTGCACCAGTGTTCTGCACTTTCCCCGGTCCTCTTTGTTCTCGTCAAGGATGCCCTCACATGAGACTTTAAGAAACTTGTCTCCTTTACGTTGCTTTATGCTGATGACGTAATGCTCGCTTGCGAAGATAAAGTTGAACTCGAGCGAGAGGTGCAAGCTGGGTGTGATCGCTTGGAGCGGTCTAAACCTAAATTGAGCATGTAGAATACCGAGCATTTAACAACTGACGTGAGTGAGTTCGGCTCCATCAATGTTAACGGCATCGAGGCTCCCACGCACTTCGGTCTTAAGTACTTGGGATCAGCAATAGCGTCTGATGGCAAACTGATGGTTGAAGTGAATTCACGCGTGAGTGAAGCTTGGTACAAGGGACGCTCGTTGACTGGCGTGCTCTGCGATAGGAAGATACCGAGCACCTGAAGTCGAAGATCTACAGAACAATCATCCGGCTGGTAGCGATGTACGGCGCTGAGTGTTGGCTTGCGACTAAGGAAGCTGAAAGTCGCCTCAGCGTCATGGAGACAAAGATGCTGCGCTGGCCGGCTGGAGTCACTCGCATGGCCCGCATCCGAAACAATGTCATTCGGCAGAAGTTCGCTGTCGCGCCGATAGCGGACATGATGCGCGAAGCTCGCTTACGATGGTGCGGCCACGTTCTGCGTGAAGAAGAAGACAGTGTCCGCAAGATATGCCTTAATTTCGAGGTAATTGGAGAGCGGCTTAGAGGGCGCCCGAAGCAGCGCTGGTCTAGTACATTACATCTGGACTGGACTTGATTGAAGGTTGCGGATGTCCACCCTGATATAGCACTGGATCGGGAAAGGTGGTGTCATGACACCAAAATAGCGGACCCCGCTATGCAGCGGAACAGACGCTGAAGAAGAAGAAGAAGAAGAAGAAGAAGACGAAGAAGAAGAGCTATTCTGAGATGATGCTACTTTTCCCAATCAAAGGTATGGTCAGTGTGGACACATACAGCTCTCGTTGCAATCTCAGAGGCAGCGTATCCAGCCAAAGTTACTTTGGACATCCTTCTCGTTATTGTCTAGGTGCCTTTGGGTTTGGGTCAATCTTACGGATGGTGTCGTCGACGATATGTATGTTGTTCCAGCTAACGCTAGTCAAATGCGTAGTTCTGGTCGCTCATCCCAGGCTGCAGTAATACGCAATCGTTCAGATACCTGAGTTTAGAGAGTGAGAGCTTGGCGCAATTTATGTGAATAGCTCCGCACTTGTTCAAACAATCTCCGTCGTCATGTATTAGGCCTTTGTGACGTTAAACTTGAGTACGTACGGCGCCAAAGGATCGCATCATGCGTGCTTCAGGGATGAGCTGACTAACTGCAAGGCGGTATCGGGAGCAGGTTCAAGCGTGGTGTGCGATTTTTGCTGAAAATTCACGACCTCTCGTTATGGAGCGGATCTGGAGGGACCCTTGCGTGTCTCCATCATTGGTTTATTTTTATCTGTCATGATTTGTTTCAGTCTTTTATGTGATTTTGCACCCCTTAACATGTATTTCGACCAGATGTGGCTTCGACATTGTAGAGATTCACCCGCTGCTTCGTTCACTGAGGAAGAATGTTATTGATTAAATTACTTGATTGATGAAAGCACAAGATTGAGTAAAGTTTTGAATACTAATTGTACAGTCAAATATGAAGATTTTCTACCCATAGCCTTTGATTCAATAGATGTTCAATGCTTTTTTAGTTTTTTTTTCAGGACGTCATGGAAACTACGGCTTTCTGCCGGAAGGCGACTCTGCGCCTAAAATCGCACTTTAAAAAATTCAAATATTAATTACTAATGAAGGCTTCCACAGATCTTCCTCGTTAGAGAGCCTTCGGGCTCTCTTGTCAACAGGGATCTCGGGCCGCTTGTCGCAGGGCCACGTGGCGCGTCTTCGGGTGGCGGATAGGGGAATGAAACGCGAACCAAATGCGACCGTGTACTGCCCAGAGACGCAGGTGGGATGTAGGGGATGGACTCCTTGCTCCGCTTTCATTGTGCGTGGGAGCGGCATGTTCATGCGCAGTGGGTGTGAATGTGTTCGTGCCCGTGCGGATTGTAACTGTGTCGGCCCAGCCAAGAGCTTGCACTCGGTAGATTCGAAGTACATGGAAGGCGATTCGAGACGACGTCATCGAACTGACCGAGACGAGAAGACACCCTCCCCCCTATACGCGGCCCACGACTTCGGAGAAGAACTGTTCCTCGGAACATGCGACAGCATTGGTGTCCCGGGGGCAGACATAACTCCAACGCCGCGCGAACTTCACTTGCGTCGCGCACGCTGCGCGACGAAATTAGACCAGTTGTCGCGGTCCGACAGGGATGGCTAGTAACTTGCGCTAGAGTGCGCGCCGGCGAGGTCGAACAAGGAAGGAGACAGGAGATGAGGATGAGACAAGTTTGATGTCTAATGGTAGTGAAATGGGAGTAACAGAGTTCGGGAGGAATCAGACTCAATCCATTTCAAATGAGAAGGGAAATGGTAAGGATCTGGTGAGGGAAAATCGGAACAAGAACTGGGACGTGACTAACTAGAAGTTTCGGAAGAAAGTGCTTGTAAGTTTATATTGGGTGGGGGGATGAGCACACTAATCCACAGCTTTTCACTTAATTCTAACTCTACGTTACACCTGAACGTCGCCAACTCACTTGTCATAGTTCACGTGCAATGCTGTGGGCAAGCACCCCCTTAGCAAACGCTAAGGATCTCCTTATTTCTCCAATCTACAAGCAGAGGCAGAGGTATTTAACTGGCGTTGAAATCGTCAACGTTGAAGTTGAAGACGGACCGACGGGACATCTTCGAGTCTGTGGCACTTTTCTGGTCCTGTTGGCAACAGGGATGGGCGGAAATTTTGAAAATTTTTCCAGAAAACAGAAAACAGAAAATCGCTTTCGTCAGAAAACAGAAATCAGAAAACAGAAAGGCCAAAAACGCCAGAAAATCAGAAAACAGAAAACAGAAAATTTCGAAATTATCACATGACCTAATTATTTTACCCAAAGATCCATATTTCCAGTAGCAAATGCTTTTGTATGACTAGAAATGTAGTCGTAGACCAGCGTTTTAATTTGCAAGCGTTTATAAAAATTTCTATTATACTCCAGTGCACTGCAGTCAGCAAGTTGTAAATGTGGACTGATAGAACCTAGGAATCTCGACCCTTGAAGTATACTACATTACTCATAAGCTCTGTTTCACCTCTAACGCCTCAATTAGATAATGGTCCCCCTAGTAAGAAACTGGCCTTTTAGAGTACCGAACACGATGAAGGCTCACTGATCACTGTTTGCATCAACTCAATTGCTGAGTTTGTAGACACCCTCTCGCAACATACTCTAAAGCTGTGCAGAGATTTGTTGGTATTACTGGCTCCGCCAGAGTCTGTATTCCTAGTTCGTTGCGTTCCTCGGGAATACCGTTCCTTGTAAGTGGCCTAGCTGAAAATTTTCAGGCCAACATAAATGCTCTTTACAGCACCTTACTACTTAGCCGACTAAAGATGTGAATTTCACAGAACAACACGAGATTGTGTCTGAGGAGGCTGTCAGCACAATAGGTCTTGGGCGGAGGTGCTTTCTTGAATGCGTAGACACCATACAATGAAGACCGAGCATATACCCTCTCCATCACATTATTATTATTATTATTATTATTATTATTATTATTATTATTATTATTATTATTATTATTATTATCCTCATATCTACATATCATATTACATCTCAGCGGAAGACCAGAAGAACCGCCTTGGTGTACAGAGGAGTGCACGGCATTAGCAACAATCGCGCGATCTGCCTGATGCTCGCAGTCTACAAGCTGTTCACTTGAGTAATCCTGAATAGGGACAGTCATGCGAACAGGCAGGATTTCAGAGAGGATTCAGCACGATCCTCCACACACACACACCATTACGAAGCTCATCGAAGTGTCGCGAGAGTACAAGCTGCCGCTGTGCCTTACGTTCGTTGATCTGAAGAAGGCATTCGACTCTGTCGAGACTGAAGCGGTCCTCGAAGCCCTGCTCACTCAGAGCGTTCCTACTCTGTACGTCAGAATCCCTCGAGAGCTGTACAGTGGATTTACGACAAAGGTTTCGCCATTCTACAACAAGTCGTTGCCAACGTGAACAGAGAGGTACGATGAGGTTCGATGAGAGGGTATCCCCGGTTCTCTTCAGCGCCACCCTCAAAAACGTCATTCGCGAACTAGAATGGGAAGACACGGAAGTGAAAGACGACGGATGGCAGCTACACCACCTAACACCGAGCGCTAGCCAGGCGGAGCAAATGCTGGCCGACTTTGATAGTGTACATATGTGGGAATGTTGGACTGCAGCTGAGTCTTACGAAGACGATATTCATGAGTTTCGGATGCCTCATCCTCGTTCAACGGAACGAACATCTTCGAATGCTACAGATACGTGTATCTGGGTCGCGAAGTCAACATCACCAACTAACTAGCGCCGGAGCTGAGCAGGAGGAAACGAGCGGCTTGAGGAGCTGTCAAGAGTGTCAAAAGAGCAGTGGAGAAGACGAAGAACGTCGGGGCTCCGTACCTACCTTTTCGACTTCACTGTTCTTCCTGCCCTAACATACGGATCAGAGACCTGGGCTCTACAAAAGCAGGATGAAGAAGCTATCAGTATCGCGGAATCGAGAGGGCAATGCTCGGAGTGACACGACTCACGCAAGTGAGAGAAGGCCTTGAGACTTCCGAGCTTCGCCGACGTTCGAAGATTAGAGATGCTGTCGCATGACCAAGAAAATTAGGTGGGCCACGTAATGCGCTTCGCAGACACCGACTAGATTCCGTGGGATGTCAAGCGAACACCAGGATGCCCAATAACGCGTTGGTCGGACTTCTTCGCCAAAGCCCTGAACAAACAATATGACGCTATTCGTGTCCCTCGAGCGAAAAGGATCCATGGAGCACCCTGGAGCACCCTGGCACGCGGCATGGACGTATAGAGACGCTGCTGGTGCCCACCTCACCCTCAGTAACTCTAGGACAAGTGGTTAGTTAATACATAATTAAATGCCCCTCAGAGTACTAGTTTTATAGTTTTAAAATAAAATTTTTAGTGATCGTAGACGGTCCAAACTACTGCTAAAATCGAAAAGAATACGAAGCCAAATTATGAAAGTCTTAAAATGCCCTATGATATACTCCTATACTCCTTGCCAGCAGCACTTACACAATCAATCAAGCAAACAAAGCGGCATAGTTCATGAGCATATGGCGCAATTACTACATGAGCACATCCAAAAAACGCCACATGCTTACCATGTAAGATACTGTAGAAACACTATTTTGGAATAAAGCTCACTATTCTACGATACATTTTGGATTCTTTTATTGGATTTCTGTGATAAAATTTTGTTTGCAACTCCATTTTCTGTTTTCTGGCAAATTTTTGGCCATTTTCCCAGAAAACAGAAAACAGAAAAAATTTGCCCAAAATGGCCAGAAAATCAGAAAACAGAAAACAGAAAACAGAAATTCCGCCCATCCCTGGTTGGCAAGCACCCCCTTAGCAAACGCTAAGGATCTCCTTATTTCTCCAATCTACAAGCAGAGACAGAGGTATTTAACTGCTTCTTTGTTCTTCCAAGCGCCTCCACCAAGAGAGTTCCTCTTCCATTTCATTTGGGGCTCCTTGTGGTAAAGAACTAGTCGCGGAGCTCAAACACTGGCAAAATCTCGTGCTCCGCGGTTAACCACGCGTCACCGAGCGCCCGTTCGCGTTTCGCGCCGCGACGTGGCATGCGGCTAACGCGCGGCGTCGCGTTGGAGTTACGTCCTGGAGCCGAAGCGATGTGGCTGCGTGCCAACTTTGACTGTGTTCTTCGCGTATGCCCAACATCCGATTTGGACTACGAAGATGTCGAAGCCTTTTACGTGGAGCTGGAGAAGTTCTAGGAAGATCACACCTTTCATCAACTTCAACGACGTCTTCAACTTCAACGTTGACGATTTCAACGCCAAGATCAGGCCACGAAAGTCGCCGGAAGAACTTCACATCGAAACCCACGGTTTGGAGTGAAACGAGCAAGGTGAAAGGCTCTCTGAATTTATCATGTCGACCAAGACCATCTATGGAAACTTACAGTTCCAGAAGCGTTCCTCCCTACGATGGACCTGGAAATCCCCCGGTGGCCAGTTCCACAACGAAATCGACCACATCATCTTCATCCGCAAGTATTGCCTGACCGACGTTTCCGTTGTCCCCAAATTCTACACGGGATCGGACCACCGCCTCCTTCGCGCAAGGTTCCGCTTTTCGCGTCAAGGAGGAAGGCCGCAATGTTTAAGAAGAGGAGTCCCAGAACAATCATCAACTGGGACATGTTCACCTCTCTTGCCGGTCTTTGGGAAGATGCCGTCATGGACAACGTCGAGGAAATACGAATAGGAATACGACCGCTTCGTGCACCATCTCCACGATAGTGCTAAGGGAGCCGAGAGCTTGAAGACCACCAAGAGACGTCTGTCTCCGGAAACTCTCGAGCTGATACGCCAGCGTGGAGCAGCACGAGGGTCAGGCAACTACCATCTGACGTCGAGCTTGCGAAGCTATGCAGAGATGCGATAAAGGAAGATGTTAAGAAGAGAAGGGAAGTGTTAGCTGAAGCTGCAGAGGCAGGTTTGAGCATCCGCAATACCCGCCGGAACTTCGCCTACTTCAAGACCAAAATGCCCGCTCTGCGACGCCTTGATGGAACCATCACCTCTTCCAGAAGGACTATGGAGAAGGTCATCCACGACTTCTACTCCGATCTCTTCGATAGCCACGTCCACCTGCCCTCATGCCATCTTCCGCAGGATGGATGCGTCGCCCCCGCTGTTCTCCGTTCCGCGATACGACATGCCATCTTGTTGGTGAAGAACCGTGCAGCACCCGGTCCCGACAGGATCAGACCCGAACGCCTGAAGAACGTCCCGCCAGCGCCCATCAACACCCTGGCGCGGCTCTTCACGCGCTGCCTGTTGGGGTGCAAGGTCCCATCTTAGTAGAGGATCAGCAGGTGTGTCTTGCTGTACAAGAAAGGAGACGTGCAGGACATTGGCAGGGCCCGATCTGACTTCTGTCCGTTGTCTACAAGCTGTTCACTCGTGTCATCCTGAATATGATTGGCAGAAAGCTGGACGGAGGACAGCCATGCGAACAAGCAGGATTTCGGAGAGGATTCAGTACGATCGACCACATATACACCATTACGAAGCTCATCGAAGTGTCGCGAGAGTACAAGCTGTCGCTTACGCGTTCATCGAAGCCCTGTGCACTCAGGGCGTTCCTACTCAGTACATCAGAGTCCTTCGAGAGCTGTATAGTGGATTTACCAGGCTGTCCAATAATTCCTGTCCGAAAATTTCCAAAATTCTATAGTTTTCCTTAGAGGTGTTATAATATCAGGCAAGTGCAAAAACCTTCTAGAAGGTTCTCCAGAGTTCCACGCTAGGGGTATATAAGGCGCATTCGCCGCGTCTAGCTACCAGTACAAGCTAGAAGGACCAAAGTCGAATTCGTACGTTCGTGTACTACGAGTGGCTGCTGGTAACGACACCGCGGTCGCCAACATCTGCAGAGCGTGCAAGGAGGATGCAGTGTCCCAACGCGGAGTCAGGCGCTGGTTCAATCGTTTCGAGAGCGGCGACACGAGCCTCGAGGACAGGGAGCACAGCGGGAGGCCTTCTACGGTGGATGATGACGAAGTCCGTCGCTGTATCAAGGAGAAGCCGGCAGTCACCACCCGTGAACTGGCGACGACGCTCGGCTGCAGCAAGTCCACTATCCACAATCGACTCACGAGAAAAGCGTCCCCGACGGGCCTCGGTCCACCTGCTGCACGACAACGCTCGCCACCACGTGACGAAGGGGACCCAGCAGAAGTTGGCGACGCTCGCCTGGGAGACGGTTGCCCATCCGCCGTATTCCTCGGACCTCGTCCCCTCCGACTACCACTTGTTCCGCCCGCTGAAGCACCATTTGGCCGGAAGAAAATTCACCAACTACGACAACCTCAAATCCGACATCGCGGACTTCTTCGAGTCGCAGCCCCCGGAGTTCTGGGCGTAGGGCTTCGGCGACCTGCCAAATCGATGGGCCACTGTTGTGGGTAACTGTGGTGAATAAATTGTTGATTAGACTTGTTTTTCAGTAAAGTTGAAAAAAATTAAAAATGGAGAAATTTTCGGTTAAGAATTATTGGACAGCCTGGTACGACCAAGATCTCACCATTCTACAACGACGTGAAAAGAGGGGTTCGATAGGGGGATACCATATCTCCGAAGCTCTTCAGCGCCACCCTCGAAAACGTCATGCGCGAACTAGAATGGGAAGACATGGGAGTGAAGGTCGACGGCCAGCAACTGCACCATCTTCGCTTCGCTGACGACATCGTGCTCATAACACCAAGCATCAGCCAAGCGGAGCGAATGCTGGCCGACTTCGATCGTGTATGTGGGGATGTTCATGAGGAACGGACAAGTTTCTGATGTCCCATTCTCGTTCAAACGGACATCTCAGAATGCTCTAGCTACGTGTATCTGGGTCGTGAGTGTCAACATGGCCAACGACCTAGCGCCAGAGCTGAGCAGGAGGAAGCGAGGGGCTTTGGGAGCTTTCAAGAGCTTCGAAGTCGTGAAGAAGGCGAAGAACGTCCGACTCCGTGCCACCTATTCGACTCCATTGTCCTTCATGCCCTAACATACTCCTCAGAGACCTGGACTATACGAAAACAGGATGAAGACGCGCTCAACGTCGCGTAGCGTGGAATCGAGGACGATACTTGGCGTGACGCGACTCACGCAAGTGAGAGAAGGCCTTCGGAGTTCCGAGCTTCGCCGACGTTAGAAGATCAGAGACGCTGTAGCGTGGGCCAAGTTGTGGAAAATTAGATGGGCCGGCTACGTGATGCGCCTCGCAGACACCCGCTGGATGAGAGTCGTTACTGACTGAATTCCGCGGGATGTCAAGAGAACACCAGGACGCCCACCAACGCGTTGGTTGGACTTCTTCGTGAAAGCCCTGAACGACCGATATGACGCTCTTCGTGTTCCTCGAGCGAGGAGGATTCATTGGAGCGTACCTAGGCACGCGAGAGGCACGAATAAAGACACTGCTGGCGCCCGCTCGAGCAACTCGATGGTCAACGGGACGACAGGTGATGCAGATGACAGGTGAGAAAAAACCGGCGGAGTGGCGTTCTATCCCCCGCCCTTTAAACAGAGGCGTGGCAAATGTCTGCGTCTCCACTATCTCGTAAGGCAGCCACTAGACTCTCGAGCAATCGCAGGGGGTTGGGGGTGGGCGGGCCAGAGGGATGAGGGGATAGAACGCTCGACCCCCGAAAAAACCTGCATCGTAGGACTTAATCGCGCCATGCACTCAAAAAGTTCAACGCAACGTTTACTTCGTTGAATCAGACTTAATCGATCTGGGTGGGTGTTGCGTGATTATGATGCCGACGCAAGGTCTATCAGGTAAATAATGGCTTTCCCTCAGACCTTATATCGATCGATATTATCGAACGTTTCACCTGTGTTATCGGTCCTCTCAGACTTAATCGATCGGGGTGCGTGTTGCGTCATTATCTCACAATCTACAATCGATCGGGGTGCGTGTTGCGTCATTATCTCACAATCTATCGATGGAAAATCTATATCAACCGATATATTTATATTTCTCTCTGACCTAATCGATCGGGGTGGGTGTTGCGTGATTATGGCAAAGATCTATGAATTCCGAGAGAGAAACGATAGCACTAGTCAAACGATCGATAACATTGATAGTAATGATATATATTGATATATATTGATATAATATTGATATTTGATATTGATCATCTGAACGATCTATCGACTTCTGCCACAGAGTCTTCATCAATCGGGGTGGGTGTTGCGTAATTAGCTCAGATCTCGATCAGGCAATCTAGCTCGTTTCGATTTGGAGGACGTTCAATCTGATTTCAGAGTTCATAGGCCACACCAAAAGACTGGATCGCGCCAGGCACTCAAAAAGTTCAACCCAACGTTTATTTGATAGACAAGAAAGTTAGGATATGTGTTCCATGTTCGACTTCGATGAATCTTGGCATGCCGTTGGAAAGTGGAGTACGATGTTGTGAAGCTGTTGAGCCAAGATTTTTTCAGCTTACGTTTCGGCGTAGCCGCCTTTTTCAGAGCCTGGAAAGTTTGAGAAATTGCTCCTCCAAAGATTATTTCAAGCTACGGGAGCTACAGAAGTCGGGGGCATGGCGCAATCTCTATTTCGGCAATACAAAATGCTGCTTTCCTACTCTTCAAAAACAAGCCCTAATTCATTGTTTTTCATCAACAAATAAAATTTTTATAAATTTTTAAACTACGTGTTCTCTCCCGAAATTGTTCACTTTGATCTTAAGAGCATACATACCTCGCGCGTGGGTTACTAAGCTGTTTCTACATGCCCACGTCCTTGAATTTTCAGCGGTAGACCACGGTAGGACAGTGAAGAATGTTGGAAGGACCTACGCTTGATCCGACTACGCTTTGAACCAAGTTTGCTTATTGGTCCTCAATTTTCGGCAGTGCTTTGACCAGTTTCCACACTGCAGTATGCAGAGGAGGATAGTATTTTTTGTCCTAAGTCACCCTTTCCGAAATTCATCACACCTCATGACCAGGGATGTGCGGAAATTTTTCTTGAAAAAGCGGAAGACGAAAGAACGGAAACGCTCAAAAATGGCCGGAAACCGGAATACGAAACGCGGAAACGGGAATGACATGTGTTCGCCATTTTTTCAAAATTGCATCTGAAACGGCATCAGAAACGGCTTCTATTGCACTTTTTCTTGCTCAGAACTCCGCGAGCAGCAAAATATTCCACAGTTTAATGCTTAACCTCATCATAACATAACATAACGAAGCATGAATTCATAATATTGTTATGATAACCTTTTAGCTATGGCTAGAGCAATAAACGGAAACAAATTCAGGGTCTTATCTCACTACTTCTCGCTATTTCAGCATGCAGTCTTTTCATATCTAGTTTCTGCGACGGGTTTTTCGCTGACTTTTTTGATGCTGCTATTTTTTTAAGCGGTAGACTTAACCGACTTACACACTTGAGATTACATACAGACCCGCATTTTAAAAATTGATTCTGTTAAAGTCTAAAGCTGGAGTAGCCACATAGATCATTTTCTGGCCAGGAAAAAACTCCTCTCAACACCTTCAGAAATCTGTGGCATCATGGATGGCGTGGTTACTGCACAGATATCTGCATAATCAACGTTTTCAGTTACATTGTAATCATCAAAACCAGTACTCAGAATTCATTCTGGGATCTTACAAGGAAAGGTTCCCAACTCATGGTGAGCTTTTGCGATGCTATTTTGGCAGGATGTAGGGCCCTGTGAGCGGAGTGCAGAACCACAGTTAGTTTTTGCTGAACGTTTTTTGAAGACCTGAAAAGGAGGCCTGAAAGCGTGCGAGCAACTATAATCAACCACTACGACACCAAGCGAGATGTGCCTCGGTGGCGCAGCCGGTAACACTGCCGCCTCATAGGAGCACACCGGCGGGCTTTTCAGTTCGAGTCCGAGTGCTTAAATTAGTTTTGAACGTATTAGTTTGTTGTTATTACACTTTCTTATGATCACAGGAGTCAATTTTAGACCACCAATGCTTACAACAAACCAAGGCTCTCTATATGCGCTTCATATGTGCTAGTTTTTCAACTATGCATATCTGTACCATATCGCTTCTCTGCAAATAAAAAGTCTTATACATTATTAAATTGAAATAGTCTTAGTTTTAGTGTAATAGTCTTATATTTATTATTTCCCTTCAGTCAACAGCTATGGTATACTATGAAACAAGGAAAACACAAAAACACTTGTCACACCAGCAGCATCTTACAAAAGCCAGTGATGAACAATCTTCTCCCTGGCAAGGAATGACCACTTCTTCATCGTTGAACGCTTAATATCTGTGGGTGTAAAAAAGAGTCCTGGGTGAACATCGAACGTAACCAGTTGCCACCCACACGTATAGCAGACACGGCCGGAACACCGGAGCGCAGAACTGCGGGTAGGTCTGGCTTATAATCAGCAATCAAAAGAAAATTCATGGATGGTACCCTAGTAATATTTTATACCAGTTACCCACTTTAAGTATACCATCTCGGCTGCATATAACATACATATTCCGGATGGCCATCAAAGAGAACTGATTTCTCTAACGATGATTGCTCACTGTTGTCTTCCTCCTCACAGTCATCATCAGGTGTCCAGTCGACATCCACCTCCTCATCGAAACGCACCTCATGAAACCACCTAGATGATAGATGTGGAAAGGTCTCATTTCCATTACAGTATCTCTAACCTGTACCGCCTCTTGTTCCTGACAGTCGATATCTCCATACATGGCGTCGAGGAGGAGTCTTTTTATGACATCCGCAATCTCTCTCCTTGTCGGAAATGAAATCCGATGTGAAGTTGGAAAGTAGTCGGCCGACAACACGTACAGGTGAGAACAACATTTTTAATGCACTTATGTACCAATATGGCTCGGTTTCATATTATTCAAAGATGAGCGTATTTGTGTGCAGTTACGGTAACGTTGGTGATACGGTATGATATGGTGGTGGTACGGATATGCATAGTTGAAAAACTAGCACAAATGAAGGCTCAGATAGAAAGCCTTGGGTTGTTTTAAGCATTGTGGTCTAAAATTGACTCCTGTGATCATAAGAAAGAGTAATAAAAACAATCTAATATGTGCAGAAATAACGGCAACACTCGAACTTAAACTGAAAACCTCCCGGTGTGTCCTATGAGGCAGTGTTACCGGCTGCGCCACCGAAGACCATTTCATTGGATGTCGTAGGGGTTGATAATAGTTGCGTGCACGCTTTCAGGCCTCCTTTTCAGGTCTTCAAAAAACGTTCGGCAAAAACTAACTGTGGTTCTGCACTCCGCTGACAGGGCCCTACATCTTTCCAAAATAGCATCGCAAAAGCTTACCATGAGTTGGGAACCTTTCCTTGTAAGATGATAACTGGATGACTGATGAGTCATGGTGGCTCCACACTTCCACAGGAATATTCAGTCTGTGCCAGCCTAGAAACCCTACGCCCAAAGCGACACAGCTGGACGGTTCCTAGATGGTTCTCGAAGCAATAGTTTTGTGTCAGAATTCAATAAGTCACCATAGTCAATCAAAACAGCTCATGGTAGATATTGCTTCATTGAAAAGTGAATTGCATAACTCCATATAGACGAATATCACACCTAACAAAATTAAAAATTGAAATTTGCACGTTTGATCAGAAACACTGATGTAATCTTCAGGTAGATATTCGTCCTGTCTCATAAAAAGATCATTAGAAGGAAGCATCCCTAGCCTCAAAGTGGAACACGTTGAAAAGAACGTCTATACAGATCGATTAATGCCTTGCTGAGTATCAGCCACATCCCAGCACAGCACTCAGGAAAATGTCCGCATAACTCAGTGTGGTTGAAATGTACACTTTCGATCAGAGACATCGATGAAGCCTTGCAGCAGATGACACACAAAATTTATTGAAGCCTTTGTTTCGTTCGTTTCTTTCGTTTCAAAGTTTTGTAGCTGAATGTAAGTAATGGATCAAGAATTTCATGATCATTCAAATGTTGAGTGCATTTTCTTAGCATACAATGCATGCATAGCTTTTGTAGCACATTAGTTTTGCCCTGTACACAGCCTTTGCCATTTTTCAGTGCTTTTTTGGTAGTCTAACAATTTTAAGAATATTAATACTGAAGAAGGACTCTCTTTAATTGATACGCTGATTGCGTTCAATAGAAAACAGTGTGGAACAGTGCCCATTTCCGTTTCCGCCTTCCGGCCCAAAAGACAGGAGGAACACGGAACGGAAGAGCACAAAATGGCCGGAAACCGGAACTCGGAACACGTAAACGAAAATTCCGCACATCCCTGCTCATCACTTAAAGCACGACGACTGGACAAAAACGCCAGAAATTCGGTTAGGCTTGACGAGCTGCAATAGGGTGTGAACACAACACTAGACGAAGCAGGAGTGTTGCGGACATTTCCCTGAGTGCTGTGCTGGGATGTGACTGATACTCAGCAAGACATCAATCGATCTGTGGTAGGCGTTCTTTTCAACGTGTTCCACTTTGAGGCTAGGAATGCTTCCTTACCCAGCGTTGATTGCCGGCGAAGCCGGCGACCGACACTGGGTAGATGTAGTTCGCGTGCTTTTTGTAGGCATTCTTCAAGTTCTCCATGCCACGTTTGACTTTTTGGATCTCATCGCGTACCTCGAGTTGCAAGTTCTCCATGGCTGAGCGTATTTCCGTCAGCACTTCATCTTCTAGCCTTCTCATGAGCTTCAAATGGGATTTTGTCTCTTCCTTTTCCGCTCTCTCTTCCTCCAAGAGTGCGTCAATCTGGATCAGCTCGAACCGAACCATTCCGGATACGCTGCTCCTTTCATAGTTCCTGTGTATTTCCAGAACCTCGGGATATTTCGGGTGTCCTGGCTGAGTAGGTTCGTAGAAGATTTCTTGATTGAGTTCGTCTAAGAATGACAGTCGTGCCAGCTCGTCTGTCTCGTGTGCTACAACTAGAAGCTCGTACCATTCGTGCGCCATTGCGAAGTTCTCAACGTTTCTCACTGTGTCGCTCCTATGCTGCTGGTGTTCATAGTGCAGTGTCTTGAGCTTCACATAGAAGTGAAAGGCTCCCCCTCTTCCTTTGGGAAACTCGTCCTGGCTCGTCATGAGATTGACAAATTCCCTTTGTGCTTTCTCGATGATCTCTGCTGCTTCAAAACATTTGTTCCCAGATTCTTTCAGCCTTTGTTGAACCACGGCTTCCGATGGTCGAGCCAACACATGTTCCAAAAATAGGAGTTTTTCTTTGAGCTCTCGTTAAAGACGTCATTCCAAGTCGTCGGAGGAATCCATTCTGAAAGGGATTTCATGAAGTAAGTCCGAGAATGCGAATGGAGTGAACTGATAGTTGTGCTGTAGGTTGGTAGAGTAGTTGGGTAGTGCGGTTGTGTTGCTCATAGTGCGGTTATATTGCTTCTCTCCAGTTTTGAGTGGTGGGAGTAGTGGTTCTGTCGAAGGCGAAGAAAAAGTCTTACTGGTGTGCATGTCACTATCGTGCAGAAACGAACGGTTAGGCATGCAACTCTTAGTAGTAGGCGAAAAATTAGCCGAATTAATGAAGACAGTATTGTGCTGCTGATACAGAAGTAAGTAAGCAGTAATGTTGCTGATACAGCTGCTACTGTTAGCAATAGTATTGCAGTTCATTGGAAAAAGACGTCCATTATGTGTACAAAGTCTTTAGTACTGATTTCCGAGAAGATTTCGCTTTATCCATTGATTATTCTTCGAAGTGCCAAGTCGATCCTTCCAGTGTAGTGAAGTATTCCAGTTATTTCGAAGTTTGTGTGTGTTTTCCCGCACTGAACGGTGCACTTTGCGTGGAATCGTGCTTTGTCCGCGAAAAGGCGAATTTTCGAAGATGTTCCATTAGAGGTGCAAGGTACTGTGAAGGAGTTCTCTTTGCGTCGAATCTCGGCTTCTTCCTTCGGTGATGGAAATTTGCAGTTGACTTCTGCTAGTGCACCTTTTGCACAGTTCTAACATCCTTGACAGTGAGTGTTCTCAATAGTGCAAATGGCTTCCGAAACCACTGATTGAAACGTCCCTTGGATTCGTAGGATGATTTAAGCGGTCGGCAACTGCGGAATTCTGGCGACTAAGCGATTCTGAATCATCCTTAATTCCACATTTGGACGGAGTAGCGGTAGTCTTGAATCGGTAGTGCGAATGTAGGACCTTAGGTTGACGTTTTTGTAGTGACATTTCATCTTCACTTCAGCTGGCATGCATATGCAGTCTTCTATGACTTCGCAGGTCAAATTGTGAGCATGTTGACTTGTGCTGCATATCCGTAATGAAGATGTTAGCTAGGACGGGAGTGGGCGTTAATCCCACTGACGATAAAGTGATGGTTAGCCATGAAATGCGCTCTGGCTGGTTGGGTAGGGCTTGAATGAGGAAGGTTTTCAAGTTAGCCCTATTGCCGGAAATAGTTACCAAAAGTTGTTGTGTGTTCTCTTTCCATATTGTGCACTTGTATAGCTCATTGATGTCGTCGTTGTTCGGGACCAGGTGGATTCGGTAAAACAAACATCCTGAGCTAGGATAGAAGCGGTCACATCCTGGTTCACCACAGCTTTCTACACATCCAGTAACTCCTGGGAAGTGATTCGCGTTCCGTAGTTCTGGTAGTAGTGTTGATCGATTGACCGAACTGCATTTATCCGCAGTGCATGATCCAGCGTGAGGGCATCGCTTGCTATCCAGTAGGTTATGTTGTGCTTCGTGTATGGTATATTTTTCAAAATGGTATCTTTTTCGCAAATCAGTTGAAGAGTGTTCCAAAGAAGTCGGATCTCTGTTAAGGTAGAGTCGTTTGACATCAAGCGAAGACATACTTCCCTCTTGAAAGGATTGATTTTCGCGACGTTCGTAGTGTCGACTGAGCAAGTCGTGCCAGTTTTTGACTGAGTGCATGATTCCATTTGCTGATGCAATATGCTAACTTCTTTACATCTCGTCGATATTGTAGCCAGCGTTACTAAAATCGCTAATTCTGACTAAATTCGCCGTCGTTGTCGGTGCCTTGTACGTACAAAGATATGCCGGAGTGCGTTGTGAAGGCGCGTGACGAGAGTAACCATTCTTCACGATTAATATGGCAAGTAATCCAACAAGCCGTGCGAAGCTGACCATTGGTGTTCCAAGTAGGATGAGAACAGCGAAGAAAACGTAGCATATTAGAAGAGTAACGTATAGTGCCAGTCCAAATCCGATGATTGCTACTCTTGGCAAACATTCTGGGTTGACTATGTTGGCTACGCAAAATATGCAGTCGATATTTGGGCAGAAGGGCGTTGCTTTGCAGGTAGTCTCTATGATGTCGATCTGATGTTCGTCCGTTATTTTCCATTTCACAGTGTGGTCGTGTAGAGTTGTTTGGGGAGGGAATTTGACGACTTCAACTGTCAGAGGCGTTGGAAAGAAAACGCAGTAGTCCTCCGTGCAGACATCGTAGGAATTGTTGCTGACAGTTTGGGTGAGTTGTGCGCCTCCATCCGCGCACAGTAGTTGGTGACTTTGGGGTGGGTCGGAAGTTAGGAGTAGAAGCGTCAGAATCCATGTCATATTGCGGACCAGATTCAGGTGCATGGCGTTTGGCTGACTCCCTTTGGCGTTGGTGTCGTAGTCTTCTGCATAATTGTGTTGCTTCCGTTTGCGAAGATTGTACGGAATAGCAGATGGCATTGCTGTGGCTCGTGTCTCAGCTGCAGGTAGAGTATCCGCAGTAGTTGATTCTGGCTTGCTGTCGTCTTGATCTCTATCATCGAAGGTGAACCCGTCTCTAGCGAAATAACGCGATTGATTGGACGTCGAACTTTCCTTTTACTGGGCAGCTCTATTGTGACTTCGCGAATCGTTTTTGCCCGGTTTTGGTCTATGTTTGTAGTTCGTCCAATGCTCCAGGCATTCCTTGGTTGGTCTGGATCGCAGAGTAGAACCACGGCCTCTTCTTGTGGAGTTGTTATGGTTTTTCTTTCAGCATCCATATCCCGTCTGTGGTGCTCTCGAAGACTCGTCAGATATTGTGTCACCTGATGTGCCAGAAATCCTCGGTTAGTTTAAAGGAAGATTTTAAGAAGTCTTCCACTTAGAGTTGAGTCGCGAGTTGTTGTGCCTCTTTAGGAGTATGGTATGTAGGGTCGTACCAACGTAGTCTAACGGATAGCCTAGGATGATATCTTTCTGGATAAAGTTTATTGGGCAAATGATGGATGATATTCCAATTTTCCTGTTGATGTGTGAGAGGTCATGAATTCAGCACTGCTTCAATCTTTGCAAGCGTCGTTCGTAAGACATCGAATGACACTTTACGTCGACCTAGCGCCTTGCATAGGGATGGTTTTATGGACCGTATCAGCCTCTCGTAGAATCCACCCTGCTACGGTGCATAAGGGGTGATATGGATCCATGCAATCTCTCTTCTTGCAATCGCGTCGGACGTGTCCAAGTGCTCCATCATCTGCTTTATGGACTCCAGTTCGATGACTACTATCAAGTATTCTAACTAGTGTTCATTTTCTTAATCACAGTAGTCATTGACACGGCCATAGGCATTCTCTGAACCTTTGTGGTCAGTATCCGTAAGGATACATTATACATTACTTATTACTTAACATGTTTATACACAACAACATTGTTTTCCTTTAACATTTATTAAAACTTGTATTACCATTTAATACAGAACAGAACAATTTCATCCAGTCCAAAGAAACATGTTGTCCAAAAGGTACATCACAACCTTCTCTTTTACGCTCAAGCAGAGGGCTGATCCTAACGGCTCGCCTTCTTGTTATTCCCGGTTTCATCCGGTATCCGACCTCTTTTTCGAGTTTCCTAATTAACACATATCCAATTTCAATATAATATACTTTAATCATACAACAAATTACTTACAGCAATATTTTCCCCGTCCTCCAATCCAGGCAGAGACAACGGACCAATGAATAAAGTACCGGACTAAAACAAGTCATTTTAGCGCAGTTTTAATCTAGTCAAATGCCTAACACTCACTTCCTTTTCCTTTAACATTCGATCGTCCATCAGGGCTTCCATTGATAGTCCTATCCATTCAGATAGATCGGCATTGATTCGCATCGCAAGTACCACGGGATCGTACGACTAAAAACCTCATTGTCTATTACATAATTATTGTTCCTTAATTTACTTACCCCTAGTTCACTTATGACTAGCTGATCCCTTACTATCTTTATTTGCACTGCCTTCTTCCCTGCATCTTTGTATCGCTTCTTGATTTGGTGACGCAGATACAAACTGAAAATAAGTTTTCCTAAAAATATTCTATCATGCATAGCAAAAAAAATCTTACCATAGCCGATTCCTGTCAGTATTTCTTAGATTTCTTTCTTGTATGAAACGAATGTTCGTCCCATTTGCTCTATTATATTCGTACAAGTTCCTTTTACCAGTCTTCAGGAACCAATCCCAGAACGGATAGCTCATTTTCACCTACAACATGATGTTGTAACATTTAATTTAGTAGACCCAAGTATTTATGCCTCCGTTACCCTAATAGCAAAATCCTCTGGTCTATTTCCCATAGGCTTTGACCACGACAAAGGCTGCATGTTTTTTTCATTAGAATACCTAAACTATTCCACTTATTTTATTATTATCAAGATCCCGTCACCTTATATTAATTATTACACTCCACCTTCCAGCCAAAACTAACATTCACTTTGCAAATCTAATCAATAGACTCCTAAACTTACGTTAATTACAACAAATCATAACATTTACTGACCTCAGTATCTTTAAAATATCTTCCAGAAGTAGCTCGAAGTCCTTCTTCATCCCATGTGGGATATTCACTATTTTCGCGTGCTCCATTAAAAGCCTTCATTGTACAGCCTCATCGAAAGCCTCCTTCCTTTTCTTGTCGGTTGCAGACAGCATATCTGAAATAGGTTAATAGGATGTATGTTCTTATGTATTTGTTTATATATAACATAGATATAGTCATTTAAACATTACCTGAATAATGACCACATACTTATAATCAACACTTGTTAGATAAAAACTTAGCGAAATGATATAGCAGTAATACTACGTTATCAACAACAAAACACATACATAAAAGATGTTCCGCCCTTCTACGCTCGCCCTTTTATACGATATTGTAAGGCACGCCCACTTTTTTGACCATACCTATGTATATCTTGACCCCTCTTTTAACGCTACGTTAATATAAAATATTACGTATGCACAACATGACATACACTGGAAATAAGGATTTACTTGTATTAAACATCATTAGAATTATGACTTATTATAACTCAAAACAACATAGTCTAACTCACCACGATGCCTCCCAACCGGGCCGGACACATACAGCAACTGATGTCGATCAGTGGCGGTCATGGCCACGAGCCGCCTCCATTTGACCAAACTAACGCTCCTGAAATAATTCTGTTTTACTTGATATACACATTGTCCCATCCAACAAAATCTCGCACGAATACAGCTCACAAAACAAGTAGTTGCTAACGATAACCATCAAACAACCAAAATAACAAAGAAATCATAATTTAGGATTTTCTAATTCGAGTCCTTAAGTGTTTTGGTTCATCTACGTACAGAACACCTATTTAAACTACAGTAAGCCATAATCTCACCCAAACTATCGCAATTCAGCCGTACACCCAATTGTTTCTTGTGTACTTTACGTAGGTTACGCCGTAGTGTATTACAGTATGCTGTTATTGCTTCTCAAGTACTTGGAGTTTTGATTTTAAATGGAAATAATGACCATTTTCACATATATTTAACATGCTCTACATTCTGAGCCTTAAATTTAAGTAAAATTATTCATATCTATAGCAGTGCCCACGATTATTAATCCATAATTCGGTTGTACTTACCTTACTATTTCGGTGGGTTTAGCCTTTTCCTCCTCACATTTTCTCACTCGCACTTTTTCTTACTACTTTCTCTTTTGCCTTTTGCAGATAGCTATACCGATAGGGTTTATAAAAATAGCTACTGGCATGGGAGGGTAAGTACTACGCCTCCGGTATAGCTATTCCTCCGGGAGTGCCGACCCCGGGAGGCAGCCCCTCCAAAACCGTTAGGTAACCTTCCCACTCGCTTAGGATCTGGCCGTCCTTACCGTTTGATCTATGGCCAAAAAACAACAATAGTACACCAAAATAAGCTTCTTACTTTCAGGCTAGCGTTCTTCTTAAAAGTAAGGTAAACGGCACGTGCAACCTCATGAATTTTGGTACTGCTATAGGTAGCACTAAATGCTCACATAATTGCACTATTTGTAGCATTATTGACTGTAATAATTACATTATGTGTAACACTACTGGCTTCAAAATCCCTACCTTTAAAGAATGCTCTGCTAACTGTCAAAGTACAAATGTTATATATTGCCTTACTTGTAATGGTTGTAGTAAGCAATATGTCGGCTTAACTACTAGAAAGTTAAGAATTAGAACATTGGAACACCTCAGTAACATTAACAAGAAATGCAACAGTAAAATATTCTATACCCATTTTAAATGTAACGATAATTGTAATAGCTTTGTTGTCTCTGTCCTAGATAACTTAAACGAAAACATGGACATCAATATTTTAAAAGATAAAGAACTCTTCTGGATTAAGCTTCTTATGACAGCTTATCCATACGGTTTCAACGACAATATTAAAGGATATGATAATATCTCTCATATACCTAACCCTTTGTCATATAAAGGTAATCATCCATTCTTTAACCTCAAAGTTGTTAAATCCAGGAGAAATAGGGGAAATAAAAGGACTAGAAAAACCCTAAAAAATGTCTTCGCAACAGATCATCGAAGAAATTACTTCCTACATTAACGATACAAGCCACACCTATTTTGACTTGTTTCGTTTCTTTAAGTCCAAAACTAAAAATTATCTCACAATTCTGACTAATATTACCATTAATGACATTGACAACTTTAATCTTACCAAAGAAAAAATTAGTGCTTTTCTCAGTTCTTTATGCTTTTTCCATTTTCGTAACGCTACAATAAAACCAAAAAACGTCGAGGATTGCACGTATATTAATTTTTTTTATGATGAAAAATTGGACCTATTCAAAATACATAAAATTATAAATGATAAACAAATCGCAAGTATTATCACAAATAGTAGATCGGTTAATTACAAACCGTTCCGAATAATCTATCAATATAATGATCCACTATCAAAAAACTTTTCAATTATAATAAATTCCTACGTAGCTTGGATCACACCTCCGTAAACAATGTCTTATGCTTATGTCATAAATTTTCCAACTTTATAGACCCACATCACAAACATATAGTAACGGAAGACGCTAATTTCTTTAAAAATACCTTGCTATACGATATAATTAGAAAATGCATAAAATATAGAGAAAAACCTTTGTATAAACATAACGAACTTGTTGCCATTTGGCATAACTTGTTTATAAACATTATGCAAAAAATAAAATCTTGTTATAAATTAAACAAATGTCATATGAGCCAAATTAAAAGCAGATTAGAAAACTTTTTTTTATAACCGTAGATATAGACCGCTTCTCTATTGCTGTAATAATAAATACAACCCAATAGAATCCAGTATGCTTCATACTATTTACGAGTATCAAAAAGCCTTCATTTTCTGTCCCTTGGATAAAGCTTCCTCAAATTATGGCGTTATTTGCAAAAAGTTATATTTAGAAATTTTGTTGAAAGAGATGAGCTCGAAATAATATTTATGCCATTACTAATGAAGATGAACAAGATATTCTAAGAAAACAAGCTATTACTATTAAGAACTTACAACTACAACATATTGAAACTGGTGTAGTACCTTTAAAGTATTGCATACCTAAACTGCATAAGACACCCATCAAGTTTAGATTCATTACCGGCGCACATAATAGCAATATTAAACCTTTAGCTATAGAAATAAAGAACATTCTAACACATTTTCGTAATTACTTTAAGAATTATACTTTAAACACAAGAAAAAACCTTAACTGCATCAAAACCTTTTGGTCTATTAATAATATTAATATTTCGGATGAAACAGCCTCTCTATCCAATAAAAACATCAAAATATTTACTGCTGACTTTTCCGATATGTTTACTAATATTCCGCTCAACGTCATAATACGCAATATCTCTGAAATAATTAACATTAACGTTTAAAAACGCTAATAAGCAATTTTTGATATGCACTAATAATAAGGTGTTTTATTCTGCTGCTCCTATCCTTAAAGAAGGTTATAGAACATATAAAACACAAGACATAATATATATTATGGAATTTCTACTTAAAAACAGTTACTGTAAGGTTGGAAATATATTGTTTAAACAAACCAAAGGTGTGCCACAGGGCGGCAATGCCAGCCCACTCATTGCTGATCTTACATTATGTCTCTTTGATTTCAAATACTCTCATAAAAAAGTGAACTACGAACACGAATTCTACCCCTTTAGATATATGGATGATATTTTAATTATTCATGACCTAGAAGAAGCAGAAGTTGACAATATACTTAACAACACTTATAATAATGTAATGAAGCTAGAAAAAACACATATCAGTTCCTATAATTGTAATTTCTTAGACCTAACTAAACATATTAAAGATGGCAAAATTATCACTAAGCAGTTCAACAAGACAGACAGCTTTTCGTTTAAAATCTGTAGACTTCCACATGGTAACAATTATATTTCAAAGACACTAAAACAGTCAATAATTTATACAGAAACTCTAAGAATTGCCCGCAATTGCACAGAGTACATAGATTTTGAAAGTAGGTTGTGTAACCTTATACGCATTCTTGTTGAACTGGAATATGATAAAAAGCTTATATATATAAGGCAATATTTTTATGCATACTTAAAAATAGGTGTATTTCTTATAAATATGACAAATTTAGTACACTTGTTGGTACTAAAAAATTTGTAAAAGAAATTTTAAATTGTACTTGTTTATGAATCCTAATCTGGTCAAAAAACTAACAGGCCTGTCTTCGCGCCTTTATTTTGATCACCACGCAGTATAAAAGGCGTAACACTGTCCGTTCGCAACACTCCTACCCTATTGATGAGCCTAAGGAGTGTGTACCATTTCTTTCTCAGTAAACTGCCTGTCTAGGGTTCATAGGCGAAACAGGCTTAATATCATTAATTTTTTATTATCGCCTCGTGTAGTATCTTTTCTCCCAGTAGAAATGTGGGTGCATTGTCTTAGGTAATGGTTTTCGGTGTACCTCTCCTTGCGAAAACCTTCGTAGTGCATTCAAAAATCTCTCCGTGGTCATGTGTTCAACTAGTTCCAAATGAACGAGTCGAGATGTGACACTTGTGAGGATGTAGCCGTAGGCCTTGTCTGACTGCGCTGTAGTATTCTGAATTGTAAGTGGACCAAAGTAGTCCAATCCGATATGTTTGAATGGTCGTGCTTGTTGTACTCGTCGTTCGGGCAGGTTTTCTATCTCCGGATAGCGGTAGGGTAGGTTGTTAAATTTTTGACATGGAAGGCATTTCCTGAGCAGCTGCAACACTTGTTGTCTTAGTTTCGGTATCCAGTATCTCCCTCGTACTGAAGACATTGTGTGGGCTACTCCTTGGTGATGCTGGTTGTGAGCTTCCCATATGATGATCTGAGTCGTTTTTGGTCCGATGAATATCGGTGTTTTTGCAGATGAGGCTATACCTGCGTGTTTTAGACGACCGGAACAGCGTAAGATTTTTTCGTCGTCCTGCTGAAATGTTAAGGTCCTTTTGTGACTTGTCGCGATGCTCGTCAACAAATACTCGTTGATGGTTGCGAACAATGGCCTTTTTGGCTTCTTGCAGCTCTAAGCTTGAGAGTTCGTGTTTCGAACATGCACATTTTAGTACCGCAATAGAGGAAAAAATGGTCTTCTTCCGAGTTGGTGGGAAGTTGTTTAGTATTTTTCTTAGGAGTCGAAACACATACAGTGGCGTCCAAAAGTTTGTGAACGCCTGCATTTCTCGAGATAACTTTCTTTAAAAAGGTCCAAGCAGAGTGAAATTTGGATAACAAATTAGATCGCAATAAGGATCCTTTGATCTACGTTTGTTGATATAGATTTTTCGCAAGTGCAATGTCAGTCGTGCGCAAAGGTAAAACGTGAGCTGCTAAGGCGTCGAGTGTATTTGTTGATAAATTTTCCTATGAAGCCAGAATAGTAGCGTTTTGACATACTGTGGTCTTCAACAAACTTCCTATTATGCTGAGAAGAAAGAATATCTCCGCTGAAGTACCCAGAAGAAAATCTCTTATCGGCAGGCAGGGCTGCTTTCGGATGCGGAGTCCACCCCTAGGAGATGGAAAGCTGCGATTAAAGCAAAAGGTTTTACAAGTCACTACTACGAAAGCTACATTGTTTCAATGTATAACTTGTCTGTCTTTGGTAACAAAGAATGCTGCCGAAGTGCTGTAACCTATGTGGCAGATTTACGGTTTTTCCGTTTTCATGCTTGAAATATGGAAAGAACCTATATAGAACAGCATTGATGAATCGATATAAAAAGATTTGTAAATTGTTACAACATATCCAAATTTCACATTTTTAAAGCTGATATGAAACCAGTTCTGGCGAAAAATGCAAGCATTCACAAACTTTTGGACACCACTCTCTGGGCTTTGTAGAGGCTATGGAAGCGGGATAGATCGAAAACAGTGGTCGCTTCGAGAGTTTTCTCTCGTTTTGTAGAGAGCGAGGTTACGGCCACATTGAATGTAATCTCGCCATTTTCTTCCTCGTCTTGTGTTGCTATTGCGAACATCTGCTTAAACTCTTCCATTGCAATAGTGCCGTTGCGAATAATCTTTGGTCCATTCCACCATAGTTGAGGTTCACAGTGTCCGGAATTGAATCCGCGTGTGCCGTAGTCTGCGGGATTTTCGTTCGTTATTAAATGTCCAAATAAGCAGTTAGCTCCCTTTGATTCCAAATCTTTCACTATTCTCCTAATTTCCTTGAGACGATTCGATATTAGGGCTCCTACAGCTTGTTGGTCCGGTGATACTTTTATCCATCCTAGCACAATTTCAGAGTCTGTGAAGAACAGAATTTGTCGGATTTGCTGTATCTTGTTCAACGATGAGTGAACATAGTGTGCCAAACGTGCGCCAAGCGTTAGGGCATTTATCTCGATCTTCGTAATTGTAATAGCGGTCTTCAAAGCTGGGAGTTTCGATGTTGCCATAATTAGATTGTTTGACGAAGATGTACCGATATACACACATGCTGCCATAGCGAATTGGCTAGCATCAGTAAAGACGAACATAGTGAAAGGCTGATCACGATTTGCTGCCTGTCGTAGTAGTTCCTTATAGAAAGTAGATATCCCAGTCGATATGATTAGCCACTGTTCTCGTAGGTGTGGTGACAACGGTGTGTCCCAACTGTATTCGTCTTTCCACAGTGACTGTAGAAACACTTTAGCCGGTAGAAGTACAGAGACCAGTAATCCCAGAGGATCGTACACAGATGCAAGCTGCATCGTCACAAAGCGTTTGGTCACAATGCTTGTCGTTCTCATCGTGCGGCGTAGAATGAATGTGTCCTTGCTTGGATTCCAGCTACCCAATACTTTTTAACAACTTGTTTTTGATCGGTTATCGTTCGCTATCGTCTTGTTGAAGTCTTCGTCATTTTATAGAAACTCTCTTAGGTTCATATTGAGTCTTGTAGAGATGTCCTTCGCGATGTAATACTTGTATAGTGCTTCCTTTTTTGAATCTGCTCCCATGATTAGGTTGTCAACATAGAGATTCTCCTTGATTTCTTGGCCCATACTGCTTTCTGAGGTCATAGTGTCCAAATGGAATTCGATCGTGGACGCCAAAAGGAAGAGTGATGTATTTAGACCAAGGATAACTCTGGTGAAACGATACACCACGATGTTCTCGGGCGTGGGGCGATGTCCTATGACTCTCACCCACATACAACGCGTAGCGTCTCGGTCGATCTCCTGTAGGCGGGCGCAATTTTAAGAACGCCTTTTGGACGTCGGAAATTATTGCTATCTTATGTGCGGGAAGTCGTAGCAGAATGGACACCATATCTGAAAGTATAAGAGGTCCTTGATGAAGGACATCGTTCAAACACGGTTTGTCCCTGTAGTGCGCTGATGCGTCAAATACGATCGGCATCTTGGTAGTTTCCTTGGGGGGTTATTACCGCTTGGTGTGGAAGGTAGTGAATTACCATCCTTTCAGTAGCATCATCTTGCGAAACTTCTTCAATTATGCCCTTTTCGGGTTTATCCTTGAATATGCGGTTGTACTGCTCCAACATTGGTTTGTCGTGTGAGAGCATTTCCAGAACCTTGTGAAGTCGTTTAATTACGATGGACTTCTTGTCCAGGAGTGAAGAGTAGTTTCCCTTTCATGGCAGTCTAACGTAGTAACCGTCGTCTCTACGTTGTATGCTATTACGAAATTCTTCCAAGATCTTGTCATGGGTCTGCTGCACTTCTGATCGAGTGGATCCTGTGAATTCATTCGTGTCCGAAGATTCTAGTGCCCAATGCCGATCCCATGTTTCCTTCTCCTCATTGGAAGTAGTGATCGCGAGGGCTCTTGCCGGTTCCATTGTCACTTCTGATTGGCAACCGCTGACTACATATCCCAACTTTGTTGGTATCAGCTAGAGACCGGGCGGGAGGATTAATCTCCCTATGGGCAACATTAAATTCCACAGGTAGTCACATCCTAACAGGATCTGTGGTTGTAGCGCAGACGTTTTCCTTTGCATGGATAATGCAATGCCATGTTTGGAGGTGAAGGCAAGGTCTTCCTGGTCGAGATCTGCTTGCTCAATCGCACCCGTAATGTATTCGCTGCTATATTGTCGTAGGTCATGTTGGCGACTTTCGACATCACACAGCTCAGTGTAGTTATGCCATATTCCTTTGATGCAGGCGACTGCGAGCTAAATTTGCTAATGATGACTGTCGTATTGTCGGTTATGGGTAACTCCAAATCGTCCGCAAATTTATTACTGATGAATGATAATTCTGATCCAGTGTCCAGAAGTACGATTGCTTCGTGGATCCTATTCTGGAAATCAAGAACTTGTGCGGAACCCACTAGAAGAACAAAGTTGTTCCATGGACTTGTGTTGTCCCGTTGCTGTCTATATGTCTGAAGCACTATTGTGTTCTGCTGCGTCTTATTTGGGTATTCTGCTTCTGCTGTGACAGCCAGTTGCTTGGACAGCCTCGTCGGTTTGCGTCTCGGAGCGTCCGCTGATGCATCTTTAGCTTCACGCGTCTGGTGTTGCGGTGCTCCTCTGTTAGTACCCTTGGCTCGTGGATGTCCTGTTTTGGTGTAAGCTGCGGCATGGTGCTTGTAAACAGGATGTCCTCCTATTTTGGTGCATGCCCTTTGCCGTTCAAACATGATGCGACTCATTGCGTGTCCGAATCACAGTTCAAGCACGTGTTTGATTCTATTAGGAACGCTCTTTTAGCCGAAGGTGTTAGAATACTCTGGCAAGAATTCCATCTATGTCTTATTTGTTTACAATATTCACAACAATTGGGAACTCGAACAGTGTCATCACGTATAATGTTCGGTCTCTGGTGAGGTGTGTTCCTTAAGAAATCCGCGGACATCATCTCCTTCACTTTCTCTTCTTGAGAAATGATATCGTATATGGCGCTCAGCCATAATTCCAGTGTCTAGTCGGTATGATGTGGTGCTTCTTCGGCGTTGTGGTGCGCGAAGTTTACTTCATGTCGAAGGCACTTCTTCATGGCTGCCTTCTGGATTCTGCTGTGAATTCTGCAGAGCTTTGCAGTAGTTAGCTGCGGTAACTTGAAATCGTGCGATTGATTGCTTTGCTTCGTCTGTGAGTGAGAACAGCAGGTAGTTGAATTTATGTAGATCTGTCAAATCCTGGTTGTGCACGTTCGTCTGGAACAGTGCCCAAAAGTTGTCCCATTCCCATTGCTTGAAACTGAATGTTTGTATGGGAATTGCTGGGAGCTTGCTAAGTGAGAGTAGGTTCGTGCGTCCTCTCTCTTGTTGTACTTCTTGATCCCTTCCATTGAGATCGCTTCCAACTCGTGAAGAGTGCTTATCAGATTGTTTTTCCGATCCTGCAACTTCATCACGGTGCCTTGTGCTTTATCCACATATTTTTCAAACTCCTTGTCCTCTTCCTGGGAACGGTCTTCGACGTTGTCGTACGCTGCCGCCAGCGTGCTTAACGACGATTCCAAAAGTTCGATGTAGTCACCGCACATTTTCAGTGCTAGACAGGGGTGTGCGTAAATAAAATCCGAATTTTCGTAAATCGTAAATCGTAAACCGTAAACCGTAACTATACTGGAGATTCAAAGTTGGTCTCAGAGAAAACAATCCTTGCCTTGCGCCACCATGTCAGCGGAGATGTTGTTTTTGTGCTTGAACCAAACAAATACTCTCACCCTTTTTTATGTAAATTGAATCATGGCTTTCAGTAAAGAACATGTTTGCTTATTGGTTGACCTTGTGAATAAGAAAATCACAAGTGACCACGTAAAATATTTAGCTCATCACAAAAAGGTTCTATAGCATGTAGTTTCACATTTTTGTCCTGAGATGCGACTATCCTATCTTTTCGACATTTTGTCACGGTTAAATTAAACGAATACCACTCGTTGTGACTCAATGTCAAAGCTGATTTCCCAATAAAAATTGAAGGGCAAGTGCTGCTGCAAGAAGCGTATAACCAGACGATACTTTCTTTGTACTACTTACTACCCACGCTGAACCAATATGAAAGGGAGTGAGCACGAAGAAATGAAAAATTGGCGATCTTCAATGTTCTGGATAAGCTTTGGTACTAGAAGTGCAGCTAAAAGACGTACTGCAATCTGTTATATGTACTACAACTTAAATACAGAGTGTCGTCGAAAATGTTGTACCTTCTTTAGCTCACTTTAAAAGACAGAAAGACGAAACCCTTCTGATGACAGCCTACGAAACCTTGAACCACATGAGGCTTTGGCGCTAAGCGACCCGGGGGTGGGGAGGGGGGAGGTCACTATGTAGGGTAGCCCTACACAACGTTTTATGTTGTACGAAACTAAAAATTTTATGCAAGGCCTATGTTATACCCCGACGAGGCGTCGGCGAAGTATAACATAGGCCTTACAGCATAACGAAGTATAACATGCTAATTTGGATTCAATATGCTTTCCTATCAAGGCGGATAACCATTCAGAACAAGGTGACCCTTGAGTTCTTTTGCGCAGAGGTTTTGATGAAAGATAAAATTAACTAGAATTGCAACTTTTCGATTGAGACGGGTCCCCCACCCGTTTCACTCGAAAAGATTTCATCCTATCTCAAACCGCCTCATAGCATTGAACCCCATCAGATAATCATGAATTATGCAAAGACTTTTTAAATATTCTTGTACCCTTTCTTCAAACGGTCACATCTTCGACGCGATTTTTGTGGTGATCGCATAGTAATGCTTTTCAATTGAAACTAAATTTCGGAGCGTACCAGTGCTTGCTTTGCGCAGTTCCTTGGGGAATTTCCGCAATTTCTACGGATTCATTGCAAGATAGCGATCGTCGATCGAGGTGCACCATGCAAGACTCACATTCCTACATTTGACCTTGATGTCATTTTAATGTCGTTTCAGCGTTCGTGATGCATTTCTCGCACCAGACATGCTAGTCCTTCATCCGTTGTAAGCAAATCTGGCAACAAATTACCTGGCAATGGTTGAAGGAGACCTTTGTTGATCTTGCCGAGGAATCGAATTCTACCTTGCTCGAGCACATTTCTGCAGTGTCACTCATCTAGACTCCAAAAAAGCTGGTGAAAGCAAGACCACGAAATATTCCACACACCGATTCTGAACGCCTGCAGGAGAGGTCTACTGTCAAAAATTATTCTAAGTATACATTGGAGCGCGCTAGATGTGAGTGTCTGGTGACTAAAGATCACATTTACGAAAATTTACGATTTACGACCCAAAATGTCGTAAATCGTATATCGTAAAAAATTGCTCCAAAATGGCCGTAAATCGTAACATCGTAAATCGTAAATCGTAATTACGCACACCCCTGGTGCTAGACGACATTTACTTGCACGTTTCCTTTTATCCTCGTCTGGAGTTGTACTGAGCAAGGCTTCGTTATTGTGCAGCCACTCGGAGATCATGGCGTTTAGTCATGAGCCCTTTCTGCGTTCTAACCACTGTCGCCATTTTACGGTCAATACGCGGAAAGTCGACATGACGTAATGCTAGTGTGGCCTTAGGAGTCTCCCGTTATAGTGCTCAAACTTCGATCAGTAATAGACTTGAGCTCGATTAATCGGGCCGAATAATTGTTCGAGCGATTTCAAAAAATTAATCGCTCAATTACTCGAAAATCGTAAATCGTTGTTGCTCGAACATTACTGGAAATCGCAATGTTCGGATAACGGTTTTCGCGAAAAACCGTTATCCGAACATTGTTCGAAATCGACTTTCGCGAAAAACCATTATTCGAAGATTGTTCGAAATCGACTTTCGTGGAAAACCATTATTCGAACATTGTTCGAAATCGACTTTCGCGGAAACGCATTATTCGAAGATTGTTCGAAATCGAAGATAAGAAGACGTTGTTCGAACATTGTTCGAAATCGAAGATCGCGAAAAAGCACTGTTCGAATACTGTTCGTAATCGAATATTGCTAAAAAGTATTGCTCGGATATTGTTCGAAATCGAACAATGTTTGAACAATATCAAGAGTAGGTCGCCTGAGTATGGATCGTCTCCGTTCCCCGAGAAACCCACGTTCAAACTCGCTCCACTTCTGCGCGTACGGTAAATGGCGGGAACGATTTGCGATTTCCTTTCGAGGTTTCTGGCGGCCGACTCTTGACATTGTTGGAACATTGTTCGATTTCGAACAATATTCAAACAATGCTTTTTCGCGATCATCAATCTGCGATTTCATTTGGAGGGTTCGAATTTGAAAATCGCAAAGTTTTGTTAGAACGTATTTCGAAATCGAACAATGCTTGAGATCTAGGGATTCGTCATAGTGAATTAAAGAGGGAGTTCGAATAGAAGTAGCAGTTAACTAGAGGTAATGCGATATTTTGATGGTTGCTGTTGAACATACCTAGGATGTAAAAGTCCGATTTTTCTAGGTTATTACAATCCCTGAGAATTCTCGAAAATCTCATGAGCATTAAGCAGCGTCACGAAACTGCTGCCTAGTCGATTCTGATGGCGATATTATGATTTTGGGTACCATCTCATCCTCATGTCTAGTGTGTATGGTTTTGTTCGGATGACCTATTCGAACAGATATTCCAATGATTTTCATTCGAACTTAGATAATGAATTCGAAAATTAAAAACCGCGTTTTTCGCATGTATTCGAATCCTAACCTTCATAAAACCACTTTTCGATTACGTTTAATTCGAGCACTCAAAAACTGCGGGCATTTGATACCATTCTAATAGTCGAAAATTTTGCGAGAGCACAACTATAGTTGTGCGCATAGTTGATCCTATACTGGTTGTTTCAACTGATAATAATAAGTGATAATAAACTACGATTTTGATAAAAAAAGCCTCATAAACGTTTTCAAGTGATAGAATCTTTTCAAAACCAACCCAGACGCGAATTTCAAACCGCGTACAGTGACTGTACGTAGCATCACGCTTTTTCGTTAACTTTATGAAAATGAGCTCGAAGGAGGAGGGGGTCACCATGTAATGCACCCCCATAACGCGTGTTGTGCGAAAATGGATCTGTTATTCAACACTACTGTGTCGTACCCCTTGTTGTTCCATTGAATTGTGTTGTTACATTTTTGATGTAAATCGGTATTCATGGGCTTTCTTACGAAGAGGGAAAACCACAGACTACAAGGTGGCTCTCTCTACCAATTTATTGAGTAATCCCGTCCATTTTCCGTAATCTTTTCTTGTCCGAGCTGGAAAAAGCTGAACAGGAGCAAAGAGCTGATTCTTGAACATAATAGGATAAAAGATACCTTACAAACCTTACGGCTTTATATGTGTGCTGAGCTCGACGTGGCCCGCACGTCCAGCGTACGGCGCAGAAGCCGGCGACGGACGCTGGTAATGGGATAATGCAAGAAGTTAGTGACATCGAATCTCAAATGACGAACACGTGGCAGATAGCAAATTACGCGTAGAAGTGAGGAAAATCCCTTCCTTTGGCAGCACTTTAACCCTGAGAATGTCCACTACTTGCAAAATAAATGACCAAGTATCTTGTTATTTCGGTCTTCTAACTGGATTGTAAACGATTATTCAGTTGTCTTTCTAAGCTCAACCCTTTTCATCCACAACTGTGGTTTTGTTCTGTCTTCTTTCGATTCTCTGTGGAACGTGCCTTCGAAATCGAGTTATTCGATTGTTCGATTTTCGAAGACGGCGAAAAGTCGAGTTATCGATTGTTCGATTTTCGAAGACGGCGAAAAGTCGAGTTGTTCGATTGTTCGATTTTCGAAGATGGCGAAAAGTCGAGTTATCGATTGCTCGATTTTCGAAGACGGCGAAAAGTCGAGTTATTCGATTGTTCAATTTTCGAAGACGGCGAAAAGATGAGTTATTCGACCGCTCTTTTTCAGGTCACTCTTACTTAAAATTTGAGATGTCACAACCATTGCAAGCGCGAACTCATCAAGGACTTGACCAACAACACGCGGAAGGGCAACACCAAGAACAAAGAAATGGTGCGCCAAGCGGTCAAGCTCAAGGACGTTAGGACAACATCATGAGTCCAGGTCAGTTCCATTACAGCCCACTGACTAGCTGACTCGTCGGATTTCTTTGTCCGTGACGATTCCATTTACCGCGGTCACGTTATCTTCTACTCTTTGCACGTTGGGTGTTGCTTCTTCTACCACTTCAGTCATTCCACCTGGTTCGTTCTCCACTACAGCTTTTGGCACTTCAACTTCTAGCGTTCTGCCAGGCGCCATGCTCTTTCGCCATTTCGTGGAGATTCGTAGCTCATGGTGGTGGAGATGGATGCCAAAAGTGCGAGAACTGATAGAGGAACACATAACAACCCACCATATTTCAGCATAAAAAGCACATCAGACGAACACAATTCGGATGAAGCCCCGAAGCTAGTTCTCGTGGAGCCTGTGGGTTCACTGAGAGCTAATTCCACTACCACGCAAGCTACCCAGGTTTGCGAGCAATCGCGACAGCAGGATGAGCTAGTGCAGGCGGACCAGGCGGTGTGGCGGGAAGTATGCTGAATTACTTCAGTATCTCTTAATCACACGATAACTCTAATACTGTTCATTTCTATCAAGAATGTGCTCTGTTCTTTGAAGCCATGCAGTTACGGTAATTCTGTTCTCACCGTTATCTAATGAGCCAGCTCGCGGCGGAGAAGTTCCCACCGTTAACTGATATTTTTCGTGAGCTGCCCTGCGGCAGCGCAGTTTCGCCCCATTATCAAATATGACTCAAGCTCCTCCTTGCCGCATTCTTACGGGACTAGCGTATAAATGGCGCGAGCTGTAACTGTGAGCCAGTTCTTCCTGCTCTCGTCTTCTAGTCATTTGTAATTCCTTAGGCACTCTACAAATACACCACAAGTTATTCTCTTCCGCACTATACTATAAGGACAAGACGTCATTATTATTAAGGTAGCCTTTTGATTATTGTTGTATTTATTGGTGTCTTCGTTATTCTCGGTAAATAATGTTTAATTACCAAAGCTTGAGGTCGAATATCAAAGTCACGCGTGGCACGGTATACGTATCGCACTACAGTAACGATTTATCGTTTACAACGACTATACTCACATACTCGACTTCAGGAAGCAATTTTTGTGCAAGACCAAAATCATTACAAAGAGTTTCTCACCCTCATCCTGGGCCATACACTTCATCAAATAATGTTCTTCGTGACCAAATTAGAGGTCTTCAAGTTTCTCCCTGCGAGTCCACCCAGGGTAGGGTCAAGCTTGAGGTTCGGGAATCGAAGGGGGAAAAGTAGTATTGTGGCCTCTTCAGGAGGGGGGTCGTACTCTTCCGGTCTTGGCAGAAGACTCTCTTATTTTTGGGTTTTTAGGCGATGTTTTTAGTTCTCAATAAATTGTTTTTTCCAGGAGTGTCTACGGGGTTGTGTAGTCTTTTCTTTGTTCCTCGAAGTTGTAAAAATCAACATCAAAAAAGTTTTAAATAATAATTGCATTACTTGTTAAAAATAAAGATTTTCTGCCGTCAAATTTGGAGCCAATGAGAGGTTTCCATTTTTTCAGATTTCTTTCAGTAAATCATGGACACGACAGCTTTCTGCCTGAGTGAACGACATCTACGTCCTAAATTGCAGTGTATAAAACTTGGAGTGTTAATTTCTAAAGCTGACTTAAGTGCTTTATCAACAAAATTTTTTAGACACTCTCGGAAGCGATAGCGGAATGGCAACCGGAGGATGGACTTGTCACGGAACTAACTTTCACTCTTCTCCATAAAACAGCATCAGAGTGTGGAGTTCTACCCAATAAAATTTTAAGCCACAGTTTGACACACGGGAATAAAACCTGTTTTTCTGAGACAATCTTCTGTATAAACAGACGCTCCGATTTCTATCATTTGCCAAAAAAATTCGACACCGTTAATCACATGGAAGCCGCTATTTTTACAAGCTGCTTTTTGAAGCGTCGAACCCACACTTCTTATTGTTTTAAAAACTCTGTGATTTTTTCAGAGATGTCGCACAAACTCCAAAATATGGCAGGTTACGTAGACCAATTGTGTTCTCCGATATCACCGATCGCCACTGAGGATGGCCTTCTCGCGGCAAAAAACCGTTTGGAGGAAGAGCATCACAGAGTGAAAACTGTGACATCGTAGAGTTTAAGATGTGATTAATATGCAATCAAAAACTAAGCTTCTTCGCAGCGATCTCGGATATCCGATGATCAGGGAGCATCGATTTGCAAATTCTCATGTTTCATGAAAGATAAATTTTTTCCTGAATCAGATCACGCACACAGTTGAAATTTTGCCACAATAAGTTTTAAGTTTCGTTCAATGCATAGTGTAAAAATCATGGCTTTCTGAAATGAATAGATTAAATCGACCACTGGTCGATATGGCACCGATGTCATGGTAGCGACGAAATTCGACGTTCACAAAAATGACTACAACTCGGTAAGCTTTCGACAATTTAAAAAGCCAATGGTTTTTTTTAAATTAAAAGAAAAGGGCTTTTACACGGCGAAAAAATCGGTTTTCAAAAACTAGGTCTTTATACGGGGCGAAGACCTTCAATTTTTCGCTCAAAAATTGAAGGCTTCCGCCCGTACGAAGGCCTAGTTCTTGAAAACCGATTTTTATACTGCATAAAAGCTCTTTTCTTCTACTTTCTAAAAAGCCATTAATTTTTCAAATTTTGAAAAACCGAGTTGTAGTCGTTTTTGTGAACGTCGAATTTCGTCGCTCCCATGACGCAGATGCAGATGTTGCTTCTTCACCTACAAAAATGTGCCGTGTCCACGAGATGCTCGAAAAGCCTGAAAAGTTGAACTCGTTGTGATTAATTCGACAACTTCTCTCAAAAATGTTTTATTTTCAACTGTAAACAAACAAAATGTTATTATCAGAAGATTACATACACAAAACCTTTATCAGCGTTTTTTCTAACAAATTACTTAATCAAACAGTTGCACTCTTTCTTGAGCTAATCTAATACAGTTGACGCTGCACCTGGAAGAAAGAACCTATTAAAGGGTACAAGAATTGCATCAAAAATTGAAAAGTCAATGCGGATACAAAATAAAAGGGTGGTCTACACAAGGGGGGGGGATCGTACCAGATCCGCTCTGGGAGGCGATTGTAAATTTTCGGTAAAAATCAAACCCCACGCTTGACCCTGACGCAGGCTCTAGACAAGGTCTACGAGGCCGCAGCGCGTACTGTAGAACTTTGGCAAATCACCCTAAAATTTTGCGCTGCTACCACACAGTATTTTCACAATATAGTCATTGTGTTAGCTCGTAATCATCGTACCGCATTTTCATGAGAACATAACATCTATATCAGCTCATACAACCAACTTAACAACATCGCATTACCAAAATTTTTTGACTGGGCAAACAACCAAAACTATTATATTTCAGAGCCACATTAATATTTTTTTACATTACAGTTTTTAACCGGAGATGAACCGCAGTGAAGTTGAAAAGTTTTATTCTCTAGAACAGTGACCACTCAAAGTGAAAAAGTGTGTGGTTTTATTTCCAGTTAGTTCAAGCTCGGCAGCAAGCAAGCGATGGGGGTGGAGCACGTTCAGGAAATCACCGGCGAGCTCACTCCTAACCGAATAAATTACTGGAGATGGTATCAGCAGTTCCTTTCCACCAGAAGGGCAGCAAGGACAAACCACTCCCGGAAAGATGAACTGCTGTAAACAAAGGAGGCCTGCGTAAACCTATCAAATCGAATTCTTCTCAAACTACACTGGGACTGACCGCTGATCTCCACACCTTCCAGTGAACCACTGCTCGTCGGCTGCAAAAAATTGGAAGGTCGCCAAAACCGTCTTCTTCAGTGCCTCACGCTTTGAAGGAAACCCAAGTAAATCGCTGTGCTTTCGACTGCCGAGAGCTCCGGACCCGGTTCAAGCAAGGAGGCCTGGATCGAATCCTTACCAGCGATGAAAAACGGGTGCTTCACTACAACTGCTAAGCCGGAAAGCAATAGCTGGAACTCAACCAGCTGGGGATTCTGACGTCAAACCCGGAGCTCCACCGAAAGAAGCTCCTGCCGTGCGTTTGATGGATGTGTGATGGTGCAATGCACAGGAGGCTGGTCCATGTAATCAAACCGTCTCCGACGTTTGCTTCTGCCAACAACTGGAACTCAGGCACAGCAAAAACTGGTGTAGAAAGAAGTCGATATGAGTCAATATTTCTTCCACCAAGGCAACAGTCTTACAACAACGCGAGGAAAATTAACGATTCATAACTCAGAATGACCGCCAGGAAACAAGGTTTCAAACAAAATATAACATTTCAGCGGTTTTACTTTGAATTCAAGAAAAAACAGAAATATTGCAGAATTTATGATGTATATATACTGTCGTGCCGTCCCCCTCTTTTATTTGGCGCTTGCGCGCTAGCTCTTGCGCTGCGGGGTAGGTTCTGCCTTAGAGAAGGGGGGAGACGGCACGGTGACTAGTCACGATACCACTGAGGCGTCCCCCAGTGGCATCGTGACCCTTATTGTTGCTGACCCAGTTGACGGATAGTGAATATAGACACGTTCCACACGTTGGGTAACAAACCGCGGACTAGAGGCCTTCGCAGTTTTTAATGACATCGACACAGCATCAAAAAAGAAACAATTCTGACGACCTACGTGTTGCCGGCCACAAGACCCAGTTACCCAGGGTCGTGGAGGGGGGCGGGGTCGACGGGAGGTCGTTGGCGGCGGCGGAAGGCTGCTGACGACGGCGGATGGTTCGGCAGCAAACGGGCCGACAGCAGACGGGCTGGCAGCGGACGGGCCGGCAGCGGACGGGCCGGCCACGCAGGGCCGGCGAAGAGGCAGAAGTGCCGGCGAAGAGCCTTGCGGCATGGAGGCCCGGTGGCGTGGCGGCCGACGACGTGGCGGTCTTGACGTGACGGCCGGCTGCTTAACGCGTGGCCCGACGGCTGACACGGAAAGGTCGGCGGAGTGCCGACGGCGGCGTAGCAAAGATGGAGAGAAGGAGCACTGTACATCGGCGACAGGTTCCCCTTAATCGTGGGAACCACGACACTGGGGGCGACAGCGGTGACGAACACGACGATGTCGTTGATGTTGAAGACCGGCGCGTCGTAGATGTGTGAGATGCAGCCTGGGGTAATCACGGTATCGTTTCTTCCCTAGACTACTGCAAAAAAAACAGCAACAAAGAACATGTCAGTTAAAAATCCTACCCTACCTAGTGAGGGACGGGCTGACGGTGCGCGGCAGGCGAGGCCGGAGGCACGTCAGAATGGCTTATGTGACCGACTGAGGGGGGGGGGATGACGGTGCTGGCGGCGTTGAGTGGGCCTACGAGTTAAACAACAAATGCGAAGGCTAAATTACATATATGGAGAATGAAACGTGTCGAGTCGAGTGCATGGCGAGCAGTTGCAGGTACGGCTGGTCGTTGTAACGATGTTGTCGAGCGGTTGACGAGACGAGCGTTGGCGTTGAAGAAAGTCGTCACGATGTTGTCGAGAGGTTGAATTAACTTGAAGACGTTGAAGAAACATGCGGGGGCTCGTTTTGGATGCACAGTTTTGCCTGTGCGTATGGTGCCGTCCCCCTCTTTTATTTGGCGCTTGCGCGCTAGCTCTTGCGCTGCGGGGTAGGCCCTGCCTTAGAGAAGGGGGGAGATGTCACGATACCACTGAGGCGTGCCCCAGTGGCATCGTGACCCTTATTGTTGCTGACCCAGTTGACGGATAGTAAATATAGACACGTTCCACACGTTGGGTAACAAACCGCGGACTAGAGGCCTTCGCAGTTTTTAATGACATCGACACAACATCAAAAAAAGAAACAATTCTGACGACCTACGTGTTGCCGGCCACAAGACCCAGTTACCCAGGGTCGTGGAGGGGGACGGGGTCGACGGGAGGTCGTTGGTGGCGGCGGAAGGCTGCTGACGACGTCGAATGGTTCGGCAGCAAACGGGCCGACAGCAGACGGGCTGGCAGCGGACGGGCCGGCAGTGAACGGGCCGGCAGCGGACGGGCCGGCCACGCAGGGCCGGCGAAGAGGCAGAAGTGCCGGCGAAGAGCCTTGCGGCATGGAGGCCCGGTGGCGTGGCGGCCGACGACGTGGCGGTCTTGACGTGGCTGCTTAACGCGTGGCCCGACGGCTGACACGGAAAGGTCGGCGGAGTGCCGACGGCGGCGTAGCAAAGATGGAGCGAAGGAGCACTGCACATCGGCGACAGGTTCCCCTTAATCGTGGGAACCACGACATATACCATTTTCAGGTCGAACTGAAAATCAAATTGGACACTTTCCAAACCAAATTGGACACTTTTCACGTCAAATTGGACGCTTTTCACCTCAAATTGGACATTCTTCTATGCTCGCCTAAGACTTTTTAAATCAAAGAGAACTCTTCTGAATTGAAACCACGTTTATATAGGTTGAACTGCAGACTCAATAAAATGGTTAGAAAAAATGTTTGTTCAAGGAAAATTCACAATAACTGTTTTTTTTTTGATTTTTTATCTTTAGCTGCCTGAATGAGTGTAATGATTTTATAAAGTTTTTACTTTTGGGGAAAAAATAACAATTTGTATTTTGTTTTAAAGCGCAGCAAAGCGACAACCATAAAGTGCACTAAAATACCGGATTGCGCCATGCACTCGAAAAGCTCGTCGCGATTTTTATTTAATTGACAGTGTAAATGCTGTTTACATGGAATTACGAGGTATGCGCGCTTTTCACAACTGTAATTGTTGCATTGTCTACAGGTATGTATAAATCAACATATACATAATATAAATCTTCGAAACATCCTCGACGAAGGCGCAGAATTTCGTGCCGGTGCAGGTTCCATCGTCGATTCCTGTATGGATGACGCCTTGAGTATTCACGGCCAGAATAAGTGTCACCATCCGTCCTCTGACCGTCGGCAGGACAACGTTTGCACGTGTTCCTATCTTGGAGCGAGCCTGCGTCCTTGGAAGGTGTAGGTTGAATCCGCTCTCATCTATGAAGATGCACTTCTCCTTAGTCGGCGGGACGTGTGCCGAAAATTCTAGAGCATATAACTGCCTGCTCAAGATCGTTGATGGGCTATTTACTTGGTCGAGTTTGTAGTGGTATCTTTTAACAGTGAGCTTCAATTTAATGAGGGTATTGAACATCATAGACATTGCCAGATGGACATCCTTTTCCTTCAGCCGCTGTTGTATCTGTTGCAAGGTGTCTCCTGGGTGTCGTTCTATTCTCTTCGATGTAGCGCAGAACGTCGAGAGTTAGCTTTCACGAGTTTCCTCCCCCACGGCCACGCTGGACAGCACCATCATCCTGCTTGTAAGCGCGGATGATGCCCCTTGCGGTATTCTCGTTAGGGCGAGCGATTTGAGCAGCCTCCCGGACAAATCTGGCTTCAACCTGCACGAGCCTAAGGAGGATATCCTTCTGCGATGGAGTCGTTTTCACATACCGTCCACGATTCATAATGGCGTTAGCTTGCTACATATGCTTCTTCTCAGATAAAGCTGGGGCGTCGATGAACATCTCACTTAGGTAGACGCTTTTCGCTGCGTCGTATTCCGCGCGGGCAGATTACAGCGTTGTTTCAGCGGTACAGTAAGAGATAGCTGCGCCAGACAACCAAGTTTTTTGACAGCATTTTAACACTTTTCAAATCAAATTGTACACAAACCTGCAGACAATATAACAATATTTTATTGATGTATTCTCTTTAATGTCATAATCATCCAGTTTTACTATAGCTGATGAACATGGCCACTACAGCAGCGGGATGACCTTTTAGTGTTTGATGTATTTATTCACTTTGTATTACATTCTTTTACCTACATGAAATAGAAAAAGAAGAAGATTGCTTGCATAGATTAATATTATGTATACGCTGATAATATTCATAATTATAGTTGATTTATACATACTTGCAGAGAATGCAACAAGTACAATTGCTAAAAATGCGCATACCTCGTAATTCCATGTAAACAGCATTTACACTATCAATCAAATAAAAATCGCGAGGAGGTTTTCGAGTGCATAGCGCAATCCGATCTTTTAGTGCACTTAATGGTTGCTGCTTTGCTGCGCTTTAAAACAAACTACATTATAGTCCCGTCAGCCGCAATAGTTTTGATCGCAACAAAACATCTTTGTAACAGCCTCGATACCAGCCACTTGTGGCTTAACAAAACTGACTTGATTATTATTATTGTTGACAAAGTTCAACGATCTCTCATTATATACTTCTCTTCTTCATTGAAGAGCCACGGAAGGAGCATCAAACAAAATCATTTGGAAAAAGTGGAAAAGTTGGAAAAACAAACCTTGTCATTGTTCGCTTCATATTTGTGATTTTTACTGACTTCTCTTCTTCGATTCTGTCTTCTCTCTCTTGTTCCTACACTGTTACTTCTTTTCCTTTTATTTTAATTTTGTTTCTCTTTCATTTATCGTTCTAGAAAAAATAGCACAGGAAAAGCTCGGGTCTCATACTGTCCTTTAAGCAAATGATGAATAGAATTCCGTGAGAGGCGCTACGACGCAGGCACCAGCACCCGAGCTAGGAAATACCTCAGCTAAAAAAATCCGTTTAAATGTCTACTTATGCGCGGTAGAGCGGTAAACGGAAAATGAGCTGCCTGAGTCAGCAGACTGAAAAAATTATCAAGAATGTGGATCAGAGAATGCAGTGCGCTATGATTCCAAAACATAAAATTCTTAGCCAGCGCGAATATCGCTCCGCGCATCTTAGAAAACTCTTACATAACAGAACATAACGCTAGGCGAATAACAGAAACGATTTCCACAGTTACTTGTTTTCTTGTGCTGGCTTGCGCTGATTTAACCTTGTCTCTGGATCGTTTAATGCCTTAGTCTCAAGGGTGAATATTGCGAAGAGAAGTTCAACCTTAGGTGAGAGATCCTCTTGGAACTATATTTCGAAGTAGTGCGCCTAGGAAAAAGAGCGACAGAAAGACTTTCTTGTATGAAGCCAAAAGATTAAGAGTCGTCAAATGTAGAGATTGGGAAAAGGAAAAGCGTCTTAGAATTCTTTTAGAAATAGTCTTAGGAAGTACAATCATCTCTATTTTTATTGGTCGATTGCTCACATGATATTGTTCACTTCTCGGTTCGACTGATGTATTGAATTTAATTTGTATTGGTTTAATTACCTAAGTTTGAAATTTTGATGGTCGGATAAACCGCTTTGGCTGGTGTCTGGTGTTATTTGCCGCGTGGCAAGGCCGGGCGACGATTTTATGGTGCATGGGCCGGGAATCGAACCCGTGTCGCCCACCCGCGTAGCAGGCTAGCATTCTACCACTGAACCCCCTTTATAGTGCATCGCAAGGACGAATCAGGACCTCAGTGTACCGGTACGGATTTTTGAATGCGAAACTGACTGCTTTGGAGATGCGCCTTCAGTAGGAGCGCACTGAAAATTGAGTAGGATTTCTTTCCTATCACTTGAACTTTCAAAGAAGTGTTTCCTTTTCTTTGAAAAAATCTTTTACACATATATTTAATCGTAAAAAACTCTGGCATAGGTCCCTTCTCTTCTGCCATAATTCCTATTAATTTGTGGCCTCATTCCTCACAAAATACTTGTACACTTCTTAGCCCAGCATGACTGGCCCTATATCACTGAAGTCTCAGAAACCTCTGCTTACGCGCTATTGTAACAACTTAAAGGGATTATTGCGCAATGTACTGATCTCTTAGCTTCGGAAGAAGTTTATTTGCGCGAGGCACAGGTATCAGTGAAAACACAAGCACTAGCTTTCGAACTAAACGCTACTTCTCAACTCGTGAGCGATTGCTTGACCCGGTTTACTGGCACATTGAATTCCTTAATAGATTTACTTGATAATGAAGAAGAAACGCAAGCAAGTTAATTTATTGAGAAGGCACACGTGGCTCTAGATACTGCTCAAAGGCTAGCTATTCAACTAGAAGCTAAACGTGTCAGTATTCGTGACCATGTGGAGGTGAACCTCTAGACTATGTGTATTGAGGTAGAAAGACCCAAGCTTCCAGCTCTTCCTATTATATAATTTTCGGGAATGGGATGGGAGTTTGAGAATTTCTGGACTCTCTTTGAAGCTAATGTTCACAACCAACCGCTGATGCAGCTTCAAAAATTTAACTGCCTGTTAGGTGCGCTGCAAGGGGAAGCGCGTGAAGTCGTGCGCCGCTTCACACTTACAGAAGCGAACTATCAGCATGCTGTTAACCTTCTGCGCACAAAATATGGGAACGGATTACCCCTTGTGACCAATTTGCAATCGCGCCGTGAAAATATTAGAGCAGAGAGACCAACATTAGCCGCTCAGCGTCATCTCATAGAATAGATTACACCAATAGTAATGCAACTAGAAGAGCGAGGGATGTCCCTTGATGGCTCCTTTCTAGTACAGAAAATTCTAGCAAAATTTTCCACGCACTTTCAACGAGAGATACTGGTGAGCCACATTGACTCCACTACTCAGAAAGTGATAGGAAAATGCGAACTATCTTATCAGACTTAGAGAAGTTAATAACAGGAACATATCAATGATATCGTGAAGAGGACACCAGCAGTGGACACGCAGATGAGTTCTGCAAAACGGCCTTCGTTGAGAGAAGAGCGGACACCTTCCGAGTGTATGTACTGCTACGCCACGGACCACATTCTGTGGCATGTCGGAAGTACTCCGCAATAGAGGCTCGGATGACGATTTTCCTTAAAAATAATAAATGCCTAAATTGTGGAACACTCGGACACATCATCAGGAAGTGTACAAAGATGAATGTCGTAATTGTAAAGGGATGAAGCACCATCATACCCTATGTCCTTTTCGAATTTCGCAGACGCAACCTGCTCACCAACAGCAGCAATCCCTAAGCAGGAATCGAGGCGCTGGAAAAGCAAATCCGTCTTCCTCACAGCGAAGTGGACCTATTGAAAAAAGAAGGCAACAAGGAGGATCAGAAGCACGTGCACATACGGTAGAAGCAACCACGGACAAGGCTTCTACATCAGAGGCTCCCCGTTGCAAACTCTCGAACAGCGTTCCAGCCTTGATAGAAGACAAGCAGGTCTTCTGTGGCGGAAGCTGTGGTGTTCGCACTACTGCCTTTATTTCTAACTGGAGTTGCGCGAGTGCGAGACTCAATTCGCAACACATGGAAGCACATTGATATACTACTGGACACTGGAGCAGATCAGTCCTTCATTAACGAGAACCTAGCAGAGAAAATAGGAGTTGTCTGTAATACAGAAAAAAATGAGGATTAATTCATTTGGTTCTTTTGGTTTGCATACACTGAAGCATACAATACATGGAGTAGCAAAGTGGATCTTTGGGATAGATAGGGAAAAATGCACGAAATGCGCCTCTACATCGCACCAATTTCTACATCAGCCAGCACTATTGCGCATCTTACGGACATGGATGTGGCATTCATTAAGCAGCACAACGTTTCCTTGTCAAAGGTGGATTATGAAAAAGAATCGAAACCTCAGATTTTTTTGGGGTGTGACCAGTTATTGAAATTACTCGATGTTCCATGTCCGCGCTATAAGTTACCATCAGGATTCCAGCTTGTACCATCCAAGTTGAGATTGTTGCCTACTGGGCGCCAAGGAGGTGCTTTTAAGCAAATACTTTAAGTGGAAGGTGCTGATCCTGCGCCAATAGCCTCAATTATTACTCTTACACACGTTGACGATGAGTTAGAAAGATGGGATAAATATTGGACCTTGGATTCGGCGGGCGTATGTGAGTTCACTGGTACCAAGAATGCAGAAGCAGAAGCAATAATCAAAGAGGTTGCTAAGTTTTTCGAAAACACGGTACAAAGGCGCGGAGATGGATATTATGTCAGATTCCCATTCGATTCATGGAACACCACTCTTCATTGCCGAGCAACAAAGCAATTGTGCTAAAGCGTTTGCATTCAGTTGTTCAAATGCTAAAAAAGACTCCAAAACTATTGAATATGACAAGACATTTGAAATGCTGAAGGAAAAAGGCATCATAGAAGAAATTGAGGATGCGCCACCACCTCAAGGCTCAGTACTGCATTATATACCTCATCAACAAGTGGTAACTCCTCACAAGCCTACGACAAAGTTACGAATAGTATTCGATGCCTCTGCTCACTTCAAAAACTGCCCTTCATTAAATGATGCAATACATCAAGGGCCACTCATACTTCCAGAACTCTACGCTCTATTGTTGCGCTTCTGAATACCCAAGTCCGTTGCAACATCTGATGTGGAAAAAGCCTTCCTCCAGGTTCATCTTCATAAAGCTGATAGAGACGCAACAAGATTTCCCTGGGTTAAAGATGCGAATGCGCCACCAGATGAAGAGAACATCATCACTTATAGATTTACACGAGTAAGGTTTGAACTCAACGTTTCTCAGTATCTCTTACGTGCAACAGTTCACGGCCATCTTCGAAGAGCAGTTAAAAGTCAGGCTCTTTCAGACGAAATTAGAGGCAACCTTTATGTCGATAATCTCATTCCCTCAGGAAACTCCAAAGAGGAGCTGTCACAAAAGGCTTGTTAATCGCGGAAAATCCTCGGAGAGATGTGAATGAATTTGAGGAAGTTCCTTTCAAATAACGAAGGTCTGCGACACAGGATGCCGAAAGAAGCATGCGCTGTTTCAATGACACAGAAGGTGTTAGGCATTCCATGGAACGCCGAATTGGATTCTATTACTGTCGCTTGCTCATTCCGTCATTAGACAGTGTGATCAAACGGACAGTAGCGCATCAAATAGCTTCAGTATACGAGCCTCTAGGCTTGCCGGTGCCCTTACTCATTCAAAAGAAGTTTCAGCAAAACTTATGGAAGCATCAGTGCTAATGGAATGGCTCATTCCAGATCTTATCATGCGGTGGAAAACCATTGTTGCGAACATGCAGGGGTTCCGAAAAACTATTCCTCGTCGGTGTTGCACAGATAAAACATCTCACAGCTTAGCAGTTTTTGCTGATGCCAGTGAGATTGCCATTTACGCATGCGCATACATACTTGAAGAAAGCAGTAACTCTACCTTAATTATGGCTAAAAGCAAGCTAACGGTTAAAGCCAAAACGGCACTGCCCAAAATAAAGCTTGATGCTGTGTCTATGGCAGCGCGTTTGGCATACTCCGTAAACGAAGCTCTAAAATCGCGAGTATACAGCTATCCCTGGATTATTTATCTTTTGTCGGACTCCCAAATAGTTCTGAGTTGGCTGGGAAAACTTGGGTGTCTTCGTTAAAAACAGGTTGCGCAAAATTCGTAAGATAGTTGAAGCGCTTGTGGACCAAGGAGTTAAAATTACTTCCGGAAATGTAAGCTCATATAGAATCCTGCGGATGCAGGTACTCGAGGACTCGCAAAAGAAGAAATGGATGGACACATGTGGTGGACAGGACCACCGTTCTTGAAGAAATCTGCAAGGTAATAGTCTACCGTGTCCTATCCTTTAGCGTAAGACTCCTCCGCTGAGGAAATGCACGAGCAGCTGGTAAATGTTAATGCGACATGCCAAATAGGGGACGATGTCGACAACCTTCGTTTCTAAGTCGCAATTGCTCACTCTTCTGCGCAAAACGAATTATAGCGTTGATTATTCGCTTCATTCACCTGCATCACCTGTCGTCCCGTTGATCATCGAATTGCTCGAGCGGGTGCCAGCAGCGTCTCCATTCGTCCCTGTCGCGTGCCAGGGTGGTCCAATGGATCCTCCTCGCTCGAGGGACACGAAGAGCGTCATATCGGTCGTTCAGGGCTTTAACGAAGAAGTCCGACCAACGCGTTGGTGGGCGTCCTGGTGTTCTTTTGACATCCCGCGAAATCCAGTCGGTGATGGCTCCCGTCCAGCGGGTGTCTGCGAAGCGCATTACGTGGCCGGCCCACCTAATTTTCGACATCTTGGCCCACGCGACAGCGTCTCTGATCTTCGAACGTCGACGAAGCTCGGAACTCCGGAGGCCTTCGCTCACTTGCGTGAGTAGTGTCACTCCGAGCATCGTCCTCTCGATTCCACGCTGCGCGACGCTGATCGCGTGTTCATCCTGCTTTCGTATAGCCCAGGTCTCTGAGGCGTATGTTAGGGCAGGAAGAACGGTAGAGTCGAATAGGTGGGCACGGAGTCGGACGTTCTTCGTCTTCTTTGCGACTTCTTCGACGCTCTTGAAAGCTCCCCAAGCCGCTCGTTTCCTCCTGCTCAGCTCCGGCACTAGGTCGTTGATCATATTGACTTCGCGACCCAGATACACGTAGCTGGAGCATTCGGAGATGTTCGTTCCGTTGAGCGAGAATGGTCCTCATGAACATCGTCTTCGTAAGATTCAGTTGCAGTTCAACGTTCCCACATACATGATCGAAGTCGGCCAGCATTAGCTCCGCCTGGCTGATGCTCGGTGTTATGAGCACGATGTCGTCAGCGAAGCGAACATGATGTAGTTGCCGGCCGTGGACCTTCACTCCCATGTCTTCCCATTCTAGTTCGCGCATGATGTTTTCAAGAGTGGCGCTGAAGAGCTTCGGGGATATGGTTTCCCCTGCCGAACCCCTCTCTTCACGTCGATGAAGACGTCGTTGTAGAATGGTGAGATCTTGGTCGTGATCTTGAACTCTGATGTACTGAGTAGGAACGCCCTGAGTGAGCAGGGCGTCGATGACCGCTTCAGTTTCGACGGAGTGGAATGCCTTCTTCAGGTCGATGAACGTAAGGCACAGCGGCAGCCTGTACTCTCGCGACACTTCGATAAGCTTCGTAATGGTGTGTTTGTGGTCGATCGTGCAAAATCCTCTCCGAAATCCTGTTTGTTCCATGGCTGTCCTTCGGCGTTCTGCTTAGGATGACTCGTGTGAACAGCTTGTAGACTTCGGAGAGCAGGCAGATCGGGCGATAGTTGCCAATGTCGTGCACGTCTGCCTTCTTGTACAGCAAGACGGTCCTGCTGGTCTTCCATTGAGATGGAACCTTGCACTCCGGCAGGTAATGTGTGAAGAGCCGCGCCAGGGTGTTGATGAGCGCTGGCGGGAGGTTCTTCAGGTGTTCAGCTCTGACCCTGTCGGGACCGGGTGCTGTATGTTTCTTCACCGACGAGATGGCGTGTCGGATCTCGGAAGGGAGAACAGAGGGGACGACGTATCCATCCTGCGGAAGGTGGCATGGGGCAGGTGGACGTGGCTATCGAAGAGATCGGAGTAGAAGTCGTGGTTGACCTTCTCAATGGTCCTTCTGGAAGAGGTGGCGGTTCCGTCGGGACGTCGGAGAGCGGTCATCTTGGTTTTGAAGTTGGCGAAGTTTCGGCAGGCATTGCTGATGCTCAACCCTGCCTCTGCAGCTTCAGCCAACACTTCCGCCCTTCTCTCCTTAAGATCCTCCTTTATTGCCTCTCTGCATAGCTTCGCAAGCTCGGACGTCAGTTGGTAGTTGCCTGACGCTCGTCACGCTCTTCGCTTCATTAAGAAGATTTTTCCTGAAGGGAACAGTGATATGGAGAATAGAATACCAACTTATATTCCGAAGTTGGCCGATATTTCAGACGGTATAGAAAGTCTATTTGGACGAGGAAAACGATCCAACCTACAATACTACAGAAAAATTTCACGCGCTCCAATATCGAGAACAAGTAGTGGACGCACTCCGTTCTTCTTGCCAAAACACAGAAAATTTTGGAATGTCTGGCAGCAACAGTATCTGACTTCATTACGAGAAACGCATAAGCGACTCATTTCAGATAGAGGTCTCGAAAACGATATTCCTACAGTGGGTGACATTGTGCTCGTCAGCGACCCCGTTCTCCTTCAAAACGAGTGGAACATGGCTCGAATAATAGCTACGCGACAGGGAGCGGATGGCGCAGTTTAAGAAGCCGAACTACTAACCGCTACCAAGCGAAAATTCGCCGTCCCTTCAACCTACTTATTCCATTGGAAATACCGAAAGATAGGAGCTCCGAAAGCGGCAATACTTTGAAAAATGATTGCGCAGATACTTCCTCGGGCCGAAAACACAAGATCACAGAAACCTATAACCTGCGACCACGAAGACCTATCAATTACGCCAAAAACACTTATAGACATCCGACATACTGGCGCAAATGGTTCCTTTTTCATATTATGGTGATCTCCATGCTACAGCTTGCAAAAGGCAACGGCACAGATTTCGCAAGTATGTCATGCGCCAATGAGGGGATTTTCATTCATGCAGTCCAACATTAGGAATATGATACCTGTGCAGGTATGTGTGTAAAGTTCAAAAAATTACGTCTAATCCACACCTGTTTAAATTCCCTCTCGAGGTTACGCTGCATGACTTTAAGGCCACTCTCAAATGGCACACAAAAGGACAGCTAACTGTAATGGAGATGGTATGCCAAGGAATAGACTTTTGCGTAAATGTCGAATGTTGGATTTGAGCTACTGTTCTATTTAATCCTGAATGTTGGCCCTTTGGAGCAATCCTCGTAGGTGCGCTCAGCTTGTATGGGATAATCGCCTTTGTATCCGTATTCTTGTACGTGCTCATAATAGTTGGAAAACCGTTGCGCATTTATGGCGTGCGCATGGTATTCTTTACCCATAGTGCACTACGTTGGGGGAGGATGCCTAGGAATGCTGCGCAGTCTTCGCAGAAAAGGAACGAGTCCTTCTGCTCGTGCGAGGCTGAGGGCAGCATTAGCGGTTGCGTTTATGTTACATTCATATAGTTACAAAAGCGTTGAAGGTTGCCAACAGGTTAATGTGTTGGAAAATCCCGCAACCCTCTGCACCCGCACCGATAAGGGCGAACAATGTTTCGTTTACCTATCTGAAGTGCTGAGGCTCAGTACTTTCAAAAGTGAGGCATGTTTGCGCCTTGTAAGGAACAATACCATAGTTGCGAATGTGAAGATTTGCTGGAAGGGGCTGTCCCTCAATTGTGATCATAAAACATTATTTTTACGCGCTCCACCACTCTGTCGCCATATGGGATCTTGTTCTGAAGAAAAATGGGCGAGCATCAATAGCACCACATGAACTTATACAACTTTATACGTGAACTGCAGCAAGGCAATCAAATCGCTGGCCGCACTGGATGTTTGAAATTCTGTGGAGGGTGCGATTGTTTTTACTTAAGCCCAGGTTACCTATTTTATCGGGTATACGCTAAACTTCTGAGTGCAAAGGTTTATGAGGTGTTTCGATGTATGCGCTAGGCCGAACAAGTCAAATTGGAAGACATCATTGAAAGTATTTTGGCGCAGAACGGCAAGACGCGCTGTGTGATCTCGGAACTTCCAAATGTTGCCGTCAACCTTCTTTGGCATTGTGGAGGTATGGGGAATTGAACCTTAGCCCTCTCTTCATTTTGCCCTCATTTTTTATATATTCTTATCAATGCGTATGGTTTACGTTCTGGCTAGTCTTTCGAATTATAAGGGCAATTTGCTGTTGACCTGGTACGACTATCTTGATCTTTCGCCTTCTCAAAGACCGATATTCACGGCAGAAAAGGGCGCAGAAGCTTGCTTAGTCATCACTATTTTGCCGTCGGATCAATATGATGCCATTTCCGGTAGTAAACAATAGATAGAGCCAAGAAATCGATACGCTGACGCTCTAGTAGTCTTGACTAATAGACTTGACATTCGCTCTTCGAGTCCTTAGTTAAATTTTTCAGAGGATGGACAACCGTGAGCTTCGCGAGCAACTACGAGACCTTCGATGACAATTGCGAGAGATTCAAAATGCCATACCGCAGTTACCGAATCCGGAGCAACTCTACGACCGCATCGTAATACTTTGCTGGGGCAACTACCACTGCATGTTAGAGACAACACGACTGGAAGAACGTCTTCGTCATTTCCGTGCAAAATGACCACTTTCTTGAAATTCAAGATGACGAGTTGGTTGACCTACAAGTCCACCGCTTACGCTTCAATTCCTGTACTGCCGCTCACAGTTGCGAACTTTTTTCTCACTACCTGCGCTTCTCGTAGCTCGAAAAGTCATGTCGCATTAGTTTTGGCCATCAATGATGAGTAGGAGACAGGAAATCTCAGAGGGAAACCCGCTTCTTATGAACCTCCAAGATATAGAGGCAGTAGTTAGCGACCAGTTGCAAACCCTGGGAGGCCGCTTCAGGACATGCGCGAAGAGCTGCAAGACGAGCAGAATGACCGGCAACGAACTTTCGAAAATGAAGTACGCAGGACATTGCCTCAAATACAGCGCTCGCTTTCTGGACTTAAGGATGTACACCAACCTCTTGTCGTCTGCGTTGCTGCTGCCGGGGAGGGCGAAGTCATCGCAGAGAATGCCGAATTTATGGAGGAGCTTCAGGTAGGCGATGCCGCAGGTAACTATGCTGCAGACGATGATGCCGTAGATGGGGTCGAGGTCGATCTATATGCTGAGGAAGAGGATCTTGATGCACGCGAAAACGCCGGCGACGTAGCAAATGAGGTTCAGAAAGATGCACAGATGCAGGACGAGCACCAGAATCCTGAAGTTAACCGTGCCGATGGCGACGAAGCGCGTAAACACATCGAGGAAGAAATTCGAAACGTTTAGCAGACCATTCGCAATTTTGACAAAATCATAAATCAGCTCGAAAATGAACATGCTCGCCAAGACGATTCCGCCAAGGGAGAATCCACCGCGCTGAGGAACGCTTTATGAAGTGCGCATTCTGTGAGGACAGAGGAACTCATTATTCCGACTCGTGCTCGGAGGTACGGGGCTGGAAGAACGCCGACGTGTCGTCGCGGAGAAACGCCTGGAGAGATTGTGTGGAAGAGGACTGGTTTGCAAAAAGTACCATACCGTCTGCTACCTATGACGTGTGGGACATTACTCCGCGCTGTGTCGTCTGCCGGAATTTAGCGACGTGGTAAGAGACCAGGTATAGAACAAAAAGGAAGCTCGATGGAACCGCATGTCAAGGCTGCACGCTCTTAATCGTGATTAGGCTCTTTTCCCAAGCCCCGCATTATTCCATGTCTCCCTTATGTCATTTTTCGGGCGGCGGAGTATGCGCGGTAGAGCGATAAACGGAGAATGCGCTGGATGAGTCAGCAGCCTGAAAAAATTATCAAGAATGTGGATCAGAGAATGCAGCGTGCTATGATTCCAAAACATAAAATTCTTAGCCAGCGCGAATATCGCTCCGCGCATCTTAGAAAACTCTTACATAACAGAACATAACGCTAGGCGAATAACAGAAACGATTTCCACAGTTTCTTGTTTTCTTGTGCTGGCTTGCGCTGATATAACCTTGTCTCTGGATCGTTTAATGCCTTAGTCTCAAGGGTGAATATTGCGAAGAGGAGTTCAACCTTAGGTGAGAGATCCTCTTGGAACTATATTTCGAAGTAGTGCGCCTAGGAAAAAGAGCGACAGAAAGACTTTCTTGTATGAAGCTAAAAGATTAAGAGTCGTCAAATGTAGAGATTGGGAAAAGGAAAAGCGTCTTAGAATTCTTTTAGAAATAGTCTTAGGAAGTACAATCATCTCTATTTTTATTGGTCGATTGCTCACATAATATTGTTCACTTCTCGGTTCGATTGATTTATTGCATTTAATTTGTATTGGTTTAATTACCCAAGTTGGAGATTCTGGTGGTCGGATAAACCGCTTGGGCTGGTGTCTGGTGTTGTGTACCGCGTGGCAAGGCAGGGTAACGACTTTACTACTACTAATGCTTTTTTTCCAACACCTTGTACTAAACTTCAGAAGCCTTGTTTGGCTAACGAACCTTGTTGTTCGTTAGCCAAACAAGGCTTGTTCGTTAGCCAGCTCACATCTTCCGGATATCGAACAACAAAACGAATAGTCCGCTTCCTCCGGATACCGGTTAACAGCTGTTCCGCTCATCCATGTGGCACAGGCGTGATGTGACTGTTTATCACATACGTACTTAAGCTAGGTATAATATTTTACAAAGTATAATATTTTATAACGGGAATTACTTAAAGAAGTGCGGATCAATTCGTATCAGTAGCGCCAAGCTCTCACCCTCTAAGCTCAGGCATCTGAACGATTGCGTATGACTGCAGCCTGGGGTAGCACCTCTTAAATAACGAGGAGGACGTTCAAAGTAATTTTGGCTGGATACGGCGCCTCTGGGATTGCAACGAGAGCTATATGTGTCCACGACGGTCATGCCTTTGATTGGGAAAAGTGCTGTCACCACACCAGAATAGTTGCCTCTTTGAGCAGCTGCAGGGCATGGTGCCATGCTGGAGCAATGCAGCAGGTTTCAGGTTGAAACAGTTCCAGAAAGCGACATCCTCTTGCCCGCAGAAGGAAGGAGTGTTAACGATAACCCAATAACTGCAGTCACCACCTTTTGAGCTCTCTAGGTTCTGATCAATTTGATAGGCATGCGGAGGCACTTAATTCAAGTGCTCTTTTGCACACAGGCCCGGTAGAATCAATCGAGTATGTGCAACATTTTGTAGAATAAGCTAAGCTTGACGAGAACAGCCTACCTACATGCACAAAAACTAGAGAAAACCAATTAGCCTCTATATGCCTAGCATACAATGAGGTTTGCAATTCCATCGGCATCTTGTTCAGCGTCCCGAAGAACACCACCCCCACTCGTCCTAGTGTAAATTTGGGCGAACTAGGAGATCCTAACCTGACCACCCTCAGTTATCCAAAGGTACCCCACCGAATTCGGTGGAATTTTTAAAATCGGATGTCGATTTCGTAATCAGCGCACCAAATAACCCCCTAAGTGATCTTGTACGAAGTTTGGGCAGAAAATGTGGCCAATTTCGGAAATATCGATGTTCGCTGACGTCATCTTCCGCGCAGGCCTAGAGCGGCTTCGACATTGTCACAAAAAATCGATTTTTCAGAAATCGCGACTGACACCATTAGGTAGATGCTTTCGTGGCGAACAGAACGGTATTATCGCGATCGTCGAAAACTCAAATATGGGCGAGTAATAGGGCAGGAAACTTCAACCGCTAAATCCGTGGCTCAAAAAAGGCAGCTGGAACTATTGCAGTTTAGGCGGCTGGAGATGTAAGCACTTCATCGTGAAGTACCTTAAGCGATCTGATCGCCAATGTATTTGTAGGTCGTCAGCTCTCCGCGTCTTCAAGCAGGAGTCGACTGAAATCGGGAAAAATCGAATCTCACAATTTGCATTTTTACGTCGCTTAGCTCACCAGGATACTATCTCAACGGTAGGTCGGAACGGCGCAAGTGTTGTATATGGGCAGAACCGCCTCTCCCTGGGAAGTAACAAACTGCAGGTATCTCGACCCCAATACAACTCTGCGCAGAGTTAGGGGCGACGGAATTCGCCTGTTGGCGCCCTGTTGATTCACGTGCTCCACAGCTGACGAGCGCGCGCGGGATGATGGCCCGTATTGCGCCTCAGCGCAGTGCACAGGTGGCGTAATAGAGAAGCGCTCGGGCTCGTGAGCGAGGGGTCGTAGGTTTGGTTCCCGCAGACTGCGTTTGTTTTGCACTTTTGCAAAATCCATGGTTATTATATAGGTAATCCACCTAGGGGTACTATAGTGTGTTATAGATCATGTTTGCATATTTATTTATTTATTTATACGTGGATATCCACGCAAAAAATAGAACAAACAGAACATGCACATTAAGAGCCAGAACAGAGCGGGTAAAAATATACTGCTAGGTACAGCGACATATAACATACCACCCATACCGGTGGTCCAGGCAGGTCACCGATTTTGCTGAAACTTCGTCTAGGGGGGTTATTTGGGGTGCTGATCACGAATCTGATATCCGTTTTTCACGATTCTGTCTCTACCTGCCGTCACCGGCAGAAACTTTAAGAATGTAATTCTGTGCCTTCCTGTATCTACATATATTATCCAGCCGAATCGTGAAGAATGGATGTCAGATTCGTGATCAGCACCCCCAAATAACCTCCCTAGACAAAGATTCAGCAAAATTTTTTTTGACCGAAGTCTTATCGGTGGAGCCGGAACTTTTAACTAGTGCCACAAAATATCTATCGTTACATAACTACAGCTTCAGTGCGGGATGCAAACCCCCAACGTCTCGCTCACGAGCCCGAGCGCTTCCCTACTATGCCACCCGTGCACTGTGCTGATCCGCGATACGAGCCCTCATCCCGTCAGCTGTGGAGCACGTGAATCAACAGGGCGCCAACAGGCGAATTCCGTCGCTCCTAACTCTGCGCAGAGTTGCATTGGGGTCGAGATACCTGCAGTTTGTTACTTCCCAGGGAGAGGCGGTTCTGCCCATATACAACACTTGCGCCGTTCCGACCTACCGTTGAAATAGTATCCTGGTCAATCCAATCATAAGCTACATCGCTTTACTTCAGCACACCACTAGAAATTTTGACTGCCTACAAAATCGCAAGTTGCAGTCGGGAGGATACAAGCTTGACAGAGTTATTGCGAAACACGCATGCGCGTGCAATTTGCCGGTACTCATAGAAAATCCGCCACAGTCGGTGGAATTGCAAAACTCGTTGTATGCTAGACATTTAAAAGCTAATTGGCTTGCTCTATTTTCCTCGCATGTATATAGGCTGTTTTCGTCAAGCTGAGCTCACTTTAGAAGTTGTCGCGCAACGGCGCTTTTCGGTGCAGAAATGCGGCCTTTCTCTTATGATTCTTGACTGGAGCCACACGCCCCAGTCAAGAATCATAATATACGTATTGGTGCTGATCCGTTAAGGCCGCCACAGACTTCTGCGGCGCCGCTCGGCGGCGCCGCTGCCCTATGCTTAACCATAGGGCAGAGACGCAGAGCTCGCCTCCAGCGGCGCCGCAGAAGTCTGTGGCGGCCTTTACAGTCACCATCTACAAGGTTATCCACCCTTCTGCAGTGTCTGTTCATGTCGTATAGTTCTCTAAGAAACTACTTCGTTGTTTAAAAATATTTTTGAGGTAGTAGCCTTGTGAATGCTTCCGAGCTTCTCACGAGCTTGTCAGTTCCTAAAGACGGAATCGCCGAAATCTGAACCTGGAAGCGAAATCTGAAAACCAGTAACAATCGTGGCTTCAAACTCCACAAATCCGCATCAGCAGATAACAGAGCAGATATTTTTTAAAAGAGGAGGTTCGGTAAGCCAGCTCTAAAGTCGAGCGCGCTTTTAAGGCCGACTTGTTATAGCCGTCGTATCCCGAAGTACATACTGGCAATTTCACCTACATAGGAAGCTGAGCGCTGAGACTTTCATGTGTGATTTTACAAGAAATAAGTGCACGAGGCGCTAGATTAGGAAATGAAACACACGGTGATGAAAACAGTGCAGATATTTATGAAACCGCTCTACTAGAAACACAAATAACTCAAGATTCTACAATATGGAAGGAAGTGGAAATTTTTGTGAGGAGCAGAAGATACCCCCCCCCCCCCCCCCCAGCCGGGGGCAGACATAACTTCAACGCTGCGCGAATCCCACCTGGCGTCGGGCATTGAGCGCGGCGAAAACGGACGAGTTGTCGCGGTCTGACTGCTTCCGAATGGGACGGCTAGTAGCGCTTCCGACGGGGATGACTAGTGACTCGCGCTAGAACGTGAAAGTGTGTACCGGCGACTGTCGACCGCGTTCTTCGCGAGGAGGTTGGACATGCAAGGGTAATTAAGGTGTTTGATGGAGTACAGCGCAAACCGAAACCAATGCCCTACTTTAAGATCTCTAAAGATGCCATACGAAGCCTCCACCATCTTCCCCTCTATGTAGACCTCGCATGCCCAACGCTAGGTGAATGAAAGAAGTTGTCGATTTCATTTATTAGAACACATATACAAGCGCATTGAGATGTGTCAACGGCTATGCAACGACAAAAGAACTAAACGAGGAGCTTAAGCACTGGGAAAATTTCGTGTTCCGCTGTTACTATGCGTCACCAAGCACACGTCCGCGTTTCAGCGCGGCTAGCGCGCGACGTCGCGTTGGAGTTACGTCCTGGAGCCCCAGATGTTCAGGCTGCCTAGCGGTCGCAAAATGTCTGGTGAGGGGTTTTGTCACCATACCTTGGATACACAACCACGGACGTTCGTGGAATAGCGTCGGCGACAGGTCGTCTGAACCCGGTCGCTTGTGGAACGACGTCTGCGTCAAATCTTCAGAACCTGGCCCAAACTTCTTGTCCCCCTCCCCCCCCCCCCCCCTTACTGGTTCCTTCTTACTGGTTCAGAGTTGATCTTGCTGATGCACCTTATTGGTCACCATTTCTGGTTCCATATTATCCTGGTCGTCTTCCTTGTTTCCCTTGTTGTCTTTCACCTCTTAATGGTTTCACTTACTGATTCTCCCGTCACGTTCTTCTTTCGAGGTCCACCTTACATACCCTCCCCTTACTAGTCCCCCTCTCATGACACCAGTCATCGAAATGCCTTCTGCATCCATCCTGGAGTCCTAGTCTCCCCTTACTGGTCGAAATCTGGAGGCTGCATCGCATATGCGGGAGAAGTCGCAGCATTTATTTACAATTAATGAACTTCTTTACGCAAAATTCTGTGTTTAATATAAGGTGCTTTGCAAAACAATGCAGATCCCAATTTGCATGTTGCGCTACATTTGCAGTGTCCAGGAGGAAATCCTGTCAAATATTCGACTAAATGACAAGTTTTGAACATTTTACAAGTTTTTTGACAATTTTAAAATATTCGAATGGTTTCGAGTGCTCACAAGCTCAAATTATTCAAATGACACGTCATGGACGTCTTCTGAATGCTCACTGCGCTTGTGGCGCGTCGGTGACATCCCTTCTGAACCGAATCCCCTGTTGCACGACATTGGTGACACCTCTTCTGAACCTGGACGCCTGTTGCATGACATCGGTGACAGCTCTTTTGAACTCGGACGCCTGTTGAACGACGTCCACGAAAGGCCTCAGGCAAATGCACAGCCGCTAACTATAAAATATGTAGTAGCATATCCGAAGTTAAGAGCTAGTTGAACAGCTGTTTGATATCCTCACATTATAACAGTATAGATAGTGGCAGACAAGGAACAATGTAGAGAAGCAATGGCATCCGTCCATTTACGTTGCTTGAGTTTGATTTCTCTAAACTTCGATAAAATTCACTGAGCGACAATGATGACGCAAAAACAATGAAAGCAACGCGATTTGAACGTTGAAACGGGCTCCAACTTTCGTTTGGTTATCGTAAAGTCCATGTGATAAGCGAATCCCAGACTTCGACATGGAAATAAGAAAAGTGGTAAAGTAAAGTCACCCACCGAGCAGTTTTGGCACAGGGAAATGATGTTTTCCAACCATTTCTCTACGCGACGAGTTCCTACATCAAGGCAACCTATACAAGGAATTCTAGTTGCTCGACGAGCCGAAATTGGCTGAGGATGGAAAGACGTTGATGACATCAGGCGAGTGTGGGAAGGGCGCAATGCAATGGAAGTTGCCACTAGGGCATTTTAACATGCGTAAGAAGTGTGTCTGGCCCGTGTCTGATTCAGATGTCGTGCGCCATCGTTGGACGCCTAGTGGTTGGAGGCAGAACGGGTTCCAGCTCCCGAAATCGGCGTCGTTGAATCGGTTTTTGCCTCGTATTTCGGCGTCTACCTAGATTTGCCGATCGTCTCGCGCCACATTCCCGCTATCACCGTAGGCAGCCGACCTAGTCAGCCAAACTGCTAGTCAGCCCCACCTCCGACCAGATTTTCCGACCTTACCGTCCATCGGACTGCGTCGCCGCCGCCGCGCGTCGACGACGCAGCCGCCTCCCTCCGCCACACCCCAAAAACGGCGTTGTAAATCAGCTTGTCCAAACGACCAACCCGTTTCATACTAGAACAAATTCCTCTCACTGCCGCTTGCTGTCTTCCCTTCCGTCTGACCGCCATCTGGTCGCCCTTCTCATTCGGCACTCAGCCCTTCTTAGCCATGGAGTTTCGGCCTGAATATGGCCGTCCACCACCGGAGTTTTACCGAGGCGCCGACTATCCCGACTATAAAGACTTCGGCGAGCCGGCGAACCATCGCTCTCATGACTATCTCGACATCGCACAGCAGCGAGCACGCTCACATACACGGCTGGATCCTGACGTACCGTCGGACTTCCCCACGTACCAGCGCACGCTCGACAAAACGATCAGGTATTCGTTTAACCTATTGATTAATGCTTTCCGGATCTCTTATATTAAACTACTGGGCGTTAGTTATGAAGGGTAAAACTCGTTCCGTAAATGATGACTCATTGAAAGGTCGCCGATGTTTCTAGAAGAATCTCTTGTTGCAGGAGCAAATCGCTAGATCACCGCGAGGCGTTTCGGGACGACCACCAGCAGTATGACGATCGTCGTGGCATCAGCATTCCAATTTACCGCGAGAGGAACTACGACTACGAGCGGGAACTTTACACGCCATTCGTGAAGAAGGAGGATCGAATGGAGCCGGCGACTCGAGCTGTCCCCTATTCACGGGAGCTCGATGTACCACTGAGGAGGACACCGCGAGCGCTCACTAGGAGCACTGAATGGCTCTCACGCCGCTACGACGATAGACCTCGTAATCCACGCGACATTTTTAAAGCTGAGGGGTACTCGCCGAAGTCGGCGTCGTCGTCCAGGCGCCACAATCTCAATATTACCATCGACCCTGGTCGTGGTCGTCGAGAATACGATAGGACGGATGACTTTGTGAACTACGGATGTGACGGTGGTCGCGAGATGCACCGAGAGGACGGTCGACACATCGAAGGCAGAGCTCGTGGTGGTGGTGCCAGCTCCCACAAACGTCAAGCTCATTCCAGTTATCACCACGAGCCGCACGGGGCTGCTGGCGGCTTTAGTTCACCCTCTAGAAGAGCAATCACGCAGCAGCCACATCACGGCCCGCAAGCAGTTTCGGTAGGAGCATATCCTCCCATACGTCATCATCGTGTCAAGTTCTGCTGTTTCAATTTCACCTGGCCTCCGTGGAGCTACGAACCGACAGCGCCGCCCCAGCCTCTCTATAGAAATATTTGACGACAATCGTATAGGCCCGTTTTGTTGTCTTTGCTCAACGAATGCCGCTCAGAGGACTACGTTATTCTGCCTTGTATATAGAACATGTCGCTTTTCTCTGTCGTCATGAGGTCAGTGCTTCAGCTTCTTGAAATCTTTGGATAAATCGATAAATATGTATATATATATATGCTCTTTTCGAGAAACCGTGTAACCCGACACAATCATTTGACGACCTTGTTGGGTAATGATTGCGCGCTCATTTCCCTTCCATCCGTCTTGCAGCGTTTGAGAAAACTGTTAATGTCTTCGCGTCCCGTCGGCGCTGAAATGGGTGAACTGTAGCAACTGAAGCCGCGCCGGTGCACTTCCTCCTTAGAAGTTCGGGGCAGATAAGCCAGTAAGGCATCACCGTCTTAGCCCAGTGGGAATAAACTGTCCTGGACCGTAACCCAATTTCACATTTCAGGCTCTTTCAACGTCACTGCCATTCTTGTGTTGTTCCTTCCAGTTCCTCATGACTATCCGCTGAGTTGAGGAGTTCCTGGTGACCTCTCGCTATCTTTGGCCAATGTATAGTAGTTGTCAGCAGCGCGATGCTCACGTGTATCATTTTGAAAAGCTAATAAAAATTAAGTCTTACTGAGGTATTCAATCTGTCATGCTTTTCAAGCAATTATAGAAGCTAGGCTAACATTATCTTCCTTAAGAATGTTCTTCTCTCTCAGGTGAGTTGCCTATTTCAGACAAGTTTGATTTGTTAGTTAGATGGCATTACTCAATGTAGAGCCCAGTGTTGAAAACTACTGGCGATCTAAGCAAGCCTGCTTTTTAAGCATCCCTGACCAACGTTACCATATCCGCGAGAAAGATTTATTAGGTTGAATATCACAACAGACAAATATGAGCGGAAGACCGTGGAGCATAAAAAATAACGAAACACAATGAGTTGAGCGTTAATGAACTTTTCCTCTTCGTGTTTGTTATCCTAAATTGAGCTGATTAAATCAAAGCGAGTGTGGTTGAGGATAACTTATACTGCGTAAAACATGATTGACGTGACCTTGGGCACAGCACGGGTTAGGAGGCAGAGATTGGGATGTGGCGCACTCTCCTTCCAACGCCGACACACTGTGCATGCTGGGGTGGGTCCACCGCCAGGAAAGCGCAACATGCTATCCTACCGTGGGCTGTATATCGAGGTCAGCCGTTTCAAGGAGGCAATCCATCCGGCTAACGCCTATATTATACTTCAACGACGCTGCTGTCGGCGACAGTGTTCGGGCTACCACGCACTGCATAGCACCCGCTCAAAACTGTCGCCTACGATGCCGACAACAGCACCGCCGATGTATAATATAGGCCTAACCTGCACCACGACTGACTTCGAATACATTTGAAAGCAAATCTGATGAACATTCATACAAGGGGGGGGGGGGCAAACGATCGTGAAGCCCCTCCAGGGTAATGAACATTTTCGCTGGAGCTTCCGAAAATGGTATATTCGAGAAAACAATAAATCGAGTTAAACTCTTTTTCTAGGAGAACATGGAGTTCGTGTTTCAAAAATGGTACGACACTTCACGCTCACGTCCTTTCAAACTCGAGTTGTCGTAGTCATCGAGGTAGTCGAACTGGCTCAGTGCATCCCGAACGTCATCGCCTGCAAGAAAATGATGTTGAAAAATATGTGGTCGTAGAAGCGTTTGCATAACGTTGGGAAATATTGACACAAAAGGGACTATGGGAGCAGTTGTGTTTGAAATTGTGAAATCTCAAAGCTAGGTCCTACAGAAAATCGAGAGCGCTCCCATTACAGGAGAAGCTGTCGAAATAAAATGTCTTCTAGAACCACGCGCCGAGATGAAGCGGCTTTTCTCGGTCGCATAGTCTTGCTACTGAACACGTGCACGAACACTTGAGCTCTTTAGTGAAACCTGGGTAACTAAACCCCTTAAACACATTAAGTAAATTAATGATTAATAAACAAGAACAACTCCGTCCCTCAAGGAAGCAATGGAGCGCAGCGCAGCGGTTCAAAAGAAAGGAAAAATTCAGAGGAAAGCGGTTGCCGCTATTGTATGGAAAGATTGCGAAAAGTGATGAGCGCAATCCTCGAAAAGCTATGTTTACAGAGCATGCCACAATATGGCTCAGCGAAGCCAGTAACAGCACAAATCTGAGTGACAAACTAATCAATAACAATAAACAAAGTAAGATAAACAAAAATAAAAAAATAAACTAAAAAAACAATAAACAACAGTTGACAAACTGAACTATTACAGAGTAACAATCAAAATATTCGACCACAACATCGCGGTCTATCCATGATACGGCTTCTAAAATTACCACAACCACGGTCTGTCTGATCTGGTAGGATTAGTGCGATGGCGAGTGCTAAGGGTAATGGTCCCCCACACATTTGTATGGGAGGGTCGTAGATGAAATAGCAGGTTTAGCCTTCATGTAAGGTTACTGTCGTTAACACGTTGACGACAATGCGTCTCAAATTGGGACGCACCCTTCCGGTCGCATCGGACAATGCGTCCCAACTTGAGACGCACATCTAATCAAATTTCACCGAGCACGGCGCGCTGCGGTAGGTACAGGTAACTGAGGGTGAGCAGTCGTCTCATTCTCGAAATAACAGGTAATAATTAAAGTACACTCACATCAAATTTCTGATTTTTATAATGGTGTTCAACACAAATTTTCATGGGTGATAATACCTGTTCAACAAAACAAAAATAATGGTCGATTGTTACTGATTAATTTTGAGGCTTGAGAATCGATTGTCACTGGTTAATGTCAATGTCATTGTCAATGATAAACGAACAGAAGACAGTTTTCTTACTTATATTCAACACCCTTAGCAGCCACACTAGACGAAGTTTGAGCCAAGTCGGTGATTTTGAACCGACCACCTTAGTTGTCGATATGGCTCGCCTTCGGCTGTATTCGGCGAAAAAACCTCGGCTTCGTGTTCAGCATCCCAAACAACCCCTAAGATTACGTTTGGGTCACAGATGTCGTGTCGTGAGGGCCTTGGTCCCACACAACAGACGCGCGAATATCGCTCTTATCGTTAACATGTTAAATTTCCGGTAGCATTGCACAGAATCTCACGTAACCAAAATGATTGGTCAATACAGACTTTTATGGTTTTGCTGGCCTTGTCCTATTATATAAAGCGGTATAAAGGTCGTTCTGGAACGCTGGCTTGGCACTAACAGGACCGGAACAAAATGTCTCGATTTGAGGTGCACGTACAGATGGCTAAAGGTTGGTGAACCAGCTGTTCGTCGTATCGCCGCCGCCTACCGTAAACACCACAACATGGCACCGTGGTAGGCAACCACGATCGCCAGTGTTGACTACAACGACGCTTCCACTGCCGAGTGGTCACCAACGAACACCCACTTGATGAGGTTTCGCAAGACGTCACCACGGGCGCCGCTACACGGCTTAGACTCCCTGATCTGTGATGGAAGACGTCGCTCCGCTTCTGTCATTCGCTTCTGCTTTACGCGTTCTTGCTAGAGTGTACTTCTACCTTTAGCCCCTACACATTAACAACAGCACGGCGAAGGTCGCTCAGATATTTAGTGTCGTTCGATATTGTAGATCGTTTGAGCGGTTCTATCGGTTCTCTTCCAGACTTAATCGATCGGAGTGGGTGTTGTGTGATTGTGTTGGTCGACGGAAGCGCTATACAGCAATTGGGGCGCCTCCATCAAGCAGCCAATATCGGTCGGTGTTATCGATCTTTTAAACGCGATACTGAATTTCTCTCACCAGGGAATGCCGTCAGCTTCCCATGGAACTTCGGATTGAGATCTATATCACGTGAAAGAGTTACGCTAATCACAGATATGTAAACCAAATTTGCTAAATGGATCTCCTAAGCGAGTTATGGCCGGCGGAAGCCGCGATGTCTTCCATGTGTTAGGCGAGCTCAATCAGCGTTGGGCGCAGTATTGCGCGGAAATCAGCGGTTGGGCTATCAGCGCTGACAGCAGCGGCGGCGGCGCAGTGGTAGAGTGCTCGCTCCAAAGGATTGGGTTCATTGGTTCGGTTCCCGCCGCTGGCGGGTTTTTTTTGCATTTTGTGATCTATCTTCGACGAGGACCTATAATCTCATTATTAGCACATTTTTGAGCGAACGGCTAGTGGCGACTTGCATTTACGTCTATTTGAAGACGGAAACGTGTTTCAGGTAAAATGCTTTATTCATGACGTGAAGCAAGTCAGAAATTCAAATCAAAACAAAATAAAAAGTAAGAATAATATCAAAAATCAATAAAACTTAATAAGCATAATAAATAAAAAGTAAAGGCACTAGTTAAAAGTTCCGACACCACCGACACGACATCAGTCGAACAAAAAAATTTCGTTGAAACTTCGTCTAGGGGGTTATTTGGGGTGCTGATCACGAGCATGACATTCGTTTTTCACGATTCGGTCGGAGACCACCCATACCTTTAACAAAGGTGGTTCAGGCAGAGTCACCGATTTCGCTGAAAATTCGTCTAGGGGGGTTATTTGGGGTACTGATCACGAATCTGACATCCACATGGAAGATTTCGCGGCTTCCTCCGGCCGTAACTCGCTTAGGAAATCCATTTAGAAAATTTGGTCTACATATCTGTGATCACCGTCTCGAGCTCTTTCACGTGATATAGGTCTCAATCCGAAGTTCCATGGGAAGCTGACGGCATTCCCTGGTCAGATGCATTGAAGGAAGGAAAATCTAATGGAGACGGAAACACAATATATAAAGGAGGGTGGCATGAGTCGCTTTCTGTAGTGGTTCTTCAGTAGCAAAAATAAAGTTCCTATCCTCCCCTTCTCCCAATTTTTCGACTACACCAGGCTCTCGTATACAATTCTTCCCGTACGTCTCTACAAAATTGGCCAATTTCATAGTCTGGAAGACGCTCTTTTTGATCAGGACAGGTCAGCGAAGAAAGTTCGTCGGACCTACGCTCGGTTCGCTTTCAACGAAGTCTTGCCCCTAGGTCCCAGTTTTCGGCGGTGCTTTGACCAATTTCCATTGCACTGTATGCAGAGGAGGATAGTATTTTGTCCTAACCATTAGTCACATGTTCCGAAGATCGTCACACCTCGCGGTATAAACTACGGCGACTAGACGGAAACGGTCAGGCGTTCGATTAGACTTGATGAGCTGCAATAGGTTGTGAACACAAACCCCGACGAAGCAGGAGTGCTGCGGGCATTTTCTTGAGTGCCATACAGGGATGTGAGTGATACTCAGCAATGCATCAATCTGTAGCAGACGTACGTTTCTACGTGTTCGACTTCGACACTAGGGATGCTTCCTTACCGAGCGTTGGTTGCCGGCGAAGCCAGCGACGGACGCTGGCTGAGGAAGCATTTTCCCCAGCCGGCGCCCGTTTTTTACTCTATGGAATCTGTCCCTTTGCGATGACTCAGTGTGCACGAGGGCGAGCTGCCCCGTAATCTTTGTGCTTAGTGGTTATCCGGTTAACCAAGAAGGCACATGTATGTCAGGTTATTAAACGTCTATACATCAGAAATGACCTATATCAGTACACCATTGAGGTAGAACACAGCGGTGCTGCATAAAAGTCTTAAATTCGTACAACATAAAACGCTCTCCCCTTGGGCTGTCCTACAAGGTGATTCTTCCCGAGCCTATTTGTGCAAAAAAATTGTGCAAAAAATCTGATAAAAATGTAACTGAAACTCATCATTGGACAGCTAAGGTTTAGGCAAAATAGTTTTCTAAAAATTTTGTTGTTGGCGTTTTCGCAAGTTTTAAAAAACGTCTAGCAGCCGAGACGGAGAAAATGTTTTTTGTTGGTCCTGAAGCAGCCGAAAACATTCTCTCCGTCTCGGATACTTCATGTCCAACAAAGGGTTTAGGGATAAGCAGTGGCATGCGAGGAAAGGCAGATCTTACGAGGGGTCCAGACCAGCATCTTATAGTCAGTGGATTCGTTGACGTGCTTGGTGGTTCGGCAAGGAATTTTTCTAGCTCCTAAATGCATTATTTCTAAAAATTCAAATGCCACAGAAGATCTGAAAACCCGCACGAAAATAAAAACAAAAAGGATCCGCGCGTTATGCCTGAAGTGACAGAAGCAAGCTTATAGGTCTAACTCAAGCAGATTGACAATGGGGCGCAATATCCTCATGCCATTTACGGCTGTGCTAAAACGGATTGTTCTTGTTATTCTTGTTGATGTCAGTAGCAGGGATGAGCGGATTATCCGTTATCCGGTTTCGGGCGGGTTTCGACCTATCCGTTTTGTTGTTCGTTATCCGACCGAAAATCGCCGACGGACGGTGCACCGCGGACGGTCGTCGTCGTCCCGAGGCGGCTAGCGTCGCATCGGAGCGCGTTTCCCGCGCCGAATTCCATAGGACGACAGCCTTCCGCGGTGCAGTGCACCGCGGACGGTTGTCGTCCCGCGGGCGGGAAGTATAACACCCCTCTCGTCGTCTGTCGGCGTCGATCCGCGGACGGCGGGCGTGGCGGGCCGCGACGAGTGGCCCGGCGCGGGGTCCCGACGCGATTTCCGCCCATCCGCGGAAGCTCCCGCGGGAGTATATCAGGGGCCTAGCGAACAACAAAATTTGCTTTATGGCTGCTTATCATTGGCTGAATTAATTTAGCCTTCCGGCCTCTTATAGCTAGTTAAATATAACGACAATTTTTTACAAATCGTTTTGTGTTTTTTGCACTAATAATTGAGATACGTTTGCCATGCTAGGTTGGTGTCTTCTCTTATGGTTAGCTCCCTATGGTATGATTAGACTAAACTACCTGCTCATAGCGGATTTTAAAATGCAGATCTCTTCCTTGCTCATTTCTGCTTGTAGGGTTTTCACCAAAATTTCTTCTAGCATAATGTACGATCTCGAAAAACCAGTCGACAGAGGAGGAAGCGATAAATGTTCATATGAATCAACTCATTTAAAAGATTTGCCAGATATTCACCTTCTAGTTGTTTGAATCTATGCTTCCAGAGCTTCCAGTGGTAACTTCTTGTGGCTGGCCGGTGTACTAGTATTATGTACCAGTACTTTAATATCTCCAAATAATTCCAGTTTCATCTGTAGGTTTACGGGTAGTTGCTGAACAGTAGAAAAGCTGTCAAGGGGCACCAGTACTGGCATACGAACCTAATTCGGCTGACGTTTTGGCACAGCCACCTTCAGAGTTTGAACAAAAAAAGCAAAGCTTGAAAGAGTACTTGTCCGTGAATCACAACGGATTGTAACAGCTTCTTATGCTATTGGAAAGACGAAATGAGGGAGGTGAAAAGCAACCAGACTAACCTTACTGTGGAAACAGCCGAAAGGCTGATAAATCACTCTTGGATAAGCATAGATGTTAGCGAATGAGGTGCATGAGTCACGTCTATTTCTATGCGAAGATGTTTACAAGGTTTTCCCTGCTTTCGTAACGAAACTCGTAGTCCAACGCTTCTTTCATCTTATTTTCGAATCAATATGAAACTACTGTACTTGAAATGATCATCGAATTTGCAATTCCTTTGCTCTTATCCAGCCTCTGAAGAAGACATTTGCGGCAGCCGAGATAAGTCTGTTTAACAGCATAGGTTACACAGCTTGATGAATTTACTGCAGTTCTCGTCAAATACGCTTAGCAGCAATTTACCTTGTTCGGAGCAAGCAATATAGAGAGTCTTGTTCGATCTCGGCAAGAATTAGTGTTATAGCTGATTAAAGGGTAGACAAAATGCGACTGTTTTCAATGACTGCCCCACCAAGGCTCAGAAAACCCGTAGGATCTATACCTAGCGACTCTATTGCAACTAAAAAATATAAATAAAGGATATTAGACGACGTCAATTAGTCAATTCCATGGCGGGATGCGCCTCGCATTCTACTTCTACGGGACGTGGTGGAGGCAGTATGAATGCCCATTTGGCCTACAGAACGGCTTGCGGTGGCCAGCATATGGACAAGTTAGTGCATTATTCTTCTTGGTACCAGCTCATCGAGTTCAAAAGGGTGGAAGACGTGGTTGACTTGGAAGGGAAATCTGAACCAAGAACATTAAATCGGAGAGGATGCAATAGACGGCACCTCCAACTGCGCTACCACGCGCTTTAAAGAAAAACACCAATAAGAAGGAAAAAGTGGCTTATTTGACATGTAACCTGGACAGTGTTATAACTCCAAACCTACTAAAGGAGAAAGAATGGTTTAAATTAGTCTTAATTTTTGTTGTTTGTTGTTATCCGTTTTTCCGTTATTCGGCCATCTTGGGCCAAATTGTCCGTTATCCGTTATCCGGGTTTCAATACTCCATTGTCCGCTCATCCCTGGTCAGTAGATTTCATGAGTAGTCCTTATCGGGAGGGTAAGAACTGCAATATTAGTGAAGGCTAAGAGTGAGAGTCATAAATTTATTGAAAAACAGTCGAAAAATATAAAAATTTCGTTAAATTTCTAAAAATTTCCGTTAGACCAGATTCTAGCGAAATTTCCGTTTATTCGTTAAACCAGCGTCCGTCGCAGCTTTGTCGGCGCCGTACGCTGGACGTGCGGGCCACGCCACGCTTGTCGGCTTCAGGTATGGCAGAAAAACGTAGCCAAAACTTAGCTAGGGATGCATCCTCAGCCAGCGTCCGTCGCCGGCTTCGCTCGCAACGAGCTGGGTAACGAAGCATCCCTAGCGTCAAAATCGAACACGTTAAAACGAACGCCTACTACAGACCGATTGATGCTGTCCCGGTTTATGAGCGTATGATGGCGCTCTGACGTGCACTAGGAGTATGCTGGCTCCTTTGTGCATTAGTGTGAGTATGATGCCACCACAAGAAGGTTTATTGGGACCGTAGTGGTCAGTGGTAGAAATATGTTGATATCAGCCCAGTCGACACAGGCACAGGCGTGGCATCTTTCTATCATGCGAGGTCACGCCAAACAAACGCTTATGGAGGACCTCTCGTCATGGAGTGGCAGATAAGCGCCCTTGGAGTAGGATGAAGGGGAAGAGCCGACAGTTCTGGAATGCCAAAACACTCCGGGGCACAAAAGAAAGGAAAATGAGATGAAATTAATGCACATGTAAAGGGGATAGTATGGATGCTATAGTAATATATGTAGTAGCTTACAAAGAGTGAATCACTAGTGTACATAACCAAACTAGCGAAACTTGCTGTGGGCCATCAGAAAAAGCCGCAGTGGGCCTCCATTGTCGTTCCCATGGCTTTGCTATTGCCATTGGTTTGAGTTGGTCATCCATCGTCCTTGTTGTCTGTTCGGCTTAGCGGTGATAGGACTGATGAAAGTCGGATATGGATGGATGTCGGTCGGTGGGCGATACTTACTTACTTTGATACTTTGATGGTCCTATTGTCGAAGGCTTGTCCTCAGAAGACATCTCTCCAGTGCACGATGCGTAGTTTGCTTCGCTCTGGCGATTGTCTTGTTGTCGGGCCAGGTTTCCGTCGCGTAACACATCGCAGGCAGTACAGAGGCGTTGAATATCGAGGTCTTGAAGCCGGGATCCTTGACCTGATCGGTGACTTCGCGAATCGAACTGAAGGCTGCCCATGCTGCGCGTCTCCTGCGGGCGATTTCAGGAGCGAGGTCGCTATCCATGTTCAGCTCTCTTCCCAGATAGACGTAGGAGTCGACCTGTTGTAGAGCGACTCCACTTACGAGTCCCGTGTCACACCACTGGTTGACCATAAATTGTGTTTTGGACATATTCATGTCCAATCCAATCTTCATATCTGCCACAGCTGCCACATTGAGCTCGTTCCGCATTTCCTCGACTTCTGCCGTGCTGGTAGAGATGAGAACAATATTGTCGGCGAAGCGAAGGTTGCTGATCCCTTTAGCGTCAACAAGGTAGCCTTTATCGTCCCAGTTCAAGTCTTTCATGGCATCCTGGAGTGCCGCTGTGAATAGCTTGGGAGAAACCGTGTCTCCCTGCCATACTCCTTTCCCGATAGGAATCTTAAGCTTTCGATCGAACAGCTGGATGGTAGTCGATGTGTTCGAGAAGCATTCGTCGAGAAGTCGGATGTAGGGCGATGGTATACCCGCATGCACAAGCGCGTTCAGAATGGTGTTGATTTCCACTGAGTTGAACGCTTTCCGGTAATCCACGAGGACAAGAACAAGTGGGAGGTGGTATTCGCGGCTCCCCTCGATGAGCTGTGAGACAGTCTGAATATGGTCCATGCAGGAGAAGTCCTTGCGAAACCCTGCTTGCTCCACTGGCTGATATTCATCCAAGCAACGCTCCATACGGTTAAGTAGTATCTTGGTGAAGATCTTGTAGACAACCGAGAGAAGACTGATGGGTCGATAGTTGTTGATATCCTCCTGCTGACCTTTTTTGAAGATTAGAACTATGTTTGACTCCTTCCATGAGTCCGGAATCCTACCAAGTCGAAGGTAGTGGTTGAAGTGCTTGACAAGAAGTGTGAGGAGGGCACTGCTACTCGCACGAAGGAGATCAACAGAAATGCCGTCCGGTCCGGGAACAGTACCCGGCTTCATCTTTCTGATGGCATGAGCAACTTCTGATTCCAGAATGGGAGGTACTTCCTCAGCTGCTGGCATAAAGCATTTCGGGACAGTGATGGAAGAAGGAAACAGATCTGTGTAGAATTCTTGAACGATGGCCTCCATCGCTCTTCGAGACGTTTGCGTTGTTCCACCCTTATCCACAAGGGCTGACATTATTGCCTTCTGATCGCAGAGATCTCGTTTGCAGCGCTTTATGCTTGAACCTTTCCCAGCGGCTTCTAACAGCTTCAATCTTCTGTAGGCTTGAATGGACTCCTTTACTGCAATTCGACAGGCCTTCGAGATGGTGACTTTTTCCAGATGGAAAGCATTAGGATCTAGTTTAACAGCTCTTCTTTGCCCCAAGAGTTTAATCACATGCGTGTTGAGTCTTGAAGCAGACGGTGATATGGCCTCGCAAGAGCTGCTAGCACATTTCAACAGTCCTTTGGAGAGAAGGTCGTAGTCTTCCGATGGATCTTCAAGAAGATTCCAATCATACGACTTTATTGCATATTCTATCCAACTCCTCAGACTTGAATGTGGGATCCTCATCGGTGCCGGTTTATGAGTGTCACGCTTGAACATCCTCTTTTTGAGAGTCAGCTTCGCACGGACAAGACGGTGATCCGAGCCGGTGTCAAATGAAGGCAGCACGGAGACGTCGAACAGACTCCAGCGTCTGTTCGTAAGAACATGGTCGATCTCCGAACGTGTTTCTCCATTTGGGCTTTCCCAGGTCCATCGTCGGTTTGAAGGCTTCTTAAACATAGAATTTCCATGGTAGAGACGGCACGCGGATAGGAAGTCTATCAGGCGCTCTCCGTTTTCGTTCCTTGAGGAAGTTCCATGTGGTCCTAGCCTCCATTCGTCGTGATCGTTCGTACCGACGATAGCGTTAAAGTCACCAACGACAACTTCGTAGTAGCTCTTCTCGTCGTTGATAGTCCTTTCGAACAGCTTGTAGAATTCCTCCTTTTCTTCATCTGTGGCCGCAGATGTTGGAGCATATCCATTTATGATGGAGATGGTTCCTTGATCTTTGGTTTCCAGACGAAGAACAGCTACTCGCGGACAGATAATCTTGTAAGAGTCTACTAGGTGGTGCACTGTCGAATTGATGAGAAATCCAACTCCGCCAATATTCTTTCTGTCCACCTTTGCTCCGATAATGAGAAGCTCGTTGTGGTCGGTCCTTCTTATGGTTTACGTTCTGCCTATCGTTTTCTGCAGGGCGATAACGTCATATTTGATGTTGCGGCTTCTGTAAAGCAGTGTCCGAAGATCCTGCTCAGATGCGATCGAACGATAGTTATAAGTGCAGACGAATAGGCAGTTTCCGTGTCGTGGTGGGAGGGAGTTTCCGGTAGTCCGATTCTAATGACGTCCTGATAGTTTAGCTCCGAGATTAGATGGCCCCTCGCCGGAGGTGGATGCAACCGACGCCGTAGAAGTCCACCTCCGGCGTGCGGAGGACCGGGCCACGGGTTTAGTTGTTTGAGCCGTAGCGGTGGTCTGGTTACTCACATGTTTCTGGCCGGGGATACAGGAGAGCCGCCCATACACGACAAAGCGTCGCGTACTGCGTGACCGTTTGTGCCGTTAGCCATCAGAAAGTTATGTTCACCCGTTCACCCCTTCACCGCGATGAGGTGGCACATGAAGGGGTGGGCGATACTAGAGATAAAGATTACAGAAAAACATAGTTAAAGTGGAAAGCAAACCACAGTGAGAAATTGTACACGGATGCGTACAACTAATCCTGTGCCAAGATGGAGTCCGTTACTGGCTTCCATGCTCCTTTATGTTGCGGAGACTTTTCGTGGGCCTCCACATCATTGAAACTACCCAGAGTAGTAAACGAATGGTGGCTTTACAAAGAGCAAACGCTATTTTAGCCACTATAATCAGGATAACTGGACCGAACAGGTACGATAACACTGACAGCACCACTGTTACGGTCGCAGCTCCAAGAGCCGACTTCCAGTGAGCGCGAGCGATCTCGAGGGATGGAGATCCGGCAATTCTGTACTTTCCAATGACTCCATCCAGGTTGGTTCCCGATAACTGTCGTGGTTGAATTCAAATACCGACTCATACGGTATGTCATGGTATTTTAGAGTACCATTTATGCTCAGCATGACCTTCTCGCTTCCAAAGTAGGTGGAGCAATTATGTTTGACCACTGCTGTGTCAAAGCTAAACTTCACCTTGGTTTTTGGGTTTGAGGGTCCACATTCTAGGGAGAATGAGTGATGATCACAATGTACCGTGACCGTTGTGGGTTCTTTCGTTTCACAATGAGATATCTACCGCACCTTGAATGCAGCTGTAGCATCCAGCTAGCTGACCAAGTGACGCGTAACATTCTTCTTCTTGTGGGAACTACTGCTGCCCAACAAGAGCTTTGACTGGACCGTGATTGTGGTCTCGATGTCTGTCATAAGGGCAAGTATGCATCTTCAGTGCTGTGAATTTCCACAGTTGGTGCAATTAGGGGCAATTTGTGACCGACATCCATAGCAACTTTCCGAAGCGTGTTGTCAGGACAGTGGCAATGGTGTTTAGTCCAGCCAGTATTACAGCCACATATGACCTTATTTGCGCAGTTGCGGAAATTATTCACTGCGTCGAGGCATGTAGGACATTCAACCGGTACGACAAACTGGTCCGGAAGAAGGACCGTCGTGTTTCTTGACACAGCAAACCTTCTGATAAGTATTGCCAGTGAAAGTTTTTGTACGGAAACAGCCGTAATGTTGAAGTTATGGAATGTACTTGTCACATACGGCTAGGAGTAGGGTTTCCTCCTTGTTATTTTTCATGAGGGTGCTTTCTAGCTCCACTTGGATATGAGGTACCCACTCTCTACATTCGATGACTTCGAATACAGTTCTTGAAATAGGGATGTGAGCCACATTGTAGAATGTGAAGGCAGGAAGCATCCACAGCTAACGCCACCACATGTATACTGACATCCGGAATATCCCGGGTACTTTCGCGCCCTAGATAATTCATGAACGGTATCATTTCGTCTGAGTGTGTCACACACATTCCTAGTACAGGATTCCGCCTGTGCGCATCTCACGCTGGTATACACTTTGTGTTCCGTGCTTTTTGTGAAGAATTTGGACACTTTAGCACACTTGAGGGGTGATTGATCTAACCCTCATTTTGATCAGTCCCACAGGTCTGTTTTCGTGACGGATTTCAATGCATTTCGGTTTGAATACTATTGAACAGGACTTCTCTACTGAACTCGTAGGTGCAGAGGCCGCTTTGGTTACAAACAATATCATTTGCATGTCTTGTAAATCCGTGTTGGCAGCTCTCAACCGGCCCACATGTGACAATCGCTATGCACAGTGTGATAAGAATACCACCGTTCAGTGGGGAAGGATTCCAGGAATGAAGACCAATATTTTCCACGTGGTCACCACTGATACAATTTATCTGGACAGCTAGTGCAACCACACTACTCCTGCTCTTGATGAGGTATACGATGATACCAACGAGAGTAGACATGAATAGCGCTAGCAGATACGTGATAACGGCTACGCTTGCAATTGCTCCAACCGGCCAACAGTGTGGATTTCCTAGCAATGATATGCTGAGTAACGTATTGGATCTCGAACACAAATCGGGATTGGCACAGATTGTGACAAATGTGCCTTCTCCATGCTTCAATTTAACGTCAGTTGTGCTGTATAGCGGGGAGATTGGAAGCTTGTCAGACTTTCCAAGCCCACCTTGGAATATTTTGCACTCTTCATTGAAGCATAGTTCAAAAGTGGCATTCCTTGCAGGTATTTTCACTATGCCATTTTCACAACTAGCGTAACTTGCGTCTGTCTTAGCTAGCAGAGCAGCAAATCTGACGACCATAAGCATTATATTTGCTTTTGCTCCTTTTATAAAGGAAGGCGTATTTCCCCGCTGTTTTGACGTCAATTTGATGATGTCAATTGAGCAGGGGTCCTGCTCGAATGTCACGAAGTGAGTGGAGTGAGCCTCTTCCAAACTGTTTTCGATGTCCCTGATGACTTCATATGCCTTGGTTTTTGCAGATCTGGGCGGAAGTATTCGAATTTGTTCCAATGTCTTCTCACGTGATGGGGATGCTTGTGCATCATTGTCCGATGAATTTTCATTACATCGAACTTCAAGGGCATACAGCTTGTTTAGAGGCCTGGCAGCACATGTCCGTTTGGAGTAAGGACTTTAGGTGACCTCATCAGGCCATCGTGACTGACGGTTAAATCAACCACTTTTCCATACACCCAGCATCCTCGGGGCAACAGCTCTTGCTATATGAGGACGATTTCACCCTTTTCTGGGATCGACTTGCTATGTGCCTACGCTGCTCCAGATAAAGCTTTTGCGATTCAGGGTAATGTACTCGCAACTCCATTTTGCCCAAAATTTGTTGGCAATTTGTTCAGAGTAGCTTAACGCTTCCAAGGCTTGCTGCCTTGTCTTTATGTACTCCGTCTGATATAACGGGTCACCTGGATCATTCATGTTCCAGAATCTTGTACGGCAAATTTTACCTTGGAGGAAATCGACCGGTCTTAATGGGAACTTCATTAAATCGGTAATGCTTATCTTTGTAGGCGGTCGTGTATTGATAATTGCTTCGATAGTAACAACGACCGTGCACATTTGGCCGAAATTTAGTTTCTTTCGACCGATTGATTTGCGCATGCACCGTTTTACGAAACCGACCCGTCTTTCCCAGACACCGCCCATCCATGGACTAGCGGGAGGATTGAAAACCCACTGTATACCGTTATCGGCACTATAGCTCATTACGGAATACCTTGAGCTGTCGGAACTTGACAGTTCTTCGATAATTTTCGAACCTAATAGAAAATTGGTTCCACAATCAGAACGAATTAAGTGAGGAACACCTATTCTAGAAATACATAAACCGCACGGGATCTATCCTAGTCCGGGGGGCCACATAAATAAAAAGTATTATATGTAACGAATCCAATTGAGACTTACCGAGCGGCTCCTACAGAGCAACATCTAAACCTAAACAAGAAAAGTCGCAAAGAAAAAATTGAAAAAAAAACACATTTGTTGCGGTTGTAAGCAGGCAAAATAGTGTGCCCTCCTTACCATGTTAAATCCTGGTTATAACATGTCGGCCGGCGGTCAGCACGCGGCATGCGGCTTCATGCACCCTCCTCACCATGGTAGGCCCTGGTTTTAACATGTCAGCCGGTGGTCAGCACGCGGCATGTCTCCATTCCGTCGCTCTTTGCCCGCCGAGACGGTTGTAAGCCGAGGCGATTTCTTATTTTTATGTTTGTTCGTTCGCTTTTTACTCCCTTTTAGGTTCCATTTCGTCCTCTAAGAGCCGCTCGGTAAGTTTCAATTTATTTTGTTGCCTATTTTTTAGTTATGTGCCCCCCCGGACTAGGATAGATCCACCGCACGAAGCACTTCAGAAAGGCCCCAGCGGACATGTCTTCCACTACTAGGTGAACCGCTCTGCATGTGTACAAACAGATGTACATGCTTTCGTCCGAACTTGATGTGAACGGACCAATAAAGTCACATCCTACATTTCGGATTGGTTTTGTTATCACCACCCTATCTGCCGGTAGCGATGGCATAACGGAAGGACCAAATGGCAGTGCTTGCCATCTTTTACAGACCGTGCATTTTCTTAGGTAGGTCTTAAATGATCCAGACGCACGAGAGATCCAGTACTTTTGCCTGGCTAGTGATAAGGTCTGATCTGTGCCACAGTGAAAGTTATCATTGTGAATGGCTATTAATATGAGTCTTGTTGCATCTCCTCTATTTGGGAGGTAGATTGGGGACTTTGCGTCCACTAGAATGCATGAATGCTGCATTCGAGATATGTGCCTTATAACGCCGTATTTGTCGCGGACAATTTGCATATTACGGAACCTGTTGCTGAGCTCCTTCTTATTAATGTTCCTGTGAACATCAACATGCAGTAGTGTTGCAGCAAAATTGATGTATTGCAATATTATACAATATTTACGTCAATTTCAGTTCGGAGCCCAGACTTTGCGATCACTCCGATTGGGAGTGGCGATTGCCTTTTCTTATTCACTTTCGAGACGAGGTGGTGAAGGAATTTCACAACACGTGCTATTGAGCGTAAGGCTGTAGACAGCCGGGAGAACCGTGAAAGGTCAAAGACGTGCTCAACCGCGTGAGTACTGCTAGCATGTGAGAGGCTAATTATTACTGGCCTGTCGCACTCTTCATCGCTTTCGCGGGATTGAATCCCGTCTATGGGCTTCAAAAGTTTGAGCTTGAGCTCACTTTCTAACCAACGTGGACCTTGCAGCCAGCTGTGGTCGAGAATTTGCTCACTTGACAATCCTCTCGTGCCAGCATCAGCTGGATTGTATGCCGTAGGTACGTGGTAAAATTGTACCGTCACGTTACTTGTCTCCAGTTGCGCCTTTAGCTTGCGTATTCGCATACACTGATTGGCAACGAATACTGGAAGCTTTCGTGAGGACTTAATCCAACGTAGTGCTACTTCACTGTCTGTGACTACATTCACTGTCGCTATTTTGGTGTTGACAGCCTTCTCAATGCTGATAGCTAATCTCATTGCTATCAGGATACCAAGAAGTTCCAAACGAGGAATTGTTTGCTCGTTTTTTTTGGCGTTAGTCGACTCTTCCCACATATGATTTGGGATACGGTATCGTCTTCTTGCGATTGGATGAAAGCGCACGCTGATATCGCCACTTTACTTGCATCTGCAAACACCCAAAGACGAGCTGTTGTGCTGTTATTAGTCGCCAAGAATGGTGATAACAGTCGCGGTACACTTAATACAGTGTTATTGACTTCACCGCATTGCCTATTCCATTTATCACGCAATTCGTGAGGAACCCGGTTGTTCCAGTCAAGATTGGATGAGAGGATCTCTCTCATTGTGGACTTCAAATGGATGAGAAGCGGGCTGATAGTTTCCAAAGGATCATAAATGGAGTTCAGCTGGCTGACTATATCACGCTTCGTAAGATCCTGTTTTAATGGGAACTTTGCTTTCACAGTGAAGCGGTCGGTTATGGTATCATAGTCTACACCAAGATATGTTATCGACCCAGAAGGTAACCGATCGTAGGAGGGGATCCTTGCATTAACAAGCTCAGAGTTAGTAACGTACTCTCTGAGATTCATTCCTATCCAAGCGAATAGTGCTTTGGATAGTTCGTACTTCTGCAATGTTTCCTCTACATTGTTTGCAACTAGTAAAATATTGTCAACGTAGAGATTTGTAGCTATCTCTGTTGCTAATCTGCATTTTTGTGACAGTAAGTACGCAAAGATCGCCATGTTCAAAATGCTTGGCGAAGCTGTGACTCCAAAATGTAGTCTAGTGAAACGGTATTCCACTATGTTGCTCTGAGTAAGGGGCAGGCTGGGCTGTTTTACCCAAAGGAATCGACAGAGATCCTTATGATGAGCAGGTATGCGAATTTGTGTAAACGCTGCTTCTATATCGCACAGCAGCACAAATTTGCTTAAACGACTTGCGATCAGTATGTCGTGGATTTTGTTGACAAGCGACTCGCCTTTATAAATAACGTCGTTAAGAGACTGCTCTCCTCTCTTTTTTGACGAGGCATCAAACACAATCCGGAGGGGTTTTTCTTTGTTTCTCGCCAAACGCCTGAATGCGGCAAGTAGCATTTGCCAACGGCGTTTGTATCAAGGTCACATGTCCTTTCGTTCACCCCTTGTCTTTCATAATCACTCAGTATCTTTGAGTACCCCTGTTGTTGTGCAGTGTTTGCCTGAAGATGTTTCTGTAGTGCGGCAAGTTTTTGACTGCGACTCCGTAGTTGTCGCTCAGGTCACTTACGCTGTCCTTTAACGGGAACGGCGCCGTGATATACCCATTAGCAAAAGTAATCAATGAGGAGTACTCCTCAAAATACTTGAAAGTGCTATCGTCTTTCGTACTCTCCATTGGTTCGATACCTAGGCTTTCTAGTTCTTTGGATGTTATCACTATCCAAAATCTCCAATACAAATGTCAATGTGTTGAATGCGACATGGCTGTGGAATCGGTTGTATCCATGATACCGCGACCATAGATGGTTGGACTGAAAACTGTTTTTGCAATATGCAGACCTGATGGAGTTCGTGTATCGGTCGTATTCGAAACTACTAGATCATAGTAGCGGTCTAGCCCAACAAGGATATGTGGCAGTTGGTTCTCCACGGACCTTTGAGGTCGCTATGAAGGTTTCTTCATTTAGTAGAAATTCTTGATCAATTTCTGCAAGCTTAACGGAAGGAAACCCTCCTGTTATGATTGGCTTAGTTTGAATAGTCAGGTTGATTTCTTTACCATGAGCGGTACATATTTTCAGAGATACCATGTGGCTTTCGAACTTCTCCGTATAACCGCCGATTTCTGACATAATGCAGGTTTCCGTAGTGTTTTTCGGAAGGCCAAGTCTTTCTGCAAGAGGCTCTTGTATCACTGTCTTCTGAGCTCCAGTGTCAAAGGAAAACAGTACTTTTTCAAGACTGCTGGCTTTATTATTCCACACATTTCCCTCAGCTGTCATGAGAACTAACTGTTCACTTCTGTTTGACAGGTCGGAAAGCGTAACCTCATTTCCATTGTTCTGATTGGAATAGAGCGGATGGTTTCCGCTCGACTGGTTATGATGTGAGTCGATACCAGCGTTAGTGCGCTCTCTATTTGGTATCTGGGGCCTTCGAGTTGGCCTGTTATTGATATTGCCGTTGTGGTTATCATTTCTCGGCCACCGATTTGTTTGCGGTGGGTTTACGATTCCAGGGGTCTGCCTGGACCGTCCTGTGCGGTGCACACTGAGGAATGATGTGCACTGCTGCACGTTGTGCAGTTGGACTTTTGGCAATGACTGCTGGAATGATTTGTTTCGAAACGTTTCCAGCAAGTGCTCCTTTCCTTCAGGACTGCCCGACGCTTTTGGCGGTCGGTCATGGTTCTGCACACCGTAGAACTGTGGTTTGTCTTACCACGAAATATGTAGAGGACCGATTGACTGTGGCGCTGAGCCCTGCTGTCACGCTCTTTGTACGAGTAGGTGGAACCTAGTCGCTGTTCTACATAAGCCTTGGCGCAGATTTCTCTTTCTAGCGCATCCAGGAGTTTCTCGATTTTGAGGGTATCAGTGCTTTGATTTTTAACGAGTATGTCTCGCACAATTTCGTATGGAAACTTCTGTAGTATAGTTTCACTCCACGTGAGATCGCACGTGTCCCGAATGTCGTACCCAGCTGATACCATTTGGTTGACTAGGGTTTTTCTTCTGTCAAAGCATTCTTGACAACTATGTCCTTGCTTTGACGCAGGTCGCAAATCGAATAGTTTCTGCACTATCGTTGACCTGTTTGTTCTTTTGTTGCCAAACCTTTTGGTTACGGTATCCACCATCCACTGATAATTATCAGGTATGGGTTTTATACCTCTAATCACCTTCTTTGCTAAACCTTTGAGGCTTTCTTTGAGCAGGGCGATTTTCTCAATAGTGAAGATCTCACTATTGTCGTGTACTAGCATTTCAAATACCGCTCAGTACTCGGGAAAATCTTCTGAGTTTCCATTAAACTCTGGTAGTTTTACTGATGGTACCCTCACTGATCGTGAGCCCCTTGTCAGTTGTGTGGCACTATTGCCTTGTTCATTGATGAAGTTGGAATCTTCACAATTGAGCTGGGATACACCTGAATGTGATGCTGGTATTCTCAGCCTTAACTGTACCTTTTGCAGTTCACTTTTGGCATATGCTATCCGCAATTCAATGTTGCAAGGGAATTATGTGGCTTTTTTCAACACTTCCGAATATTGAGATTCTTTATCGAACTCTTCTATGCCTGTCAACATTTATTTTTGCTCGGATTTTGACTCGTGGAATGAAAAAATTCCTCCATTTTGTCAATTTTGCTTTGCATAGTTTCGCTCGCCAATTTTACTTGGCTTATACATGAGCTAAGAAGCACTGAATTAGCTATGCATTCTTCTTGACGTTTTTTTATCGTCATCAGGATATACGATCTTCTGCGTATTTGCTTTATTCTTGTCGAAAACCTCTTTAATAGCTTCTGCGCTAGCCAGTATCGCTTTATTGTGGAAGAAAAGTGACATTTCCTCGGGTATTCTGTTTTGTTTGAACAAAATCAGATAATTTAGGGCTGGAAGAGACCCAAGGCTCCGTGCACCGAACTTCTTGTGCCGTTGCGGTAGAGCAAAGCACGATATTTAGGGCTGAATTAGCTCCAAGGACTGGCTAGCCCAACCTCTTGCGCAGCTGCTGTTGGGCAAAGCACGGAATTTAGGGCTGTAGTAGCACCAAGGACTGGCTAGGCCAACCTCTTGCGCAGCTGGTGTTAGGCAGGGCACGGAATTTAGGGCTTATTAGCACCAAGGTATGGAAAAATCCCAACCTCTTCTCGCACAAGTGCAAGGTGTGAAGCAAACTAGCTGCTTCGAAACGAACAAGTTAGACTAGGCTAACTTCTTGGCTAGATTTAGCCGATGCATCAGAAATGTCCCGGTTTATGAGCGTATGATGGCACTCTGACGTGCACTATGTAGGAGTATACTAGCTCCTTTGTGCTTTACCTCTGTGGGTATGATAGCTCCACAAGAAGGTTTATTGGAACCGTAGTGGTCAGTGGTAGAAATATGTTGATATCAGTCCAGTCGACACAGGCACAGGCGTGGCATCTTTCTATCATGCGAGGTCACGCCAAACAAACACTTATGGAGGACCTCTCGTCATGGAGTGACAGATAAGCGCCCTTGGAGTGAGATGAAGGCCAGAACAGATTCAGCCGACAGTTCTGGCGGAATGCCAGAACAGATGCCTTGCTGAGTATCAGTCACATCCCAGTACAGCACTCACGAACTCCTGCTTTGTCTAGGGTTCTATTTACAACCTATTGCAGCTCGTGAAGCCTAATCGAATTTCTGACGTTTCTGTCCAGTCTTGCTTTAAGCCATGAGGTGTGATGAATTTCGGAAAAGGTGACTTAGGACAAAAAATATCCTCCTCTGCATATAGTAGTATGGAAACTGGTCAAAGCACTGCCGAAGATTGAGGACCAAGGAGCAAGACCTGGTTGAAACCGTAGTCGAACCGAGCGCAGGTCCGACGAACTTTCATCGCTGACCTCTCGTGGTCCACCCCTTAAAACTGGAGGCCTGGGCAGGAAAAATAGCTCAGTAATCTAGAGCGCGAAGTCTGTGTGCTCTTGAGATCAAAGTGAACAATTTCGAAATCAAAAGAAGCGTGTTCCAGACTATGACATTCATCTATCATAATATCGGTTGATATTGACTGAACGACCGCCGGTCGGCCACCATACTCATGGAATACCCACCCAGATCGATCAAGTCTGGAGAGAACCGATAGCGAAGCTTAAGAATGGACAATATCGATCGATATTGATTGTCTGAACGACTAATAGGACCGACTGCCCGATCGCAACACCATCGGCCATCGTAATATGTCAATGTTAAGAAGCTGAACGAAAAAGTACACGCTAGTAAGAACGCGGAGCGGAACAGTGATGATCTTGGAGTAAAGCAGAAGCGAATGGCTGAAGCGGAGCGACGTCTTCCATCACAGATCAGAGGGTCTGACCATGAGCCGTATAGCGGCGCCCGTGGTGACGTCTTGTGAAACCTCATCAAGTGGCTGTTCTTTGGTGACCACCCGGCAGTTTAAGCGTCGTTGTAGTCAACACTGGCGATCGTGGTTGCCTGCCACGGTGCCATGTTGTGGTGTTTACGGTAGGCGGAGGCGATACGACGAACGGCTGGTTCACCAGTCAGGGAAATTGTCGCCAGACAGTGAAGCTGTCACCAGGGAATGAGTCATGGCTCTCTGCGTTTTATAATAGGATCGTTTACCGTTAAATGTGCACCCTTGATTCGTATTCAACATGTACTCGGTAGTAGCGTCTTTCCGGCTGCAACTCGAGTATTTTGTAGGCAGCGCAAGGTTCTTGAAGCTTACTAGAGCACAACGGTGTAACTCATGAAGAGAGTAAGATAAAGCGGTGCGAAAATGCAGGTGAGGCTTGTGCGGCCTAATTTTTTCGGAGTTCGGTAGACCACTACGGCAGACGGCAGCGGTGAAGTTTCTACCGCCCTCACTTTGAGTGTTCGACACACCCAATAACACCATTCTCTTCAGCCCAAAAAGCTCTATCGAATGTTGTCAGTCTCGACCAATTTCAGAAAAATTGATTTTTTGACAATTTCCCGTCGAGAACGTGAGCGCCCTATGCCGAGCCTGCACGGGCGGTGCCGTCATCGAAAATCGATATTTTTGATAATGGCCAAATTCTCTCGTCGAAAATCATCTAGGGTTTATTTAGTGCGCTGATTACGAATCCGACGTCCGTCTTTGAAAATTCCGCAATTTGCGAGCGGTCGCGCCCACTCGAATGATGGGTTCGATTCGGTATTCATTGTTCACGGCGCACTCCAAACACAAGCTGGACAGTCTTAGAGCAAATTTTGATTAGGTCGGCTAAGAAATTCCGATAAAACTCCTCAAACGCTCACTCTACAGGCTATCGCGCCCACTCGATAGATAGGTTCGATTCTGTATGCTTGTTCACGGCGCACTCCAAAGGCAAGCTGGACAGTCTTGGAGCAATTTCTGATTAGGACGGCTGGGACTTTCCGATAAAACTCCGCAGGTTGTAAACTCCTATATGCATTGTTCAACTCTACTGAGATCTACATGTCAAAAGATAGAGCTCGAGCTGCTGAGCTCAAATATATGTTTATTTTCACAAGTACTTGATTTTAAAAAAGTTATTTAAAAAAAGCCGCTTTGAAACGCTCCAAAGCGGATTTTTCGGCAATTGACCAAAGGACATGCGCGGTACTGTAATACCTAATATGACTTCTGCAAATGGGAGAGCAGCGTATTAGTGACTATAATAACTCGCGTGATGCATAACAAAACGTGAAGTGTGGCGTAAATGCCAGACATTGAAGCAAGTGTCCGAATTCCATTTTATGTTTAATTTCATGCAAAAAATGTTATAGCAAAAATTTGTATAGTTCTGCTCAAGAGTGTCGCAACAATGGATTTTTTTACTAGGAAGTGATAACGCTTACTCATAGAAGTATCCAGTGCTTTAGTTCACTAGCTCATTCCGCTGCACAAATATCAACGATCTATTGCATATTTGTCAACAGGAAAAATTCACAAGAACCCGAGTAAAGCAGTGTATTTCCACTAGGTTCAATTATTTCATTTAAGGGAGGAAGACTGATATCATTCTTGCTGTTCGAAAGTAAAGATGCACTTCAGCAGTCTAACAAAGGAAGAGTCTGAAGCGTATGTCTGAACGGGGAGAGCGAGTCATATAGGAAGAATCCCCATCCCTCAATTCGTCTTAAAATGTGTTTCTTTTCTGCCAAGTAGTTAAACTCATTGAGTAGGGGGTCCTTGAAGCTACAATGGAACCAGCGCCTCACCAGCTCGAGAGTCTCATTCGAGGGAGGTCGGGTGATGCTGTAACTTTGAATTTCATCTGATTGGTTGGGACTTGAAGGATTCTGACGTCCGTACTATTTTCAAAGGTTTTTAACCTATTTTTCCAGCTGCATACTGTGGTATTCAACATTTAACATGATGATGTATAAATGTTCAACACCAGTGATACGCCGGTTCAAAGTGCATGAAGCAGCACTGGTCACAATACGGGCAGCGTGTAAAGGCTCCATGCTCCTTACACTCTGTTTCTACACATGGACCAATGACCTCAGAAAAAACCATCCTGCTCGGATTTTCAAAAGAGACCAGGATGTGACGCCGGAGGTGGACAAAATGAGAAACGATCTGTGGATCCCGCAAATTAACCTAAATTGCATCGATACACTTTTCCCTCATCTTTGCCTGTCACCTGGAAATCAGAGGTTTACGGAAGGTCCCCTAAAACATAATACCAACAATATCGCCGATGCTCGAGTGATGGTTCACCTATGGACAAGTAGCTTTCGAGGTCAGAAATCAAGCTGATCGAACGGATGGCCAGAATACTCAAGGAATTCGAAGCACGTCAACTTGAAGTTGACGAAGCGAACAGCTGGAAGTGGTGGAAGAGCAAGAAGAAGATTGGGATCCGCATGATGAACTGATAGACGTGGAAATGCTAGCTGCAATGAACGTATAATAACGTTTTCGGGAGGAACTCCTGTTTCGGATTAAAGGGCACGTCTTCAATTGGATTTCGTCTATGGAGCCGATGTCATTGGTTCATGTATGGAAGCAACCGTGAGCAGCCAGTATCTTTTATATAGGCTGAGGCTGTCCGTTTTGTGACCAGTGCCTCTGTTTGATGCACTTTGTACCAGTGTATCACTGGTGTTGAACGTTTATACGTCATTATGTTGAATTGCTTTCTCATTGCGTTTTGGTTAAAAAACCGGTCAGTAATAAACAAGTCGCAAGAAAGCTAGTCCACAGCATACAGCTGAAAAGGTGTGTAGAAAACGTCTGAAAATGGTATAGACATCAGAATTCCGCAAATCTCAACCAATCAGTTGAAATGCAAAAACGCAGCAGCGCAGAAGAACCGAATCTCCCGACCTCCCCCGCATGAAACAACATGACTATCAGGGATGAGCGGATAATGAATTTTTGAAAGCCGGATAACGGATAACGGATAATTTTGCCTGAAAATGGCCGGATAACGGAAAAAGGGATAACGAACAAACAACAAAAATTAAAACTCGCTTTAAATTGCACTAGTTTCAACAACAGATCAGGGCTTGAAGCACTGTTAATTTATAAGCCATTTCTAGACACTTTAGTTGTGTACGTTTTGCAGTCGCCGCATTAACGACGCTATATCGGGTTTTGTACCCATCCATAGGAAGACAAACGCACAAACAACATCAGCCTTACTCTGCGCTTAACTCTTTTTTCTTCAATTGGAGCAGTTGAAAAATAGAATAGTCCTTGGAAGAGAAATTCTTCCAATGTCTCTGGAAAGAAGAAGAGGGCAAGAGACATCCAGCGAAACAAACTTCACATAATGATCTTGTCCTACACATGCTATGAGCCGTTATTGTTGTTGCTGCTCGATAGCATCCTAAGATCCAAGATACTTCAACGTGGAATTATCTGGGATGGATAAAATACTAACTTTTGGGTAGTAGCTGCAAGCAGTAGTGTACGGCAAACACACACTCAAAGAGTTATGACATCCAGACCTTCTGGATCTGAGAAAGAATATCTGACCCAGCCCGAAAACGGAGGTGTTCCCTATGTTGCAGATAAATTTCACAAAAAAAAACTCACAAATTAAAACAAATCTACATGTCTTCGGCACCTCCGTTAATAAGTTTGTTTAGTAGTTTATTGCTCCCCTAAAATTTTTAATGGAGAAGTTGCTTACTCTATATACTTGGATTAATCCTACCTTTTTTGCTAGTATCTATTGCTGTACTGCTGTATTTTTTGATAATTCACGACAGCGTGTGGCAGAAAAGGTACCAATACCGCTTGCAATCAAATCGAGCATACGGCAATCGTGTAACCACAAATGATACGATGGAAAGATCGGCGGTAAAAATTCTTCTCAGGATGCGGCTCTCCACTTTCGACGACTGCTAATACAGCACCGGACGCGTCTTTTGAATAGACGCCGAAAAAACCGCACGTTTGCGGTTTTTTCGGCGTCTATTCAAAAGTCGCGTCGGTACTGTAGCAGTTTGTATGCCTCTTGGCCAGCACATGACTTGAGATGAATGAACAATACTGGGCTAAGTAGGCCTCATAGAAGTATGGTGCAGGTTTAGAAGGCCTTCTGTAAGGCTGGAAGTCAGATGTCTTTTAAACTATGTAGCCAGTTTCCAAGTGAGGAGACTTCAATTAACTCTTCTAGATTTGAATACTTCTGTTGTTTCTGCCAGGTTCGACCCTCGATGAATCTCGGCATTGATCGTTGTCCAATTGTTTGGTGTGGTGTTGAACTCGAAACCGAGATAGTACACGCTTTATTGACGACTAACGTTTCGGCGATGTCGCCTTCCTCAGAGTCTGAAAAGTCCAAACATATGCTGAAGCTACCAGGCCAAACATCGCCACGAACCTTGCGAAAATTCAAAGACCCCCGAACAGCAACCGTTCCGGCAGAGAGAGATGACAGCAGCCCAACATTTAGAACACCCGAGAGACCCCACAAAGTGAAACTTTCTAAAAGGCGAGATTGAGGTAAGGAGTGAGCTCGCGGGTTATATAGACGCATTCCCCCCGCCGATTCAACCTCGGGCTCTTGGCCTGTATCTAGAACACCTCCAGGGTTTTGCGCGCGGCGGTATGGGCCTCCCGTGCTAGAATTTTGAAAGTGACCCCAAAGTCGGCGCCGTTATGGTCGTTTACCCTGTGGCAGCCCAAAGCAGTTGATGGTCGTGACCTGCTCTTCCCTTCCAGGTGTTTCTTAACGCGGACGTAGAAGGGGCGAGCTGTTTCACCGATGTATTCACCTCCACAGCTGTTGCACCTTATGAGGTAGACAACCCCCGAAACCATGCAGTCTCCTTCGTTGCCTGCAGGACAGATGGCGCAATTTGGGGTTTCGTAACTCCTGTCGTACAGGCGGTTGCGCACTAAACGACTTTTCAAGTTAGCGGGAGGTGTATCTACCACTTTGACATCGTTTTCCCGTCCCGCCCTTCTAACGCACTTCCTAATAGAAGTGCTGACACTGTCTGAGACGAAAGGGATGACAAACGGGATTTTCTCGTCAAATGAGGAATTACGTGAGCGATTGCTAGTGCTACTTCGCTGATGGCCAAAGAATGTATACCCATTCTTGGCAGCGATTTGGTGAGCAAGCGCTAGCGATTCCTTGCGCTCGTTTTCCCCAGAAGATACCCTGCTTGCTGTGCGGAACATATTGCGCACGACAGATGTTTTGGTCTGTGTCGGATGCGCTGACCTGCTGTGGACCAAGATATTTTTGTTAGTGGGTTTACGATGCCACTTTGTTACTTTTCCCCCTCCGTTCAGCTGTATTTAGACGTTCAAGAACGGAAGCCAATCATCCTTTGGAGTCTCCCGTAAACTTGATATGCTCACACTGCTTGTTTATTATATCGAAGCACATGTCCATCTCCTCTTGGGTAGAACAGATGATGACACAGTCATCGATATATCGACAGTATAAAGCAGGGAGCCTAGCTAACACGGGAGCTTCAATTTTGGACATGAATGCGATGGCCAGAGGGGGAGCTAGGCGCTGGCTCATAGCTAACCCACTTATCTGCGAAAAATACCTGCCCGACCATCTGAAGATGTTGCAGCTGAAGCATTCTTTTAGCAGCCGCATGACTTGACCTATCGTGAGGCCAAACATGTCAATGCCAGGGTGATGTTCACTAAGAAGTTCGTAGACTGCCTCAAGTGCTGAGTCGTTGCTGACATTTGTATATAGCGACGTCACGTCGAACGACTCCATCACCCAATTCCGTTCCACATGAGTTGCGTGTAGGCGGTCAAGGAACGCATTGGTGTTTGGGAGATGAGCTGGAATGAAGCGCAGGAGTTGCCCAATAATGCTGTTCAGGAACCACGCGATCCTGTCCGTGGGACCCCCCACACAGCTGATGATAGGTCTTACCTTTATACCGTCAGCTGTGATGGTGTCTAAATTGTTTGTGCTTCTAAATTTATGAGTTTTAAATAGCAAATACAATACTGGACAGGATGGAGTTTCCAATTTGAGACGCGTAATGAGTGCCGCATTGAGGCCAGCTGCCTTGCCAACAGCAACCCACTCCCGGTTAAGCCTCCGATACTGCGCCTGGAATGCCTTGAGGGTGGCTGGACGATACACAGAGGTATCTTCCAGATGGCGCTCGGTTATAGCAATGTCGAGCTGTCTGGGTATTACGACAAACGCGCCCCCTTTGTCGCTAATGGATAGCCGCATGGATTTAGAGGTAACTAAATTTTGAACCTCTCTGAGCCCACAGATCTGCCCTTGGGACAAATTGGGAACTGGGCGTTGATTACGGCACTTGTTAATTGTCTGGAAGACATCGTCCGCAAACCGCCGGAATTTTAAATCCACGCTGGGATTAGCGTCCTGCTGCTTGAAATAAGTTGCAGGAAAAGGGATGCTAGACCTTGTTTGCCCTTATCCATTTATAGGAGCAGTGCCCTCCACCCTTGCCCTGGTGGAGGGCACTGCTCCTATTCTGTTGTTTCTGACAACCACTCTTATCATCGTGAAGGATCCTGTACATAGTACAACATCACAACGTCCAAAGCCAAGATTCAGCTAACTTGTTGTTCGTTATCCGGCACAAAATCACCGGATAACGAACAACAAAACGGATAGGTGAAAACCTCCCGGAAACCGCATAACGGATAACGGATAACGGATAACGGTTAATCCGCTCATCCCTGATGACTACCCACTGCGCTCCAAGCCGCTTGCCAGCACCAGCAAAGGCATTGCGGGCATATAAACCCAGCGAACTCGTGAGGCGTCGATTCCATTGCAACCTCAAGGACTCCCTCCTCAATGGGTTAAACGACTTGGCAAAAAAAAACATAATTTTATGCTAATTGAGGGGTGGAGATTCTTCCTATACTACTTGCTCTCCCCGTTCAGACATACGCTTTAGACACTTCCCTTGTAAGTGCACAACTCTTCTTCAGCACGTAAGTTGAGAAATAGTGTGCTGAGGCAGGAGACACATGCTAGGATAATTATGGCAACACAAGGTTTAATTTTCTTTATAAAGCATGCTCAAACTACTAAATAACTGATACTATGCTAAAATACCCTTTAACATGTATCCTTTCTTTTTTTGTGTCTGTTCCAAGGGATGTTTATGACCGAACAAATAGTTCCATTAGAAGTTCAGCTTTCTATAATACCTTGTGCGTCGTTAGCTTAGCCGTACTCCTTAAAGGTGAAGAAAGGAAGTAGCTTTAGCTGTTGTCAGTAAGCAATACGGAACAAATTTTTCTTTTAATATGATTCAAAAACAGTGGATCAAGGCATAATTCTAACAGTTCTACTATCTTGTCGGAAGTAGAACTGTTTGAAGTATGCCTTGATCCACTGTTTTTGAATCATATTAAAAGCAAAATTTGTTCCGTATTGCTTACTGACAACAGCTAAAGTTACTTCCATAATAGCCAATAATATGATGGAAAAGGATTATTTTAATGAAGTAGTGCCATACGGTTGAGGGTCTGTACTTACGAATGTCATCGCTAATTGCGGCGACCTATGCCGCAACGCGGCAAGTCCGCGGCTACGTCTGCGACTCCCGGCCTTGACCCGCCGCCAGCGCGACATCCTCCACCCCAGCCGCGACGACATGGGGCAGACGGAAGGTGAAGAAGAACCAGAATAGATTTCTACAACACGTGTTACGGGCCTGCGAGTATTTGAGATCTAAGAGTACTCTCATTAGGTCTCCTTGTAGTCCTTCTGCTTTACTTCTACCCGTTTTACTCATTTCACTGGTTTTACTGGTACCAAGCGGACTGTTGCCCGCACCGTTATAAGACCGTGGTCCTGGAACACTCAAAGAAACACGGTTTCTGTACTCTCCTCCCCTGACACGGAGGAAAGCACATAACTAGGCAAAGGAGAGAACTCCGAGGTGTGGCTGGTCTAACTTTCTCGTTTTAAGATACCTTTCCGGTGTACAGCAGGCACCAGCCCGCTTAGTACCCATTTACATTCTTCAGGATTATCTTCAGCCGTTTTTATGCTTGCTTCTAGCAGTGCGGCAACACCTTAATTTTTCTCTTCAAGTTTCCTTCAATAGCTTGGATTCGTTTTCCAAAAATGTTTCCAAGTCCGACACGTTGGTCCCTGGTGTTCGTGCCATCCAGTTTTCAGCGTCCAATCCCATTTTCTCACCAGCTATGATCAATTAGCTTCATCGCTCTCTTTACGACTTAGAAGGTAGCTGTGGCCTCTACTGACGAAAGGAATCGTAGTTGGCCGAATAGCTGGACAGAAACCAGTGAGAGCTTCATGAAAAATCCGGAGGAGTAGTTGTCGCTTTGGCTCCCGCGCAGGCGACAGTGATCAGTGACGGCGCAGCAGCGGCTAATTGCGGCGCGGCGGAGGATGCCGCAGCCGCGATGGCCATTCGTAAGTTCGATCCGCTCTCCACGCCCTACATACGCACTAAATTAGATATTATCAACTTCAATAAAAAATTTAATAGCATCTACTCCATCGAATTTTTGAACACTCTACAACAAAAAATTACCTTGTAGAGTGGTTTACAAATACGATCCTCCAATATCAACCAAAATTTTAAATTAAACTAAGTTTCTTATGTCACTAAATAACAACAAGTTCTCGTATTTCATCTGATTTTTGTTTATGTAGAACAATTTATGTAAACGGTAAGAAATTTGCCGACAAGCATCATAATCATATTATAACAGGTAATTTAAAATTTTTAAGGAATATCGCTCTAAGAAAATTACTTGGTAAAAGCACTAAAAATAGGGTAGTCGAAAAACTAGATAAATATAAAGGTCATATATAACGCAATTATTGATGGTTTAACCGAAAAGATCAAAATAAGTATAAATTGAACCATGTAAAATAAATAAGAAAATGTTTTAATGCACAATATCGGAACAAATTTAAATTTGTACTAAATAGTAATCAAGAAAAATCCGAAGTTACCCCATGTAATCAAATGAAAAACTACCAGAATCATTTTGCCTTTTGTCTCAAAGCCTCTAACAACTACGAAATAATATGTAAA
>OX377206.1:40797129-41142460 GCA_947396885.1 Heligmosomoides polygyrus polygyrus
AGAAGCATGTGGTATCTGATCGTATTTCGTTGAAAAGCATCTCATCGTAAGTTTTCCAGTGAAGCTACTTTGAACACTTTCTAAAAGCTTGATATCTTTCTTCTTAGTTCGATTGAAAACCGTAATTCTCGATTCAACTATTGGTCTCACATAAGTTTTATAAGCTCGGATATTAATTTCTGGTTGATTTGACTTCGAAAGAGGTTATACATACAGTAGCCGCCTTTTTTAACGAGAAGTCTGCAATGCTGTGAAAAGCTTAGATTGGTCATTATGATGAATCCCAGGTCGCGGGCTTCTTTTATATTGCCTAGAACCTGACAGCTTATACCGTATGGATGTTGGGAACTGTAACTGTTTTTTTTAAATCCAATTGTTAGAAAGCAGGTTTTTCGTGGACAAGTAGTAGACCCCACTTGCCTACCCAACTGGAGATGTAATTTATCGCCGACTGAAGAGATGCTTCATCTGAAGTGTCTAAAACTTTTTTGTAAACCTTCACATCATCTGCGTACATTTCACACGTGACTCCCAGGTTGGTAAGATAATTCGGAAGTTCATAGGTGTACAGTAAAAGTAGGATTGGCAATAATACCGCTTCTTGAGGAACTTCGCTATACGTGAAAAATACTTTCGAAAACTGACCCTTTATGCTGGCTTGATATGTTCTACCAGATAAGAATTGCTTTAGCCAATTTCCTTTTCTGAGACCAGGAATGCATTTCTTTTCGGCCGGGTTAGTCTTAAAACCACTGCTGATACCTTCCGAACCCTGTACAATGTCATAGTTAAGGTCTCGCCCATGTTAAGCAAAATTTCCATCCTCCCGGTTTTAAAGACCATTTCTCCTCTTTCTCCCCTTCACCTTGCTATAACCCCATCCAACTTCTGACCCCTCTTCAACGCTTTCCCCGCCGTTTCGCTCATCGACAACCTACGCTGCCATCGAACCTTAGCTGCGAACTGTGAGTTCCACCTCCGCCGTCACATTTTTTCTCATCCCCCTTTCCCCACATTTCCTACTTCTCCTTCTTACCTCCTTTCACATCCACCCTCAGTTCTTCTCCTTCACATATCCTCACCCTGCACAGCCTCTCACGCTCAAACATCCACGCTGCCATCGGTGCCACCCTTCCCTTTACATTTGGCTCGCGTTGCCCACGTAGCCGACGCCGGCTCAGCCGGTTAGCGTGGCGTCGATGTGGAGCCGGATAACCTGGCGTGGCCCACACACTCTGCTGGTACATTATACTGGCGTTATACCGGGAACCCGAGCACAACCTCCGACACCACGCAGTACTGCGTAGGTTAGAGCAAACATATTGTTTTCGTCTTCAGAATCACCGATAGAAGATAAGCCGAAAGAAAGAAGAATTGTGTCAGAATAACGCTGCAAAGCTTTTTAAATATAATTAGAAACGCTGTCAGAAGCCTTTCTAAGAAGTTGGAGCTAGCATTGCAATAAAGGCTAAGCGACAGCAAACGGAAAACTCTTACAATCGTGTAAACGCCATAGAAACTGAGCACTAATCAGCACTAATCGCTTCTTCCCGTATTATATGCGACAAAGTGTTCCCGTTGAGGAAAACCGCTACCAATCCAAGGATCGTTCGAATATTGCATGCAGTGTTTGAGTAGGGAAAGTGAGGTAGCTTCCTGAAGATTAAAGCCACTTACCGCCTGCGTTTTAAACAAATTTCTCTGAAATCGTATAAACCAATGAATAATGAGTGGTCTTTGTTTCGTACACAGGATCCGACACAATTTCTCGATTCACAAAGAAATGAGAAGCTCGAACCGGACATAGAAACACTAAGTAAGCGGTTGCGGAAGCTCGGTATTTCATTTGTTATAACTCACAGTTATCAAACCGATGAGAATAGAGTTCGAGAGGACTGCAACCAAGTAGATGTTCACTATTCATGCGAACTACTTGAGCACAGCACATCGCCCATATACTGAGTTTTTCATGCTATTCATAAAGTACATGTTCTAGCAGTCAGCTGTCAAAGTTTCTTACTCAGATAACAACAACGTTCACACTTATCTGAAAAATAAGCGGCTCACCGACTCCTCCGTTGATGCCCGGGCTTCGCACATCGACAGGACTACGTGTGCTGGGCTCAGACGAAAAGCCACCACCTCCTGCATCGTATTTCCTAGATCCTGCATTTAGTCGACCGAGCAGAACCTACTGCTGACCGTGATTATTCAAGGTTCACCTGGGATTATCACGCCGTCCATTGTCAACATCAATTGGAATACAGACCATTTGCCCATTTCCAGCGAGCGACCTTCAAATCATTTTAATCAGTACAATGTTCGCATAGCTAAGATAAGCTCTTGCTTCCAGAAGCGCGATCTTCCTACGCTCTATTCTAAATTGACACGAAGTTACATAGTATACTTCAGCCCGAATCGAACGAATATTCGAATATTCATTATTCGAATATTCGGTTTTTCATCTAACCGAATATATTCGATTGTTCGTTTATTCGAAAATTTTTTGGAAGGACACTATTATAATCCACAGGTCACTACTACACTTCGGATCGAATCGAATAATTTCGAACGAATATTCGAAGAAATTCGAGTATTCGAGTATTCATTATTCGAATATTATTCGAATATCGACGTGATACTGCTTTTTTCCACTGCTTCGACTGGATTTTGGAAAGACTCGCAACACATCGGGGACGTCCGATTTCGTTATACGCTGCTTTTAGAATTCTCCAAAACACACAATCAAACTGGGCTGACCCCTACTGCACTTACAATACCGCTCAAATTCTTTGCAAATACGACGCTTTGTGGCGGATTAATCCGTCGCAAAGCGTCTATTTGCAAAGAATTTGAGCGGTATTGTATATGCCTTTGAAATGGTAACCTTCAGAGACTGCAACCAAGGTGAAGCGTAGGGTTCCATTTTTGCCGAAAATTGACGACGCTTGACTCAAGCACAGTTTTATTTCTTATCAGTGCTGACTTTTCCATGTTTTATGCGATTTTGTACCCCTTTGCAGGTTCTCCTTTCCAAGTGTGGCTTCGAAACTAAACAGAATTGCGAGAATTCACTCATCAAGACATGATTTGAGAACAGAATAATATTCCTTAATGTTTTGGATACCGATTGCTCTACGCTCAAATTAAAGAATTTTCTGTGGCAGTCTCCCAATCATCAGTGTTCGGTTTATGCAGAGTTTTTTTTAGGACGTCATGGATACTTTCCTACCTGACGAAGCGACATCTAGGTCCGAATTGTGCTATGAAATTATAATATACCAGCGTCCGTCGCCGGCTTCGCCGGCGCCGTACGCTGGACCTACGGGCCACGCCTGGCTTGCCGGCTTCGCCGGCTTCGGGTATGGCGGGCCACGCTAGGAACGTCGTCCAAACGTAGATAAGGATGATTCCTCAGCCAGTGTCCGTCGCCGGCTCGCCGGCGCCGTACGCTGGACATGCGAGCCACGCCAGGCTTGCCGGCTTCGCCGGCTTCGGGTGTGGCGGGCCACGCTAGGAACGTAGCCCTAACAAAGTTTGGGATGATTCCTCAGCCAGCGTCCGTCGCCGGCTTCGCCGGCGCCGTGCGCTGGACATGCGGGCCACGCCAGGCTTGCCGGCTTCGGGTATGGCGAGCCATGCTAGGAACCTAGCCCAAACATAGTTTGGTATGCTTCTTCAGCCAGGGTCTCTCGCCAGCTTCGAAGGCGCCGTACGCTGGACGTGCGGGCCACGCCAGGCTTGCCGGCTTCGGGTATGGCGGGCCACGCTAGGAACGTCGTCCAAACGTAGCTAGGGATGATTCCTCAGCCAGCGTCCGTCGCCGGCTTCGCCGGCGCCGTACGCTGGACCTACGGGCCACGCCAGGCTTGCCGGCTTCGCCGGCTTCGGGTGTGGCGGGCCACGCTAGGAACGTAGCCCAAACATAGTTTGGGATGATTTCCTCAGCCAGCGTCCGTCGCCGGCTTCGCCGGCGCCGTGCGCTGGACATGCGGGCCACGCCAGGCTTGCCGGCTTCGCCGGCTTCGGGTGTGGCGGGCCATGCTAGGAACGTAGCCCTAACAAAGTTTGGTATGCTTCTTCAGCCAGGGTCTCTCGCCAGCTTCGAAGGCGCCGTACGCTGGACGTGCGGGCCACGCCAGGCTTGCCGGCTTCGGGTATGGCGGGCCACGCTAGGAACGTCGTCCAAACGTAGCTAGGGATGATTCCTCAGCCAGCGTCCGTCGCCGGCTTCGCCGGCGCCGTACGCTGGACCTACGGGCCACGCCAGGCTTGCCGGCTTCGCCGGCTTCGGGTGTGGCGGGCCACGCTAGGAACGTAGTCCAAGCGTAGCTAGGGATGATTCCTCAGCCAGCGTCCGTCACCGGCTTCGCCGTCGCCTTACGCTAGACGTGCGCCACGCCAGGCTCGCCGGCTTCGGGTGTGGCGGGTCACGCTAGGAACGTAGTCCATAGCATGTGCATAGATTGAAACAGAAATGAAAATGGGTGAGGAAAAGGTCAGCGGCAGTGTGAAAATACATAAATGCAGACGAAAATGGAGTAAGGGACGGATGTAAAAATGAAGTGAAAATGGAGGGTGAAGGTGAATGGACCCGTACCAAGAGCAATCGCACAATGTTCTCTGCTTTGCATCCCTTTGGCAGTCTGTTCATAAACACATTAGATGGGATCAACATGCCACCATCGACAGTTCATGCGTCGTCAGCAGTAAACATCCTCGGAAGCGGTGGCGCAGCGGACGCGGCGGACTTAGCGCGACGGGCGCAGCTAACGCGGCGGACTTAGCGCGGCAGACGCGGCGGGCGCAGCGGACGCGGCGGACTTAAGCCCCTTTCATACTCGTCCGAGGGCGGCGGCGGCGGCCGCCGCCGCTTCAGCGGCAGGTGGAGGGGCGGTGTCCGTTCTCGCCGCCTAGGGGTGGCGGCGGCCGCCGCCAGCGCTAATTGCGTTTGGCGCGCGCGTACGCGCAGCGGTCTCGTCTGTGCCGCCCGCTCTCGCTGCCCCTCGTGGCCGCCGCCCGAAATGGCCCCAGCCATCTCGGGCAGCGGCCCCGGCGGCGGCGCCGCCAGGGGCGTGGCGGGGCGTGGCCGCGGCGACGTCGCCGCTGCCAGTATGAAAACCCCTCCACCGCCGTGGCCCGCCGCTCGGGCACGTCATCGCCGCCGCCTTCCTATGCTAAACCATTGGGCCGCCGCCCGCCGCCGCCGCCACGAGTATGAAAGGGGCTTTATCGCGGCGGACGCGGCGAGCGCGGCTGGCTTGAGCGCTTCGGACGTGGCAAGCTTCAGCGCAGCCGACGCAGCGGACGTAGCGGAGGCAGCGGACGCAGCGACGCAGCGGATGCGGCAGACGCAGCGGACGTAGCGGACGCAGCGAACGCAGCGGACCCAGCGAACGCAGCGGACGCGGCGGGCTTCGTCGCAGCGTGCATGTTGGCTTCACTTAAGAGTGCATGCTGGCTTCACATAAGAGTGCATATTGGCTTCACATAAGAGTGCAAACATGTCGTCGGACAGTGACTCATGCCTCTCTCGATTATATATGGTAATGATGATGATACAATTTCGAGTGCTAATTATCATACTTACATACTGCTCCTAATTCGTGAACAATCGACGGTTTCTGACAAAATTTTCCATCGCAAACCCTCGCAGTGCCATAGCCTCGTTCAAATTCAATTATATGAAGATTGAATTAAACGGATCTAATGGATTCATCTTCCTCCTACCAATCCAACTACATGCATGAACTGTAGAATTGTAAATTCCTGACCTAGTTGTGGAGCTCGTCCTCTCAAAGGTCCGCTAGTTGATTTACGACCCCTACGCGTGCGACACTGGCCCATCTTTATAGAACTAGAGAGACTAAACCATAAAATTTCGTTATCAGTTCTGTGTTTGTAGGACGTGAATATAATTTTGGCAGTAGGCACTGCAAAGTTAACCAAGTTTGAAGCGTCGACCTGTTTGTACCATGACATGGATTCTTCGTATTTTCGCCTTCAATTCCAAGTTAGCAGCCAGCATCACCAAGGAACTGACTCATTTTTCATGTGAAGTTAAATGGACGTTTTTTCATAAGTTTACACAGGTCTAGCCGTTGTCAGCTACTTTCAAGTTCTTCAAGCTCTCAAGCCTTAAAATTAGCACATGCCGTCTCCTAATGGATTCTCATAAATTCCAAGTAACTCTTACTTAGTAGTAAATGCAAGTAAGAGGTTTGGCTTTTTTTCTGTTCGTACCGCAACTGGTGTTCTGCAGGCAGTTTGCAGTTCTGTGTGCTGGCATTACTGCATGCGACTTCTTAGACCTGTTCTTTCAGCATAAGTTTTCAGTTTTTTGAATTTTTCATTGATTACTCCACCTGCTCATTTCTATGCCAGAAATTATTTAAATGAACTTTTTTACCACTTCGACAGCTCTCCAACAGCATAACTGTAACGATATTCAAAATAGTCAGTATTTCAACATTTTTCCACTTAATCGAGCTCGCTTGCCGGACCGCCACACTTCAGGCTGACATTAAATCACCCTACGCTTTTTTTCCATGGTAAAATTTAATGTTATTGAATTTATTAAGAACAGCTCTTTTTAGGTGTAACAAATAGGCTATCAGTCATATGAACGGTCGATGTTCTCCGCGCCCTCACCTTCTCATATTACAGGGCGCAACTAGTGGATGGAAGGGGCAGTCCATCAGTACTCGAAAAAAGTTACGGGTTCTTACCAGTTCGACCTAGGCCCCTCTTGGTGCAACTTGCATTACACGTACGAACGCGTACAATGGGGGAAATTCCACGTCACCAAACCCGACTGCTATGCTCACGGGGGTCGAAGCCAAGGAGTACCCCCCCCCCCCCGTCCACGTGTTGCGTGTTGCGCCGATTACAGTTCTCGCTACTCTAAGTAACACCGTTCAATTGACCATCAAAAGCTCTATCGAATGGTACGCAACTTGGCCAAATTCGAAAATAGTGATTTTCGATGACGTCATCATCAGCGTCCTCTATGCGAAATTGTCAAAAATTTCGATAGAGCTTTTCGTTTAACAAAATGGTATTATTGAACGTGAAAAACTCAAATATGGGCGAGCAAGGGCGGAAGATTTTTCTGAGGCTTAAGAACTTGAAAGTTGAAAAAAGTTTTTCGTATTACGCTGCAATACGGCATGTTACAGCAGCTACGGGTGATTAGGGCTGTCGAGGTCATGGGGTGTTAATCACGAGGCTGAGGTGTTGATCACGAATCTGACCGTTTTGACAATTTAGATTGAAATAAATGTGTAGGAGATGTGTAGGAAGCAAAATGGTAAAAGAGGCAGCGGTTATGAAAAAATGCAAAAGTAGTGCACAGCACGGGAGTCGAACATCTGGTCTAGCACCTTTGAAGCCGCCTCGCACCCTGCTGAGCCACCAACTCGCTTGCCGGAAAGCTTCGCCGCTTCCCATACAACAGCGCATGCACCCATACACGTGGGCACGTGCTGACGGTGCACTACTGTACCACGCCTTCGAGGGTCCGTGGCTCTTTTGGTTCAAGGACTCTGCAAAAACGAAACATGTTTTTCTACTCTATGAGAGCTGGAGATTCTCATAGTACTATCTATTTCTTCCGTTCAGACCTATGCCTGAGTCCCTTTCCTGCTAAGGAAAATGCGTAAAAAAATTCGTTAAATAATTGAAAAAACTATTCTGCTTAGTGGATAAGAAAGATTTAAATGAATTAAAAATGTAAGGAAAAATTTCGTTGTTTAGTCAAAGTCGTTAAATCGTTAACTGTTAAATGTACACCCCTGGTCCAGATTAGTACTGCGCAGTCTTCCACCTTCCTTCTCGGTGGAGAGTGGCTCACCTCAGTGTCTCACATGAAAATGTTACCAAAATGTGACCCAGCAAACTGTCAGATGTCGTTGGGGTTGAAGCCCATACCTTTTGCAGGTTCGTTTCTGACACGCTGTGAGTACAGCAAGGCGATTCCAGATATCAGTTATGTTTTATCAGCCCGTACCCGAGTGCAGCAGCTTTTCGCCGTTTCTGACCTACATAGTCGTCCGCGAAAATGTACTACAGTCTTCAAAAACAATCTGCGGGTCACTTGAAAAGGAATGCTTAGAGACTTTCCTCATAAGAAAAGAAAGAAGAAAGAGTGCTCTCTACCGAACTGTGAAAGGAGATTCGATAAGCTTCTCTTTCAGTACTTGAGTGCTACAGAAGCTTCGACCTTACATGATACCCAAATGTGAAAACTTTGAAGGAAGCCTGAAATCGCAAACGCAAAGTATTACACGTTATTAGGCGCTATCCTAGTAGTTCTGTGGTACAGTTCACACTTGCTTAACAACCGAAACATTAGTGCTCAAACTGCGATACGCAGTAAATTGTAGCATCTTTTTTTGTGGTTTCCTAAAACCCACGTTATCAACTAAGCACACCGTTTAAAAAGGTCATTAAGGCCCTCATACTTTTCAAATCTACAGAAGTCCCCTCCCTCAACGGTTTGGGTTACAAATTAGAATTTACTTGACCGATTTCATAGAAGCCCTTCATTTGCATTCAAGAAATTCTAGCCAAATTTCATTGCACACATTGAAAATCGCAGCGTTTTATTATGCACCGTTTGGTTGGGGGCTTTGACCGTGGCCCCGAGAATAGAACACCGCTCCGGCTTTTTCTTCTTTATTACTTCGTACTTTTATTACAGTAAAAAACAGGTTCCACTATATAGAATAGTATAGCGGAATATGGTAGGTCAATATCTTTAAAACTGAAGCCTATCCAGTGGGTCCCCGACAGTGTGATACATATTTGAAGTTCGAATGTTATTCGAATTTGTGACCCCTCGAATATCGAATTCGAATAATTATTCAAATTTATGTCGAATTCGAATAATTATTCGAATCTATATCAAAATTCGAATAATTACTCGAACTTGCGGCCCCTTGAATGGGTCGCATCACTGAACCACCAAATCAATCGGAAAGGACGAGCGCAGGTGTGACGCAAGAGCTGGTACCCTTTGTCGGCCTCTGTGGGTTTTCACCTCCGGGACTACCCACCCCAAGGAACACCTAAAATAACATGCGGCTTCTCTGGGGTTGTAAACAGACGTTTTGCCGATTGACGAGAACAGAATAGGACCTAAAACAAGGAGCGAAACGAACGAACAAGCAAAACACAAACAAACAACCGCGGTCTTAAAGAAATCTCGACGGGCAAAGCGCATTCAAACACAGCTGACCGCCGCCTGACTGTTATAACACGGATCCATCATAAAGAGGGGACGTATAACGTTCTCTGTTCACAACCGCGATGAAACAGTATGTTATTTCTCCCTTTTTCTTTGTGAATTTTGTCAGCTTAGGCCCTATTCTGTTCTCTTCATTTCGCTCTGTGAGTATCAAGTCAGTTTGTTACATAATGTTTTGTTCTGTCCCCCCCCCCGACTAGGATAGATGCTGAAATGACCTTTGCAGGAGTAATTCTTCGAGTGTCACTTGGATTCCTACAGGCTCCGATGAAGGCGAAACCGCCGAAACATCGAAACGTAAACCGAATAAACTACTGTAACAAACTTGGTGCACAGCTTAACGAAATCAGCATTTTCACAAGAAAAATGATACCTAGATCCATAGAAAATCGGACATGAAGTCCAAAAGTCTCACCTTGATGACTCGTAGTCTGGGCGTAACGTTGGGCTAGGTGACATTAGTCGCAACGGTGGCTGTGATCGCATAACGCACTGCAATATCACAGCCGATGAGTTCGATAACTCATGAAAGCAATTACCTAATTCTACCTGTCTAGAATCTGGTGTGATTGCTCTCTTCGCCACTACACTCGACACGACCGGCTGGGACGGGAAGAGATAGCTGAACCCGACGTGAGGCATTTGAGCCTCAACAATGGGCGGGTCAGCGAAGCGAGCACGAGGTGATGCAAGGCTAGCGTGACGAGCTGGTGGTGGAGAGCTGTCCACGTGAATTCTGAAACCGCAATTTTAAACCGGTGGACGACGGCTCGCAACAGAAAAAGACAAGGTGATACAGAAGACAATCGACATGTATTATACAGGGCGAGCGGTAGCGCTCACCCTATCTATCTACCACTATATAATTGAGTTAGCTCCCTGCCCTGTAGATGATGGGGCGTATCTCACGCAGGTTGGAAACCTGGCTGAGATACGCCCCGTGTGACAACGCGCAATCTCATGGAACCCCTTGCAACGCCTCCGCGTACCTCGCGCGGGCAACGTCTGCCGTTCAACATGGGGTGTTGTTACAGAAGAGGACGCGTAGCCTCATCCTGCTTGACACAACGGCATCTGCGCGCGTTTCTGAGTGCCTGGATCCAGAAGACGGATTCTCTTCGCCGCACCACAACCGTCTGGAGTCAGAAGAGGAGACACCGTCGTCCGACGACGAGGAATCGCATTCAGAATTGAGCATGAGATGCTGCAGCAGCAGAGGAAGTGCAGCCTCCTCCTGCTTGACACAACGGCGTCTGCGCGCGTTTCTGAGTCCCTGAATCCAGAAGACGGGTTCTCATCGTCGCACCACAACCGTCTGGAGTCAGAAGATCGAAAAGAAAGGAAGCAGAGCTCAGATCGTCGTCGTACGACGACCGGCCGCATGCAGAACTCAGCATTATCCCATGTTGAACGACAAAGTTTACCCGCGACAGGTGCGCCTCTGCGTACCTCGCGCGGGCAACGTTTGCCGTTCAACATGGGATATTGTTGCATCAGAGGAAGCATCAGAGGAAGCGCAGCCTCCTCCTGCTTGACACAACGGCGTCTGCGCGCGTTTCTGAGTCCCCGAATCCAGAAGGCGGGTTCCCTCGGTCGCACCACAACCGAGGAGTCACCGTCGTCTTACGACGATGGATCGCATTCAGAATTGAACATGAGATGCTACTGCAGCAGAGGAAGCGCAGCCTCCTCCTGCTTGACACAACAGCGTCTGCGCGCGTTTCTGAGTCCCTAATTCCAGAAGGCGGGTACCCTTCGTCGCACCACAACCGTCTGAAGTCAGAAGAGGAGACTCCGTCGTCCTACGACGAGGGATCGCATTCAGAATTGAGCATGAGATGCTGCAGCAGCAGAGGAAGCGCAGCCTCCTCCTGCTTGACACAAAGGCGTCTGCGCGTTTCTAAGTCCCTAAGTCCAGAAGGCGGGTACCCTTCGTCGCACCACAACCGTCTGGAGTCAGAAGATCGAAAAGAAAGGAAGCAGAGCTCACATCGTCGTCGTACGACGATCGGCCGCATGCAGAACTTAGCATTATCCCATGTTGAACGGAAAACTTTACCCGCGCCAGGTACGCCTCTGCGTACCTCGCGCGGGCAATGTTTGCTGTTCAACAAGGGATATTGTTGCAGCAGAGGAAGCGCAGCCTCCTCCTGCTTGACACAACGGCGTCTGCGCGCGTTTCTGAGTCCCCGAATCCAGAAGGCGGGTTCCCTTCGTCGCACCACAACAGTCTGGAGTCAGAAGAAGAGACACCGTCGTCCTACGACGAGGGATCGCATTCAGAATTGAACATGAGATGCTGCTGTAGCAGAGGAAGCGATCCTCCTCCTGCTCTACACAGCGGCAACTGCGAGCCTTTCTGAGCGCCTGGACCCAGAAAGCAGGTCCCCTACATCACACAACAATATTCTGGAGTCAGAAGAGGCCTTACCCGCGCGAGGTACGCCTCTGCGTACCTCGCGCAGGCAATGTTTGCTGTTCAACATGGGATGTTGTTGCAGCAGAGGAAGCGCAGCCTCCTCCTGCTCTACACAGCCTTTCTGAGCGCCTGGATCCAGAAGATAGGTCATTCGTCGCGCTACAAGCTTCTGGAGCCAGAAGAGGTGATACCGACGTCGTGTGACGAGCGGGCGCTCGGAAAACAAGGAAGTGGGCCAGGAGTTGAGACCAGGGAGGGGGGGGGAGGGGAAGACCAGTAAAGGTGGGCCAGCAATTAGATCCAGTAAGAAGAAACGAGTTGGGGGAACTTGGTGTCCGGATTTGGAAGGGCGTCAACGACATCCGGTGACCCAAGCTGTTTAGAATGAGAACGGTTGCGGAGGAGCAACCTGAGGGCAGAAGTACTGCGCAGCACAAACCAATAGCGTTACTGGACGGTATACATTGGATCCGATCGAAGATCTTCGGATAATTGGATGATTCGGATAACGCTATTTTGGCGGACCCCAGGTTTTTCGATGATTCGGTTAACGGCGACTTCGCGTACCCGGATTTTTGGATGAATCGGATCGGGTTATCCGAATCGGATATCCGAAAATGATTTTCATTAAATACATTGAATTCGACCAAATTTCCGGATTAATGAATGGTTCGAATAACGCTATTTTGACGGACCCCGGATTGTTGCACGATTTGGATAATGACAATTTCGGGGACTCCGGTTTTTTGAATTATTCGGATACGGACAATTTAGCGGACCTTGGATTTTTGAATTACTCGAATCGGATATCCGAAAATGATTCATTGGAATCCAATATATACTGGACGGTCCGGAGAAGGTGCCTATGATGAACGTACGGAAGTGGTGAACGGCTTGATGCCAACAAAGTACGCAGCAAATCCTAGATGTTAGCGCATTTCAAGTTCTACAAAAAAATTCCCTAGGCCAGTGATGTTGCAAAGTCGCGCGAAGCGCGCAAGTGCGAGACACGCCGTTAGGCGTGTCGGAGCACTTGTATTCTATACTTGGACTCAGCGGCACCTGCTATGGCGTGCCCAGAATCGAGTACCTTGGCTCAGGTTCATACTAGATTAACCAAGGCTTCTGTTCTTCCGAGAGAACTGTCTGGCATCACGCTTGCATGGAAAGGATTGAACACTGATGCTTCCACTGACTCGCTACCCCACGTCATTTTGAATGCCAAATACTCACTGGACAATATACCACTAACAAGGGAGGTCAAAGAACGTCCCGTGGCAATTTTCAAAGTGACCTATTGAGGATTGTAGAGGTTCGTCTGAGAAGTACCGTAGTGGTTTTCAAATTTCCTGCGGTCATCTGGGTAGGTCAAAAGGGCAAAACCGTATCACTTCAATGCGGGCCGATAAGGCAAAAAAGACGCCTGGAACTGCCATGTCGTGATTATGTAGAATCTAGCCTGCAAAAGGTTTGGGGTTGGAACAGTAACGGAATTGCAGCGAACTCACAATTTGCTTGTTAGCGATACAGTAACCGAAGTGAAACAGTGAGGTGCGCCGCTCGCGATTCAGAGGGCAGCGACTGGATGGCCGAGAGGGTGGGGGGGGGGGGGCGGACTTGCAGGAAGATGGTCATGGGTTCGGATCCGGGAATCGGGGTCCTGCATTGCTAGGCTTACTCACTGCTCTTTCGCCAATGTAAAGTGTTTCTTGAACATCGTAGTCTACCATGCTGAGGTTATATGCTTATTACGACCCGTACGATACGATTTAACAAGGCAACCGTGCATGCTAAACACATCGGCAACCGTGCCTGGGCACTTACCAGGGAATGCCGTCAGCTTCCCATGGAACTTCGGATTGAGACCTATATCGCGTGAAAGAGCTCGAGACGCTGATCACAGATATGTAGATCAAATTTGCTAAGTGGATCTCCTAAGCGAGTTATGGCCGGCGGAAGCCGCGATGTCATCCACGTGTTAGGCGCGCTCAATCAGCGTTGGGCGTAGTATTGCGCGGAAATCAGCGGTTCGGCTATCAACGCCGTCAACAGCGGCGGCGGCGCAGTGGTAGAGGGCTCGCTCCAAAGGATTGGGTTCATTGGTTCGGTTCCCGCCGCTGACGGGTTTTTGCATTTTGCGATCCATCTTCGACGAGGACCTATAGTCTCATTTTTAGCACATTTTTGAGCGGACGGCTAATGGCGACTTGCATTTACGTCTATTTGAAGACGGAAACGTGTTTCAGGTGGAATGTTTTATCCATGACGTGAAGCAGGTCAGGAATTCAAGTCAAAACAAAATAAAAAGTAAAAAAATCAACAAAACTTAATAAACAATAAATAAAAAGTAAAGGCACTAGTTAAAAGTTACGACTCCACCGACACGACTTTCAGTCAAAAAAATTTTTTCACTGAAACTTTGTCTAGGGGGGTTATTTGGGGTGATGATCACGAATCTGACATTCGTTTTCCACGATTCGGTCGGAGACCACCCATACCTTTAACAAGGGTGGCCCAGGCAGGGTCACCGATTTCACTGAAACTTCGTCTACGGGGGTTATTTGAGGGGCTGATCACGAATCTGACATCCGTTTTCCACGATTCGGTCGGAGACCACCCATACCTTTAACAAGGGCGGCCCAGGCAGCGTCACTGATTTCACTGAAACTTCGTCTAGGGGGGTTATTTGAGGTGCTGATCACGAATCTGACATCCGTTTTCCACGATTCGGTCGGAGACCACCCATACCGTTGCAACAGCCGTTCGGCCGAAGTCGTGTCGGTGGAGTCGGAATTTTTAACTAGTGCCCAGCGAAATCGGTGACTCTGCCCGGACCACCCTAGTTAAAGGTATGGTGGTCTCCGACCGAATCGTAAAAAACGGATGCCGGATTCGTGATCAGCACCCCAAATAGCCCCCTTAGACGAAGTTTCAGCGAAAAAATTTTTTTCGACCGAAGTCGTGTCGGTGGAGTCGGAACTTTTAACTAGTGCCTTTACTTTTTATTATTATGTTTATTAAGTTTTGTTGATTTTTGATTTTATTTTTACTTTTTATTTTATTTTGATTTTAAACTCTGACTTGCTTCACGTCATGAATAAAACATTCTACCTGAAACACGTTTCCGTCTTCAAATAGACGTAAATGCAAGTCGACATTAGCCGTCCGCTCAAAAATGTGCTAAAAATGAGACTATAGGTCCTCGTCGAAGATGGAAAAATGCAAAAAATGCAAAAAACCCGTCAGCGGCGGGAACCGAACCAATGAACCCAATCATTTGGAGCGAGCACTATACCACTGCGCCACCGCCGCTGCTGACGGCGTTGATAGCCGAACCGCTGATTTCCGCGCAATACTACGCCCAACGCTGATTGAGCGCGTCTAAGCCCTAGTTTATACTTGCGCCACTGCGCGGCGCGGCACGATGGTCGGGATAGATATCGACCGGGCGGCGCGAAAAATCGATATCTATGGCGATCGTGGTGCCGCGCCGCGCGGCGGCGCAAGTATAAACTAGGGCTAACACGTGGATGACATCGCGGCTTCCGCCGGCCATAACTCGCTTAGGAGACCCATTTAGCAAATTTGATCTACATATCTGTGATCAGCGTCTCGAGCTCTTTCACGTGATATAGGTCTCAATCCGAAGTTCCATGGGAAGCTGACGGCATTCCCTGGTTAGATGATCATCGACGGGAGGCGTCCGCAGCAGGGGAGGCAATCGATTTCGATCGATATTTCGTGGATGTCGTGCGAGCGGTCTGAAGCTTCAGCCCTGCGGGTAATCGAGGTCGCTGAACACGAATCTGAAGTCGAGCAATCGATATCGATCGACATTATCGATTTTCTGTGGATGTCGTTCAAGCGGCATGAAACTTCAGCCCCGGAGGTAATCAAGGTAGCTGATCACGAATCTGAAGTTTGTTTTTGAAGTATCGATCACCATCAATCGATATTGGTCAAATATCGTTTTTTGTGGATGTCGTCCATTTTTTTTCTAACTTGCCCCAACCGACGTAGTTAAGATGTTTTTCCTGAGGAAACCATGACATAGGTTGCAGCTATAATTGATGATGAGAAGTTAGTACCACGTCGATGCCGTCAAGAAGCCGTCGGGGCGGTATATATTAGGTTGCCCCATAAGTCCCCGCCGTTTTTTTCAACGATTCACTGCAGATTTCGCCGGCGGTCTCTTGCATAGCGCTGCATAGCTTTCGAAAGAGAATGATTTGCTTCATCAGAATGTGTATTGCATTTCTTGTTCCATCATGAATTTTGTCAATTTTTAGGTCGTTGACGTGAAAAAGTGAAAAAGTAGCCATTTGCGCACTTGTTCTCTCCGCTTAGGTTTGTAATTTTTTGCGCAGTTTTTTATAGCACTCGGAAGACAATATTCTGTACTACAAGAATATGTGTTGGTCCTATTTTCTCACTTGCCCTTTATTGATGTTTGGTCCATCAAATTGGGAATTTCGACTTTTCCGTCCGAATTTTTACCAAAACTCCGGTTCTGTGGTTGGACTTTTTTGCTTGGTGTCATATGTCGTTTGGAAGAGGATGTCTTGCTCAGTAAAAATTTGTGTCGCGTTAATTGGCTCACGCTGATTTCTGTCGAATATCAACAACTGAAGAAGGAGAAGGAGTTGTTGGTGAAGACGATTTTTCTCTTTATGGCATTTTGTTGATATTTAAAAGAAATCAATAAACGCAACACATATTCTTATTGAGCAAGACATTTTCTTTCGAACGACATATAACACCAACCCAAAAAGTGCAACCACAGAGCAGGAGCTGTCGGCAAAAATAACCATCCTCCTTCGGACGTCCCAATTTGATGACCTAAAAATCAATAAAGGACAAATGAGCAAATAGCTCTAACACATATTCTTGTAGTACAGAACATTGTCTTCCAAATGTTTAAAAAACTGCGCAAAAAATTACAAACCTAAGCGGAGAGAACAAGAGCGCAAATGGCTACTTCTTCGCTTTTTCACTTTTCACTTCAACGACCTAAAAATTGACAAAATTCATGATGAAGAAAAAAAATGCAATACTGATAGAGCAAATCATTCTCTTTCGAAAGCTTTGCAGCGGTATGCATGAGACCGCCGGCAAAATCTGCAGTGAATCCTTGAAAAAAACGGCGAAGACTTATGGGACAACCTAATATATATGTATATATATACATATACATATACATATATACATATGTATATGTATATATAGTTGCTCTATTAGAACTTGTATTGCATTTCTTTTTCGTTCTGAATTTTGTCAATTTTCAGGTGGTTAAAGTAAAAAGCGAAAAAGTGAAAAAGTAGCCATTTGCGCAGTTGTTCTCTCGGGTTTGGAGTTTTTTGCGCAGTAGTTTAAAGCATTTGGAAGGCAATGTTTTGTACTACAAGAATACGTGTTGGTTCTGTTAGGTTGAGTCATAAGTTCGCAACATTTCCGTTTGTCTTGAAATTCAAAGTAAACACGCTGAAGTATTATATTCTGTTTGAAAGCTTGTTCCCTAGTGACCATTTTGAGTTATGAATCGTTAAATTTGCTTGCTTTGTCGAAAATTTTATTCTCTAGAACGATGACACCTCAACGAGGAAAAGTGTGTGGTTTCCTTCTCAATTAGTTGAAGCTCCGCAGAACAACCCAGCAACGGGGGTCAATCACAATCAGGAAGTCATCGGCAAGTTCACTCCTAACCGAAAAAATTATTGGAGATGGTATAAGAAGTTCCTCTCCGCCGAGAAATGCAGCAAAGGCAAGCCACTGTCGGGAAGCTCAATTGTTGTAAACAAAGGGCGCCTGCGCAAACCCATCAAGTTGAATTTTTCTCAAACCACACTAGGACTAACCGCTGATCGCCTCTCAGTGGACCACCGCTAGTCGGCTGCAGAAAATTGGAAGGTCGCCAAAACCGCCATCGTCAGTGCGTCATGCTTTGACGGAAACCCAAGTAAATCGCTGTGCTTCCGACTGCCGAGAGCTCCGGCCCCGGTTCAAGCGGGGGCCTGGATCGAATCCTTACCAGCGATGAAAAGCGGGTGCTTCACTACAACTGCAAAACCGGAAAGCAATAGCTGAAACTCAACCAACTGGGGATTCTGACGTCAAACCCGGAGCTCCACCGAAAGAAGGTCCTGCCGTGCGTTTGGTGACTCAGATCACCAGGAGCTGCTCCATGTGGTCAAACCATCCTCGACACTCGTTTTTGCCAACAACCCGACTAGTTCCAGCAAAAATTAGTGGAGGAAGATATCGATACGAGCCAATACTTCTTCCACCAGGGCCACGGCCGACCGCTTACGGCACTTCAGACGCTGGCAAAATTCTTGAAATTGGGCTGGACCAAAATCAAGCAACCACCATACGCGCCGGACATTGTGCCGTCTGACTGCCGTCTGCTTCGGTCGATGGATCACTTCCTCCATGGTAGGCGCTTCGCCGAATTCGATGATGTCACGACGGTGGTACGTAATTTCTTAAGGTCGAAACCGACAAAATTCTATAGGGATGTAATCCACTCAGTGCATGAAAACCGGAAGAAACTCATTGAGAGTAACGGCAATTATTTCGTTAATCTCTTTGTGGTATAATAATATTTTTGCTGGAAGACAAATTTTGTTGTAAAACTTATGAGTCAACCTAATTTAGGCCATTAAATTGAGACGTCCGAAGGAGAGAAGTTATTTTTGCCGACAGCTCCTGCTCTGTAGTTGGACTTTTTTGGTGGGTGTTATATGTCGTTCGGAAGAGAATGTCTTACTCTATAAAAGTCTTTGTCGCTTTTATTGATTTCTGTCGAATATCAACAAAATGCCAAGAAGAGGAAAATCGTCTTCTCCAACAACTCTTTCTCCTTGTTCAGTCTGCCTTGCTCAGTTTTATATGACACTCGAAAGTGGATGCCTTGCTCTACCAGAGTATATGATTTGTTCTTCGGCCATTTAAATTTTTGCTACTTTTCAGGTCATCAAAATGGAGCAGTGCCGGGTCGACAAGGATGAGCACTTTTGGCAGCTTCTTCTCTTTGCATTCTACCAGGGTTCTAGTGCCTTAGCCGCACTAGAACCCTGGTTGAAAGCAAAGAGAAGAAGCTGCCAAAAGTGCTCATCCTTGTCGACCTGGCTCTGCTTCATTTTGATGACCTGAAAATTAGCAAAAATTTGAATGGCCGAAGAACAAATCATATATTCCGGTAGAATAAGACATGCATTTACGAGTGTCATATCACTCGCCATAGAAACCTGAGCAAGACAGACTGAACAAGGAGGAGTTGTTGGAGAAGTTGATTTTTTCTTTTTGAAATTTTGTTGATATTCGATAGAAATCAGCATGATCCAATAAACGCGGCACGAACTTTTATAGAGCAAGACGTTTTCTTTAGAACGACATATAACACTGAGTAAAAAAGTCCTACCATAGAGCAGTAGTTTCTGTAAAAGTTCGGAAGGGAAAGTCGGGCGTCCCAGTTTGATGACCTAAAAATCTTTAAAGGATAAATGAGCAAATAGAACAAACACGTACTCTTGTAGCACAGAATATTGTCTTCCAAATGCTCTGAAAAACTAAGCAAAAAATTTCAAACCCAAGCGAGAGAAGCAACTACGCAAATGGCTACTTTTTCACTTTTTCACTTTTCCCTTTAACGACCTAAAAATTGACAAAATTCAGGATGAAAAAAATGCAACACATAGAGTGCATGTAATAATATGAGTCACACAATCACTTCTAAATAAAAACATATGTGCAGTTCACGCCATCTATGAGAAGAAACAACATTAATTATCGAACAACACAATACAGTGATCCCTGCATACCTTGACTGAAAGGATTCGTGCCTCGTTGGTGAGCATGTCGAGGAAGGAGGTCGTCTTGTCAGTGTACGGCTCTGTGCACGTGCTGATGAGGGTCGAGCAGAATTCGGACGAGTCAACGTCATCGCCGTCGGAGCATCATCAATTGTGGATAGATCGTGAACGCTGAAAGGAAATCGACCTGAGACAGTGTGCGGAATGGTTGTTCGATCTTCCTCCTGCCACAGTATATTTATATATGTATATATTTTTATATATACCTATATATACATATATATGTATATATGTATACATATGTATATATGTGTACGTGTCTATATATTTATTTATTTATTCATAGCGCGAATACATGGCACACACGCGAGGAACAGAATAAGGAAAATAATTAATGCTGTACTGGAAAACAGTAGAACACAAAACATAAAACAAGTACTATGAGATACAGGAGAAGGTCTACCCGTAAAAGCAACTACTACAATAACTTAGTTAACAGAAACTTCTGGAATTTACGCAAAGGCAAGAGTAGAAGGTGCTCATTGTCCGCAAGCAGCAAGTTGAGCTCCGTAAGCTTCTGTATGTCAAAAATGTAGATCTTGTCGTGCCCTTGCAAAGGGGACATGTAGGCAGAGTTTATCTCTTCTTGTCCTAATTACTTTACCTCGGAAAAATTGGGAAGGGTTTATGTGAAGTTTTCCAGTGAGAAACTTAAAAAGCACTTTCAGGTCAGCAACCTTCCTTCTATATAGCAGGGATATTAGACCGAGCATCCTATTTCTTTCTCGTCCGTTTGGGATGAGCGAGTAATTTATGCCAAAGCGCCGCATTATTAAATTTCGTGTGAAATTATTTTGAACGATTTCCAGCATGTCGATATCCCTCTTCTTGATAGGACTGAAAATTGTCGTTCCAGACTCAACCACGAGGAGTACGTATGTTACGTAGGCTCAGCAGCAGCTTGTACTCTCGCAACAATTCGATGAGCTTCGTAATGGTGTGAATGTGGTCGATCGTGCTGAATCCTCTCCGAAATCCTGTTTGTTCCATGGCTGTCCTTCGTTCGGCGTTCTGCTTAGGATGACTCGTGTGAACAGCTTGTAGACTTCGTAGAGCAGGCAGATCGGGCGATAGTTGCCAATGTCGTGCACGTCTCCCTTCTTGTACAGCAAGACGGTCCTGCTGGCCTTCCATTGAGATGGAACCTTGCACTCCGACAGGTAACGTGTGAAGAGCCGCGCCAGGGTGTTGATGAGTGCTGGCGGGAAGTTCTTCAGGTGTTCAGCTCTGATCCTGTCGAGACCGGGTGCTGTACGTTTCTTCACCGACGAGATGGCGTGTCGGATCTCGGAAGGGAGAACAGAGGGGACGACGTATCCATCCTGCGGAAGATGGCATGGGGGCAGGTGGACGTGGCTATCGAAGAGATCGTAGTAGAAGTCGTGGATGACCTTCTCTACGGTCCTTCTGGAAGAGGTGACAGTTCCGTCAGGACGTCGGGGAGCGGTCGTCTTGGTCTTGGAGTTGGCGAGGTTCCGGCGGGCATTGCGGATGCTCAAACTGCTGCCTCAGCCAACAAACACTTCCGCCCTTCTCTCCTTAAGATCCTCCTTTATCGCCGCTCTGCATAGCATTGCAAGCTCGGACGTCAGTTGATAGTTGCCTGACGCCCGTGCTGCTCCACGCTGGCGTATCAGCTAGAGAGTTTCCGGAGACAGGCGTCTCTTGGTGGTCTTGAAGCTCTCAGCTCCCTTAGCACTATCGCGGAGATGGTGCACGAAGTGGTCGTATTCCTCGTCGATGTTGTCCATAACGGTATCTTCCCAAAGGCCGGCGAAAGAGGTTTAAAGGTCCGAGTTGATGGTCGTTCTGGGATCCTCTTCTTAGACTTCACGGAATTCTCTCCTTGACGCGAAAAGCGGAACCTTGCGCGAAGGAGGCGGTGGTCCGATCCCGTGTAGAACTTGGGGACAACGGAGACGTCGGTCAGGCAATACTTGCGATTGAAGATGATGTGGTCGATCTCGTTGTGGAACTGGCCACCGGGGGATTCCCAGGTCCATCGTAGCGAGGGAGGCTTCTGGAACTGTGAGTTTCCATGGATGGTCTTGGTCGACATGATAAACTCAGACAGCCTTTCACCTTGCTCGTTCCACTCCAAACCGTGGGTTCCGATGTGAAGTTCTTCCGGCGACCTTCGCGGTGCGATCTTGGCGTTGAAGTCGCCGACGATCACCATGTAGGTGTGATCTTCCTTATAGAATTTCTCCAGCTCCACGTAGAAGGCTTCAACCTCTTCGCCGTCGTAGTCGGATGTTGGGGGATGAGCGACGAATACAGTCAAAGTTGGCACGGAGCCACATCGCTTCAGTCGCAGACGTCCAATTCGACTTGTCAGAGACTCGTACGAATCGATGTTCATGGCCAAGTGCGTGTTGACGAGGACACCAACGCCGCCTACTCTCCTGCTGTCGCATGTTCCGAGAAACAGTTCTTCTCCGGAGTCGTAGGCGGCGTGTACGGGGTGGTGTCTTGTCGTCTCGATCAGTCTGATGACGTCGTACTTGATCTTCCTGGCTTGCATCATCAGGTCATCGACGGATACTTCCGATTCGATCGTGCGGGTGTTGTAAGTACAGATCGTCATTCTAGCCCTTCTTAGTTTCCGCAGCCTGGTTAGGCCCTGACATTTTAGCGGCCTCTCCGTACTCGTCCTTCCCGTCGCTGCAGAAATGGGGGCTTTTTCGGGGTCAGGGGAATGAGGCCCTTTAGTGCAGCTGTGTTTGACTCCAGTACACACGGTAGATAGTCAGGCTCTGTTGTGCGGGCGAAGAACTCCGAGCAGCCAGCCAGACTGCCCGAAATGACGGAGCGAGACTTAAGGCGGCCTCGAATCGCCTTACATGCGCTCCCAGTCTACCGAGTGCAAGCTTTTGGCCGGACCGACACAGTTACAATCCGCTCAGTCACGGACACATCCACGCACACTGTGCATGAACATGCCGCTCCCACGCGGAAGGAACGCGTCGACCCGACACAGCAGGAGCAAGGAGTCCATCCCCCTGCATCCCACCGTCTCTGGGCAGTACACGGTCGTGTTTAATTCCCCTATCCACCACCCTGGGACGCGCCACGTGGCCCTGCGACAAGCGGCCCGAGATCCCTCTTAACAAGAGAGCCCGAAGGCTCGCTATCGAGGGAGATCCGTGGTGCCATGATGCTATAGGTTTATAAAAATGTTGAGGCAATTCCAGCCAGGGAAACTCTTTCCTGGTCAGAAAATGAGCTAGCTGGCTACTTCTGTTTTAGCCTTCACCCGAGTCGGTTTGTTTGAAATATTGCTTTGCAAATAATCTGAAGAGGTTAAGTCTAGCGTTCAAAAAATTGCAGCAGCAAAAACGTCAGTGAAAAACCTGTAATCGGAACTAGATATGGAAAAAGTTGAGAGCCTGCACGCCGAAATAGTGAGAAATAGGGAGTTAAGACCCTGAATTTTTTTGTTTATTGCTCTAGCAATAGCTAAAAGGATGTCACAACAATATTATGCATTCATGCTTCGATATGTTATGTTATGATGAAGATCTGTATTAATTTTTAGAAGATTCCGCTCGTCCAATGTCTTGCGCAATAAAATGTGCAATAATAGCAGCTTCTGACGGCGCTTCAGATACACTTTCGAAGAAATGGCGAATATGTGTTACAAGTGCTCCGACACGGCTAACGGCGTGTCTCGCACTTGCGCGCTTCGCGCGACTTTGCAGCATCCCTGACCTATGGAAAGTAGTCTTCGTAGAGCATAAAATTCGCCAGCATCTAGAACCTTGTGCGTGCTTTATCGGCATCAAGCCGTTCACCACCTCCAGTGCATTCATCATAGACATTCTCTCCGGACCGGCCATTAACGTCACTGGTTTGTGCTACGCAGTACTTCTGCCCTCAGGATGCTCCTCCGCAACCGTTCTCGTGCTCAAAAGCTAGCGTTTCCAAATATCGTTGACATGTCTTCCGAAGCCAGGTTCCCCGTCACTCGTTTCTTCTTACTGGACCTAATTGCTGGTCTGCCTTTCCTCCCCCTCTTTTTATTCCTTCACCTTCCTGGTCACAGCTCCTGGATTACTTCTTTTTTCCACTACTGACCTCCTACTGGTATCTTCTTGCTGGTTTCCACGTCTTGGCCCTTCCTCCAGGTTGTTCCTTTCCTTCCTGGTCACTCTTCTGGTCCACTCTAGAAGTACAATTTACCGCCCTTCTTCACCACCTCTTAGTGATCCTCCCATGTTCACGGCAGACGTCGGTGACACGTATCCAGAATCAGTACGCTTGTTGCGCGACGTAGGGGACCCGTCTTCCGAATCCAGAAACTCAGATGCGCGCGCAGTTCCTGCTGTGTCGAGCATGGAGAGGCTATGCTTTTGGCAGATCCCTTGTTCTCCGAATGAATTCCCTCCCTTCTCGTTGGTTACCCGTCCTGGTTACCGCTTCCAAGTCCCTTCTTCCAGGTAGATTCCTCCCCCCCCCCCTCAAGGTCCTCCTTACTACTCTACCCCAATTAAGTAGCCATCCTACGCTCACGTCACGACGACGGTGAGCGAACGCCGATTGCACAACATCGGTGTCATATCTTCTCAATCCGGCCTCTCTTACCTGGTAATGGATACCCTTGCTAACCCTACCCCTGATCCTCTTTACTGCTCTTCCCTGAATGGTAACTCCCTACTGGTCCCTCCTTAATGCCTAAACCCTTCTTAGTGCCACCTGTTGGTCTGCCTCATTCCTCCCGCTATCGACCCTCCCCATCCCGATGCCTCCCGACGACGATGTGACCTCTGCTTCCTTTCTTTTCGATCTTTTGACTCCAGAAGGTTGTGGTGCGACGAAGGGAACCCGTCTTCTGGATTCAGGCACTCAGAAACGCGCGCAGATGCTGTTGTGTCAAGCAGGAGGAGGATACGCTTCCTCTGCTGCAACAGCATCTCATGCTCAATTCTGAATGCGATCCCCCGTCGTAGGACAACGGCGTCTCCTCTTCTGACTCCAGAAGGTTGTGGTGTGGCGAAGGGAACCCGTCTTCCGAATCCAGGCGCTCAGAAACGCAGATGCCGTTGTGTCAAGCAGGAGGAGGATGCGCTTCCTCTGCTGCAACAATATCCCATGTTGAACGACAAACGTTGCCCGCGCGAGATACGCAGAGGCGTCGCAAGGGGTTCCATGAGATTGCCTGTGGTTCCACGAGGCGTATCTCTGCCAGGTTTCCAGCCTGAGTGAGATACGCCTCATCATCTACAGGGCAGGGAGCTAACTCAATTATATAGTGGTAGATTTCCTTTCCCGTATTTCGTATTTCGATTTCCGGCCATTTTGAGCGCTTTCGTTCCGCCTATCGCCTTCTGCTTTTTCCGAAAAATTTCCTCACATCCCTGATGCACACTATCAACGAGAGCTTTCCAAGCAAGACAAGTATTGTTTAATGTACGGTCGACGTTTCTTTACGCAACGAAAGCTGACTCGTTCCAAATCTGACAGGAAGCTGAAAACGGTGATGGGAAGCGAGCATGGTACCTTATCGAGGCCAAAATGCACACCTACATTGATAGAAATGCAGAAATCGCATCTAGCAGTGCATATACTATACCACCGGAATCGAATCGCGGATGTATCTCCTGCAAGTCTGTAACGCTATTCGCTGGGCCGTCGCATCTCTGCCGCCTTACTTGTGGATTTCTTTCCTGAAAGCGCATTTTCTCTTGCATTAGGAAATTGTCAAATCCCATGTTACGGCTATTCATCATCATCTTCTTCTTGTCCTTCTTCTTCAGCGTCTGCCCCGCTTCATAGTAGGGTGCGCCATTCTGGTGTTACGACGCTACCTTTCCTGATCCAGCCTAGATCAGTGTGGTCACCAACTACTTTAAAGCCCATATGTAACGTATTAGACCAGTGTTGCGTTGGGCGTCATCTAGGCCGCTCTCCAATTATCTCGAAGTTAAGGCCTATCTTGCGGACCCTGCCTTCTTTTCCACGCAGAACGTGACTGTACCATCACATGTGAACTTCGCGTATCTTGCCCGCTATCGGGACAACACCCAATTGCTGCCGAATGGTATCGTAACGGAAGGGGTTAAGGTGTGTCACTCCTGCCGTCCAGCGCAGCATCTTCGTCCTCATTAAGCTGAAACGGCTCTCCGCTTTTTTTTGCCACAGGCCACCACGCAGCACAGCACATCTCTACCAGCCGGATGACGGTTCTGTAGATCTTTGACCTTAAGCGTTGTAGCATATTCTTATCGCAGAGCACATCAACGAGCGCCACTCCGACCAAGCTGCACTCACGCGTGAGTTTACTTCAGCCATCAGACTGCCATCGGTTGCTATTGCTGATCCTTGGTACTTGAAAACTTGAAAAGCTCAGTTCCATTAATCTTAATGGACTGGGCTCGATTACGCTCGTCGTTGTGTAGTCGGTCTCCTTGACGATCAATTTGAGCTCGAACAACTCCAAGGTCGCATCGAGCTTGCACCTGTCACTCGAGTTCACCTCTACCTTCACATGCGGGCGTTACATCACCAGCTTAAAGCATTAGACTGGTTTTTGAAGGTCCCGTGTAATAAAATCCATGACGACAACAAAGACAAGTGGGAAAGCGCAGAACCTTGATGTACCCCGACAGAGAAGAAAAACTCTGTCACGTTGCCTGATGGAGCTTACACTCTTCTCTTTGGACAAGAGCAGAGCATCCGCAAACACTCTATGAGTTCTTCAGGAACTCCGTGGTGTCACAAGACGTACCATGTCAATTCACGCGGTTAGCGGTGAAAGGCCTTCTCCAAGTAAAGGAAGGTGATGTTCACTGGCTCCTGTTTCTCAGTAGAGCACCAGGACTTCGACTTCCATAAATCAGCTGGCAGTCATCTAGATCAACTGCGTTTCGGTTGTCTCCACGGTGATCATCTGAACGGGACCGTGAATGTGAGCCACAGAATGGAAAGCCGGATGGGGGAACTCTTCTGTTGAGGATTCCCTCGAAAAATCGTGGCACCGCTCCAACGTTTCCTTGCAATTCACAACAAGATGGCCATTCTCATCATTAAGGGCATAGAATTTCTCTATATCCTCGGTTTGGCGATGGCAGTCCTTAGTCTGCGCAAATATCGCTCACCATCGTGCGACTCGAGCTTTTCGTAAACATCGTTGGAATGAGTGGCTCTCGCAACGGCACGCCCTTATTGTCAACCTTGTCGCTTTCCGGTACTTTTGCTAGTTACTGGCTGTCTTGTCGCCGAGAGACACATGATAAAGCACTTTAGCACAGCACACAACGACTGGTAATGTAATAGCTAAGATAAATGCTAGCTCAACGAAAGCCCATCAGTAAGCACCTCTGGTATAATACTTTTGTATTTTCGGGACCACCTACTAAATATCTTAACTTGGCATGGAGGGTGGTGTTTTCCAGAAATTAAAAAAAAAGATACAAAAGATAATGCTGCATTCATGGTGTTGCTCACCAAGGAAATGCGAAAATTCCTGTTTTAAAAAGGCACTACTTATTTTTTGGAAAATATAATAAAGCCGAGAATCCCAAATGTACTGTGAAATATGAGTAACCAAACCCCGTCCTACACCTGACATGAACAATCTACTTACCTTTGCGACATCGCGCTTGAACTCTGGATCGGGTTGTAAAGCTGGTGCTCTTGAGGTAGGAACCGCTTCAAACCACGAGAATTGGTGTCGGGGATTTCAAGTCTCAACATTTGTAGGTTGCTTTCTAGAATCGAACTTTAGCGCTTTTTACAAAATGTGGTTACCTTTCGCCCGCAATCATTGCGCTCTCGCTTTTAGCTCGTCGCATACCACAGGGAGCTCTCCGTTCTGTTGTGTAGCTGGCACGTGTTAAAGACGGAGGGGAGTATGACGTCTCTGAAAAAAACGAATTTCTCGGAAGGAAAATCGAAACAAGACATTTGCTGCTTGTAACTCCAAAAGTGGGCGCGAGGTAAGAGACTTCAAAAGCGCCCGCCTTGTTGGCACATGAACATCGAAGACTATTTAGCAGTATGCTTGGTTTGCGAGCTACGGGAAGATGCAAAGTGCACGTCGTTCCATCCAGCACGCTCCATTCATTCGTCCTCCCAATTCACATTTTGAGATAAAAGTAAAGCAATATTTATGTGGAAGAGAATGTAGGACCACCGGCAGTAAAAATGAGGACACAAACGGAAAACGCGATAAAAGGCAGCTAGCCATATCTTAGAGATCTTGCCACTTTCGTGTAGCTCAACACTACTATAACACTACTATTGATGCATGTATATCGCTACAGGTGAAGTAAGGAAACACTTAGCTTTTTACCGATAAGGAGCTCGTTTTGATTTGGAAGATGTTCACTTTGACTTCAAAGGCATAAAATTTGTCTAGAAGAGAAGAAAGCTGTAAATAAGGAGAACGAACCTCCGTTTAATCTATTACAAAATGGTCTTTCAAATACAACAACTACGAGAAGAGTAAATTTTTATAGGTGCTCATCTTCTAAAGCTATGTATCTCTTCTATCAAAGTTAGAAAGTTAAATTTAGTAGTTAGCTAGTTAAATTTTGCTTTTATTTGTACTTCAGTCTTGCGTTCATCCTAAAACTTTCTCAAAAACTGCGCACGGTTCTGCCTGATGTTACAAAGAAAAATAATCCATTTGAAGAGTGACTAGAACCATTTTTATATATTTTATTTTTGTTTCGTTTTTGCTTGAAATCTCTATTTGAGAATTATGAAGATCGCAAGCACTTCTATTCCACTTTCTGTTGATGTTGAAGGTTCATTTACTTCTGACGATGAGGTTGATATATATTACAGTATATATATATACTGTATATATATATATATTTGCAAATGAGATGACAGCCTATATAAATAAATAAATAAATAAATAAATAAATAAATAATATATATAGGCTGTCATCTCATTTTCAAAAATCATAGGTCGCCTTGCGACGGATTCGTCCATCGCAACCGCCTTTCTTCCAAAGAATTTGAGTGGTATTGTATGTGGAGACGTTGAACTGCAGCTGAGTCTTACGGAGACGATATTCATGAGGAACGGACAAGTTTCTGATGCCCTATTTTCGCTCAACGTAACGAACATCTCCGAGTGCTCCAGCTACGTGCACCTGGATCGCACAATATGGCAAACAAACTAGGGCCACAGTTGAGCAGGAGAAAGCGCGGGGCTTGGGAGCTTTCAAGAGCGTCGAAGAAGTCGTGAAGAAGACGAAGAACATCCGACTCCGGGCCGACCTGTTCGACTCCACTATTCTTCCTGCCCTGATATACGCCTCAGAGATCTGAGCTATATGACAGCAGGATGAACACACGATCAGAGTCGCGCAGCGTGGAATCGAGAGGACGATGCTCGGAGTGAGACGACTCACGCAAGTGAGAGGCCTCCGGAGTTCCGAGCTTCGCGAAGTTCGAAGATCAGAGACACTGTCGCGTGGGCCAAGTTGTCGAAAATTAGGTGGGCCGGCCACGTAATAGGCTTCGCAGACACCCGCTGGACGAGAGGCGTCATCGACTGGGTTCCGCGAATGTAAAAAAACACCAGGATGCCCACCATCGCGTTGGTCGGACTTCTTAGTGAAAGCCCCGAACGAGCGACATGACGCTCTTCTGATCCCTTGTGCGAGAAGGATCCATTGGAGCACTGTGGCACGCGACTGGGATGAATGAAGACGCTGCTGGCGCTCGTTAGACCAACTCGATGATCAATGGGAAGACAGGTGATACAGGTGATACCAAAACTCCTGCAAGCTCCCGAAGGCTGTAACAGCAAAGAAGTTGCCAGAGAAGGGTCTCGGGCATTTGTCTGAATGGCGAAAACGGACACCACTGCGAGAATCTCCCTCCAAGTATTAAAGAAATATGCTTCCTTTTTAGTCCGCCTTGAGGTGAAGCGTGCAGTAGACATAATTAGTATATCTCTATGTGACCAGTATTATATCCGATCAGGGAAGTTTCTAGAAAGATCAGCAACTATGCGACTGAATCTGCTACTTCAGCAGAAACAGTACTGCTATCGTCGTGCTGTAACTGAAGATTTCAGGAAATATCCGACATCATGTTGACACTCCTATCAATGCTGACGAGCATTCGATCAACGAACTAAACTAGTTTCCTCTGTGCGTGTCATTAAATAGCATAATCTGTTCGTTCTTACTGCCCTATCGCGCCATTCACCACCACCACTTACTGCTCGCGCAAATTGCGCAAGTTGGAGCAATCTTTCCTCTACATTTTTACACGTATCTGAAGCACTGCATTTCTTGAGTCTTCTGTTAACTAACTTCAAATGAAAATGCAAGCGGTAAGCTTGAATTATGACCTCCCATCAGAGCAACCTACTGGGGTGCGTACCTTCTTCCGTATGCCAGTATTTATCTGGTCACCCCACATAGGTTACAGCTAGTCTAGCACCTATGGCTGCAGTATTGAAAGCAGCCGCTCTGCACTGTGTTATTTTCCTCTCAACTACTATACCTTGACTATTCTAGCAAGTGTTAAAAGCCTCCACGGTTACTTGCGACGTGTGTGTTAGTAAAGTTTCCGTATTTTCCCACATCTCCCTCAGGTTTTCTGGAATTCTTTCCCTTTCCTACCTTCCTTCTTCTTCTTCTTCTTTTTCTTACTTTCTCTTTAAAGCAAATTTAATTAGTTGCTCATGTGAATTCCTTTCCTTACACTGTGTGGTTTTCAACTGGCAATATATTTATATATTTATATATTACATCTCTTTTATCGCAGCGGCACAAGCAAGTATCTGCGTGCTTCTCTTGCGAAGAGTTCAGCGTTCTTGTTCAGATTCCCTTCAATCAGAGCGGTCTAATTTCTCATAACTTCTTTTGTTCTTCTCCCTTTGTATCTTGCGATGTCGTCCAGCCATCTTGTTCTTGCTCTCCCTTTACTTCGTTCAATTTCAATTGGCAATAAATAAATAAATAAATAAATAAATAAATAAATAAATAAAACCTTCCTGCTTTAGTTGGGTTGATGTAGCTTATAAAGTTCAAGTAAATATTTTGAAATTTTCTGTTTTCTGGCGTTTTTTCTGTTCATTGTTTTCTGACGATTGCGATTCTCTGCTCTCTCTTTTCTGGAAGAAATGTTAAGATTAAAAAATGACCCAACATCCAGCTAATGCTCTAAGGAAGGTCGAAACCCTTTTTTGGTATGTAGGTATCCAAGGAAGTATCAGTTGCTCCTTTGCACGCTGACGCCAGTCCAGGTTTGTACCAATTTCGCCAAAGTTGCTTTGGACTCTTGAAAAATGAGGAGTGCATAATTTAGGTCAACGAGAAGAACTAAACGTGTGATTTCATTTTAGTTACAAACTCACTTTATTTTTGGTGACAGCTACTCTGGAAGTGGCCTCATTACTTGTTGAGGATAACTAACCTGAATGAGCGTGCCAAGTGCGGTTTGCCAACGTAAGTGATCTGTGAGTTGGATAGCAGGCACTCGAGGAATGTCGATCGGATTCCGGATAGTACCCCGATGCTGAAGAGCGACCGCCAGATCCCACACCGGTCTTTCTGAATCGCTGACGCTCCACGTTTTTTGCGACCGACGTGCTACCCTAAATTGCTCGACGGTAAAAACAGAATGTTTTAAATCCAGAATGATCAAGTGACGATTTTCCCCCCCCCCCCCCCCTTACGCACTGGAGCCATAGTTGGAAGGCTACCTAACTTCCATCACTCCATGATCGCTGAACACGGACAATATCTACGAAACCTAATCAACGTTTAGCTGTTCAACGACTTGTCACCGCTAGTTATGTGTAGACCAAGAACACATGCAATCTGCCTTGATGGTATTACTGATCGTTAGAGGTGGAGGGCCCGGCACATCTCAAGAACGATTGTTTAGCGCCGTCCTTTGCGTCCTGTTCTGTGACTATACGACTGCAGAGTGTACGATTTGACTGCATGCTGTAATGGTGTCCAACCAATAATAAGCCGTTGTCGAATCGAATCGAACACATAGCGCAATATAGAGAATAGAGGTAAAACGGTAATTAGAGGAGGCCACGTTCCTACAGTTATTATTTCCGGATCTCTGGATATGTCGCGATTTCCCCAAGGCGTTTCATGTTTGATTCCCCTGCTATTAGTGGTGCGTTCGTATTGCTAAGGTTTTCTCTAGTAAATATCTGAATGGCAAAATTCAACTAGTTATACATAAATTTTATATCGCGCGCGTTGTAAAGCAGACAGCCCCGTTTTGTTTGTTTTGTGGTGAGACTTCTCTTTTATAGCAACCCTTTTATTGATCGGTCCGATATTCTACTTTGGCCTTCTGAACGTCCTACCTCGTTGAATGTTTTTTTTAATGTCACAACTCTTTGAACAACCAGCTTCTTCGAAGAGTGAAAAAGAAAAGAGGCGTCGGAAGAATTACTCATCCAAAGATCGCTCTGTTTTGCAGAATCTTCAAATGAGAAAAAAACATCTAGGTTTTTGATGAGTAAAACAATCAAACCAAGCATCTGGAAGCAGCGAAAGACTTGTAAGCTACTGTGGGATGTATACAAGTGTGAATAAATAAGAGCTGTATAAATATCACATTTGTCTCCTCCAAGGAAGACTTACCTTTCCCTTGTTTCCCTACTGTCTTTCTAATTTGCAATAAAAGTGAACAGTTGTGAACTTTAAATCGTATTGTGAAATGAGACCCTTGTCTTCTTCAGGCACTGCGGTTCTGCTGGGACATGGACCGAGTGAACCGGTGGTGTGGCTCCGAACCTGTGCTGGCATTCAGCTTGCGGGCTTGGTTTTCACCTTTGGTGTTGTCATCCATTTTAGTACAATTATTTATTAGATAAGACGTTCAGCGGCCTACCGGTCGCCAAACTCTGTTGGCGGGGTTGGGGTTCACGCCCAAAGCCCTAAAGTAGAACCCTTAGCTGCAACGGTTCTACCCTTTTAGACCACTTTTCGCTAAAAATTTACATTTTAAACTGTGACATTGTGCGAATGTTGGTTGACGGATGCACATTACAACATACTGGCAGAATTGCACAGTCTAACGCAGGTTGATAGTGCTGGTTTTCAGCCAAAACTGACAAACTATGGGAGCCGATAATAGGTAATCAATCGATATTTGGACGCTCGAAGCGGCACTTCAGCAACATGTCTCATGAATCCGGACACGATTGTCGTAGAACGACGTGGGAACACGTCTTCTGAGCACGGACGTCCGTCCTGCGATATCAGGTCACACACCTTCTGGAATCGGACACCAGTCCCCCCCCCCCCGCTGGTTAACACCCTTACTGGTCCCCTTTGTTGGTATCCCACCCTACCGCTCTTAACTTATTCGTACCCCTTTCCTGGTTCCACCTCCTCGTTCACTGGACAAGACGAGAGAACCAGGGTTGCACATTTAGCGGCTAACGATTTAACGAATCTAACGAATTAACGGCATTTTTCGTTAAAATCTGGCTTAATGACATAACGGAAATTTTTAGAAATTTAACGGAATTTTTAACGGACTGTTTTCTCAATAAGTATGTAATTTTTCCTCTTGGTCTTTACTAGTTTTGCAGTCCTCACGCTCCCGATTTGCTCTGCTTCTGAAAAACTATTGAAATCAACAAGAATAAACGGAAACAGTCTACCCTATCACAGCCGTGAGTGGCGAAAGGATATTGAGCACCAATGTCTTTGTCTGGGTTTGACCTATGAGCTTGCTCCCGTGATCCTACTTAGAGCACGCGGATGCTTTTTTATATCTGTTTCTTTGCTATCTTTCATACCTTCTATGGCGCATTTCATGTAGTGCAGGGGGTGCCGGCTGTGGCGTGCACCCGATACCAAGTTTTTGGTTCGGATTTCTCACCCCGCCAAACAAGCCTTATATACCTTGAGGTGGGGAATTACATAGTAGCAGTCTTGTCTGAGAAAAATAAAGTGCTGACTTGTTCATCGGCTGGCCACCGCAAATCTCTGTATAGGCCAAATACGCATTCAAATCAATAGGCCAAATACGCATTCAAATGGTCTCCACATCTAGTAGAAGTAGAATGCGTGGTGCAATCCCAAAAGGGATTGAGTATGGTCGTAAGGTCATCCTTTATACATGCATTTGAAAAGTAGAAAATTCTTCGTCCAGACGCCAAGCGTGTCAAGGAATCCACTAAAATGCCGCTCTGACCCTCTCGCATGATAACCCCCACCTAACAGTGCTTTTCCTGAAACCCTTTGCTCGCCAGCTGGAACAGTCGATGTGGAAGGGATGTTTCTGGCCGCTGAACATATTTTAAATAATTTGTGAAAAACGCCAACGAAAAAAATTGGAAAGCTGTTTTTTCTGATCGCTAACATTCCAATGATAGGCTTTTAATCGCGTTTTTATTAGATTTCGGTGCGAATATGCTCGGAGGGGGGGGGGGCCTTGCAAGAAAGCCCTATACAACATTTTGTGTCGTACGAAATTGAGTTTTGTGCAGCACCGTTGTGTTCTGCACTAACGATGAACTGATATAGGCCATTTTTGATCGAACTAGACACACATGTGTCTCCGTACTGAGGCGGGTATCCGCTGAGTGCAAGTCTACCTCACCTCCCCTTAGCCTATGTGCGCCGTTCCTTCGCTTCTTTGGTGGAACAGTCACACAAACCGTCTCGCAGAGAACCAGGAAAGGGAGGGAATTTCGAGGCCTGCCTTATCTAAATTCCAGTTAGCTACTGAAGGTGTTTCTTCAAATAAGCTAATAGTTCATAGTGAATCATATGTTTTAACGAAATTTAACGTTTTACCGGAAATTTAGCGAAAATTGTCCCTTAAAATATTCGTTAAAAAATTTAAGGCCCGAAGCTTTGTGTGCACCCCTGGATAGAACACATCAAATTGGCACCGTAAAGTTAGGTGCCGGTGTGCAATTATGGAGAGGCGCCTTATTCGACGTTTCACCTCCACCAGACATGCTTGCCAGGGAAGGGTCTCAGGTGTAGGTCTGAACGGGGGAAATGGATAGTACTAAGAAAATCTTCAGCCTTCATAGAGTAGAAAAACATGTTTCGTTTTTGCTGAGTCCTTGAACCAAAGGAGCTGCGGGCCCTCGAGGGTGGGGTACAGTATCGCACCGCCAGCGCGTGCTCACTACATACGTGTGCGCGCTGACGTATAGGACGGGACGAAAGGCTGTGCGGCCAGCGAATCGGTTGCTCAGCAAGGTGCGATGCTGCTTCACAGGTGTTGGGCCAAATGATCGACTGGGAGGAAGACGTTCTGCCTGAAAGCGGCGCGGACAAAGACGCGGGACAGTGCCTGCGGAGCCAATTAGCGTCGACTCGCGCCGCGACACCCCTCGCTTCGTACTCAGCCAGACAGTAGAGATAGGCTTTTCGACAATTTTTTTCGAGAATCGAGCAATCGAATAAGTCGATTTTTTGAAATTTTCGAAAATCGAACAATCGAATAACTCAAGTTCGAAGGCATGTTCCATAGAGAACCAAAAGAAGAGAGAACAAAACCACAATTGTGGATGAAAGGGTTGAGGTTAGGAAGACAACTGAATAATCGTTTACAATCCAATAAGAAGACTGGAATAACAAGATACTTGGTCATTTATTTTGCAAGTAGTAGACATTCACCATGGACGAGGTGCTACCAAAGGAAGGGATTTTCCTCACTTCTACGCGTAATTTGCTATCTGCCACGTGCTCTTCATTTGGGTGTCGATGCCACTAGCTTCTCGCATTATCCCATTACCAGCGTCTGTCGCCGGCTTCGCCGCGCCAGGCCACGTCAGGCTTGCCTGCTTCGCCTGCTTCGGGTAGGGCGGACACGCTGGGAACGTAGCCCAAATCTAACTAGGAATGCTTCCTCAGCCAGTATTCGTCGTCGGCTTCACCGGTCCCCTACGCTGGACGTGCGATCCACGCCAGGCCTGCTGGCTTCGCCGGCTTCGGGTATAACATATTTTCTTCTGCTCATATATAAAGCCGTAAGGTTTGTAAGGTAGCTTTTATCCTATTATGTTCAAGAGTCAGCCCTTTGCTCCTGTTCAGCTTTTTCCAGCTCGGACAAGAAAAGTATACGGATAAAGGACGGCATTAGTCAATAAATTGGTGGAGAAGGCCACCTTGTAGTTTGTGGTTTGCCCTCTTCGTGAGAAGGCCCATGAATGTCGATGTACATCAAAAATGGAACAACACAATACAATGGAACAACAAGAGTACGACACAGCAGTGTTGAATAACAGTTCCATTTTCGCGCATCACAAAATGCGTTATGGGGTGCCTTACATGGTGACCCCCCCCCCTCCTCCGGGCCCATTTTCATAAAATTAACGAAAAAGCGTGATGCTACGTACAGTCACTGTACGCGGTTTGAAATTCGCGTCTGGGTTGGCTTTGAAAAGAATGACGATTTTGACGTGCATAGAACGCGTTTTCCGACGGCGACAATTCGTCCACAGTTTTAATGCATGTTTAATGAGGAATTGCTCTGATCTGCACATGGTAAAGCAGAACATTTTCTAATGCACTACGACCACGGCGGGCGCGACGCTCGGCCACGACCTCGACGAGCTTTCGTATTTTCAGAGGCGCGCCGGCCTACACACGCAGACACTAGCATACGATTACAATACGCAATAACTACCGAAACCGATGTAGCACGCCGTATTCCCATCGGAGCACGCAACAAGAAGGGCTCTCAACGATGCCCAAATTGCTCGAAGTGGCTCACAGAAATAGCATCAGTTAGCATTTCACTGATACATGCATACATCTATTTTATAATGCATAATCACTGTTACAAAAAATTGTATTTTATCACTTGAAGACGTTTATCAGACTTTTTACTAAAATAGTTCAATAGTTTATTATCACTTATTACTATCAGTTGAAGCAACCAGTATAAGATCAACTATACGCACAACTACAGTTGTGCTCCCGCAAAATTTTCGACTATTGGAAAGGTTTCAAATGTCCGCAGTTTTCGAGTATTCGAATTCAAATATAATCGAAAAGTGGTTTCATGAAGGTTAGGATTCGAATACATACGAAAAACGCGATTTTTCAAATTTCGAACTCATTATCCAAGTTCGAATGAAAATATTGGAATACCTGTTCGACTAGGTCATCCGAACAAAACTGTACACAACACTAGACATGAAGATGAGATAGTACCCAAAACCATAATATCGCCACCAGAATCGACTAGACAGCAGTTTCTTGACGCTGCTTAATGCTCATGAGATTTTCGAGAATTCTCATGGATTGTAATAAGCTAGAAAAATCGGACTCTTACATCCTAGGTATGTTCAACAGCAACGAACAAACTAACGCATTACCTCTAGTTAACTGCCACCTCTAGTTCAACTCCCTCTTTAATTCACTATGACGAATCTCTCGATCTCAAGCATTGTTCGATTTCAAAATACTTTCGAACAAAACTTCGCGATTTTCAAATTCGAACCCTCCAAATGAAATCGCAGATTGATGATCGAGAAAAATCATTGTTCAAATATTGTTCGCAATCGAACAATGTTCGAACAATGTCAAGAGTCGGCTGCCAGAACCCTCGAAAGGAAATCGCAAATCGTACCCGCCAATTACCGTAGGCGCAGAAGTGGAGCGAGTTTGAATGTGGGTTTTTCGGGGAACGGAGACGATCCATACTCAGGCGGTCTACTCTTGATAGTGTTCGGACATTGTTCGATTTCGAACAATATCCGAGCAATACTTTTTTGCAATATTCGATTACGAACAATATTCGAATAATGCTTTTTCGCCACCTTCGATTTCGAGCAATGTTCGGATAATGGTTTTTCGCGAAAGTCGATTTCGAGTAATGTTCGAACAACAACGATTTACGATTTTCGAGTAATCGAGCAATTAATTTTTCGAAATCGCTCCAACAATTATTCGGCCTGATTAATCGAGCTTAAGTCTACCAGACAGTCCTGGCGATGCTGCGCAGCCAACCACGGGAGCCTGTAGGTCAACCAGATTTGGAGATCACAATGGATAGAGAGATAGGAGGCTCAGACGGCTTGCATTGGCAGTCCAGAAATTGGGATTGATCTGAGCCCTACCATCTTCTATATTAGAATTTCGAGCTCTATGTAATGAGTCAGGAAAGAATCTTGCCTCAGTAATACAGAACCTGAATTCTACAGAAGTCTACAGAATTTTTCCTCAAGAAGCGCTCGGTATGATGGTCTTTTATACGCGCTCTTAGCTGTCCTTTGGGAGCAATTAATGGAGACGTCCCTCGCTAATGATAGTCCTCTGGCGCTTCGAAAAAGCGGCGGTCAAAAATGGAGAAACAAAAAATGTTTCTGCGGCACTGGGTAGATCTCATAAAGGGGATCACGCTGGTATGTGAACTTTGCAAAAAAGATGAAAAGCAAAGGAGCTACAGCAAAAGAACAGAAAGAATACGGATAACGCGCCTACCCCGCCTTTTTTCCAATCCTTATGGTGGGTATTGTACCCACTGTAACTTTTCGTGCTCTAGCGTAAGGCCTATGGGAGCATCCGCGGGACGTCCGCGAACGGAAGCTGCACCGCGGACGATCGTCGTCGAGCCGGGGCGGCTAGCGTCGCATTGGAGCGCGCTTTTGGCGCCCGACTCCGCGGGACGACAGCCTTTCCGGTGCAGTGCACCACGGACGGCTGCCGTCCCGTGGGCGGACGTATAACAGACCTCTAGTCGTCTGTCAGCGGCGATCCGCGGATGGCGGGCGTGACGGGGCGCGGCCATTGGCCAGGTGAGGGATGTCGGCGCGATTCCCGCCCGTCCGCGGATGCTCCCGCGGGAGTATAATATACGCCTAATACCAAAACCGAATGTCAGATTCGTGATCAGCACCCCAAATAAGCCCTCTGGGAGAAGTTTGGGCGAAATCGATGATTATGACCTCGAGACCCCTAGTCACCCACACCTGCTGTGTTTAACATTCGTTGGATTATACAAAACGTTGTATAATACAAAAAATGAGAGAATTGAGCGAAGCACAGCTCAAAGTAAACCTCTATTTAACAATTTAGAGTGAAATAAATGTGTAGGAGATGCGTAGGAAGCTAATTGGTAAATGAGGCAGCGGTCATGAAAACATGCAAAAATAGTGCATAGCACGGGAGTCGATCAGGGTGAGGGACGTTCTGCCTGAAAGCAGCGCGGGCAAAGACGCGGGACACTGCCTGCGGTGCCAATTAGCATCGACTCGCGCCGTGACACCAAAGGTATGTACATCAGACCCGATCCCTATGCTAATCTCTGGGCAATGCCTGCCGCAATGACGTTGCCTGACGTCCAGAAGTAGGGAGACCCTCAAGGCAGGGGTTTTAAGGATTTCGTCATAGGGTTTAACATGAAATACCGCAACCTGTGGTTGCCGAGCGTCATGCAAATCCACCTATTTATGACAAAATTGGAGGGCTACCCTAAATCGATAGCAGAAGCACTGCCGAAATCCGTCAAGGAGGGAAACTTCGAGAACTTTGTAGAACAGATGGGCGCGAAGTGCGCTTTAACGACTTTGCGACACAAATGAAGGCATATATGGAGCTCAAACATCTCCGGAAAGAAGAAGATGTGACACGCTAATGCCTGAAACTCGAAACCCTTACCTGGCAAGCCTACCCAGATTCTACGGACGAAGAGCTGTCGCGAACAAGAGCTGGGGAACTAGCAAGTCAGTTAGCAGACTGGTCGGAATATCTTCAACTTTATTCAGCTATGGAAGTTTTGCGTCAAGGACCGTGGTTACCAGGGGTGTGCGTAATTACGATTTACGGTGATTTTTGGCAAATTTTTTACGATTTACGATTTACGACATTTTGGATCGTAAATCGTAAATTTTCGTAAATGTGACCTTCGGTCCCCGAATGACAAACGTCCACATGATACGATTCGGATTATGACGATGCACCCACTTTTCAAGACTTTGCTCATAGCTCATTGCTATTTCCTATTTACTTTTTTATGTTCTGCTGTGGGGCTGTGACAGAAAAACGCAGCATTGTGGATAGGTCGCTCTAGTTAATTCCTGACAATGGAACTCAGCTAGCCTATTTTTCTGGTCGCACTCCAGCACAACATCTCACATTCGAATGGCCTGAAAGCATTTCGTTCCTGTCCACAGAAAAACATGGAAATAATCCTTGCACTGGAATGGAGATGATCACTTGCTGAACCATATTCTATGCTGCAACCGCCGCCTAGTCAACTTGTAACTTTCTCACTTGTTCACCACATAGACGACCCTTTCCAATCCACACGAGTAGAACTCATGCAAAGCCATCAAGGAATATTGGACTTGATTGGAGGCTGTAGAATAACAGCTGAACTGTTGGAAAGAGTGAAACAATCATGTTTCAGTCTGATTATCACTGCACGTCATGGCGCGGAGTGTATCTACATATGAGGTGTTCCTTAAGAAAAACGTCTGACATTTTTATGACAAAAGTAAAAAAGGTTGACTCTTTTGGCTTCGTTTTCAGTGGTTTAATTGGGGCTGTTGTGTTCGCCCTATGCGATCCGTGCAGAATGCTAAAGACTGAGCAAAAGATACGATAGCGATTGTTACAAAGGTAGTGGAGAGCAGGACTGGCAAATGCAAGCAGTTATTAATTAGTAGTGTAATATTTTGGAGTTTCCGAAATTTAACAAGTGCAAGCAAATCTGCGAGCGGAGTAAATGCCAAAAGTAATTGCCTTCAAAAATGATAAAGGACAAAGCACGACGTTAACCAGTCCCGTTTGAGATGTGCCATCCTTCTTTCTACCTCTGGGGGTATCGTAGAGGTCATTTGAGTGTGGGTTTGCCTTATAGAATGAATTGCGGTTGCCGCCGATGTAGAGGTCAGTGCTTTATCCTTCCTAGGCAAATCAGGTACCAATTCACAACCCAGCAAGTATGTAAGACTTGACTGCCCGTGGTAGGATCCTGATCAAGAACTATTCTAGAGTACGCGCTAGCCATCCTAGTCCAACTTCTCTACCATGGGTTTCCCCTATATGTTTTAAATGCCCCTTGTAGAATCAGTTAAACCACTTTCAATTCAAGCTGCACCTTGCTTCTCTACTTTACTTCTAAAGAATGCCACAAAATATCTTCTTTTATAATTTTCAGTCAAAAATCCGACTATGATGAGTGTCCAAAAATGTGATCAGACTCTTTCAATTGTCACACAATTCCTTCCCGTCTGCTACAAAAATGTGTTGGTACAATTCAAAACGTGAGAAGGCTTAGAACTTTAGGTGTGTCATACCACAAAAATGTGCCATGCGCTCACTCAGTAGAGATGCTTGTTGGATTATTTGTGCAAATACTGTTTTCGTCGAGTTGGCCATCGATCAATTTTTTTTGGTTTTGGAATGGTTTTTATTGGTTTATCCGGAGTTGTTGCGGTTGTTTCTACAAAGTCATAGTTTTATATTCAAGCCAATGGCTAGTAGAATGATAAACATTTTTGATCGTACAAGCAGTGTAAGCTTTTTATTTAGGCACCTTGTAGGCGCCTATTAATATAGCGTTTTTAAACAAGCGGTTTGTTTTGGTTCTCCAAAAACTTGTCCAGCTTGATTTGAAAGATGCTAGTTGATTTTAATGGCTTCCATCTTAATTAGAAAAGTGTCCAGCTCAAGCTGAAAACGCCTCAACAAAACATAGATTCGATTATTTAATATAATTGTAATAATAATATAATTATAACATAATAACATATAATAATATATAACATAATTCATAAAAAAGGATAATCTATTTTAATCATAAGAGAGGTTTCTTCAAATTTCTAAACAAAAAATGAAAACCACATTTTGTATTCCCAGTCTTCAAAAAGGAGAGTCTACGACATTTTCTGATATGGACAAAGCCAACGTACTTGCAGAGAAGTTTGCCGAGGTGTTCATTCAAACTGATGACAGCCTTTCCGCCTTCAATGCTGTAGTAAATATACCTATGTCTCCATTTGATGTGATGGTGAAACAGTATATAAACTTCTCAATGGTTTGCCACGCTCGTATTCTATATCACAAGATCATTTTCCCGCAGTTTTTGTACGAAAGATAGCTCACGTCATTGCCGAATCATTAACATATTTGTATAACCAATCTTTGATTTGGTCGGAAGTTCCATTAAGGTGGAAACACTCCTTTGTAACACCTCTACTCAAAAAAGAACCGGCTAATTCTGTTGATAACTATAGGCCTATTAGTATCACTTCTTTCTTCTGCAGAATTTTTGAAAAAATTCTCAAAAAACATATATTGTCCCATTTAGAGATTAATAAAATCATTCCTGGTAATCAGCATGGGTTTGTGCCGCATAAATCTGCAATATCTAATCTATTGGAATGCATAAATGACTTGACTGAATACTTGGATAAAAAAGGATGTTGCGATGTAATTTACTTCGATTTTTCGAAGGCTTTCGATAGCGTTAACCACAGTAAGCTACTACACAAAATTGAAAGTCTGGAGTTTCATCCTGTAGTAGTCAGCTGGATAAAGGACTATCTGATAGGAAGGAGTTACCAGGTTAAAGTAGATCACATCTTTTCCACTACTAAGCCTGTTACAAGTGGGGTACCCCAGAGTGGCGTGCTGTTTCCAATTCTTTTTGCTATTTACACGTCTGATCTACCTGTAATTTTAGAAGGATGTGGTGTTAGTTGTAAGCAGTTCGCAGATGATGTAAAGATATATAGAAGTATCAGAGGCCCAAGTGACATAGAGTCTATTCAGTCTGCCCTTGATGCTATACAGATGTGGTCTGAAATATGGAGACTCCCCTTGGCATCTGAGAAAACGGTATTTACGAGGATGGGTAAATACTCAATAAAAGCCGTTTCTTGCATTAAGGATTAAGGATTTCACTACGACAATAAGCTTGACTTCTCTGAGCACTACAAAACTATTTACTGTAAAGCGTCTACTCGAACGCTCCTCATATTCAAAGCTCTCTCTATAGTGGATCAGGAATGCTTCTTAGGGCTTACAAGTCATACATTCGCCAAATTGTTGAGTAGGGTTCACCAGTGTTTTCTCCTTCAAAATTTAAAGACATCGCTCTTCTTGAGAAGGTGCAATACAATTTCACTCGCAAATTATTTTTTAGGATAGCTTGTAGTAGATCTGTAAGAGCTCCTCGTCCTGTAGCTAGAAATAGCGAATATAAGTTGCATTCTTTACTCTCTCGTCGTAAACTTACTGATGTTTAGGTGGTTTTCAAACTCTTGTCTTGCCTAATTGATGTAGACGTTTCAAAATTCTATCGTATAATAATATCTAGAACTAGGGGGCAGCTCAGAAAAAATATCTTACGGTGTACCCAAAACGAATACCAGATCATTTAGTTTCACGTACAGAGCTGGTTCCAGCTTCATCTCGCTAAACTCCTGTATCCCTCAATCGTCGGCACATTACACGCTGTTCAGGCACATAGCTAGAAGCAAGCTTTTGCATTTCTAGATTTTAGAGTTGTTCTTCCTATATTGGTGATTTGTATTGTACTACATCCTATATCATCCCACGTATGCCTTATGCATCGTACAGAAATAAATAAATAAATAAATAAATAATAGAAAAAACAAGGAATTAGATGCATTATAAGTCAGGCACCTCTTACGATTTACGGTTTATGATTTACAATTTACGGCAATTTTTTTGTAATTACGATTTACGATTTACGCACACCCCTGGTGGTTACAACGCCTCCCGCGTCGGCTTCGGCGAGCGCATCCTTTCTGGCTGAAATCGAGCCTTTCGATCTGCACCAGCATTTGTGAACGTTTCGTTATCACGAAGGTATTCGTCCTGTGCCGCCGCTATTGAATCAAACGAAGCGTGGTACTCCGCGTTGTCGAACTCGTGGACGTTCTTCTGTTGGATGTCCACCTACTTCGTCAAAGCCTTTGCGTGATCCATACATGGCGTGACCTGAACAGGTCGTAACCTCGGGATCGCACGTTCATTTTGCCGAGTGCAACTGATCTTATCCACTACTTCTTCGGCCTCAACCTCGAGCAGTTCCTCTAGCTCACGCATGCAAGCTTCATCACGTTCAGTGCCTGCGAGCACAGAGCGTAGTAGTGAAGAAATTTTACCAGACAACAGCTCACTCAGAGCCGTTGGTCTTTCTCTATTTTCTTCAACTTGTATAGCTCTACAGACATGGCGTCGCATTCTAGCGGCACATCTCCCCTTACAGAATGCGCCATTGTGGTCACTATCTTGGTAGCCGCACGCGTATACCCTTGATCTAGGTCCTCGAGGACCGTTGCCAGCATGTTTTCCAAGCTTACCAGGTGGCCACTTAAGGTCTGTACTACTCACCTGTGAGACGTTCTGCTGTGCCAGCATCTTCGCAGCGTTCGCCATTTCCGCTACTGTAGCGCTCATCGATGACAGCTTATGCAGAATTGATTAGGAAGAGCGCTGGGGGGTGGCCTAATACTCATTCAAATAGCTTCTTGGTGCTATTAGAATCCATGGCGCATCACCCAGAAAGATTGATCAACGCTATCCGTTGTCCTTTATTCCGTTACCCTTCTTGCTATAGTAAATTTCCATGGGTTTTCTTGAAGCTCAGGAGACTAGGGATTCTCTTGTAAAGATTGCGCTATGTGTCCGTCACCAAATCGTGGTGTTCACTTGATTGATAGTGTAACTACCGTTGAAATGACGTTTTGTAGACACAGTACGGGTACGGAGGTGGTACCCTTAGGGCTATGAATATTCTTGTTCCTTTTTTCATGCTAGAACTCAGTATTTTACAATAGCACAATCCTAGTGTAGAGGTGGGCCTCCGCTGGGAGAGTACTTTCTAAACGAATCGCTTTCCCCACTAAGATATACTGTTTAGACCCTTCCCTTGTGAGTACGTTCAAACACTCTGTGCATGAACCTGCCAGTCCCACATGAAAGCTATGGACCGGCTCGACACAGCCGGCGCAAGGGGATCTCCATCTTTCTTGCGTCTTTGTAGAGTACGCGGTCTAATTTAGTTTAATTTGTTTTGTTTGAGTCACGCTGTTCCCACATGACTCACAACTTTTGTGTAGTAAAAATGTTTTAGTGTTGGTCTGGTTGTGGGAATTTCGTAAGGATGAACCTTGTTTACCAGGAATTTCTGAGAATATGTTGATCGGGCCAATAATTCGTTGTTCCAGATAGTTTCCAGGCTGAACGGGTATACGAACGAGTTCGAAATGCTTGCCCACGCTCACTTAGGCGTACTGCTTGTTTGCTGTTTCCATTCTCACCATAAGTTTTTTTATTTGCTTCGTTATAGTTTTCATGAAGGCCAAAACGACTGATGCCCAAGAAATGTGTGTGGTGCTTAAGTTGTTCAGGTTTATTTGATAGACCTCTCCTTGTCAAAGTAAATGAAAACTGCTACCACCTGGATCACCTACGATGCTTAAGTAGATTGCTTAAATTAATGTGAAAGTGATACTTCACCTGATCTTTCTTTGGTGCGACATCGCTTGCGCTTCTGAAAAGAGTCGAGATGAGGAATGCATCGCTTGCTCGCAATAGTGTGAGATGAAATGCGAAGAACATAGAGTGGAATATGAATACCACTACTCACAATGCATGACCAATAGCCTTCCTTGCTAAAGCCCTTTATAGTTTAGTTTATACGGGAGAGACGGAACAGACGCTTACATTTTATTCGTTTATTCGCAAATTGCTGCCACGATCAGTCGCATTTGAAAATAACACAAAGCACGAAATATGTTTATAATTATACTACTAAACAACTTAAACAAAGCAGCTCAAACAAAACAAAACAACAAAGCAACAAACAACAACACGTCGACTTTCAAAAACCAGGACTACTTGTAACAAATGTGGAATCCGGACCCAAATGTCACTGCTTCTCCTCCATCATGGTCCTGAGGTTTTTTCGGTCATCAACTGTATCGTCGTATAGGAATCGGTCATCAAGAAGTTTCGAGGCTGCCGAATCGATATGCAGCGTGTGAGGGCCCACACGCTATATGGCTAGCTCCATCCCACCACCTCTGACTCTCCCGTCGTTCGCTCTCTCTGCGAGTCCGCCCGTCAGCAAACTGATGTCATTGCTGGGATGGCTGCCACTGTAGGCGTATCAATTCTAGTCGTGCTTTACTTCTCGACTTCGTTCACCGACGGTCCTCTTTAGATCGATTCGTTGATCAGTCTCTATCTCCACAGGATGCAGCTCTCAGGAAAACCAACAGCTGCGTTGTCACAGCATCTTGGAGAACTTTGCCTGGAGCCCGAAGGTTTACCGTAGAAAACCTCAGCAAGGTCTGGATCATGGAGGCCGAACCACCACTCAAGGTGCCGCCGTTAACAGTTGACACTTTTCCCTAACCCCCACAATGGGCTTCATTTCACAGGAGGCTAAATTCAAGGATGTCCTTGTGCAGTGGCAGCGCGCAGCTCGTCCTGGCCCGACCGACCACTATTCCCTGATACTTGGATTTTTGTAGACGCCATTTCCATCATGTAACATATCTTGACCTTTAGTTAAGGCCCACCCACACTCACATACCACCATATGGTTCTCTTAGGCTTGCGATCCTGAGTCCGAAATCCAAGGTTTCGCTTGTCAATTCACTAGCAAGCATGGCAAAGGCCACGGCCTTAAAGATTGGCCCGAGGACATTGTTGCTTTCGTCACTGGTAGGGACTCTCGGTTGCAAATCGCAATGCGTGGTCTGGACGTATCGACGAAGTACTTAACATTTAGACTTCCTTATCAATGCGTTGGGACTTAGCGACCCTGATATTGACATGCACGAGCGAGACCTGATCGCCCGACGCAACCTGTGTGCATCCTTGTCTCTTCGACGGCCACTTAAGTGTTCCTCTTTTGCTTTGATCCTGATCACTCTACAGGTTCTGGACTATACTCGGCACTGACGAGGAACGGTCAAACCTTTTAAGACGACTGATGTCGACAAACGTTTAATGGATATCTTTCGCAAGGAAGGCTATTGGGCGTGCAATATTAGTGGTATTCATATTTCACTCTATGTTTTTCACACACTTTTGCTCGAAAATGAGCATTTAGGGCTGACTTACGCAGCTTCTACGTTAAACCAGACGGCACGCTCGTCCCGTCAAATAAGAGGAGAACTAGTTCTAGTCTATTGCAAATAAGCGATGCGTTACTCATCTACAACTCTTCAGAAGCGCAAGAGACTCGCGATAGCCAACATCGAAACATTCATAGTCAATAAAATCGCCGTCTAACACTGCACCAGTCACCAAAATCCAACAAGGGGAGATTTATAAAAAACCTGAAGTTTCTACCAAGGGAGATCAATTCAATTCGTCTATACATTACACATCGTCGAGATGCGGCCTCTCCATGATTACAGATCTGTTTTTGCATTGCGTCTTTTAGCTGAAAATGCTGTGATTTAGAGATCTGCTCTTGCATTGTGTGTTTTAGGTGAAAGTGATATGAGTTAGATCTGTTCTTTCATTACGTGTATGGCTGAAGATGTTGTCATATTGTTTTCTTACTCCCACATTCTTTACTCTCTTGTGTGCTCAATGTCTCAAGTCATCTGAATCAGTTTGCATTTCTAGCCATGTTACAGTTGTTGTTGTTTTTTAGGTGTTCAATTATCCCTGTGGAGCCTCTCTGTTGATTTGTTTGTTTTATATGGCGAAGGCAATAAAACGCTTTTGTTAAGATTTCTTACCTAAGCAAAAAAAGTAAAAAGGTCCGAAAACTGAAAAGGGACATCATCCGTGACTTATTTCATAGTCCGGATCTCAGGATGATTCAGATAGGGGCACTTCACCAGACCAATTTTTGTTGAAAAGAATGAAAAGCTAAAAGGGACACCATCCGTAGCTTATTTCAATAGTCCGGATCTCAGGATAATTCAGATAAGGTGGTATTCACCAGACCAGATTTTTGTTGAAAGGTACGAAAGGTACACCGTTGGTCTGTAACTGGAAATGTGTGACGTTATGCTGGTCAGCAGTAAGAGGAGGCCGTACTGGTCACCAGCTGCAACGATGGTCACTGCACAGCACACATCGGATCTGATGCCGATGACGGATAATTCGGATCCGTGATTTTCTACAAACCTCCGGTAAAGGGCCCAGTGGGATAACGACATTTTTCAAGCCCCGATCTTGGGGCGATTTTGGTAGTAGTGGTTTCAGCAGGCCATTTTCGAATGATTCCGATGACTGCTTTTAATCGAAAAATCATATTCCATTCGGATTTCCTTTAGCCTATCCAAAAGTCACCGAAATCATTCGAAAATGACTTGCTGAAACCACCCCTACCAGAATCGCTCCGAAATCGGGACTTGAAAATGATGTCATCCCACTGGGCCCTTTACAGGAGGTTTGTAAAAAATTAGGAATCCGAATTATTCGTCATCGGCGTCGGATCTTATGTGTGCTGTGCAGGGACCATCGTTGCAGCTGGTGACCAGTACGGCCTTCTCTCACTGCTGACCAGCGGTCCATAACGTCGCACGTTTCCAGTTATGGACTGAGCTGACGACGGTGCAAACCGGCGGTCCATAACTGAAAACGTGTGATGTACAATACCGGCCTTAACTTTTGGTCATTGGGCGGAAAAAGCGAAAAAAACCGCCTTTTCCGCCGCTTTTCTGTAGCGCTACTCAAATTCAGCGCTTTGTAATTTGAAGCACATATTCGTGATCAGCACCGAGTTCTCTTCCCGATGAGCTGCAAATCGCCTAGCGAGCGCCCGAATAATAGTTCAGTGACCTAATTTCTGCCTGGCGCGGCTGACCTCTTCCCTCGCGGGAGATAATTACACCCACAGCTCCTAAGTAGCTAATGAAGGAAAAGATTCGGCCTATTATAGAATGATTTCTACTATATATATAGTAACACATAGTTCTCTGAATTATCTAGTCCGTCGCGATCACAATGATATAATTTTTTTAAGGATCTGATTGTTTAAGTGCCATTAATTTTAGAAAATGTCTCTACTTTGGAGGGCTCTAACTTTGGAGTATCAGGTTCGTGTCCTCTTATATTCGTCTGTCCCGTTAAACGTAATGGTTGGAATCAAGGCACGTAGTTGGAACGTTTGTGGTTGAAATCTGTAGTAATTATGCGCCGGCAAAGTTGCCAACATGGCACTTCTTTGTGGTTACCCGCGCACTTTTCCCATGGTGAAAGCGACAGCAGAAGCACTTCTTTGAAGGAAGAAACATGACGATTTGGAGGCCTCTGAAAACTCCTTCTAGACTTCCACAGGTGGGATTTCGACTATGCTAGAAGACATTTCAGTCACTCAGTTACGAAGCAAACTCACTCCAAATGTGAATTGAGTGAAATAGAATTTTTTTCAAAAATGGAAAAATTACCCAGGAGTGCATTCACCAGTTAAATCTGACTCGAACAGCGGTTCAATTTCAATTTTGCTTTCATTTGCACAAGGGTTATCACGAATCAAACGCCCAACAGCCCTGGTCGGGACTCGAATTAGGTGCGGAGTCAGTCCCGTTGCCTGCCCTTGTGACCTGTCGCACCGTCTGAGGACGACGTGAATCGCCTAACCGGAGTCTTCACACTTCTGATGTTGCGGTTTGTTAATATTACTCCTACCAAACACCGTAGAGGTGGTGTGGTCCACGGTCGAGCTCTGACCATATTTTGACATCCTTCGCCTTTTTATTTCTTTTATTGCACAATTTTACCAATGCTTTGTGCAATCATATTCGTTTTGTTTCCATTTCAATTCACTTTTTTGCATAAGCTGAAATTTTTATTATTATTCTTTTTTAGTTTGAATTTTTAGGCGCATGGGAGTTGAGGGCCTAGATAAAGCCGAAATAGAATGCGTGGCGCATCCCAGAAGGATTTAAGTTCTAATACCGATCGTCGACCTTCTCGTAAGCTCCCGACCAGAATTTTATCTCTTCTTTTTATTTTTCTGTAATACCTGCTGAAGTATAATAGAATGCGTGGCGCAACCCGCAAAGGCAGTTAGTAACGTCTATCCTTTATCGAGGCAGGTAACAGCTCCTTCCTTTGGGAGCTTCAGGTAAAGTTGATCATGTTGACCACAGCTCCTCACTTACCCATATCTACCGTAAACTAGCAATCTCCCTCGAACTCTCATAAACAGTCCCACAGATTCGTAGTCAGCATCCCAGATCTACCCGCCAGACGACTCGTACCTAGCCTTCGAAGTTTGTTCGGGTATGCTCTCACACCACCTTTATTCACACCTTTCGTGACCTACTGTAATCTGCCGATGTTTCGAAACTCGAACACGGCTTTGTGGCTAGGGTCCTAAAGAAATTCCTTACACGATGTTTGTAACCAAATCAAATACTTCAATGACCTCTGGAGTCCTGAAACTACTGTAGTGTTCGTTTTCGCGACAACTCTTTCATTTTGGCGGACATCTCGCTACCGCTGGATATTCAGTCCTGAGTGAGTCCTGTCTTAATCATCCAGCTGTAATTACAACGATTTACGCCGTTAGACAAGAGTTTTCCATAAATTATAAAAGATAAATAAAGCTTCAATCAATCACTTCCTAGGGTGCGCCATGTATTCTACCTCTACGGGATGTCATGGAGCCAATTTGAATTTGATTTGATGGACAACTCCGAAGCGCCAAAAAATTGTACAACGGATATCAATTAATAGAAACACGCCTTCTCACCAACCCTGGAAGATAGTGATAAGGATAAGAAAAACATAAAGGATGGCATCACTAAACTCCTTTTGGGATGCGCCACGCATTTTATTTCTACAGGATGTCGTGGAGGCGATATGGCTGCGTATTTGGCCATACAATGACTTGCTGTGGCCAGCCGATGAATAAGTCAGTGCTTTACCCCTACAAGACAACCAGTTCCGGAATAAGGTTTGGTTGGAGCGGGTGATCCGAACCAACAACTTGGCATCGGGTGCATGCGACAGCCGGCAGCTCCTCCGACTGTCCTACACGCGCCCAACACAGTGACGCCTTCAAAAAATCAGCGTGCACCTCACCCCTTAATCTAGCATGTCGTTCACTTCACTGAAATGCGCCGTGAACTCTACTCCATTATTCGACCAAGGGGAGAAGGCGTGTGGGAAATCGGCTTTATAGTGATTCATTTCTTTTCCAACTTACTGATATTCTGACGGCCATCCTAGGGTAAGGAAGACACCAAAAAGTTCGAACAGTGCGTGGTAGCGGTAGCCTCGGCTGCTCCACGAATCCGGTCCTCGTTTCTGATTCCCCACCCAGCCCAATCAATCCTTCCATATCTCCATGACTCCTTAGTTGGTACCAGACTCAGGGAAGGATAAAAGATTGTCCATCGACTGGCCACCGGCAACTCATTGTACAGACCAAGTGCGAATTCAAAATGCCTCCACGACATCCCGGTAGAAGCAGAAAGCGTGACACATCCCAGCACGGAATAACTAACGCTTTTCTTTATCCCTTATCCTTTATAAGACATATAGGATATCCTTGATAAGTGAGTCTGATAAGCACGACGTAGATAGAATGAAGAAGATGTCATTAAATTATTCTCTCGTTGTATAAAACATGCATATCATCTGTACACCGTGAGATCTAAGATATCCGCAGTCTTACAGTTACAATGCAGGGTGGTTAAAAGCAAGTTCGGGGTCGAAGGAAGTCAACGTCGTCTAGCAACCGTGAATCTTCGGCGGTTCCTGGGCCGGATATTTCATTGGAACGTCCTGTGGTGGTAGAACTGGAACCGGCCTTGGAACCGGCCTTGGAACTGGCTTTGGAGGTTTCGTGGCTGTCGGGAACTTCATAGTGGCCCAGTACGCCCTAGCAGTTGCCTCGTTCAACACATACTTCAAGGTTGTCGTTGGTGGACTGGTGACCGCCGGGACATCCTGAGCAACTCCCCCATATGGCGCTGGCGCCGGAACGGGAGCTTCGGTAGGAGGTTCCTGCGCAGGCGGTTCAGTGGGAGGGACGTAAGGAGCGACTACTGGAGCATCCTCTGCAGGTGGTACATAGTCCGGCGTGACCGGTGTGGCGGCAGCGTGGTTGGAGTCTCAGTCGGCGGCACGTAAACTGGAGGCTTCACAGGAACATCGGGTGCGACAGGCGGAACGTAGACTGGAACATCCTGTGCAGGCGGCACATAGTCCGGCGTGACCGGAACTGGCGGCAGCGTGGTTGGAGCCTCAGTCGGCGGCACGTAAACTGGAGGCTTCACAGGAACATCGGGTGCGACAGGCGGAACGTAGACTGGAACATCCTATGCAGGCGGCACATAGTCCGGCGTGACTGGAACTGGCGGCAGCGTGATTGGAGCCTCAGTTGGCGACTCAACCGGAACTTCTGGCGGTGGTACATACGCTGGAGTCACTGGATCCTGAGCTGGTGGTCCTACGGGCTCGTAGGGCTCCTTGGGTGGCGCGTACGGTAAATGCTCCTTCGGAGCTTCTGGCACCGATGGCGGTGGTGGCGGTGGAGGAACGTCGTATCTTTCCTTCTTCAACTGCTCACCTAAGTGTGCGATTTCTTCAACCGCCTTAGCCGCGCTGGCATCCGCCGCAAACTCTTCCTTCGGAAAATGTAGTCGACTAGGAAGCCGCTCCGGGCCGGAGTTAGTCGATGATGTTAGGCCTAATACTGCCAGAAGGACAGGATCAGACGTCAATATTTGCATCTCTCCGACCTCAAACTTGGGTAATTAAACCATTAATTAAAGATAGGAAGAAGATTGGTGAATTTATTTATTTGTTCAGTATTTTGCTTGTGCGCCTTTGCTGCAGTCTTATTTATTTATTTATTTATTAAGTACAACTATTGGTAGCTATTTGCACATGAAGCGAAGGAACCAGTTCCCGCATGCATACGATACCAGGGTCTTGGTTTGGATTTCCCGTCTGAGCCAGCTAAGTCTACCATCCATCAAAGATCCTCGAATTGATACCGGACTTTTCTGGGAAGGCTAAAACTTTGACATGTCCATCGGTTAGCAATCGCAAGTCACTGTAAGCCAATTACGCAAATTATATCGACGACATCTGTAGCAATAGAATACGTGGCGCATCCTATGAACAGATTGGTTAAGGTCTGCCTTCACCGAGAGGAATGAATCTTTCCGAAGGTAAGTTAAAATTCTTCTCTCGGCTGTTGGTAAATTGTTACCAGCCTTGTCTGGGAAGGAAGAAACACTGACTTGAACATCGTTTGGCCAAGTCATGGTATATACCAAATACACTATCAACTTACCTCCACGACATCGCGTACAATTGGAATGCGTGGCGCATCCCAAAAGAGATTGGTTGACACCGTCCTTTATCCTTAATCCTTATGTGTTAAAGTTTATAATAAATAGTTTGAACGCGAAAATGTTTCCTAAGCGATGTAGGTTACGCCGTGCATTGGTCTAGCATCGCGCGGCGTTTCCTTGATTGATGGCTAAAGGATATTTACTATCTCTCAATCCAATAAATTTTAAAAATGGGCGCGTGTAGCGCAGTCGGAAGAGGTGCCGGGCTCGGATTTTCCCCCAGGTCAACCAAGCCTTCTATCCCTCCGGGACCGGTGAATTGGCACCAGGCCGGATTGCGCCACGCATTCTATTATACTTCAGCAGGTATTACAGAAAAATAAAAAGAAGAGATAAAATTCTGGTCGGGAGCTTACGAGAAGGTCGACGATCGGTATTAGAACTTAAATCCTTCTGGGATGCGCCACGCATTCTATTTCGGCTTTATCTAGGCCCTCAACTCCCATGCGCCTAAAAATTCAAACTAAAAAAGAATAATAATAAAAATTTCAGCTTATGCAAAAAAGTGAATTGAAATGGAAACAAAACGAATATGATTGCACAAAGCATTGGTAAAATTGTGCAATAAAAGAAATAAAAAGGCGAAGGATGTCAAAATATGGTCAGAGCTCGACCGTGGACCACACCACCTCTACGGTGTTTGGTAGGAGTAATATTAACAAACCGCAACATCAGAAGTGTGAAGACTCCGGTTAGGCGATTCACGTCGTCCTCAGACGGTGCGACAGGTCACAAGGGCAGGCAACGGGACTGACTCCGCACCTAATTCGAGTCCCGACCAGGGCTGTTGGGCGTTTGATTCGTGATAACCCTTGTGCAAATGAAAGCAAAATTGAAATTGAACCGCTGTTCGAGTCAGATTTAACTGGTGAATGCACTCGTGGGTAATTTTTCCATTTTTGAAAAAAATTCTATTTCACTCAATTCACATTTGGAGTGAGTTTGCTTCGTAACTGAGTGACTGAAATGTCTTCTAGCATAGTCGAAATCCCACCTGTGGAAGTCTAGAAGGAGTTTTCAGAGGCCTCCAAATCGTCATGTTTCTTCCTTCAAAGAAGTGCTTCTGCTGTCGCTTTCACCATGGGAAAAGTGCGCGGGTAACCACAAAGAAGTGCCATGTTGGCAACTTTGCCGGCGCATAATTACTACAGATTTCAACCACAAACGTTCCAACTACGTGCCTTGATTCCAACCATTACGTTTAACGGGACAGACGAATATAAGAGGACACGAACCTGATACTCCAAAGTTAGAGCCCTCCAAAGTAGAGACATTTTCTAAAATTAATGGCACTTAAACAATCAGATCCTTAAAAAAATTATATCATTGTGATCGCGACGGACTAGATAATTCAGAGAACTATGTGTTACTATATATATAGTAGAAATCATTCTATAATAGGCCGAATCTTTTCCTTCATTAGCTACTTAGGAGCTGTGGGTGTAATTATCTCCCGCGAGGGAAGAGGTCAGCCGCGCCAGGCAGAAATTAGGTCACTGAACTATTATTCAGGCGCTCGCTAGGCGATTTGCAGCTCATCGGGAAGAGAACTCGGTGCTGATCACGAATATTTGCTTCAAATTACAAAGCGCTGAATTTGAGGAGCGCTACAGAAAAGCGGCGGAAAAGGCGGTTTTTTCGCTTTTTCCGCCCAATGACCAAAAGTTAAGGCCGGTGTTGTAGTGGACCGCTGGCCACAACCGGTGGACCTCTATCATATTCCTTCAGGAGGAGGAATGATTCCTCCTCCGCCTTGGTTATGAACCGCTGTTCATTTGGCGGTGGACCGCAGACCGAACTGCTTGAAAACCTATGAAGAACCGCCGGACCCTTTGAGGCAAGACGCCTCACCTCCGGCACCGTGACTTCCTGACTCCGCCCATTTTGCGTATGGACCGCAAGCGAAATAAGAAAATAAATAAGAGAATCTCATCTCTTCGCCGGCGGTCCGTCCCGAGGAATGCCTGAGCTGGTACGAGGCAGACTTACAGCGGGCGCGGGCGATGAGGAAAAAGCCCAGGTCGAGCCGAACGCTGCCCAGAAGTAAACCTCGGCGGAAAAAAGCGCAAAATGCCGAATCGCTTGAAATTTTATGCAATGACTTTGTTAGAAAGCGCTTGTAATAGACAGAAATGCCTCACTGAGTATTTTAGAGACTGAATGGGCTGGAGACGTTGCTCTTGAAAACAAAAATGCTATCAAGATGTCGGAGATTTTCTTTGAATTTAACTACCTATGAAACACTACTCGATTGAACTTGATACTCTCTTTTTGCTTGGTTTCGGAGCCACTCAAACCCATTTTGTACTGGAGAAATCCATACATCCTAGCCTCTCCTTTTAAGGAGCTTCAGAACGCACAACGTCGGTAAAATCTATAGCTGAGGGTGTAACGTAGTAGATTTGTGGTCGATCCACGACTTCGCTGCTTCAATTGGAAGTGTCCCATTTTCTTTCCTTGCCTATATTTCAAGTTAAGAATGTCTGCCCAAGTCAGGAAGACACTCGAGGCATCAGGACCTTTTCATGGAGGATATACCTCCTATAAAACAGGGACAATTCCTGTCCTAATTGAAAGTGAAACATGGTGAACTAACAACTGGCAAAATTTTTTGGAATGGCATCACCTGCTTTTAATCTCTTTGCCTCAGAGTTCAATATAGGATTTAACTTTGAAACTTGCTTTTCAAAAAGGTTACGTACCTTCTCTATGGGAAAAAACCATTGATGAGTAAGAAAAAGAAAGGTCTGGTCATGTGAAAAAAAGGTCTGGTTATTCTTCTATACATTACAGGGTCAATTGTTTCTTAAAGATTCTATTCATCTTTACTATCTACTCGCCTGCCTATGTGACCCCTCTCGCCTTCTAAGGACACCGTACATCCCCTAGCTAGGGTCTTCACACTTCAGGCTGCGCGGCACGATATTGATCATTCCAAACGCCGGCGATGAAGAATACATGGCGTATCACTAACAAGGTCTATTTGACGTCGTCCTTTCTCCTTTTCTGCAATGCTTGACGTTCTACTTCTTAGTCATTGTCTCGCATTAGCCGAAGGTAAGGCGCACCCCGGAAAAATTGCTCGAAATTTGCTCTACTTTCATAACGCCTTCAAACCGTATGACTAGGGCTTGCTTTCCTTTTTCCTTTCACATACTGTTCATCACCCCCTCATGTGCCACCTCACCGCGGTGAAGGGGTGAACATCACTTTGTGATGGCTAACGGCACAAACGGTCACGCAGTACGCGACGCTTTGTCGTGTATGGGCGGCTCTCCTGTATCCCTGGCCAGGAACATGTGAGTAACCAGACCACCGCTACGGCTCAAACAACTAAACCCGCGCCCAGTCCTCCGCGCGCCGGAGGTGGACTTCTACGACGTCGGTTGCATCCACCTCCGGCGAGGGGCCATCTAATCTCGGAGTTAAACTATCAGGACGTCATTGGAATCGGACTACCGGAAACTCCCTCCCACCACGACACGTAAACTGCCTATTCGTCTGCACTTATAACTGTCGTTCGATCGCATCTGAGCAGGATCTTCGGACACTGCTTTATAGAAGCCGAAACATCAAATACGACGTTATCGCCCTGCAGGAAACGAAAGGCAGAACGAAAACCATAAGAAGGGCCGACCGCAACGAGCTTCTCATTATCGGAGCAAAGGTGGACAGAAAGAATATTGGCGGAGTTGGATTTCTCGTCAATTCGACAGTGCACCACCTAGTAGACTCTTACAAGATCATCGGTCCGCGAGTAGCTGTTCTTCGTCTGGAAACCAAAGATCAAGGAACCATCTCCATCATAAATGGATATGCTCCAACATCTGCGGCCACAGATGAAGAAAAGGAGGAATTCTACAAGCTGTTCGAAAGGACTATCAACGACGAGAAGAGCTACTACGAAGTTGTCGTTGGTGACTTTAACGCTATCGTCGGTACGAACGATCACGACGAATGGAGGCTAGGACCACATGGAACTTCCTCAAGGAACGAAAACGGAGAGCGCCTGATAGACTTCCTATCCGCGTGCCGTCTCTACCATGGAAATTCTATGTTTAAGAAGCCTTCAAACCGACGATGGACCTGGGAAAGCCCAAATGGAGAAACACGTTCGGAGATCGACCATGTTCTTACGAACAGACGCTGGAGTCTGTTCGACGTCTCCGTGCTGCCTTCATTTGACACCGGCTCGGATCACCGTCTTGTCCGTGCGAAGCTGACTCTCAAAAAGAGGATGTTCAAGCGTGACACTCATAAACCGGCACCGGTGAGGATCCCCACATTCAAGTCTGAGGAGTTGGAATATGCGATAAAGTCGTATGATTGGAATCTTCTTGAAGATCCATCGGAAGACTACGACCTTCTCTCCAAAGGACTGTTGAAATGTGCTAGCAGCTCTCGCGAAGCCACATCACCGTCTGCTTCAAGACTTAACGGAAATGCGATTAAGCTCTTGGAGAAAAGAAGAGCTGTCGAACTGGATCCTAATGCTTCCCATCTGGAAAGAGTCACCATCTCGAAGGCCTGTCGAATTGCAGTAAAGGAGTCCATTCAAGCCTACAGAAGATTGAAGCCGTTAGAAGCGGATGGGAAAGGTTCAAGCATAAAGCGCTGCAAACGAGATCTCTGCGATCAGAAGGCAATAATGTCAGCCCTTGTGGATAAGGGTGGAACAACGCAAACGTCTCGAAGAGCGATGGAGGCCATCGTTCAGGAATTCTACACAGATCTGTTCCGTTCTTCCATCACTGTCCCGAAATGCTTTATGCCAGCAGCTGAGGAAGTACCTCCCATTCTGGAATCAGAAGTTGCTCATGCCATCAGAAAGATGAAGCCGGGTACTGTTCCCGGACCGGACGGCATTTCTGTTGATCTCCTTCGTGCGAGTAGCAGTGCCCTCCTCACACTTCTTGTCAAGCACTTCAACCACTACCTTCGACTTGGTAGGATTCCGGACTCATGGAAGGAGTCAAACATAGTTCTAATCTTCAAAAAAGGTCAGCAGGAGGATATCAACAACTATCGACCCATCAGTCTTCTCTCGGTTGTCTACAAGATCTTCACCAAGATACTACTTAACCGTATGGAGCGTTGCTTGGATGAATATCAGCCAGTGGAGCAAGCAGGGTTTCGCAAGGATTTCTCCTGCATGGACCATATTCAGACTGTCTCACAGCTCATCGAGGGGAGCCGCGAATACCACCTCCCACTTGTTCTTGTCCTCGTGGATTACCGGAAAGCGTTCGACTCAGTGGAAATCAACACCATTCTGAACGCGCTTGTGCATGCGGGTATACCATCGCCCTACATCCGACTTCTCGACGAATGCTTCTCGAACACATCGACTACCATCCAGCTGTTCGATCGAAAGCTTAAGATTCCTATCGGGAAAGGAGTATGGCAGGGAGACACGGTTTCTCCCAAGCTATTCACAGCGGCACTCCAGGATGCCATGAAAGACATGAACTGGGACGATAAAGGCTACCTTGTTGACGCTAAAGGGATCAGCAACCTTCGCTTCGCCGACAATATTGTTCTCATCTCTACCAGCACGGCAGAAGTCGAGGAAATGCGGAACGAGCTCAATGTGGCAGGTATGAAGATTGGATTGGACATGAATATGTCCAAGACACAATTTATGGTCAACCAGTGGTGTGACACGGGAGTCGTAAGGTTAAATGGAGTCGCTCTGCAACAGGTCGACTCCTACGTCTATCTGGGAAGAGAGCTGAACATGGATAGCGACCTCGCTCCTGAAATCGCCCGCAGGAGACGCGCAGCATGGGCAGCCTTCAGTTCGATTCGCGAAGTCACCGATCAGGTCAAGGATCCCGGCTTCAAGACCTCGATATTCAACGCCTCTGTACTGCCTGCGATGTGTTACGCGACGGAAACCTGGCCCGACAACAAGACAATCGCCAGAGCGATGCAAACTACGCATCGTGCACTGGAGAGATGTCTTCTAAGGACAAGCCTTCGTCAGCAATGGCAAGAAGGCCTACGAAGCTCGGAGCTACGGGAGAAGTCGCAATTAGCAGACCCGCTGCAGTACATGAAGAAGTCCAAATATCGCTGGGTCGGACACCTGCTTCGACGAAAGGACGATAGATGGAGTCTCCTTGTCACAGAATGGCTCCCGAGAGACCATAAGAGACCACTGGGACGACCGCCAACGCGATGGGCAGACTCATTCTCAAGATCTTTCAGAGAGTGGAGTCTGCCTCACTGGATGCAAGCAGCCAGAGATCGAGCGGTCTGGAAGAGTTGTGGTCCCCGCTGAGAAGACATCCAGCCGACAAAGGACCATCAAAGTATCAAAGTAAAGTAAGTATACTGTTCATCCCAGACCTCTATTTTTCACCGACTATTGTTAGGCTATTATATTTACTACCAGTCGTTCGGCGGCCTAGCGGCCGCCTACGACTGGTTGGGGGCTTCGCCCCCAAACCCCGATAATAGGACGCCATGGCCGCTACGGGTTTCCTATTCTTCCCTAGGCCTTCTGACCATTATGTTAATCGAGATGGATCGGCTGATCTTCCTCAACGTGATCCTCAAAAAATCGATAATATCAATCGATATCGATTGGTCGACTTCAGATTCGTGTTCAGCGACCTCGATTACCCCCAAGGCCGAAGTTTCGCGCCACTTGAGCGCTAATATCGATCGATATCGATTGGTCGACTTCAGATTCGTGTTCAGCGACCTCGATTGCCCCCAGCGCCGAAGTTTCGCCCCACTTGAGCGCCATCCTCAAAAAATCGATAATATCGATCGGTATCGATAGGTCTACTTCAGATTCGTGTTTAGCGACCTCGATTACCCCCGGGCTGAAGTTTTGTACCGCCGACGTGTTCGGCACGTCTACGGCTCGCCATGCACGGTTGCCTCATTCGCCGCACTGTCCTAGGCATATCTTGGCTTCAGTCCCCCCTCCCCGTGACTGACAACGTGACCGACGGATTAAGCGAATTATATATAATAAGATTTTTGAAGCAGTGGCAATAGAAAGGCTTATGCTCTTTTTACCAAGGGAGAATCTCAGGCGTATGTTCGAACGCCGAAAATGAATAACACTGCAGGAATGCCCACTCTTCATATAGGGGCAGCATATGGTCCATTTTTGCAATGTCCTTGTATCTTCCAAGTTAGAGCCAATGAAAATCAACTATGGATTCGCACCATCGCACAGCGAATTCCAAAAATCATGCAAAAATACTAGCAAGGTCAATTATTCAAACAGCTGATCCGCGACTACAAAGATATTCATGTACATTTTCTCGTATGTGCGATGGTGTGGGCCATCGTTAATTTTCGGGGTCCCAGCTCTGCGAACATCGGTTCAGTCGCAAACTTATCACTTATATTACCGATTTGACTCGACGTTCCCACAAATTCCTCTGATGATGAGTAATACCACTTCTCCGTAGTGCATTCATAATAAAGGATAGAAGGATATGAAACGGCGTTAGATGATTTATTCTGTGATGCGCACAGATTGGACTTCTGCGGGATGTCGCAAAAGCAATTTGGATGCGTTTCTGATACACATAACGAATTGCGATGATCAGTCGGTGGGAAAGTCAGTGCTCTATCTTCCCAGACAATCATGCTACCGATTCGGAAGCCTGGGTTGGTATGGGCGGAAAATCCGAACCTAGTGCCTTGCATCGGGCACACGAGATAGCCGGTGCCTCCTCCAACAGCGCTATCACGCGCTAAGCCCTAGCTTACACTTGCGCCGCTACGCGGAGCGACACCACGATCGCCGTACCTATCGATTTTTATTTTTACCCGTCCGGTCGCTATCTATCCCGGCCACCGTGCCGCGCCGCGCAGCTACACAAGTGTAAACTAGGGCTAATGCACAATGATTACTACATTACTATTCTTTCATACGTCAGCAAAATAAACTAGTGGAATCAGTTTTTCCTACAACCAAATTTGCTTTAGATGGCGTACACTCACTGAGATTTGTCCTAAGTAACTACAATACATTATACCTACTGTTTGTTGATTTTGTGGATAAAATCCAAACGAATGCATTTACCTGAAGTTTATGAAACCCTGTTCCAAAGACGGCGCCAATTTGGCATGGTTTAGGATGGATTAATGTCGTGAACTAAAAAAGGGCAGCACGCGAGGAACTTGACCTGCTGTTAGAAATGCTGATCATTCCAGCAGAATTTATAGCCATTGCCTGCGGCACAATTTCTCCAATTGTTAAAAAGCAGAGTTTCCATGGAAATTTGGCGCTTGAAGCCCATAAACTGTCAGAGAAGGATGCTAGCATCGTTCTTGTCGTCTAGGCCTTCAATGCATGTGTGAAGACCATTATTTGAGTGTGGCCACCATTTTCAATCTACACAACCGCAAGAACATTGACGATGTCAAAAATTTCCAGAACAGCCACATTAGAAGGCTCATGATCACGTCAATGGATTTCCTCTACGATTGCATTCCGTCAGTCAATGAAAGGAATTTGTATCCTGCTCTACGATCAAGAGCTTGTAGAAGGCAAACGTTTGACTTGTTGCTTTATAAAGTAATACACGGCCGCGCAGGTCTGGGAGAAACCCTATGGAACTACAATACCGGCCTTAACTTTTGGTCTTTGGGCGGAAAATCGAAGAAAAAACCGCATTTTCTGCCGCTTTTCTGTAGCGCTCTTCAAATTGAGTGCATTGTAAATTAAAACGCATATTCGTGATCAGCACCGAGCTTTCTTCCCGATGAACTGCAAATCGCCTAGCGGGCGCATGAAAGATAGTTCAGTGACCTAATTTCTGCCTTGCGCGGCTGACCCCTTCCCTCGCGGGAGATAATTACACCCACAGCTCACAAGTAGCTAATGAAGGAATTATAGCCTATTTTCTACCTTATATGTAGTGACGCATAGCTCTTTGGATTCCGTAGTTCATCAAGATCACAATGACATAATTTTTAAAGGGTCTGGTTGTTTAAGTGCCATTCAATTTTCAATTCTAGAAAATGTCTCCACTTTGGAGAGCTCTAATTTTGGAATATTAAGTTCGTGTGCTCTTATATCCGTTTGTCCCGTTAAACGTAGTGGTTGAAATCAAGACGCGAAGTTGGAACCTTTAGGGTTGAAATCTGTAGTAGTTATGCGCTGGCAAGGTTGCCAACTTCTTTGTGGTTACCTGCGTACTTTTTCCATGGTGAAAGCGCTACAGAAGCATTTCTTTGAAAGAAAAAACACGCAATTTGGAGGTCTAGGAAAACTCCTTATAGACTTCCACAGGTAGGATTTCGATTAAGCCAAAAGACATGTCAGTCGCTCAGTTACGAAGCAAACTCAACCCAAATGTGAAATGAGTGAAATTTAAAAAAATAAAAAAATTACCGACGAACGCATTCACCAGTTAAATCTGACTCGAACTGTGGTTCAATTTCAATTTTGCGTTCATCCGCACAAGGGTTATCACGAAGCAAATGCCAATAGCCCTGGTCGGGACTCAAATTAGGTGCGGAGTCAGTCCCGTTGCCTGCCCTTGTGACCCGTCGCGCCATCTGAGGACGCTGTAAACCGGAGTCTTCACACTTCTGAGGTTGCGGTGTATTATTGATACTACCAAACACCGTAGAGGTGGTGTGGTCCACGGTCTGACCACATTTTGACAGTTTTCTCCCTTTTATTTCTTGTATTGCACAATTTTATCAATGCTTTTTGCGATCATATTCGTTTCATTTCCATTTCTAATAATTTTTTTACATAGCTGAAATTTCTGTTATTATTTTTTAGTTTGAATTTTTGGGCGCATGGGAGTTGAGGACCTAAATAAAGCGGAAATAGAGTGCGTGGCGCATCCCAGAAGGCTTTACGTTCTACTACCGATCGTCGACCTTGTAAGCACCGACTAGAGTTTTATCCTCCTTTTAATTTTTCTGTAATACCTGTTGAAGTACAATAGAATGCGTGCCGCAACCCGCAAAAGCAATTGGTAACGGCGATTTTTATTCCTTATCCTTTTTCGAGCCGTAGGGTCTTTAATAATTTCCAGAGACGTTGTTTGATACCAAATCAAATACTTCTATGACCTCTGGAGCCCTGAAATTATTGTAGTGTTCGTTTTCGCGACAATTCCTTCATATTGGCGGACATTTGTCGCTACCGCTGGATGTTCAGCCGTGAGTGTGTCCTGCATTATACATCCAGTTGTTATTGAAACGATTTACGCCGTTGGACAAGAGATTTCCATAAAGAATAAAAGATAATTAAAAATTCAATCAATCACTTTGTAGGATGTGCCATGTATTCTACCTCTACGTGATGTCTTGGAGCCAATTTGACTTTGATTTGCGGTCGCCAACAGATGGACAAATCCGAAGGTGCCAAAAATTGTACAACGGATATCAATTAATAGGACCACGCCTTCTCACCAGCTCTTGAAGATAGTGATAAGGATAAAAACCTAAGGGATGGCACCTATAAACCTCTTTTGGGATGCGCAATGCATTCTACATATTGTACTTCAACAGTACCTCTACAGGATGTCGTGGAGGCGATATGACTGCGCATTTTGTCTACAAAATAACTTCCGGCAGCGAGTCAGTGAGCAAGTCAAGGCTTTACCCTTACAAGACAAGTTGACGAACCAGTTCCAAAGGTAATGTTTTGTTGGAGCTGGTTAGAGAGGGTGATCCGATCCAGCAATTTGGCATCGTTTGCATGCAACAGCCGGCAGCTCCTCCGACTGTCCTACACGCGCCCAAGACAATGATGCCTTCGAAAAATCAACGTGCACCTCACCCCTTCATCTAGCATGTCGTTCACCCAACTGGAATGCGCCGTGAACTCCATTTCGTTATTCGTCCAAAGGAAAAAGTGTGTGGAAAATCGGTTTTATATTGATCCATTTCTTCTTTATCTTACAGATCTTCTCGGCCATCCTAGGGTAAGGAAGACACCAAGAAGTTTGAGGGGGTAGCGGTATCATGGCTGCCGTCCTTCCATGATCCCTTAGTTGGTAAAAGACATCAGGGAATGATAAAACACTGTCTATCGAAAGGCCACCGGCAATTCATTGTACAGGTCAAATGCGCATTCAAAATGCATCCACGACATCCCGGTAGAAGTAGAAAGCGCGTCACATCCCAACAGGGATTAACTGACGCTCTCCTCTATCCCTTATCCTTTATAAGCCACATCCTACTATATATAAAAGAGTAAGCGGTTGTCCGTCCGTCTGTCCGTCCGTCTGCCTATCCGTCTGGCCTTTCCTATCCTAGACGTCGAGTAACAGGCGTCCGGGTTCAGACCATGTGTCACCCATGTCAGGTCGAGAGGGTCAGAAGGCGTGTCACCGATGTCGCGGTAAGGGCTTTCGTACTCACCATCAGAAGACATGTCACCGACGTCGTTCTACAGGCGTCCGAATTCAGAAAAGGTGTCACCGACGTCGTTCAACAGACGTCCGGGTTCATAAGAGGTGCCACCGACGTCGTGCAACAGGCGAACGGGTTCGGAAGAGCTGTTGCCGAAGTCGCGCAAAGGGGGAAGGGGGGGGGGGCAGGTACAGAAGACATGTCAGCGATGTCCTTCAAAAGACGTCCGGCTTTAGAAGACGAGTCAACGATGTCGATTAAACGATGTCCGGGTTCAGGCATGTCACCGATGTCACGCCATGAGCGTGGGAGGACAAGTTTGGGGGGGGGGGAGGAATATCTTGAAAAGTGAAATTCTTGAAATTCGTGAAAGTGACCTGGAAAGGGGAGGGGGGCTGGAGGTGACACGGAGACGGGGAACCAGTAATACGGGATCTCTAAAATGGGGTCAGTAGACGGGACCAAGGAAATGGGGAAACCAATAATGGTGTTCAGTAGACGGTTACCAATAAGGGAACAAGAAAGGAGGAGTTAATTAAGGATGGTTACCAATAAGGGCAATCAAAAAGAAGGGGTCCAGCAGCTGAAGCGGGCAAGAGGGGACCACTAAAGGATGACCTGTTCGAGAGAACCAGTAAGGTGGGGTGGGGAGGGGGGGGGGGGGTGGCGTCCGGATTCAAAAGATGTGTCAGTGTTGTGGGGCAAGGGGCTTCCGCGTTCAGAAGACGTGTCTCCGATGTCGGTCAAAGGCCGCATGGGATTGCAAGACGTGTCACCGACGTACAGAGGCAGGCGCGTTCGCTTATCCGTTTAGTATCTCTTATTATTGACAGTTTTGAGGAAAACATTTTTCTAAAACATAGGAGAGAGGTTATCTCCTCAATGGATGATATCTGTGTGATTCTTTCCATCTTCTAACAGTGATGACTTTATTGGGAACTTCATTTCAAGAGAGCAGTTATATGAAACAGCTGTATCACAATCGCAGAAGGTTTCGGACATGAGCAAACCGAATCAGCATGGTATGCGTCTGTGCAAAGAAGTTTTTCAGGGTTTCAGGGTTTGGGGGCGAAGCCCCCAACCAGACGTTTGGCAGCCGCTAGGCCGTTGAACGTCTGGTAGGATATACTTGATAACTGAGTCCGATAGGCACGATGTAGATAGAATGAAGAAGATAAGAAGAAGATGGGTCTATTAATTTATTTGTTTAGTACTGTGCTTGTGCGCGTTTGATGGAGACTTTTGTTTTTATTTATTTATTTATTTATTTATTATGTACAACTACTGGTAGTTCTTCTCACAAAGAGCGAAGGAGTCTCCTACATGCATTTGACTCCAGGGTCTTGGTTTGGATTTCCCGTCTGAGCCAGCTAAGTCTTCCATCCATCCGAGATCCTCGAATTGGTACCGGACTTTTCTGGGAATGCTAAAACTTTTACATGTCCATCGGCTAGCCATCGCAAATCACTGTGAGCCAAGTGCACAAATTGCTTCGACGACATCTGTAGCAATAGAACACCTGGAGCATCCTATGAACGGATTGGTTAAGGCCCTGCCTTCACTGAGAGGAATGAATCTTCCCGAAGGCAAGGTTAAAATCTTCTCTCAGCTGTTGGTAAAGCCTTGCCTGGGAAAGATGAGACACTGACTTGAACATCAGTTGGCCAAGTCATTGTAGTGCAGTATGCCAAATACGCAGTCAACTCACCTCCACGACATCGCGTACAATTGGAGTGCGTGGCGCATCTCAAAAGAAATTGATTGACGCCGTCCTTTATCCTTAATCCTTATGTGTTATAGTTTATACTAAATATTTGAACGCGAAAATGTTTCTTAAGCAGTAGGTTACGCCGTGTACTGATCTAGTACCGCGCGGCGTTTCATTGATTGAAGGCTAAAAAATATTTACTAAGTGTTCACCTAATAAATTTAAAAAAATGGGCGTGTATAGCGCAGTCGGAGGAGGTGCCGGCTGTCGCGTGCACCCGATACCAGATTTCTGGTTCGAATTTCCCGCCCAGGCCAACCAAGCCTGCACTACGGGACCGGTGAATTGCCATCTTGCTTGTCTGGAAAACATGAAGCACTGACTTATTCATCGGCTGGCCACAGCAAGTCATTGTATGGCAAAACACGCAACATCGTGTAAGGAAATTCTTAAAGACCCCTAGCCACAAGGCCGTGTTCGAGTTTAGAGACATCGGCGGATTACAGTAGATCACGGTAGCTGTGAATAAAGGTGGTGTGAGAGCATACCCGAACAAGCTTCGAAGGCTAGACACGAGTTGTCTGGTGAGTAGATGTGGGGTGCTGACTACGAATCTGTGGGGCTGTTTATGAGAGTTCGAGGGAGATTGCTAGTTTACGGTAGATATGGGTAAGTGAGGAGCTGTGGTCAACATGATCAACTTTACCTGAAACTCCCAAAGGAAGGAGCTGTTATCTGTCATCACGGGAAAGGCTCGAAAAATGATAAAGAATAAAAGTCACCGTTACTAAGTGCCTTTGCGGGTTGCGCCACGCATTCTATTGTACTTAAACAGGTATCACAGACAAATTAAAAGAAGGAGGATAAAACTCTAATCGGTGCTTACAAGGTCGACGATCGGTAGTAGAACGTAAAGCCTTCTGGGATGCGCCACGCACTCTATTTCAGCTTTATTTAGGTCCTCAACTCCCATGCGCCCAAAAATTCAAACTAAAAAATAATAACAGAAATTTCAGCTATGTAAAAAAAATTATTAGAAATGGAAATGAAACGAATATGATCGCAAAAAGCATTGATAAAATTGTGCAATACAAGAAATAAAAGGGAGAAAACTGTCAAAATGTGGTCAGACCGTGGACCACACCACCTCTACGGTGTTTGGTAGTATCAATAATACACCGCAACCTCAGAAGTGTGAAGACTCCGGTTAGGCGATTTACAGCGTCCTCAGATGGCGCGACGGGTCACAAGGGCAGGCAACGGGACTGACTCCGGAACTAATTTGGGTCCCGACCGGGGCTATTGGCATTTGCTTCGTGATAACCCTTGTGCGGATGAACGCAAAATTGAAATTGAACCACAGTTCGAGTCAGATTTAACTGGTGAATGCGCTCGTTGGTAATTTTCTTTTTTTGATTTTTTTTTAATTTCACTCATTTCACATTTGGGGTGAGTTTGCGTTTTTCGTAACTGAGCGACTGAAATCTCTTCTGGCTTAATCAAAATCCCACCTGTGAAAGTCTATAAGGAGTTTTCATAGACCTCCAAATCGGCGTGTTTTGCCTTCAAAGAGATGCTTCTGTAGCGCTTTCACCATGGAAGAAGTACGCAGGTAACCACAAAGAAGTGCCATGTTGGCAAACTCGCCAGCGCATAATTACTACAGATTTCAACCCTAAAGGTTCCAACTTCGCTTTCAACCACTACGTTTAACGGGACAAACGAATATAAGAGCACATGGACTTGATATTCCAAAGTTAGAGATCTCCAAAGTGGAGACGTTTTCTAAAATTGAAAATTGAATGGCACTTAAACAATCAGATCCTTTAAAAATTATGTCATTGTGATCTTGATGAACTACGGAATCCAAAGAGCTATGCGTCGCTACATATAAGGTAGAAAATAGGCTATAATAAGCCGAATCTCTCCTTCATTAGCTACTTGTGAGCTGTGGGTGTAATTATCTCCCTCGAGGGAAGGGGTCAGCCGCGCAAGGCAGAAATTAGGTCATTGAACTATTTTTCAGGCGCTCGCTGGGCGATTTGCTGCTCATCGGGAAGAGAGCTCGGTGCTGATCACAAATATGTGTTTTAATTCACAATGCACTCAATTTGAAGAGCGCTACAGAAAAGCGGCGGAAAAGGCGGTTTTCTTCGCCTTTTCCGCCAAAAGAGCAAAAGTTAAGGCCGGTATTGCATAACTATACAAAAAATGAAAATAGTTGTTCCATGCTCAAATAATGGTCTTCACACATGTACTGAAGGCCTAGGCGACAAGAACGGTGCTAGCAACCTTCTTTGACAATTTGTAGGCTTCAAGCGCCAAATTTCCATAGAAACTCTGCTTTTTAACAAATGGAGAATTTGTGCTGCATGCAATGGCTATATTTGCATTTTATCCCCAAAATCAACAAACAGTAGGTTTAATGTATTGTAGTTACTCAGGACAGATCTCAGTGAGCGTACGCCATCTAAAACAAACTTAGTTGTAGGAAAAGCTGATTCCACTAGTTTATTCTGTTGACGTATGAAAGAATTGTAGTGTAGTAATCGTTGTGCCTTAGGCTCGTGGTAGCGCTGTTGGAGAAGGCACCGGCTATCTCGTGTGCCCGATGCAAAATACTAGGTTGGGAGTTCCCGTCAGACCAACCCAGGCTTCCGAATCAGTAGCATGATTGTCTGGGAAGATAGAGCACTGACTTTCCCACCGACTGATCATCGCAAGTCGTTATGTGTATCAGAAACGCATCCAAATTGCTTTTGCGAGATCCCGCAGAAGCCCAATCTGTGCGCATCACAGAATAAATCAGCTAGCGCCGTTTCATATCCTTCTATCCTTTATTATGAATGCACTACGGGGAAGTTGTATTACTCATCATCAGAGGAATTTGTGGGCACGTCGAGTACAATCGGTAATATAAGTGATAAGTTTGCGACTGAACCGATATTCGCAGCAAAATTAGCTTAAGTGAACTTTCACTCGGATATTTTCACAAACGACATCAGTGACGGTGCTAAACGATAAAGAAAAAAGTCGCTTTAATCAGTCGTCTTGTAGGATGCGCCACGCCGAATAGTAGCAAAATATGATCCATTTTTGCGAAGTCAAGGTTGGGACCCTGAAAATTAACGATGGCCCACACCATCGCACATACGAGAAAATGTACATGAATATCTTTGTAGTCGCGGATCATGTTTGAATAATTGACCTTGCTGGTATTTTTGTATGATTTTTGGAATGTGCTGTGCGATGGTGCGAATCAATAGTTAGTTTTCATTGGCTCTAACTTGGAAGATACAAGGACCTTGCAAAAATGGGCATATCCTTCAACTATATGAAGGGAAGGCATTCCTGCAAAGTTATTCATTGTGGGCGTTCGAACATACGCCTGAGACCCCCCCCCCCCCCTCCTTGGTAAAAAGAGCTTAAGCCTTTCTATTGCCACTACTTTAAAAATAGTAAATATAATAGTCTAACAATAGTCTGTGAGAAATAGAGATCTGCGATGAACAATACGTGAAAATGACGAACGAATGGCTGGAAAGCATGCCGTAGTCATACGGTTTGATAGCGTTATGAAAGTATAGAAAATTTCGAGCAATTTCTCCGGAGTGCGCCTTGCCTTCGGTTAATGCGAGACAATGACTAAGAAGTAGAACGTCAGGCATTACAGAAAAGGGGAAAGAGCGACGTCAAATAGGCTCTGTTTGAGATACGCTATGTATTCTTCATCGCCGGCGTTTGGAACGATCAATATCGCGCCGCACAGCCTGAAGTGTGAAGACTTTAGCTAGGGGATGTACGGCGTCCTTAGAAGACGAGAGAGGTCACATGGGCAGGCAAGAAGACGGACTCTCAACAACTCATCTGCATCTACATCCTGACGCTAGGACATTTAACAAGCGATAAAACTGTTTATATGAAGGAAAAATTGAAATCGAACTACCGTTCAGCTCAGGTATAACTGTTCGCTGTATTCGTAAGTTGTTTTTCTATTTTCAAAATCTTTTCCTAAACTGAGACTCAGTTCGCATTGACAGCGAGTTTAAGGCGTAGCTGAGCAGTAAAAACCTCTCCTAAACTAGCACAAATCACAGATGTTGGAGGATGCAGAGGGTTCTTAGGCCTGCAATTCTTTAAGCTTCATTCCCCAAAGAAATCGTTCTGTGGTCAGTTCAATACTTGGAAAATGCGCGGATGGCTGCCAAAAGGTGTCTTGTGAGCTACTTTGGCAGCGTGCAAGTACTGAAGATTTCAATTTTAAGGATTTTCATTCAGCAGTTTGGTTCTAACCAAAACCGGCTAGTGAAAATGAAGTATAAATGTGCACAAACTTGATATTTCAAAATTAGACCAAAATTCGAGTTCTTTAAAGTAGAGACATTCTCTGAAATAGATGGCACCGACAGTAGCGAGGCTTTAAGAAATTACATCACTCTGATCATTAAGGAGGTTAGGGTCGACAAGCAGGCATGGCTGTGGACTGACGATTTCAAAGAAAAGGTCCGAGAAGAGAAACGACTGCATCACGCACTTCACCTGTATCACCTGTCATCCCGTTGATCACCGGCTTGCTCGAGCGGGCGCCAGCAGCGTCTCCATTCGTCCCTCTCGCGTGCCTGAGTGCTCCAATGGATCCTCTTCGCTCGAGGGACACGAAGAGCGTCATATCGATCGTTCAGGGCTGTAACGAAGAAGTCCGAACAACGCGTTGGTGGGCGTCCCGGTGTTCTCTTGACATCCCGCGGACTCCAGTCGGTAACGGCTCTCGTCCAGCGGGTGTCTGCGAAGCGCATTACGTGGCCGGCCCGCCTAATTTTAGACAACTTGGCCCACGCGAAAGCGTCTCTTATCTTCGAACGTCGGCGAAGCTCGGAACTCCGGAGGCCTTCTTGCGTGAGTCGTGTCACTCCGGGCGTCGTCCTCTCGATTTCACGCTGCGCGACGCTGATCGCGTGTTTATCCTGCTTTCGTATAGCCCAGGTCTCTGAGGCCTATGTTAGGGCAGGAAGAACGGTAGAGTCGAATAGGTGGGCACGGAGTCGGACGTTCTTCGTCTTCTTTGCGACTTCTTCGACGCTCTTGAAAGCTCCCCAAGCCGCTCGTTTCCTCCTGCTCAGCTCCGGCACTAGGTCGTTGGCCATATTGACTTCGCGACCCAGATACACGTAGCTGGAGCATTCGGAGATGTTCGTTCCGTTGAGCGAGAATGGGGCATCAGAAACCCATCCGTTCCTCATGAACATCGTCTTCGTAAGATTCAGCTGCAGTCCAACATTCCCACATACACGATCGAAGTCGGCCAGCATTCGCTCCGCCTGGCTGCTGCTGGGTGTTATGAGCACGATGTCGTCAGCGAAACGAAGATGGTGCAGCTGCTGGCCGTCGACCTTCACTCCCATGTCTTCCCATTCTAGTTCGCGCATGACGTTTTCGAGGGTGGCGCTGAAGAGCTTCGGGGATATGGTAACCCCTTGTCGAACCCCTCTCCTTACGTCGATGACGACATCGTTGTAGAATGGAGAGATCTTTGTCGTGAATCCACTGTACAGCTCTCGAAGGACTCTGATGTAGTGAGTAGGAACGCCCTGAGTGAGCAGAGCTTCGAGGACCGCTTCAGTCTCGACGGAGTCGAATGCCTTCTTCAGGTCGATGAACGTAAGGCACAGCGGCAGCCTATACTCTCGTAACACTTCGATGAGTTTCGTAATTGTGTGTATGTGGTCGATCGTGCTGAATCCTCTCCGAAGTCCTGCTTGTTCGCGTGGCTGTCCTTCGCCCAGCGTTCTGCTGATCCTATTCAGGATGACTCGAGTGAACAGCTTGTAGACTACGGACAGCAGGCAGATAGTTGGCAATGTCGTGCACGTCTCCCTTCTTATACAGCAAGACGGTCCTGCTGGTCTTCCACTGAGATGGAGCCTTGCACTCGGACAGGTAGCCCGTGAAGAGCCGCGCCAGGGTGTTGATGAGCGCTGGCTGAAGGTTCTTCAGGTGTTCGGGTCTGATCCTGTCGGGACCGGGTGCTGTACGTTTCTTCACCGACGAGTTGGCGTGTCGGATCTCGGAAGGGAGAACAGAGGGAACGACGTATCCATCCTGCGGAAGATGGCATGGGGGCAGGTGGACGTGGCTATCGAAGAGATCGGAGTAGAAGTCGTGGATGACCCTCTCTATGGTCCTTCTGGAAGAGGTAACAGTTCCGTCAGAACGTCGGAGAGCGGTCATCTTGGTCTTGAAGTTGGCGAAGTTCCGACGGGCATTGCGGATGCTCAAGCCTGTGCTCGTTCCACTCCAAACCGTGGGTTCCGATGTGAAGTTCTTCCGGCGACCTTCATGTCCCGATCTTGGCGTTGAAGTCGCCGACGATCACCTTTTAGAAGGTGCGATCTTCCTTATAGAACTTCTCAAGCTCCACGTAGAAGGCTTCGACTTCTTCGTCGTCCTCTTCGTAGTCGGATGTTGGGGCATACGCGACGAACACAGTCAAAGCTGGCACGGAGCCACATCGCTTCAGTCGCAGACGTCCAATTCGGCTTGTCAGAGACTCGTACGAATCGATGTTCATGGCCAAGTGCGTGTTGACGAGGACACCAACGCCGCCTACTCCCCTGCTGTCGCATGTTCCAAGGAACAGTTCTTCTCCGGAGTCGTAGGCGGTGGGTAGGGGTGGTGACTTCTCGCCTCGGTCAGTACGATGACGTCGTACATGATCTTCCCGGTTTGTATCATCAGGTCCTCGACGGATACTTCCAATTCGAGCGTGCGGGTGTTGTAAGTACAGATCGTCATCCTAGCCCTTCTCAGTTTGCGCAGCCTGGTTAGACCCAGACATTTTAGCAGCCTCTCCGTACTCGTCCTTCCCGTCGCTGCAGAAATGGGGGCTCTTTCGGGGGTCAGGGGAATGAGACCCTTTAGTACAGCTGTGTTTGACTCCAGTACACACGGTAGATAGTCAGGCCCTGTTGTGCGGGCGAAGAACTCCGAGCAGCCAGCCAGACTGCCCGAAGGGACGGGGCGAGGCTTAAGGCGGCCTCCAATCGCCTTACTCCCAGTTTACCGAGTGCAAGCTTTTGGCCGGGCCGACACAGTTACAATCCTCACAGGCGCGAATAAATCCACGCACACTGTGCATGAACATGCCGCTCCCGCGCACAAGGAACGCGTCGACCCGACACAGCAGGAGCAAGGAGTCCATCCTCTGCATCCCACCTGCGTCTCTGGGCAGTACACGGTCGCATTTGGTTCGCGTTTCATTCCCCTATCCACCACCCGAGGACGCGCCACGTGGCCCTGCGACAAGCGGCCCGAGACCCCTCTTAACAAAAGGGCCCGAAGGCTCTCTATCGAGGGAGGTCCGTGGATCCGGGATGGATTCGTAATGGGTGGAATGACCGAGAAGGAGTATCGAAGAAATCAGCAAAGAAGGAAGTGGCCGCTGCTAAGGCCACATACCACGCCGATGTAAGCGAAAAACTGGAAACGTGCGATGGTGAGCATCGACTTTACCGACTCGCCAAAGCTCGCTGTAGCCAAGCAGAAGACATCGAGAAGTTCTTTGGCATCAACGACAAGAACGACCATCTTATGATGGATAGTAAGAGGGCTGTGAAGCGATGGCGCAACTACTTGGAGGAATAATAGCACAGAATGGCCTCTAACCCTGAGCCTCTTATATACCTCACTTACAATAGAGTAACCTTATGAACCCCAGTCGATTCGTCTTCTCTCTCTTGCTACTGCCAAATCTTAGGAGCTATTCATTAACGTATCCACATTTAAAGTAGCTACTCCAGTCTTCCTTACGTTACGAGACTTTGGACTAGCCCAGTTGCCACGCCCTAATGCATCAAAGACTCCCTCGCATAGTTTATCTCTCGCAGTGCTTTTCGAGTGCGCGTCGGCTTCCGCGGACGCCGTAGCACTAACTCAGCAACCCCATAAGGTCATTTCTGCGACATGGGACCTCCACAGGTCGGTTCCGTGTTGAGCGTAGCTGGCAGATGGCAGTTGTCAGTGGCACCACGTGGAGGTCATCGCCACCAAGTGTTGAGCCTTCCCAGAAAAGTCTTCCGACCTTGTTCATCACAATTGAAAACATTCTTTGACAGAATCCTTATACGTTGTTAGTCTTATAGTCACGTCGAGAATTTAATTCTTTTCGTAGTTCCTCTACCGCGTGTTGTACTGCTCGTAGATATAAATAAATAACCTTCTCTGCTTCTAGGCAGAACACCTCTGAAGTACAATTCTGTTTGGGCATACTGCGTGTAAATAAGATTTGCAACAATGAAGTGATTCCTTCTAAGAAGTCAAAAATTTCACACAATGCACAAATGACTGAACAAACTTACTATGGAGTACTTGGAAGACTGTGGCCAGCCAAGCCTTGTTCGATTGCTTTGAGAGGTGTTAGTTTCCGTCTCAGATCCCCTTCAATTCCATCAAATTGAACAAGCCGGCGGAAAGAGCGCTGAAACGTACCCGTAAATGTGGTGGTGATCAGGTAATATTGCTGAGCTCAGGGATCGCCACATGTTGAGTTCTTCGACCAAGACGTCAGTACCACCAAGGGGCGAAGAATGAGAGCCAACAAGCTGAAAGCACGAATTTAGGACCAAGTGTGCATCCATCATCAACTCTAGTCACGCTCAAGCTTGAGGTTCGAAAATCGAGCGGGATTTCGTGCTGTGTCTTGGTAATAAATGAGAATTGTCCCGTATCTCTTTAGTTCTTATGCGGTTGTTGTGTAACCTAATAAGCTATTTCTCTGTGAGGCTTCGACATTGTGGAGATTCGCGCGCAGCTTTGAATGAATGTTATGAAGGTTAGGGTTTTGCCATGAAATTGAATCCTATAATACCATGAATGCTGATGGTTCTACATTTAAAAATAAAGATTTTTAGAACAGTTTTTAAATCAATCAGGACGGGTTCGATTTTGGCTGATTTAAGCAAAATTTCGTAGCACGGCACATTTTACTATTTGAACACGTCGTCGTCTTGATCTGGTATCACCTGTCGTCTCGTTGATCATCAAGTTGCTCGAGTGGACGCCATCAGCGTCTCCATTCGTCCCTGTCGCGTGCCAGACCGTTCCAATGGATACTCCTCGCTGGGGGGACACGAAGAGCGTCATATCGCTCGTTCAGGAACGTTCACGAAGTGCGACCAATGCGTTGGTGGGCGTCCTGGTGTTCTCTCGACATGTCGTGGAATGCAGTCGGTGTCAGCTCTCGTCCAGCGGGTATCAGGTGGCCTGCCCAACGAATTTTTGACGACTTGGGCCATGCGACAGCGCCTCTGATCTCCGAACGTCGACAAACCTCGGAACTCTGGAGGCGTTCTCTCACTTGCGTGAGTCGTGCCACTCCGGGCATCGTCCGCTCGAAGCCACGCAGCGTGATACTGATCGCGTGTTCATCCTGCTTTCGTATGGCCCGGGTCCCTGAGGCGTATGCCGGGGCAGAAAGAATGGTGGAGTCGAACATGTGGGACCGGAGTCGAATTTTATTCGTCATTGCTGATATCAGCGGCCAGCTCATCCCGGATACGGGTGGGTGCTGATCGGTCCCACGAGGTGTGAATGTTGCGTTCGATCAAACGGCGCCGGTGGTGTAAGGGCGTACAGCATTCCCCCGGTCAGAGGGAGGTGCGGGTTCGAGTCCCGCCTGGCGCTAAAAGTTTTGATCGCAACAAAACATCGTTGTGACAGCGATGTTCGCCTTAAGGCCTTCGCAGACTTTCGCCGCCACGCGGCGCGGCACCACGATTGCCATAGATATCGATTTGCCTCGCGAGGCGATTCTGCGTCTCTGCCCCATGCTTAAAGATAGGGCTGCCGCGTTGCGGCGAAAGTGTGCGAAGGCCTTTACACCACCGGCGCTGTTTGACCGCACGTAACATTCGCGATATCGTCGAGGTCCGTCAGCACCCACCCGTGATACGGGGATGGTGGTGTAAGGCGAACATCGCTGCCCGGAAAGCAGAAGATGCGGGTTCTAGTCCCGCCTGGCGCAAGAGTTTTGATCGTAACAAAACATCCTGTGACAACATATAGTCTCTATATCAGCCGCTCCAGGCTTAAACAAATGTGTTCAAGCATTGTTACTAGCAAGGTCCTCAGCTTAACCGGTTCCATGCTGATATCAGCGGCTGGGCCATCCCCGTATCACGGGTGGATGCTGACGGACCTCGAGGATATCGCGGATGTTACGTGCGGTCAAACAGCGCCGGTGGTGTAAGTCGAACATCGCTGCCCGGAAAGCAGAAGATGCGGGTTCGAGTCCCGCCTGGCGCAAGAGTTTTGATCGTAACAAAACATGCTGTGACAACATATAGCCTCTATATCAGCCGCTCCAGGCTTAAACAAATGTGTTCAAGCATCGTTGTGACAGTTTATTCGTCATCTTCACGACTTCTTCGACGTTCTTGAAGACTCCCGAAACTGCTCGTTTCCTCCTGTCGGCTCTGGCGCTAGGGTCGTTGGCCATGTTGACTTCTCCCTTCTCCTTCTTCTTCTCGAAGAGTGCTGCTGGTCATCCACTGAGATGGAACTTTGCACTCCGACAGGTAGCGTGTGATTATTATGCTGATGCTTATTGCTCATTGGGATTTGGATGCATTTTTGAGAAGAATTTTTAAAGCGCTCTTCGAATGAATACGGAGTCGTAAGCGAAGCTTCGACTTGTCACAAAAGTTTTTTCTTCTACCTGAAAGAGGCAACGTTAGGAAAAGAGACAATGTTAGGTAAAGTTGTGCTACGTAAAATTTCGAGAACTGATTATTAGGCTGTCCCATAGGTCCCGCCGTTTTTCAACGACTCATTGCTGATTTCGCCGGCAGTCTCTTGCATAGCGCTATGAAGCTTTCGAAAGAGAATGATTTGTTCTATCAAATCATGCGCTGCATTTATTCTTTCATCCTGATTTTGTCAATTTTTAGGTCGTTAAAGGGAAAAGTGAAAAAGTGGAAAAGTAGCCATTTGCGTAGTTGCTTCTCTCGCTTAGGTATTGAAATTTTTTGCGCAGTTTTTTGAGCTTTTGGAAGACAATGTTCTGTACTACAAGAATATGTGTTAGTGCTATTTGCTCATTTGTCCTTTATTGATTTTGAGGTCATCAAATTGGGACGTCCGAAGGAGGATGGTTATTTTTGCCGACAGCTCCTGCTCTGTGGTTGGACTTTTTCGGTTGGTCTTATATGTCGTTCGAAAGAAAATGTCTTGTTTTATAAGAATATGTGTTGCGTTTATTGATTTCTTTTGAATATCAACAAAATGCCATAAAGAGAAAAATCGTCTTCACCAACAACTCCTTCTCCTTCTTAAGTTGTTGATATTCGACAGAAATCAGCGTGAGCCAATAAATGCGACACAAATTCTTACTGAGCAAGGCATCCTCTTCCAAACGACATATGACACCAAGCAAAAAAGTCCAACCACAGAACCGGAGTTTTGGTAAAAAATCGGACGGAAAAGTCGAAATTCCCAATTTGATGGACTAAAAATCAATAAAGGGCAAGTGAGAAAATAGGACCAACACATATTCTTGTAGCACAGAACAATGTCTTCCAAGTGCTATAAAAAACTGCGCAAAAAATTTCAATACCTAAGCGAGAGAAGCAACTACGCAAATGGCTACTTTTCCACTTTTTCACTTTTCCCTTTAACGACCTAAAAATTGACAATTTCAGGATGAAAGAAGAAATGCAGCACATGATTTGATAGAACAAATCATTCTCTTTCGAAAGCTGCATAGCGCTATGCAAGAGACTGCGGCGAAATCAGCAATGAATCGTTGAAAAAAACGGCGGGGATTTATGGGACAACCTAATAGATAGCAAAAAAATCAAATCATTCCGCCGCAATCTTCGATATGATTAGGGAGAGTCGCAATCGTTTTTTCTCATGAAACTAAAATGTTTTTACATCTGAAGGAGAAACGATTTATAAATGCTTGGTGTGAAAATTTTATACATAAAAATTGACGTCTCGACCAATACACAGATAAAAATTAGGCTTCTCCGTAACGATATTCTACAAGATCCTCTATTATATGAAGATCGACTACGCATTGTTTAACAAAAGATATCGATGCAAAAATCAAAACCCTTTTCCAAAGAGAAATTGCTATTTTAGAAGCTGTTCGCCAGAAGGAAAACTTGCCGATTAAATGCAGTGAACTGCCTTCTTTAAATTCGTCAGTTACAGGCAGAGGCTGCGTTGTCACGGAAATTAATTCTCCTATTCTCCTTCACCTGAGTGAGACAACACATAAAGACAAAATTCTACTATATCGACAATCGAGCATATCGTATATCGAGCGCTCCCCACACAAAAATCACGCTTTTCAGAAGAGGTTTTCAATATGATCGAAGGTTCGATTTTTGGAATGATTTTTTTGTCAAATCATGCAAAATCAAACCCCAGGGTCACATAAAACAACCTTGCAGAAAAACTTAATTTTCTATGTATATTGAACAAGTCGTAAAATTGAATGTGACAAAATTTCACCTCTGCCAGCTATCTCAGTCATATGTACAACAAACTTATTTTCATGAAAAACGATGATTCTGAGTAGGAACACCCCCCCCCCTCCCTAATATTATAGTAGATTACTGCAGTGTCACGGCTTGTGTTTTAAGAAATGAAATTTTACCTTCTGACATTGTGTCGATCAGGTCGAAGGAAATTTACATTCTTGATAAGTTTTCACTAACGGCTTCGTGATCAACTCGAAGAGCTTTCACAAATCTTTGCACACTGTAAAAATATTACAAATCTTAAAATAAGTACCTTAAACTACCCCTAGCAATTAACATCAAAGTTTTGAAGAGTGCAGTTTCAGATCAGAATGTTGCTTATTCAAATAGAAAAGTGTATCGTGCCACAACATTCTGGTAAAATCGGCGAAAATTGGACCGGCCCTGATTTAATCGAAAACTGTTCGTGTGTAGAGCAATCAGCATTCAAAAGTTTATAGGACTGAATTCTGTTCTTTTATCACGTCTCCTTCCACGAACGAAGCTGCGTGCGACACTACCTACTGCCGGAGCCATAACTGGAAAGAACAACTTATTCAGAGATCAATGATCATCTAAAACGTTCTAAAAATGAAGAAAGGTAGGAAAAATGAGGCTGTATCGGAGACAAGAGGCTGGTATCCTATCTGATTAGGAGAGGGGGAGGTTGTAATTTTTGGCAACAATCGAACCTCATGCTTGATCCTGACTAAAATGTAAGTATGTGAAATGCGTTCACTTACGTTTTCGACGTATTCTGCACTGAATTTCGAGAGCACTAGTTCGGAGCATACCATCGAGCGGTGAAGTGAGGAGGGGGCTGTGGCCAGCAGCTTATTAAAGAGTCGGACAACCAGAATCTAAAAACCTATTTAACAACAGAATATCCGCACAACCAACACATGTGTAAACTTAGACACAAAGGTATCCGGAAGATGTAATACGGCTGCTACTACGAAAGCAGAAGAAGAGGTGCCTCTTCTTTTTCAGTACGTCGCGTCGCACATCAAACTTTCATATTGCGGCAATTCTTTTACACGCATGTTTACAGCGAAAAAAATGTGCGGTTGGTACTATCATCATCACTTTATAAATTTCTAAGTTGTTAAAATATCTAGTAGGTTGAAATTTTTAGTCAAATTCCGATACAATTGAAAGTTCCCCTCAGAATGTGAAGCCTCGAAAATCCAGTCATAGCGCGTACAGTACCGCCGCTAAACATTCGACTAACCCGCATTTGCGACGCAAAAACGCGTTTTTTTTGCGTCGCATCACGATAAAATTTTTTGGAAGGGTATAACTTCTCAGCTTTGACTGTATTCGTCGCGTATGCCCCAACATCCGACTACGACGACGAAGAGGTCGAAGCCTTCTACGTGGAGGTGGAGAAGTTCTATAAGGAAGATCACACCTTCTACAAGGTGATCGTCGGCGACTTCAACGCCAAGATCGGACCGCAAAGGTCGCCGGAAGAACTTCACTTCGGAACCCACAGCATCGGAACCGCCGGAACTTCGCCAACTTCAAGACCAAGATGACCGCTCTCCGACGTCCTGACGGAACCGTCACCTCTTCCAGAAGGACCATGGAGAAGGTCATCCACGACTTCTACTCCGATCTCTTCGATAGCCACGTCCACCTGCCCCCATGCCATCTTCTGCAGAATGGATACGTCGTTCCCTCTGCTCTCCCTTCCGAGATCCGACACGCCATCTCGTCGGTGAAGAAACGTGCAGCACCCGGCCCTGACAGGATCAGACCCGAACACCTGAAGAACCTCCCGCCAGCGCTCATAACACCCTGGCGGGGCTCTTCACGGGCTACCTGTCCGAGTGCAAGGCTCCATCTCAGTGGAAGACCAGCACGACCGTCTTGCTGTATAAGAAGGGAGACGTGCACGACATTGCCAACTATCTGCCTGCTGTCCGTAGTCTACAAGCTGTTCACTCGAGTCATCCTGAATAGGATCAGCAGAACGCTGGACGAAGGACAGCCACGCGAACAAGCAGGACTTCGGAGAGGATTCAGCACGATCGACCACATACACACAATTACGAAACTCATCGAAGTGTCACGAGAGTATAGGCTGTCGCTGTGCCTTACGTTCATCGACCTGAAGAAGGCATTCGACTCCGTCGAGACTGAAGCGGTCCTCGAAGCTCTGCTCACTCAGGGCGTTCCTACTAACTACATCAGAGTCCTTCGAGAGCTGTACAGTGGATTCACGACAAAGATCTCTCCATTCTACAACGACGTCGTCATCGACGTAAGGAGAGGGGTTCGACAAGGGGATACATACCCCCGAAGCTCTTCAGCGCCACCCTCGAAAACGTCATGCGCGAACCAGAATGGGAAGACATGGGAGTGAAGGTCGACGGCCAGCAGCTGCACCATTTTCGTTTCGCTGACGACATCGTGCTCAAAACACCGAGCAGCAGCCAGGCGGAGCGAATGCTGGCCGACTTCGATCGTGTATGTGGAAGCGTTGGACTGCAGCTGAATCTTACGAAGACGATGTTCATGAGGAACGGATGGGTTTCTGATGTCCCATTCTCGCTCAACGGAACGAACATCTCCGAGTGCTCCAGCTATGTGTATCTGGGTCGCGAAGTCAACATGGCCAACGACCTAGCACCAGAGCTGAGCAGGAGGAAACGAGCGGCTTGGGGAGCTTTCAAGAGCGTCGAAGAAGTCGCGAAGAAGACGAAGAACGTCCGACTCCGTGCCCACCTATTCGACTCCACTGTTCTTCCTGCCCTAACATACGCCTCAGAGACCTGGGCTATACGAAAGCAGGATGAACACGCGATCAGCGTCGCGCAGCGTGGAATCGAGAGGACGATGCTCGGAGTGACACGACTCACGCAAGTGAGAGAAGGCCTCCGGAGTTCCGAGCTTCGCCGACGTTCGAAGATCAGAGACGCTGTCTCGTGGGCCAAGTTGTCGAAAATTAGGTGGGCCGGCCACGTAATGCGCTTCGCAGACCCGCTGGACGAGAGCCGTTACCGACTGGATTCCGCGGGATGTCAAGAGAACACCGGGACGCCCACCAACACGTTGTTCGGACTTCTTCGTGAAAGCCCTGAGCGACCGATATAACGCTCTTCGAGCGAGGAGGATCCATTGGACCACTCTGGCACGCGACAGGGACGAATGGAGACGCTGCTTGCGCCCGCTCGAGCAAGTCGATGATCAACGGGACCGACAGGTATTACAGGTGATAACTTCTCACAAAAATTTAAAGCAATGCTTAGCAACGTAAATGCTATCTTACGGCTTAGGCTTAGCTCCGACAGAAACGCGCTTTTAAATACGGGTTTTCCTTATGCTTTCCCTATGGAAAACTTATGAGAAAGAGCTTGACAATTGAAATCTAGGTTACTTGATGGGCAAACACAAAAACACCCAACGCAGAAAAAGTCGATTCGGTTCAGATTAGGTCAACGGTTCGTGCTGTTTAATTGATTCTCTGTTGAGGTCGGCAGTAAGAACAAGGTCTTTTGGGATAGAAAGAAGGTAGCATTGTGTGAGACAAGCAAAAGTATGGACTTCGAAAATATCTTCCAAAGACGAACTGTACCCAATTCGCTGTGGTCACTTCTTTACCTGAACTCCTCATTAAAACCTTCTGTAGTAATCTCTAAGTTCGACGTTCTTGAAACCTGGACACCTTGGGAGTAAGTTTGTTAATCCGTTTTGCCTACCATGTTTGGTACAAAATCTTTATTGCGGCCGACGTTTCGACGAACTCGTCTTTCTCAAGGCCTGAAAGAAGCTCGAAATCCTTTGACACTATGAAATTCCCTGGATCAAAAACATCGCGTCCGATTCTTTACCAGGAATAAGGAGTGCTGCGAAGCCCTACCACATCTGTGCACACGAACTCACCGATCCCTCCAGCGTAAAGAAACCGTATCAATTGGCCTGCATGGAGCAAGTGAAACCTACTGCTTTGGTCAAATATACTGCTCTTAATGAGTCTAAGAGTCGAAAATGAGCACAAAGCAGTATACGAGATCTCACAGCTCGCACAAGCGTATAAAAGGCAAGAATTCATTGGTAATGGAGATGCATTCGTTTTTGTTGTTCATGGCTGGATATCGTACGTGAATCCAGGAGCCCTCGGGAGCCTTTCTGATTCCTTTTCATCTTCATGGTACAACACCGTGCATTTTACATTAAAGTCGTCTCCGGAGTGAGCTTCCTTCGATGCTTACCAAGCAGAGTTAGTAAGCTTTGCCTTCGCTTACCAGCAAGGTGTTCCTCAACGCGAGTGCCTAGCAACCTCCCAGTTTCCCCAATGTATAGACTACCGCAGGTCAAACACTCCAACTGATAGACGGCGCCTCCTTGTGCACAATCTTCTGCCCTCCCAGCAAATCACGCGGTCTTGCACTATGGAGACACGGTCATATAACCGATTACGAATAAGCTGTCGTTTAATGTTGTCTCTTGGTATATTCACCACTACAACATCCACATCCAGGTTTGCTCGCATTAGACATTAGCGCACAACTGCAGTGACACTGTCCGCAACGAAAGACGGTGGGGACGGATTTTGTTGCTAAACGTGTTTATATTGCGTCCGCGTCGCGCTCTGCTTTCTCACACATCATACCCATTGACCTTGGCAATTTGCAGGCCAACGTACGTGACTCTTCGCACATCCTTGTTGCTGTTCTAAACATGCTACGAAGCACAGGACGTTTCACAGCAGAAGGATCAACCGACTTGGCGTGGATGATGATAATCTTGGAGCTGCCCTTGCGGTAGCATTTCACACTGTATTGGCCGTTAGAGACCCTGATTTGTGTATTCAAATAGGGTATCCAGGAGATTCGCACGGAAGTTCGCGCGTAAACTTTATGTACGTTTGTGTATGTATGTTTATGTATGTTTTTTGTCCCAGTGAATTTCACAGAGTCAAAGGATTTCGAGCTTCTTTCAGGCCTTGAGAAAGACGAGATCGTCAAAACGTTGGCCGCAATAAATTTTTATACCAAACCTGGTAGGCAAAAAGATTTGCAAACATTCTGTAGTTTTCCAGAGCAATTACGACAGTATTGAAAAATGTGGGACCGTAAAAGTCAACTTAGCGAGCGCAAATTTTGTAAAAGTTCTAGACAAACAACAAATAAAAACGCTCAAAATCGTTCAGCCATGCCATGGCACTTTGGATCTTCCCAAATCCCAAATCCGTTCGGCTTGTAGAAAGCCGAACAACTTTTCACAACTTAAACGAACTAGGCATAGTAAGAAAATTGAAAAAAAACGAAGTGCTATTTTTTAACGAAAAAAAAGATTTTTCGTTAAAAAATAGCGTTTCGTTTTTGGCCATTAAAAATTTACCGAAAAAGTATCGCACACACCTGTTTTAGATCATGCTTTTTAAAGCATAAAAACAATATTTTCCTTTTTTTGAGTTCTGTAAATGTAAATTTTTCGGAGGCTTCAAAAAATCTCGGAGTTATAGCAGTTTACGTTAGCCAAATGCGCTCTCTGGTTTCGTCGATCGCATGCGAAGGATGGGCGCCCCCTGGGAATAATGTTCTTCCGTCTGAAGGAAGCGTCATCAGAAAATGAAGTTGTGCCCTATAATAATTAAAGCGGTGTGCATCATACAGCAAAAAAAGCTCCGCTGCGACGTGGATGTGATTAGAGGGGTTCGTATTCAAAATTTGTTCGTTCATTTTTCATATGAACAAAATTGTTTTCTACCCAAAGCGCACCACCTACACGGTCAAAATTCTGCAACAAAAAAATCTTGAACGATACGCACTAAAAATTTTCTATAATTATGATTTTCTGAATCGAACAGTTTGAATCGAACTCTAGTTGACCTCGCACCAACGACATTGGAGCGAAGAATTGCACGTTCACAAAAATAATCATATGTCGATTATTTGTTCATTTGAATCTTCCGCAGGCATGAAAAAGCTTTTTAATGGTTATAAAAACGCTTTACAAAGCGACTTCATGTGCGGCTGGGGGTTCGATTTCAGGTCGATTTTCGGCAAGTGTTTCGGCAAAATCAACCAGAAATCGAACCACCGTTCGCCGCGCATGAAGTGCTCTTTTTTTTTGGAAAGAGTTTATTGTATGGCAAAAAGCGAATGCGCGGCTGGGGTTCGATTTCTGGTCGATTTCAAGATTCCATTATTTTTCAAAAAGCTAGAGGGGTTTTCAAAACTCGAAAAATTCACCGGGTTATGATCAATTTTGTGAACTCCAAATCTGGCGCTATAACGACGTTCATGCATTTTCCTAATTGATTGAAAGTGTCTCACAGCCTTTCTACTTTCAGTCTTTAAAGTATCGCAGTTTGAAAACATGATATATTTGAGCTGAGTAATAACAGAAGTGGAGCTCAAGCTTTTTTCATTTAGATGGCACATGATCGGATTGATCTAGAACTAAGGAATCAAGATAAGGAAAACAGAATTTCCACTGTTAGGAGGATGTTTAGTTGCGATCAAAACTCTTGCGCCAGGCGGGACTCGAACCCGCATCAGCGATGTTCGCCTTACACCACCGGCGCTGTTTTGACCGAACAGAACATCCACGATATCTTCCTAGCAATCTCGCCTATCAGCACTCACCCGTGATATCGGGATGAGCCGGCCGCTGATATCAGCATGGAACCGGTTAAGCTGAAGGCCTTCGTAGAAATGATGTTTGTTTAAAAAAAAACAGAATTTCCACTGTTTATGGTCCAAGATGTGATAGTGTGGTTTACACGGACATAGAATTGGAGCAGCATAGCGATGAGGGTGGCGACTTTACAATTGTTCAGGAGTTCTGCGGCTTGGACGATTTTGGCGTTTAATTTCTACAAGCTTATGCGTGCCGTTCTTAACCATATGCACCTGCATGCGCTGTGACATTTTGTTTACTGCTGGAAGAGTGATATGGAGCGTGTGATGTTAGCACGTCCTCCAAAAGCTGGAACTTGACAAGTGTTAATGCAGCCACCACGTCGATTTAGGAGTGTCACATGTGCACTGATCCATATGTAAAAAGGCGAGTGGCAATGTGAAGTTCTTGGCGACGCCTACCCTCCTAAACCTCTGTCGTAAAACCCCTAATTAAGCACCTAAAAAATCTGAAAAGGTCTAGAGCTACCGTTATTTAGGGGTAATACGATATCCAATTTGTTCATGTTGAACATACCTAGGATGTAAGATTCCGCTATTTTTTCTAAGTTATTGGAATCCCTAAGAATGCTTCTCAACAGTCTCTTACTTTTTCTTAAAAGCGTCACTGATATCACTATTGTCTGTCGATTCTGGTAGCGATCATAGTTATGGTTGCCATCCGTTTTTTCATGCCTAATATTGTGAGTATAGTTGATCTCATACTGGTCCCTCCAACTGATCATATATGACGAGTATGGTTGTATGAGATGATTTCACAACTAAATTCATGATAAACGTCTTCAAGTGACAAAATATAATTATTCGCAAAAGTTCCCAGCATTTAGTCCACCAATTAGATAAACAGGGGAACTAGTGTATGGTGTAATTTCTTTTAGTTAAGCACTCTAAAATTGCTGCTTTCTTGTACCTTAAAACAAGCTTATAAGCACTTTTGTAGCTATAAGAACATTTTTTACAAAGCTACGAACACTGTATACCTTTTATAGGAGCTGAGCAATAAATCTTGAACCTCCCTAATTACAGGTAACGATTTAGGTTTGGCGCTGAACACGCGTTCCAATGCAAAACGGCATGTGTCGGTCGCGGCTCCAGGACGTAACTCCAAAGCGACGCCGCGCGTTAGCCGCATGCGACGTCGCGGCGCTAAAACGCGGACGTGCGCTCGGTGACGCGTGGTTAGCCGCGGAGCACGAGATTTTGCCAGTGTTTGAGCTACACGACTAGGTGTTTTGTCACAGGGAGCCCCAATTTGGAATGGAAGGGGAACTCTTGGTGGAGGCGCTTAGAGGAAAAAAGAAGCAGTAGAATGCCTCTGCCTCTGATTGTAGATTGGAGGAATAAGGAAATCCTTAACGTTTGCTAAGGGGGTGCTTGCCAACGGCATTACACGTGAACTATGACAAGTGAGTTGGTGACGTTCAAGTGTAGCGTAAAGTTAGAATTAAGGAAAAAACTGTGAATTAGTGTGTTCATCTCCCCCCCCCCCTCCCAATAGAAACCTACAAATACTTGCTTCCGAAACTTCTAGTTAGTAATCTCGTCCCAGTTCTTGTTCCCATTTTCCCTCACCAGATCCTTGACCATTTCCCTTCTTCATTTGAAATAGATTCAGTCTGATTCCTCCCGAACATTGTCTCATCCTCATCTCCTGTCTCCTTCCTTCTTCGACGTCACCGGCACTCTAGCGCAAGTCACTAGCCGTGCCTGTCAGAAGCAGTCCGACCGCGACGCGGCAACTAGTCCAATTTGGTGGCGCGCCATGCGCGACACCAGGGGAGTTCGCGCGGCGTTGGAGTTATGTCTGCCCCCGGTCGGTCGCGGGGCGTCCTTTGTAGATGACGGCCTGTCGCGGACGTGCTGCGGGAGTTAGACCTATGGTATAATTCCGCGGGAGTACCCGCGGCACGTCTGCGGACGGAAAGTGCACCGCGTAAGGCCTCGGGCATACTTCCCGTCGCCGCGATTGAATCGCGGCGATCAGTTTTGCAAAGCGACGCGAAAGAATTTGAATTTCTCTGTGCTCGTCGTATCGCCCATCGCTCTGCAAGGGAGCGCGACGGCGATCCGTCCAGGACCAACGCTAAACACCGCGCGCGGCGCGAAAAAGTATGCCATGCCCGCGATGGGCGCGGGAAGCTATCGCGCATGCCCGACCGCCACTGTTGCGGCGGCCACGGTGAAGTTTTCTTTGACTGCCCTTCCGCGTGCGGCGGAATGGCCATGAACTGAGCGCCGCGATGGCATCGCGGCGATGGAAGTATGCCCCCGGCCTAAGGCGGTCGCCGACCACAACGGTCGGCGGACGACACTGAATGATAATTGCACTGGAGCGCTATTATCATTCCGTGAACTAGGAACGTTCCAAGTTCACGGAATCGTTCGCGTTCGAATTGGAGCACGTTTATTTTTTGATAACGTTTTTGATAACGCCGTCCGACAGCCTCCCGCGGTGCATTGCACTGCGGGAGGTTGTCGGCCGGCGGGGTCGTTCCGCGGACGGGAAGTATACCAGCCCGTCCATCGAACACCGCTGATGATCCGCGGAAAATGGGTGTTGCGGGCTGCGGCTATTGGGCGCGCGTTGGGTCCCGACTAGATAATTCCCGTTCTGTGGAAACTTCCGCGGGAGTATACCATAGGCCTTATGCAGGAGTATCCGCAGACGGGGGGCAGTCGTTCGGTACACCGTGCTTCCTGCCGCCCACTTCCCACCTTGCCCGCGCCTCCCTATCTGGACAAGTTTGCTGCGCGCGAAGCCGTCGTCAGTTGACGTGACGTCGTCCAAAAACCTAAGAGCTGATAGGAGACGATTGGGAAGCTCATCTCGGGGAACTCTGAAGTCATTTTCCAGTCGGTTCGGTTATGGAGGCAGTTGAGAAAAGGAGAATGCCGCTCTGCTCTCTAGATTCTTTAAATTTTCGCCTCAACTAGAGACTATGAGTGATTCCGGTTAGGAGTTCTACATTGAAGGCTTATCCGTAATTGTGCGCAAAACCGGCTCTTTCTCAAAGGGTCAGACAATTCTCCAAAGACAATTGTTCAAGAACTTTCTAGTGGATGGTGCGTTCTTTCTTTTTCTTTCTTTCGTTCTCAAAAATGTTTCGAGAATCCTTTTTGGCTCGTGTTATTAAAATCTGGAATGAACTTCCAGCATTGATTCTCAGTTCTTCACCTGGGACGTTAAATTACAAACTGGAAAACTTTCTTAAACAAAGAGTACATTTGTGAGGTCAACTGCAAATTAGTTTTTAGGCAAAATGAACGATACCTTGCTTTAACATATAATAACTTTTTCAGTTTATGAATCACGGAGTCACTCTTAAGAAAAGAAGCGTTTTTCACTTCAGTTTAAGCATGGAAACAAAACGCTTTTTCTGTCGTTGAAGGACTAAATCGTTGACTTTTGCCATAATATTTTGTGCTAAACTGATCTGTATTACTCTTTTTGCTCAACAAATTTCTACGTTCTGATTTTGATAATTTTTGAAAGCCAACTTTCGATGTATCCTTTTGGACAAAACTTACTTTGTATCACATTTTGGCTAATAAATGTTCTGTTCTGTTGTTGTCATGACATCTCGCTAAGATGTTGCTGCACTTGTCGGAAAATGCGGACGACGCCTTAGTATTGAGCCAAGTGGCGGGACCTGAAGAGAGCTTTGGCACTGCAGCTGAAAACTTCTTTCCTCCAAATATGGTGAACAAGATCCTGACTCTTGCCTCAAGAACGAAATCAGTTCAGTATAGTGCTGCAGGATCAAGGGAAGTGATTAGAAATGCGATGCCTCCATGTGGTGGCAGGGACTCGGACATCTTGTCCTCGGCGCGCCCCTCGTACCGCCCTTTTCTGAGAGCGGTGTATCCAACGACTCTCCGCCTCCGCGGACGGGCGCGAATCATACCGGGATCCCTCACCTGACCAATCGCCGCTCCCCGCCACCGACGGGGGTCGAGCGTTCTACACCCTCGTCCCCCTGACACGCCCACCCCCCCCCCCAACCAACTGGGCTTGCTCGAGAGTACAGTGGCTGCCTTACGAGATAGTGGAGACGCAGACATTTACCACGCCTCTGTTTAAAGGGCGGGGGATAGAACGCCACTCCGCCACCACCGACGGACGATGAGGGGGATGGTATACAATACCCACCATAAGGATTGGAAAAAGGGTGCGGTAGGCGCATTATCCGCGTTCTTTTTGTTCTTTTGCCATAACTCTATTCATTTCCATTCTTTCGTAGATTTTTTTTCCAGAAATCAGATCAGACTGGGAAGGGCTATTTAACGGTCTGAATTATTTTTGTTCTACCTAAATTTTGAGCACTCATTTTTCCGAAGTACCAGAGGGCGGTCGTAAACGCGCTGCGTCTTCGCTAATTACACCCCATGGACATCTCTGCACCCAAACCTGGGAATGAACCGGCTGTTCTGACAGTGACCACTTCCTGCGCAATGGTAGAAAATTGTGTCGCTGGATGCTACAAGTATGCGAAAAACAGCGGTTCTTCCTTCCACAAGCTGTATAGAAATGCTCAGATGCATTGCTATCCGGCTTGTGCAGGAAGAACCGTCGTTTAGGTATTTCAAGGACGATGATTATGGAGATTTTGAACGCAAATTTCAAGTTAACTTTTTATACTTCGAAATTACTCATTGCGAGCGCTATGAGCTTTCCTAACTGCATCCTATTTTGGGGAGAACCTACGTTATCTTCGGAAATCATTTACATTCAACAACAACGAATTTTCACGTTTTTAAAGGGCATCAGCTGCTCTATAAAGTGGGTGAATTTGTGCAGCATTCTTTGGTGCTTTCTTTGGCTGCTCACCCTTCAGTATTTCTAGCAGAAGTATCCTGTGCCATTCGGAACACTACGTTTTAGATGCTGCAAGTCAGTACTTTCGACTCGAACCCACAGCCTTTTTGTTTCCTCCCCATAACTCGCCGTTCTATTTTAAATTTGAAAAACGGTCACATGGCACTCCTATGCAGCTCGAGGGCTTTCCTCTCATATAATATGAAGCGTATCCAAGACAATTGATATTTCCCGCCATTCTGCCCCCACTCGTGTTCTAGAAGTCTGTAGGCTCGACCTGAGCACAGCGCTCGTCGGCCAGATCTCCGCGCCGTCTCGCCTTCTTCACACCTGGGTGTCAGGTCCATGAGGTCATGCCTTCGCATTACCAGGACTACCCTCACCAGCAATCGATCCTTTACGAAATGCTCTGCACCGTAGCCTTTTCAGCCTTTTCAGCTGACCAGCGCATTATTCGCCAAGAGAGATTTGAGATCGATCCTGGGTTATCCATTTTGTGTAAAATTCGAGACCGCAATATTACCTCTTTTAAAAAAATTTGTTAGGCAATCATACGGAATCTGGGAGTGCGTGTAATCTGGAGAGAGATCAAATCAAATTACGGGTCGCGAAAATAGCGGAAAATACCCAGACGTCTTCTCCCTGCCTGGGAACTTCGGCCCTGGGGGGTAGTCGAGGTCGCTGAAAACGAATACTTTGTTTATAGTGAGCAGTAAAAGACGCCATAGTGGTATTGGTCTGCTTATATATTTTGGGTGATAGCTGATAATCTTGTTGAGCCCTGTAAAATATTTAGTCCTTTTGGAATAAACCAAACACTTTATTAAACTTCTATGTGATGTCTTGGGGACTATTTTAATGTCTATTTGCCTAAAACAGTGACCTTCGGTGATTAGCCGATGAAAAATTAGCGCTTTGTCTCGCTCAGACGGGTGTGGTACTAATTCTTCGATTTCGGAAGGACATAAGGCTTAGTTGCTCTGCGCGAGAAACCTGGAACAAGAACTTCGATCTGCAAAACTTTATAAATCGTCCCCTTTCTCGCTGTACCCCCGCTCGTCCTAGGTTGTCCCACAATAATTTTATCAAACTTTATTTCTCTAGGAAAAGTGATAAATTGAAGCTTTCTTGAGGCGCGTTAAAAAGCAAGCATACAGCGCATTAAAAGATCGTCACGCACCTAAAAGTTCGCGGGATCCTTTTTATTTGGTAGTATAAATGCCACTTACATCAACGATCAAAGTGGGGAAATAGAAGCTGTTTGTAGTTCTTTTTGTTGGGATGTCGTTGGCAGGTGTCAAACACCATGCAAAAAGAAATTCTGCTATCAATCGAATAAAAATCGCGACATCTTGGGCGAAGGCATGGCGCAATCTTTTTTTGCCACTACAATATGGTTGTCTCTCTGATTTTGAAAACAAGAGTTATGTGGGCGAAAAACGCTAATTTAAACACAGATTTTTATCCTTTATAATGCTTAGCGTGATCCCATAGCATCGCTACAAAATAAGATACGTTGCACAACCTACGTTTAATATATACCATTTTCACTTCAATTGGACACTTTTTAAATCAACACTTCTAAGCTAGCCCAATCCTTTTCAAACCAAAGTAAACGTCCCCCAAATCGGAACGAGCTTCTTGCAGGTTAAACTACAAGCTCTCCAAAATGGTTACACTAATTTTTTGTTCAGGGATGATTTGAGAAAACTCTCGAATTATCTTATTAATAGTTCATTTGCTCAAATGAGTGTTAGAATTTTTAGAAAAATGTAATTTTTAAAGAAAAAACGATAATTAAACTCTGTTTCAAAGCGTAACAAAGCAGCACTCATTCAGTGCATTAAAGCACCAGGTCGTGCCATACGCTTGAAGGGCTCGTAGCGATTTTTACTTGATTGATATTGTAAATGCTGTTTACATGAAGCATCAAAGTGAGGATATGTGAGTTTTTACAGTTACCCTTCTTACATCGTCTACAAGTGTGAAACTCCAAGCAAACAGGAATCTTGATATCAATGAATGAAAATCGACGCTATCGCGACGTCTTGGTTAAGGATATGACGCAATCTCTTTTTGAGAATAAAAATGGTCGCCTTCCTACTTTTCGAAACAAGCTTCAAACTATTAGTTTTTCTCAAAAAAAAATGTATAAAATGCCAAACAGTGTGTTCACTTAAGGGGTAGGTCAAATAAAACTTCAACGAAATCTTACTAAAATTTTTCTTTTACAAAAAATTATTCTAACTCTTGTGGAGAATCTCTAGTTCAATGGAGAAGCAGCGAGTGTCCAACAAAAACGTGAACATGATACATCGCGGGGTGCTAAAGTATGCGTGTTTAGCACCTTTTTCCAAATTAATAGGCTAAATTTTAACAAGATTATTTTCCATGCTAGTGGGCACGAAATCCTCTAAAGTGTAACTCTAGGTCTAAAGAAACGAATGAAATTAGACCAATTTTGATCATAACGCTGAAGTCAACAGCACTGCGCCGAGATCGCGTCTGGCTTACTGCTGCCTGTCTTATTGCCGAACACAGATGTCGTAGTACCGCTGGCCTTCACACCTAGATGCGAGGGCGGCAGGTTTACGACCCGGTCGAGGCGCGCAGTGCAAAGGTCGACCGGCAATCCCTGCCAACACTCCGGTATATGGGAAGGGTGAAAAATTCAAATGCACGAAAATCGACTATATTATATCAGTGGAAAGCTCTCCTTTTGGATAAGAACGCCGTGATATCCATTTTCAAATTAAAGTTAACTTAACGAGTGAGGGGAGGGAGCAGGAAGATTTGTAGATTTTCGCTGTATTTCAGCGCTCAAGAACAGCCGTTTTAGAAGATGTCAATACTATATACTGCAACCTGACAAATGCCAATTAAAGATACTACACAAAGGAAAGTACCCGCTTCTCCAATCTGCTTCACAAAACAGTTACAGCCACTCCTTAATCCAAAAAATCCAATGCAGCGGACGAAACGGGTGGGTTTGCAGGTCGAAATTTGGATAGCTATTTGAGTTTCAAGGCCTACTTCTTCACCACAACTAGGTGCGTCTATCCTATTCACCACGTTAAAAAATAAACTGTTTTGGAGAGCTTGTTACGGGGAAAATGGGGAATTAAAATGTAAGAAATCATTTTTTCGATCTAGTACTGGAAAGTACCAATCTTCTCAGAGTTTACTATCGACAAGGTCGCAAAAAAACACTGAAGCCAAATTTGCTGAAGAATGTTAAGAAAATTGAAACCTTGCACAACTTCAGGTGGAGCCGGCCGGCAATTAGCGAAGCATATCCTGTGATCCTGTGGGTGTAATTATCTCCGGCGATGACGAGAAACTAGAAACCGTATACAATATATACATGAACTAGGACAATTTTTGAAGACTGCTGTTTGCCTTCTACATTTTTGGAAAGCTGTGAAATGGGGTTTCTGAATATTCATTTTTTTGCCAAAATGGACCACTTCAAACAGCATAAATTAGGAAGAATTACAACCAGCGACGCTAAGAAGCAAATCGCTGCAACTAGGTAAAATTTATTGTAGGGTGAAAGTAGATTGGATTTCTGAACTCTGCTCGACTAGCCGAATCCAGCGGTGTGCTCGGCTTCCCAAGCTTCCTGCTCCCAACGATTCCGACGCTGCGACGCTGCGAGGGCGTGGTCAACGCCAAATGCGACACTAGTTATGAGCGGTATTGTATTGAATATGAGCAATACAACTGAGCCGTTGATGTTCAAATTTAGAAACAAATCAAAGTTCAAAATGACGTGGCGTGAATAGTAATAGTTCCTACATTTCTGGATTAAAAAAGATTGAACATTAATGTTAAGGCATCAGTGTTTAAAAAATGAACAATTAAAATGGAGCCTAAGTGAAAAATTGAGTTTACATTGAAAACTTATAGGGATGATGTGGCTCATGACCTTCCGAACGTTTGCAGTGCTGTAATAAATACAAGTGGTACGTGCTCCACATGAAGTTGCTGGAAGGTCCCCATGGCAAGCCAACGCTCACAACTGTCGCGACTAAAAGGCGCCAGTGGTTGCGAAGATTAGTGAACTTCCTGCAGTCGAATGCATAGTGGTCGCCATTGCCAAATGGACACCTCTTTGATTGAATGGATCTAACCGAAGTTTCACTGGGTTTTGGCTGTGATTTGCTCCAACACATGAAGAATGTCGTTCACTGTGGTTTGGATGTGCGCTGCGCGTTGATCCAGTGCCTCGAGGGCCGGTATTTTTGTCATGTATAGAGCTATTTTGTAAAATTTGATTGACCCCTAGGAATTCCTCGTCAAAGAAAGGAAAGGAAGTGGTCACTGTCAGAACAGTCGGTTCATTCTCAGGTTTGGGTGCAGAGATGTCCATAGGGTGTAATTAGCGAATACGCAGCGCATTTACGACCGCCCTCTGGTACTTCGGAAAATTGAGTGCTCAAAATTTAGGTAGAACAAAAATAATTCAGACGGTTGAATAGCCCTTCTCAGTCTGATCTGATTTCTGGAAAAAAATTCTACGAAAGGATGAAAATGAATAGAGTTAGGGAAAAGAACAAAAAGAACACGGATAACGCGCCTACCGCGCCCTTTTTCCAATCCTTATGGTGGGTATTGCCCTAGCCATGATCTTTTTCAGCATCATCAAAATGTGCTAAAAACGCGGTAACCATATTTTCAATGAACGGTGCTTTCAATTTTTACTCTCTCACCGCATTCTGGCTTACCAATGGTTTCCACTAATTGCATTCGAGCAGAGATTGATGTAGATGTAGGTATATCGCGTACTTGGAACAACTCTTAACTATCTCATGTTTCATAGGAACTTCAGCGGAACTCCAGCGTTGACAACAGTGACCAAGAAGAGGATCTGTTACGAAGTAAATATCTCTTTACTAAAATGCATGACTACACCGTCACATTGCCAAAAAAGCGCACAAAATCATTTTATCTTTACAGTGGCAGGGGTCCATCTCTTGCTGGGTCCAACACTTTCATGCATCGGCAGCCACTGCATACATAGAAGGAAACACCATTATTGTTTTTCGTCTTCAAGGTGCCCTCAATCATGCGATCAAGGGCAAATATAGCAACCGTTTTTAAGAAAGGCTAAGCCTTGCTAGTGTGGCTTCGCACGTCATTTGGTGAGCTTCTAGTGATGGAAAATGGCCACACTGCCCTTTTTAAATATGAGGATGAGATCACGGCACCAGCTGCCACGCCCTTCACAGGCCCTTCCACGACGGAATGAGAACACACCGCATCCCTGGTCATGCAACTATCATGCGCTCCGTTTAACGGGTTTGATCGCGCTGTCGACAACGGCTCAGTGCTCACGGGTATTTTCTCCGCTGACGGCAGACATTTTCTCCCTAGTTTCGGGCATTCTCGCACCGAAACAGACGGGGTGCGGTTCAGGCATTTTCTCCCGTAATCGCTGCCGTCAGGAACGGCTAGTGACGTCATACGCCGCGTCTTGTGGGTAGCTGCACATCCGAAGTTTCGTAAAACATAATTACGAAAAATCATTGTAAAGAGTAAGTCGTAGACCGCAAATCGTAAAAGGTTCTTAACGCGTAGCGCAGCTATATTTCTTGTTTCTTCTGCGAATGGTCATTACAGTAATCCAACATTTAAGCTTGAACTGATCGGTTTTCGAAACTGGACTTTTCAAAGCCAGCTGAGGTACTTTCATTGCTATGCACGTTCTAGGTCTAAATAAATAGCTGATTTAAGTACTCTGTCTTATAAGGGCGACTGTACATGCTGTACAAGCAGATGTCTCAATCGTAAAGTCCCCTTCCTCTTAGCAAACCTTCGGCTTGTCTGTAAATTAACTGTTTGGCACGAGTCATTGAGTTATTGTTCGAACAAAAAATCTCGAAAAATTATTGTTCTAAAAATGCGCAACCGCTGACCAAGTCGGCAGCAAAAGCCGAATACTTGACACAAGTGATACAACAAACCATTGAGTGGGCATGACACAACAGTATTGAATTGAGCACCAAAAAATCTCATTTTATTGCATTTTGAAATACGCCTAAGAACATTCCTGATGTCGACACTAAGGGGTGAGACAATATAACGTTTTTGAAAACTTTGCGTAGTCGGATTTTTAGGGTAATTTTTTTTTAAATGGAAGTATGTCATGTGACATCCTTTGGAAGCGTCCAATGTGATTCCATGGACATCCATTTTGATTGGAAGTGTGTTCAGGTTGGTTTGGAACGAGTTTCATTTCTGCTGTGCATGCAGCAGCTTGAATTGAAGAGGGTTCAGTTTGTTGAAGAAAGTGTACTTGGAACGTATTGAAGGAAAATGGTATATAAACGGTCACAAGAAGGCAGTCAAGCGCTCATTGCTTGATGGGAGGCTACCTAGCAATAACCGCCACGCGCCATCATTAAAGATGTTCACAACTTCTAATACGAGAGAGCGCCGTTTGATAATGTTGGTAAATGACCTACATAGGTCGCGTAGTAGCGCATATTCCAGCGGACACGCCCTCGGCACGTCCAGGTCTGGAAGAGCTCAGGCCTAAGGGGTCACTTAAGGCCCATGCACACTTCTGCGACACCGCGGCGCGGCAAAAGGAGCGACGGCCACCTCCGCAAAATCCGGCGGTCGGGGCGCGGTCGCATTAGGGCATTGTTATAGGCAACGAGACCGACGTCCCAGTGCTTGTCGCGCCGCCAGGAATGGTTTGAACGGCGCGACATCGCCGGCGATAGCCGCCGCGACAGCCGCAAAAGTGTGCATGCCCCCCTCTGCGGCACGTGTCGCTGTGTCGCGCCGCGCCCGCCGCGCCCCTATCCTTTATCATGGCCGTGTCGCGCTGTCGCCGAAGTGTGCATGGGACATTAGTGTGCCGGCGACGCGCGACGCGATGCATGTGTAGTGGCCAAATTGATCGAGCGACGTGATTGATCAATTCGGCCACTAAACATGGCATCGCGTCGCGCGTCGCGTACACACTAAACGACCCCAAAGGCCTACGGCATACTCCCGCGGGAGTGCGCAGCGGACGGTCGTCGTCGACACGGGCGGCCCGCATCACATTGGACCACATTTTTGGAGCCAGACTCGACAGCCTTCCAATATGCACTAACCGCGGAAGGCTGTCTTCGAAAACCAGGTTTTTCATACCGCATCTGAGAAAAGGTTAAAAACAGAGATGGAGTATGAAAACGGCGTCTTAGTGAGGTCAAAACGTATCTACCGCCGTTGCGGTGAATTATTCACCTAAATGAACCCTGCAACTTGCCTCTGGAAACCTGATAATTTGTCGGATTTCTAACAACTTCTGACTATAAATAATGCTCGAAACCATTTGCAGGTTAATTTCTGAGCATTATAAGGCCATTCAAGGCATCATTTACGCGTTATCAGGCCGCACTGAAGGGCTACAGTTTTCTTGTAAATTTAGATCTACCCAGATGCCCGCAGAAAATTTGAAAACTACTACGGCGCTTATCAGGCAATCCTCTACAATCCTCAATAGATTACTTTGGAGATCTCCACAAGAATTGTATTGACCTCTCTTGTTAGTCTCTGCGCGCTTGGCTTCGGCGCTACAATAGGTGACATGGAGCAACTCTCAATACCACCTTGAAAGAAGAAATGGAGGGAATGCTTTTTTGATGAAAAATTCTTAACCTGTATATGTAGTTTATTGGTATGAAGTCCATGCTTGAGTTGGGCGACAAATAATGAAAATCGGAGGTAGTCATGAGCTCTTGCCGCAAGTGCCGTCAGGGCCCTCATGAGGACGACGAATCCTTGTGGCTGCCCCAACAGTAGCAGTAGAATCTGTAACAACATCGCTCATTTTAAGAGGATTCCGATCAGCTTTCCAGCAAACCTTAATCTCCGAAGTTGAGAGAACCTCTTACCTCAAGTGCGTAACATTTAGAATCCAACTGAGGACTGCTTACAGAGAATAGGATAGCATCAAGGGTGTTAGTTGAGTCTAGAAATCTGTGCCACGCATTTTTCTGAAGATTGATTGGAATCAGACAATGGCCTCCATGCAGATGTAATGCAGGCTAGAAATCATAAGTTACAGTGTTAAGAGCAGTCGTTTCCTTGAGCAACAGCACAAGGAACAGAGAAATCCGTGGTAAGCGAAATAAGTAAGTTAAGCGTGAGCTAGTTTTTCCACAGGGAATCTATTATTGAAAATACTCACCAATTCAAATAATTCAAATACTATGTGGGAAATTTAACTCAAAACGTTTCGAATTGATGCACCAATCAATGATAAGGCTTCAAGCAGGCTGGGGAAGCATTATCCGATGCACTTGGTTGGCGCATGCTTCCACATGGACCAAAATTCTGTGAAATGTGCAAGCTTGTGATTGTACAATGGTAGTTCAGCCGCATTCGAAGAAGAAGATATGATAGTCTATCCCCTTGTCTCGATACATGATTTACATACTGCTTGCGTCTCACGGTCAAGGTAAAACACGCTGCGACGGAATCATCGGTCGCAAACAGTCGCTTGCTCGTAACTGTTTCAAATCAAGATTTTGCGAGAAAGACTTGATACCCTTCCATTCGCGTTCGTACCTATCCCAACCAGACATTTGGGTCTAAAAAGAGCAGCGCACGGAAATGGTGGCGGTCAAAGGATCGGGCAAGATCTTGAACGGATGCTTAGGACCACTAACACTAACACTAACAAGCGCTGAGGACTATTTACAACAACGCACGAGAACCACTCCAAGAACAACATAAAATACCATTTTCTTCCTGCCCCAAATTTTGCCTACTATTCCTTCATCCGACTGACACACTTATTTGATGAAAACAATATAAAACATTGTTTTAGTCTCCATGTCCGACGTTCATAAAACCTGGGCATTTTATAACAATATATTTGATCCTTCTCTGCCACGCAGGTTTGTTATGGAGGTATAACTTTTATTTCGGCCGACGTTTCGACACAACTCGTCTTTTTCAAAGGCCTAAAAGTACTTCGAAACCTTAGATCCAGAAACTCATTCCGTCAAAGGCATACTTCTTCACAACTTTAGTTACAATGGGTTCCCACGAATGTCAAGGAGTGCCCGTCTAAAGCATACCAAATTCACCGTTGTTCCACCAGCGCTGAGAGGGGGGCTCAGCTATAAGACCATCAGTGAGCAACTGGGACCTGCCATGCAGATATATACCAATAAGTATAGACTGCGCAGTCTCAGAGCTCACACAACGGGATGAAGGGCAAGAAGTCGCTGGTTATTGAAATGCACTCGTTTCGGTTGTTCATTGCTGGATTACGCTCCCGAATCCAGAAAGCCTTAAGAGTCTTTCTGGTACCGATTTTATCTTCATGTAGCAACACAGTGCATTTAATGTCAAAGTCGTTTCCGCCGTGGGCTTCTTGTCGATGTTTACCCAGTGGGGTTAACAAGCTTCGCTTCAATTTCCCAGCTAGGTGTTCATTGATGCGAACACTAAGTACCCTTCCTGTTTCACCCTGTATACCTCGCCACAGGTTAAGCACTGGATTTGGTAGACAACACCTTTTTGTGCGCAATCTCCATCTCTCCCAAATGGGCAGATAACGCAATTCCTCATCACACAAGTACGGTCGTAACACCTATTCCGATCAAGAAGCCGTTTGATGTTGTTTCCCGGTATGTTAACCAGGACTACATCGTCGTTCAGGTTTGCTCGCAATAGGCAACGGCGTACTTCTGCCGTGACGTCATCAGAGATGAAGGGCAGTTGAAGACAAATTTTGTCTTCGCGCAGATGTTCAACATTGCCATGTCGTATTCGATCACCTCGTCGTCGTGGTTCGTACCCGTTAAGACGTGCGATATTAAAGGATAAAGGACGGCGTTACTCAATCCCTTCTGGGATGCGATAGCGCATTCTACTTCTACGGGATGTCGTGGAGGCGACATGAATGCCTATTTGACTTGCGGTGGCCAGCCGATGAACAAGTCAGCGGTCTATCCTTCCCAGACAAGTCTGGTACCAATTCGCCGACCCCGGAGGGATGGAAGGCTTGGTTGGCCTGGGCGGGAAATCCGAACCAGGAACCTGGTATCGGGTGCACGCGACAGTCGCGCCTCCTCCGACTGCGCTACACGCGCCCTGTGCGATATTAGAGGCCAACAGACGTGATTCCTCTCGTTCCTCAAGCCCCGTGCATACACCTAGTGCCGTTCTGTACGTGTTACGGAGCACGGCACGCTTTACTGCTGTAGGGTGAGCAGAACTTGCATGGAGTATGAGTTTGGAGCTGCCTTCACGATACCATTTCACATTAAAGACTCCATTTGATGCCCTAACTTGAGTATTCAGGTAGGGCAACCAGCCTTCGGACGGAGTTTCACGAGTGAATTTTATGTACTAAGATTGTGTATTGAGAATGGCAAACAGCTCATCCATGTCGGATTGCGTTGCCGTTATAGTACAACAATCATCGATATACCGACAGTACATTATGGGAAGGCGCTCCAGTATCGTATCACCTGTATCACCTGTCGTCCCGTTGATCATCGAATTGCTCGAGCGGGTGCCAGCAGCGTCTCCATTCGTCCCTGTCGCGTGCCAGAGTGGTCCAATGGATCCTCCTCGCTCGAGGGACACGAAGAGCGTCATATCGGTCGTTCAGGGCTTTAACGAAGAAGTCCGACCAACGCGTTGGTGGGCGTCCTGGTGTTCTTTTGACATCCCGCGGAATCCAGTCGGTGATGGCTCTCGTCCAGCGGGTGTCTGCGAAGCGCATTACGTGGCCGGCCCACCTAATTTTCGACAACTTGGCCCACGCGACAGCGTCTCTGATCTTCGAGCGTCGGCGAAGCTCGGAACTCCGGAGGCCTTCTCTCACTTGCGTGAGTCGTTTCACTCCGAGCATCGTCCTCTCGATTCCACGCTGCGCGACGCTGATCGCGTGTTCATCCTGCTTTCGTATAGCCCAGGTCTCTGAGGCGTATGTTAGGGCAGGAAGAACAGTGGAGTCGAATAGGTGGGCACGGAGTCGGACGTTCTTCGTCTTCTTCGCGACTTCTTCGACGCTCTTGAAAGCTCCCCAAGCCGCTCTTTTCCTCCTGCTCAGCTCTGGTGCTAGGTCGTTGGCCATGTTGACTTCGCGACCCAGATACACATAGCTGGAGCATTCGGAGATGTTCGTTCCGTTGAGCGAGAATGGGGCATCAGAAACCCATCCGTTCTTCATGAACATCGTCTTCGTAAGATTCAGCTGGAGTCCAACGCTTCCACATACACGATCGAAGTCGGCCAGCATTCGCTCCGCCTGGCTGATGCTCGGTGTTATGAGCACGATGTCGTCAGCGAAGCGAAGATGATGTAGTTGCCGGCCGTCGACCTTCACTCCCATGTCTTCCCATTCTAGTTCGCGCATGACGTTTTCGAGAGTGGCGCTGAAGAGCTTCGGGGATATGGTATCCCCTTGCCGAACCCCTCTCTTCACGTCGACGACGACGTCGTTGTAGAATGGTGAGATCTTGGTCGTGAATCCACTGTACAGCTCTCGAAGGACTCTGATGTACTGAGTAGGAACGCCCTGAGTGAGCAGGGCTTCGATGACCGCTTCAGTTTCGACAGAGTCGAATGCCTTCTTCAGGTCGATGAACGTAAGGCACAGCGGCAGCTTGTACTCTCGCGACACTTCGATGAGCTTCGTAATGGTGTGTATGTGGTCGATCGTGCTGAATCCTCTCCGAAATCCTGCTTGCTCGCATGGCTGTCCTTCGTCCAGCGTTCTGCTAATCCTATTCAGGATAACTCGAGTGAACAGCTTGTAGACTACGGACAGCAGGCAGATTGGGCGATAGTTGCCAATGTCGTGCACGTCTCCCTTCTTGTACAGCAAGACGGTTCTGCTGGTCTTCCACTGAGATGGAACCTTGCACTCCGACAGGTAACGTGTGAAGAGCCGCGCCAGGGTGTTGATGAGCGTAGGCGGGAGGTTCTTCAGGTGTTCGGGTCTGATCCTGTCGGGACCGGGTGCTGTACGTTTCTTCACCGACGAGATGGCGTGTCGGATCCAGTATCGTATAGTATAGCAATATCGCACGTCTTAACGGGTACGAACCACGACGACGAGGTGATCGAATACGACACGGCAATGTTGAACATCTGCGCGAAGACAAAATTTGTCTTCAACTGTCCTTCATCTCTGATGACGTCACGGCAGAAGTACGCCGTTGCCTATTGCGAGCAAACCTGAACGACGATGTTGTCCTGGTTAACATACCGGGAAACAACATCAAACGGCTTCTTGTTCGGAATAGGTGTTACGATCGTACTTGTGTGACGAGGAATTGCGTTATCCGCCCATTTGGGAGAGATGGAGATTGCCCACAAAATCTTGTGTTTGTGTTGCCTACAAATCCAGTGCTTAACCTGTGGCGAGCTATACATAGGTGAAACAGGAAGGGTACTTAGTGTTCGCATCAATGAACACCTAGCTGGAAAATTGAAGCGAAGCTTGTTAACCCCACTGGGTAATCAATGTTTACAAGAAGCCTACGGCGGAAACGACTTTGACATTAAATGCACTGTGTTGCTACATGAAGATGAAATCGGTACCAGAAAGACTCTTGAGGCTTTCTGGATTCGAGAGCGTAATCCAGCAATGAACAACCGAAACGAGTGCATTGCAATAACCAGCGACTTCTTGCCCTTCATCCCGTTTCGTGTGAGCTCGGAGACTGCGCAGTCTATACTTATTAGTGTAGATCTGCATGGTAGGTCCCAGCAGGGTCAAGCTTGAGGTTCGGGAATCGAAGGGGGGGGGGTCGTGCTGTGGCCTCGTCTGGAGGGGGGGGTCGTGCTCTTCCGGTTTTGGCAGAGGATTCTCTCTTATTCTTCAGGTTTTTTGGTGATTTTTTTAATTCTTAATAAGTTGTTTTTTCCAGGAATGCTTACGAAGGTGTGGAGTCTCTCCTTCGTCCCGCAAAGTTGTAAGAATTAATATAACAAGTTTCAAATAATGATTGTGTTGCTCGTTAGAAATAAAGATTTTCCGCCGGCAGATTTGGAGTGAATGAGAAGTTTCCATTTTTCAGTTTTTTTTTTCAGGAAGTCATGGACGCGACAGTTTTCTGCCTGAACGTGCGACATCTACGTCCTAAGTTGCAGTCTACCAAATTTGAAGTGTTAATTGCTAAGGAAAATTGGGTGCTTTTCCTACAAGATTTTTGGAAGCACTCTTCGAAGCGATGACCGAATGGCAACCGAAGAAGGACCTGTCACGGAACTAACTCTCTCTCTTCTGCTGGAAACAACATCAGAAAGTGAAGTTGTACCCAATAAAGTTTTAATCCACCGGTTGACACAAGGGAATAGAACGTGTTTTTGTGAGACAATCTTCTGTATAAACAGACGTTCCGATTTGTACCATTTGCCGAAAAAATTCGATACCGTTAATCACATGGAAGCCGCTATTTTTACAAGCTGCTTTTTAAAGCGTAGAACCCACACCTCTTACTGTTTTAAAAGCTCTGTAAATTTTTCAGAGATGTCGCACAAACTCCGAAATATGGTAGGTTACGTGGAACCATTGCGTTCTCCGATATCACCGATCGCCACTGAAGGACGGACTTCTTGCGGCAAAATTTTTTTTACCTTCTGGAGGAAGAGCATCAGAGAGTGAAAACTGGGCCATCTTAGAGCTCAAGATGTGATTAATATACAGTCATAAACTAAGCTTCTTCGCAGCGATCTCCGATATGATTAGGGCTGATCGTATTTAAATTTTTCGCTTTTCAAGAAAAATTAATTAATTTTTACCTGAAGCAGATCACCCACACAGTTGAAATCTTGCCACAAAAAGTTTCAAGTCTTGTTTAATGCACAGTGTCAAAATTATGGTTTTCTGAAACGAATGGACTGGATCGACCACTGGTCGATATGGCACCGACGTCATGGGAGCGACGAAATTCGACGTTCACAAAAATGACTGTAACTCGGTAAGTTTTCCACAATTTTAAAAAGACAATGGTCGTTTTTTAAAAACTACAAAAAAAGGAATTTCATAGGTGTAAAAATCTGTTTTCAAAAACTAGATCTTCATAGAGGGCGGAGGACTTCGATTTTTGTGCGAAAAAAATTGAAGTGATATTGAATAAGTACTCGTAACTCGGTAAGTTTTTCGAGTTTTACAAAAGCCAATAGCTATTTGGAAACTAGAAAAAAAGCGCTTTCGAACCATATAAAAATTGGTTTTCAACAAGGAGGTCTTCATAGGGGGCGGTAGGGGTTCGATTTCTGGTCCATTGTTGCAGAAATACGTGCCAAAAATCGAACCCCTCTCGCCCCGTATGAAAACCCCTTTTTTGAAAATCGGTTTTAATATGGATAGAAAGCACCTTTTCTCTATTTTTCAAAAAGCAATCGGGATTTTTGAATTTCGAAAAGGGAACCGAGTTATGATCAAATTTGTGAAGAACTGGTGGTAGACTCTGCACCGTCGACACTGGAGTGATTTCATAAAAATGATCATAACTCCGTTCGTTTGTCGAAATTCGAAAATCCCAATTGCTTTTTGAAAAATATAGGAAATATGCTAACTGACCATGCATAAATGGTCTTTCAAAAAGGAGGTCTTCATAGGGGCGAGGGGGGGGGGTTCGATTTTTGGTCGATTTTTGGCAAAAATCGACCAGAAATCGAACCCCCACCGCCCCCTATGAAGACCTCCCTGTTGAAAACAAATTTCTACATGGTTCGAAGGCGCATTTTCTTTAGTTTTCGAAAAGCAATTAAGATTTTTGAATTCCAAAGAACGAACCGAGTTATGGACATTTTTTGTGAAATCACTCCAATGACTCCGGTGATGGGCCGACCAACTACTCTGGTTACGGTTTCACAAAATTGATCATAACTCGGTTCATTTTTAGAAATCCAAAAATCCCAATTGCTTTTTGAAAACTAGAGAAAAAGCGTTTTCGAACCATTTAGAAATTAGTTTTCAGCAGGGATGTCTTCATAGGGGGCGGTGGGGGTTCGATTTCTGGTCCATTGTTGCAGAAATACGTGCCAAAAATCGAACCCCTCTCGCCCCCTATGAAGACCTCCTTTTTGAAAGACAATTTATGCATGGTCAATTAGCACATTTTCTCTGCTTTTCAAAAAGCAATTGGGATTTTTGAATTTCGAAAAACAAACGGAGTTATGATCATTTTTATGAAATCACTCCAATGTCGACGGTGGAGAGTCTGCGAGCCGTTCTTCACAAATTTGATCATAACTTGGTTCAGTTTTTGAAATTCAAAAATCCCGATTGCTTTTTGAAAAATAGAGAAAAGGTGCTTTCTATCCATATTAAAACCGATTTTCAAAAAAGGGGTCTTCATACGGGGCGAGGGGGGTTCGATTTTTGGCACGTATTTCTGCAACAATGGACCAGAAATCGAACCCCTACCGGCCCCTATGAAGACCTCCTTGTTGAGAACCAATTTTTATATGGTTCGAAAGCGCTTTTTTTCTAGTTTTCAAATAGCTATTGGCTTTTGTAAAACTCGAAAAACTTACCGAGTTACGAGTTCTTATTCAATATCACTTCAATTTTTTTCGCACAAAAATCGAAGTCCTCCGCCCTCTATGAAGATCTAGTTTTTGAAAACAGATTTCACCCCTATGAAATACCTTTTCTTCTAGTTTTTAAAAAGCCATTGGCTTTTTAAAATTGTGGAAAACTTACCGAGTTATAGTCATTTTTGCGAATGTCGAATTTCGTCGCTCCTATGACGACGGTGCCATATCGATCAGAGGTCGATACAATCTATTCGTTTCAGGAAACCATGATTTTTACACTGTGCATTGAACAAGACTTGAAACGTTTTGTGGCAAGATTTCAACTGCGTGGGTGATCTGCATCGGGTAAAAATTAATTGATTTTTCTTGAAAAGCGAAAAATTTAAATGCGATCAGCCCTAATCATATCGGAGATCGCTGCGAAGAAGCTCAGATTTTTACTGTGTAACACTTATGACTGAAAAATCCATGAAGCACAATCACTCTCGCGTGTTCTTTCCTTGAGAAGATTGAAAAATTTTCGAGAAGACCACCCTCAGTCTCCATCGATGATATCGGCGAACGCAATGGCTCCGCGTAACCTACCGTATTTCGGAGTTTGTTCAACGTCTCTGAAAAATTTACAGAGTTTTCAAAACAATAAGAAGTGTGGATTCTACGCTTTAAAAAGCAGGATCCATGCTTCCATGTGATTAACGGTGTCGAAAATTTTCGGCAAATGACACAAATCGGAGCGTCTGTTCACAAAGGATCGTTCCAGAAAAACAGGTTTTATTGCCATGTGTCAAACGCAGGCTTAAAATTTTATTGGGTACAAGTTCACTTTCTGATGCTGTTTCCAGCAGAAGAGAGAAAATTAGTTCCGTGTCAAGTACATCCTCCGGTTGCCATTCCGTCATCGCTTCCGAGAGTGTCTAAAAAATGTTGTGGATAAAGCACTTAAGTCAGCTTTAGCAATTAACACTCTGCATTGTATAGAGTACAATTTCGAATGCAGATGTTGCTCTTTCACGTACAAAAATGTTCCGTGTTCACGAGATGCTCAGAAAGCCTGAAAAGTTGAACTCGTTGTGATTAATTCGACAACTGCTCTCAAAAGTGCTTTATTTTCAACTGTAAACAAGCAAAATATTATTATCAGAAGATTACATAAACAAAACCTTTATCAGCGTTTTTTCTAACAAATTACTAAATCAAACAGTTGCCCTCTTTCTTGAGCTAATCTGATACAGTCGACGCTGCACCTGGAAAGAAGGACCTATTAAAGGGTACAAAAATTGCATAAAAACTTTTAAAAAATCAACGCGGATAGGAAATAAAACGGTTGTCTACACAAGGGGGGAGAGTCGTACCAGATCCGCTCTGGGAGGGGGGGGGGTCGTAAATTTTCGGCAAAAATCGAACCCCACGCTTGACCCTGGGTCCCAGTTGCTCACTGATGGTCTTATAGCTGAGCCCCCCTCTCAGCGCTGGTGAAACAACGGTGAGTTTGGTATGCTTTAGACGGGCACTCCTTGACATTCGTGCGAACCCAAAACTGTTGTTTTTGTCGAATTTTGGCCGCATAGAAGTCTACTTTGAACGACCAATATCTTTTCGTTCTTCTAGATTCAAATGTGCTTGTAGCATACTGTAAACCACAAAAAACACGGATTTCGTACTTATTCTGTACAGGAGCAACCGAAGTTTAAAGATAGGAGAAATTCTACGCCGCATATTGAGATTGGACCAATCCCTTGTTGGAAAAAAGAAAATCTAGTTGATTCTGTCTATTTCTCAAAGTCATTTTACACGTTTTATAAAGACCATCGTTCACACAATAAAGTAGTGGAATACTGTCTTCGGTTACAGGCTACTAGTCGGGTAATTCTTAACTGAATCTTAGGTTTCCGCGCGTTTGCGCTTATCTCAAATCGGCCCTATGCTATTCAAACTTGGCACTATTTAGTACCACAATGACGCTTGATGCGTAACAAATACAGATCTACTGAAACAATAGAGGATTTCTAAGTTTCGATGAACCTCGTCAACGAAAAGCCTTAAGGACATGCCACTGGGGATCTCGGAGAGGTCGTAAATCAATTAGCGGAGCCGAGGAAGCAAAAGCTTCATAACTAGGTCACTGTGCAATCGTTTTAGATGATGTTTAAATCGTTGGATTAAAGATGAGACGGGGCTTCTAATGGTGTTAATTAGATTTCAAACAAATAACTATGAGAAGAGTTATGGCAATGCGACGCTTTGTGACGGATTAATCCGTCGCAAAGCGTCTTTTTTGCAGAATTTGAGCGGCATTGTATTACGCTCCTAATAGGACATCAAATGTGGATTGTAATTTTTGTTGCTTGGACATCTAAGAAGCTTCTGCGTGTCTGAAGAAGGCAATAAGCTCAATTATTTGAAGCATGTGTTATTCTCTGATCTTGAAATCTTTAGGTAAGTACTAAATAGAACATAGGGCGACACCTTTTAGAGACTCTTTCAAATATAATACTTGTAGAAAATAATTTATAAAAAATCACGCACAGATTTTTCAAGCAGAATCTTCAGACATTCAATGCAGTCTGCTTCCGCGACCTGAAAACGAAATTAGTTGGTTAATGAACAGCTATTTCTCACTGCTACCGCACTACATTGGAAGTTGACCGAATATAACACTCTGACAGGATAGGGCTCACGGATTTTAGAATTATTATTATTATTATTATTATTATTATTATTATTATTATTATTATTATTATTATTAATTTAGGCAACGTTGATTCGAGAAAGTCATAGGAATCCATTTTGTGCATCGCTGTGGTTCTGGACTCTCTGGTATTTTTTTCCAATGAAACATCAGTGAGACGCACTGAAAAGCTGAGCGCCTCTAATTTGAGATAGTTGGCCATATTGTAGTGCAGTCAGTTTTTGAGAAGTAAGAAACCTTAAAACGCACATTCGTGCTATCATTGGAAAGCAAACATGTGTAACATTGCTTACAAAGGTTGCAAATCTGAGGAGATAAATAGTCGCCGGCTAATGCGGACACTTTATGGGGAGGGGCAAGTTCTATGCAAACCCAGAGGGCCTAGTTGATTAGTAGTGTGGAAATACAGGGTGCGCCAAAATTATGGCGACAGCATATGCACGAGCAATTTGAACTCATCATATACGGAGCATCTTTTTTTTCTGTGCTGTTATTGTTTTTATCAGTCGTCAGAGCGGCCTCTCGGCTCGCAGATTCTTAATGGATTCACCGTAGTAATAACTTCTCATCATCAATTGTAGCTCCTGCCATTAATGTCAAGGTTTCCGCAGGATGAACACCTTAACTATTATACGTCGACTGGGGTAAGTTAGAAATAGAAAAAAGAACGGCATCCACAAAAAATTGATAATTTGATCAATATCGAATGATGGCGATCGAAATTTCCAGTCAGTTTTCTACAGTTTTTTGTGACAATTGCTTTATTTATAAGTGGGGTTGAAAAGGGATAGAATATAGAGATTCCTCTATTCTTTTCTAGCTTTGGTAGATTTACGGTGTATTACTGTAAAATGTTCGATTTTATATGTATGGATAATTCAATATGTATTTCGTTTGTTTCACTATCACGAGGCTGATCTGTCGAGGAATTTGAAAACATTTCACAAGTATTTGCTTATAATGCTTACATCTGCATAGCATACCAGTCAGCTCCGCCTACTTAGCCTGTATGGAAGATGCCTCCGGAGCTCGAAAGCTACACCTTTTGGTTGCTATATATTTGCTCTAAATGCAGTCGTTGAATAAATGTTCAATTAACCAAGTTTGAGGTATCCAGCGTGGCATATGGTGGATCGGTCGATCTGAGGAGCAAGGACCAGTCGATTCGAGAACCGAAGCGAAGGATTTGAGGATCGAGGACGATCGAGCCAGGAATCAAAGACCAGACGTGACGCAAAATACTCTGGTAAAGGGCGGTCGGCTAGGATATAATTGTTTCCTGTGCCGATGAGTCAGTGCAGCCGTTGCTTCCAACTGCACTTTTCTTTAGTCTTCGCGATTCTTATCACCTCTTACTCCAGTGATTCCAACACTAACGCAAGCATGACGACTACGCTTTCTACCCGTCAAGGACTACTAACACGGACAGTAAATAGGCCAGAGAGTACGTTGGAAGAGCATGGTATAGTCTTCTTACAATGTGGTACTGGTTGGTTGCGGAGATTGCTAAGGTCGACAGTGCCCTGGAGCAGTACAGTTGTGCAGCGGACAGCCTGGAACATGACATCCTACCTATCGAGGAGATTCTCCAAAAGGTCACTTCCAATGTAGAAGCGGCAACCACTTGTTTGGACAGGGCACACGCCGCTTCAATTACGACGATGCGACTGTTAGAAGAGGTGGACGAAATTAGAAGAGGCTGCAGAACAACCGCTATAGAGATCTCCTAACGCTCCTTTGATGAATTTAGCGCCTATTCCTATTCCGAAGTTCAGTGGACGAATCTGGGAATGGGACACGTTTTGGGGAGCGTTCGAGCACTCCGGACTCAAGACAGATTGGCGATCTATATAAGATGAACTGTCTTCTGGACGCACTCCAAGGTGCGGCCAAGGAGTCTGTCAAGAAGTTTGAGATCTCTCGGAAGACTTACCTACTTGTTGTACCCCACTTGAAGAAGTACGGTAGCACTCAGGCTCTAATCGACCAAATGGTACGTCTACAAGAGATTCGAGCGCACAGCGACCGCCTTGAGGGCCAAGAAAAGCTTTGCGAACAGATTACCTCTACCACCTCTTAGCTCCATCTAGAGGGAGAGAACGCCGATAACATTTTCTTACGAAAACAGCTTTGAGCAAATTCATTGAAAAAATACAACAACAAGTCCTTCGACAAAAAGAGCAACAATCGCCGGATGCTGCTTAGTCGACTGAAGCTCTGCTAGCGAGCGTAAGGGACTATGTCGCGACGGAGCTCAAGATCATAAGTCGAGTGAACAAGAAGCGAGAGAAGGCCATAATAAAGAAAAAAGGAGATCCTCCGAAAAAACGAACGTCATTTCCAGTTACGGAAAATCGCTATCCGTGTTTCTACTGTTAGCTCAAATTCTACAAATGCCCAAAACATAGAAGTAAGAACGCGAGATGACCGTCTCGAAACCATGAGGAAGAAGAAGCTGTGCCACAATTGTCAAAGGATTAAATGGCTGATCAAAGGATTAAATGGCTAATCAGTGCAAGGCGGGGGCGTGTCGAATATGCAAACATCAGTGGCATCACACTTCTGTGTGTCAACAGCTCTCTGGTAAACTCTCACCTTCTCCAGTCTATCAAGTGGTCGCCGCTCAAGGCGATGCGGTACCTCAAAACAAGAAGCGAGCAGCGTCTCGAATTTCGACGTCAACGAAAGCACATTCAGTGTTAACGGAACAATGCCTATACAAGGTGCCCAGGAGACGGTCGTTTACATGAATCAACCACGTGCAGCCGGCGTTAGGTCAGGCTTACGTTTTAAATACAAGGAATCAAACACTGGAAACCATTCACGTTATACTCGATACTGGAGCCGATCGCTCATTCATAAGCAACGAGTTTGCGTACCGCCTTCAGCTACAAGATCTTAGCACGGTAGAGCTGACTATCAACACCTTTGGTTCCCTGCAGCTCCTGTTCCGAAGCTTAAGACGTGGGATGCTCAAGGAACGCCCCACAACATCAGAGTAACAAAAATTGATACTCTCACAGAACCAATGCGACGGAGCAGCCTGACAAGGAGGACCAGTGGTTTCTATACAGCAACAATATTCGTCTGTCTATCAACCCAGACGTTGTGGACATAAGACCGCAAGTGCTACTCGGATGAACCGACCTTTACTCCCTTCTGAATAAAGATTTTAATGTGCAAACGACGCTTCCTTCTGGACTTCAGTTGATATCCTCCAAACTAGGATATCTCGTATCAGGTGGAGATACTAACGGTGATATGGAGTACAAAGAATGCGGTTACGAGGCACCACACGTTGTGGTAGAGTTCGAAACGACATCATCAGAACACAATATCGAGCCGCAATCTTGGGAAGATTACTGCACCTTCGAGGCGTCAACTGTTCACAAATTCAAAGGATCATGTTACGAAGAACGCAAAAACATATAAGCAGAGTTTTGGCGAACCTTCGAAGACACAATCAAGAAAAAAGATGACGGAACATGCGTCAGTTTACCTTGAAAAACAGATGCGCTAAAACTAAAGGGCAACAAGCCCATTGTTGTGTGAAGGCTGCAATCATCTATTGCGAAGCTCGGCAAGGACAACACTACCTTCCAACAGTACCACGAGGCTATCGCGAGTCAACAAGACCAAGGCATTTTTGAGGAAGTAAATGATGGTGTACCGAATGATGGACCAGTAGTTTACTATCTAGCTCATCAAGCAGTATTAAACCATCACAAAGAAACCACGAAGTTGAGAGTGGTATTCGACGCATCAGCTCATCTCAAGGGACATCCATCGCTGAATGACGTTCTATTTCCACGAGTCCTCTTACCACGAATCTGTGACATTTTGAGATTCGGAATCGGATCCATCGCGTTAATCAGTGGTGTAGAAAAAGCTTTCCTGCAGATCAGGTTACAACAAACTAACAGAGACGCATTGGACAACCAGTCGAGCCAGACAACATTGTTACCTATAGATTCACAAGGGTAACTTTCGGGTTAAACTGCTTTCCATAGCTCGTCGCTGAAACCATCAAGCATCATCTAGGAAATTCTGTGAAAGGTCGAGAACTCACAAAGAACATAAGCGACAATACTTATGTGGACAATGTCGTCGTAAAGGCACCATGTACAAAAAACGCCTTACGCCTTTACATCGATTCCAAGCACCTCTTTCAAGAGCTTAATATGAACGTGCGCGAGTATCGTTCCAGCGATGTGGGGCTTAGTGTCAAAATCGTTCCTGCGGACCTAAGTTCGAACGTTCTTCAGAAAGTGCTTAGAGTGCAGTGGCAACTTGCGATGATCAACTCACAAGGGAGCTGTCTAAACGGAATGCTGGAACGGCAAGAGCGAATACCATGGGAAGATTCTACGTCTTCTAGAGAGCAACAGAACATGTTTTGTTTTTGCCGATTCCCTGAGGCAAATGAGTAAGATATATATATTTATTACATGGAAGTCCATGTTAGATAACATGTTCTGTACCTGCAATGAACAAAAAAACCAGACATGTGAAGAAATACTAAGAGAGGAACGTAACATTAAGAACTTATAAAACAATAAAAAAAAGAATCCAATAAAACAACCTCCAAGCTTAACATTACGGATCCAGGTGTTTCACAATAATGTTTTTGAGGGAGTATAAAGAATGTGGAAGCGGATGGTTTTTACTAATTTTGATGTAAGCGGAAGTTGCCCTATTGACGAAAAAATGAACCCTACAACTGAGCCTGGCTTTTGGCACAACTAACTTCAACGCACCGCCCCTTGTAATGGACGACCTCACCGCCAGGAACCCCTCGGGTGGAATACCGGAGGCCCTAGTCAAAATTTTATGCAGCATGATTAGGTCAAATTTCTTTCTGCGGTGTGCCAATGAGGAGAGCTTGAAATTAAAATTCCTAACGTTTGATCGAGGTATGGCGTCATAAGAGAACCCAACCATCCTTATAAAAAGTTTCCTTGTGAAACTATTCTGCACCTTTTCCAGTTCATCAATGATTTTTTTCTTGTGGGGATTGAAAACAACAGTGCCGTACTCAACTAGAGGTCTTATGTATGACTTATAGGCTCTAATAAGAACCGAGGGATCTTTAGTTGAAAGAGCCCTGAAAAGTTGATGTACCACTGAGTGCGCCCTGGCTACTATCCGCTTACAGTGGGCATCAAAGCAGAGTTTCCTGTTGACCAAGAACCCAAGGTCGTTTAATTCGTCAACCTCTTCAATGGTCGTGCCGCCAATACAATAATCAAAGGGCGGAGGGTTGACCCCAACCCGCAGTAATTTTGTCTTTTCCTTTGATAAGGGTAAACTCCAATCTTCCGACCATTTTTGGACTAGCGAGATGGACCGCTGTAATGTATCACAATCACTGGTGCAGCTAATGTTATGATAAAGCTTGATGTCATCAGCGAAAGCAACGCAATTAACACCAGAAGATGTGATAAGGGAAGGAAGTTCGAATGTATAAATGTTGAAGAGAACCGGAGATAATACACCGGAGAGGGTGTAATGGTTGACGGAGAGGGTGTAATGGTTGAGGATCCGCAGAGCGAGCTACCACGGCTGCGCAAGGAACTTGTGTCGTGACCTAGGTGGCGCGGTAGGGGTGCTGCTTCATGGCTGTGACGTCATGGGTTCAGCTGTTCTTTCACTTTTACCATGGCATCGGATTTCGATAGAGATTTCCATATCTGAAGTTCTTTTGGAGTGTTTTCACTACATATTGCTGATGTTTTCACTACATATTCCTTGTCAACATCTCATCAATGTCCCAAGTATGCAAAATACGATGATACATAAAACGTTCACGCCAACCAATGCTTCTCATTGTCGGTGAGGTGATTGCCACCACAGTGTACTCAGGGGACCTCATGGTCTTTAAATTGACCTATCACCTCGATCAATATTGTCGTTTCTGTTATGCTTACGAAGTCGCGCGGTCATAATAAGCTGCTGTTAATACTACCTCTACAATGTCTGCTAACCCTCGAGTGGTTGTTCACCTACTGACACAAAGGGGCGGATCTTCACTAGATGCTGTTAATTTGAGCGACGATATGAAACTGGCAGAAGGAATAGCAAGTTTCCTACAGGATTTCGAACTCCGGCAGCTAAAAATCGACGAAGTGCAGAAGTTGGAGATACTGGAAGAAGAGGACCACAAGTTTCAACCAGAAGAGGATTGTGCCGAGGTCACGTCGCCACTAATCAGTGGAGGCACAATCCCGTTTTCGGGAGGACAGACCGTTTCGGAGGAAAATGTTTGGCTATACTAGAACTGTTATCTTACACAAGGTTGACAACCGGAGAAAATGGACTGTATCGCGATTCCAGATTTGGGCTGCAGCGGACTAGCATCTGGCAGGAACTGTGAAACAATCTCGCAGCAGAAAAAGTAGATGCTTTAGATTCCTCTGAAGAAAATCTTATCACACATCCTAGTTGCTTCGAAAACCCGAGTGGAATGGCATTCTAGGGATATGGCTCATATAATAAGTCAGGATGTAAAGAAACTGGGTAGCCCTCATACTTTGCCCATACTGTAGTGATCGGTCTTACTGTTTTATGCACTTTTGCCTGTGTATAATTGGTCTTGAAGGTTTATCATGGATCTTTCGTATGTTATCGTATTTTGCATATTTGGGAGATTTTTGATGCATCACGAGATGTCGACAAGGAATACGTGGTGAAAACATCAGCAAACTCCAAAAAACTTCAGATATGAAAATCTCTATAGAAATACGATACCATGGTAAAAGTGCAAGAGCGCGATCTAGCACAGCAACCGAACCCATGACGTCACAGCCATGAAGCAGCACCCCTACCACTGCGCCACCTAGGTCACGACATAAGTTCTTTGAGCAGCCGTGGTAAGCTCGCACTGCGGACCCTCAATCATTACATCCTTTTACTCGTTACATCCTCGTACTTGTTTGCCTCAAGAATTCGGCAAAAACAAAACATGTTCCCTCACTATTTGGAGGACGGAGATTCTACCTGGCATTCGTTCTTGCCGTTCCAGCGTACCGTTGAATCAGTTCCCTTGTCAGCCTTTCATGCCGATGCAGAAGTTAACAGAGAGGGCAATTTCGGAGCAAGTTGCCTCGATCTATGACCCCTATGCCTTCTAACACCACTCATGCTGCGAGAGAAACAGTTCCTCCAAAAACTATGGAAGTTAGAGTACGAGTGGGATAAGGAATTGTCTGTGGAGCACCAATCGCAATGGGAAGAAATCGTAGCAGACATCGACGAAATCTACATCACTCTTCCAAGGAAGATTGCGCAGATTCAGGAAGGAACATCAATAATTCTTTTCGATGATGCCAGCGCAAGTGGAATGGCTACATGTGCGTACCTTGTCACAGAAAAGGACAGCCACCTTATATTCCGAAAATCCAAGCTTCCGGCACTCAAGGACAACACTACGATTGCAAAGCTAGGACTTAACGCGGTCACTGTTTCAGCAAAGCCATCGCACACGACACATCGGGCGATCAGACAATAAACTGTCATCAGGCAGGTTGTAATTTTATCCGATTTAAAGATCGCACTAAGCTGGATACGCGCACCAACGACAGACACTGCAACAGGAGTGTTAGTCAGAAGCAGAGTAGCGGAGGTCAAAACGATAGTAGAAGAGCTCACACTTCCTGTACAATTTGGTTAAGAACTGAGAAAACGGCTAGAATGCAGCATTCCGAAACTTCGACACATGCCTAATGCCTACGGAGCCATATGTAACCGCTAACAAGAAAGACATGGCTTTACGAGTCATCGTACGAAACCAACAAAGGGCCTACTATACTCCAAAAAGCTAAAACCACTGAAGCAGCTGAACATGTATTCGGAGGACAACGGACTACTGCGCTGCTGGGGTCGACTTGAAAAGGCGGACGCCAACTTCGACACAAAGTACCCCATGCTAATCGCTTCGAAGACAGAACTCGCTAGGGCTATTGTAAATAAATGAGGCACACTTGCCACACCACTGTGGTGCTGCACAAACGATAGGCAATGTACGCCAACGATTCTGGATCCCAAGGCTGACAGAAATGGTGAAAAAAGCTAAGATCGTGCATTCCGTGTCAGAAGCTGAACAACTTTCCATTCAAGTCTCTCGAACGCGTCCATTCGAGCATATCAAAATGGACTATTTTGAACCACTGGCTGCGAAGGAAGACAATTCTACTCGAAAGTCTATAGGATCATTCTGACGTGCACTAGTACAAGGCTATTGCATCTTGAGCTTGTTCCTGACATGTCCACCATCCAGCTATTTTACGCCTTGTTAGGAGTACCTTCGAGTATTACTTCGGACAACGGCTCATCATTCCTCTGGAGAGCGGATACTTCGCAACGCAGCTCTCGCGGTCGTGAACGATATCTTTTTGCAACGTCAATGGCTACAAAGGGAATTGTGTAGAAGACAATTACACCGTAAGGCAGGGAGCCTTTTACGAACGACTAATTAAGTCGATGAAACACTCTCTACAAAGTCATGCAAAGGACTATGGTTTTAAGGGACGAATTGGAAACGCTTCTTGTTGAAGTTGAGGGACACTGAACTATCGACCATTGACTTACCAAGAAGACAGATGGGAAGAATCCCCTGTTCTCCGACCCATTGACTTTCTGCAAAGGAAAATCATTGTGACGTTTCCGTTTAAGTCTTTACAAGAAGACGATAGGGACGCCAATTTTCTAAGGTAGATGAAGCCCTAGCGCTAAGAACAAAGAGAGAAGCCGAAGAAGCTCTGAAATCACGTCACCAGGTTAATAGAACTCCTTTGAAAAGAAGAATACCTCACTAGTCTCCGAGAGGCACACAAAGTTTCGATCGACAGCAAGAGAACCACGCCTACGTGTCCAACGCTCGGAAGCATTGTGCTAATCGCGTATCCTGTGTTGAGCCGCAATTCATGGAAAATGGTTCGAATAGTGGACTTGCCATGCCACAACAACGGGAAAATCAGAGAAGCTCAACTAAAGCTTCCCACAGGTCGTCTGGTAAAAAGACCAAACAACCTGTTCATCCCTCTAAAGCTGGTAGACCACCTGGAAAAGTCAACAGCAAGCAACGATCAAAACTTCAAAGAAAAGAAGAAAACGAATGAGCAAGCGCAGGTCCAGTTAACCAAAGTAAAGCGGTATAACCCTCGTTCAAGGAAGGAAATGAGATACAACGAACAGCATAAGATCAGTAACGGTCAACTGATCAATCACAAGAAGTATACCGATCCCAACAGTTTTCACTTGCCTAATAGCACTTATGTTCATCCTATTAGTCCAGCCTCACCCATAATGAGGGCAAGCTAAAAAATGGTTTGTATCGAAGGAGGTGTATCAATCACCACGCGACACATTACGAGCTTTGGACAATGCGTTGAAGAAATCTGTCAAGTTGCAAAAGACCCACAGGAAACCGAGACCATTCTTTTCCCTCCACAAATACTTATACACGACCATTACGTTCAGCTAAAACTGTTAGACAGACAAACCCTTCCGGTCACCGAAACCTCTGATTTGTACCTTTTTCGATGAAATATACCTTCATATGCACCTATCGTGGTGCATATAACACTTTCTGTACACACTATACTCTTCTGAAACCAAAATGAACACTTTCCAAATCTAAACGAGCGGGTAAAATATATACTTTCTAAGAAGGTCAAAATAGGTTTTTGCCTGAAGAAAATTTGGTTTTACTTTCATAGAGAATTTATCATTCATCTAAATATAGTTCACAAGCAAGCTAAACATAATGTTTCAAACTCTAGAAAATGTTTACTCTTCAGGAAAAACAAAGGATTAAATCTTATTGTAAGGTACAGAAAAGCAGGAAGTTTTGGGTGTGTTAAATAAAAAGGTCGCGCCACGCACCCTTCCAGCACGTCGCGACTTTCATTCGATTAATAGTATAAATGCTGCGTACTTGAAACTGCGAAGCGAAGATATATTGCTGTATATCTATACAGCAATATATCTTCGCTATATATCTTTGTAAACTAAAATTATAGCAATAGCAATATATCTTTGTAAACTAAAATTTAACTCGTTAATTTTGACGTAAATCAAAAAAAATCGCAACGGAATGGGCGAGTGCATAGTAAGTCTTTTATTAAAAGCACTGCTACATTTTAAATCAAGCTTCAGCCCATTATTTCTATTAGAAGATGAAAGCTTTACAAAGTCTCAAACAATGTAATCACCTTTTAGACCAGGTGAGATTTAAACCTTATAAGGAAGCAACAATAAGCTTATCTGAGACGAAAACTTATTTGGGCCTTCTTAGATTATCTGGTTTGTAAAGGACGGTCATTTTGATTTGGATTGACTTGGAAAATATTCAATTTGGTTTAAAAAAAACCAGCGTGACTTCAAAAGCGTCCTATTCGACTTGAAAACTGTTTGCAATTCTTGTTCTCTCAAATGTTCTACAATGTACGAAAAGCAGTGGTAACACCTACTGTAATGGTATTGTGAGTCTTCGATGCTGGGACTGTAGTGTTACCGGCTTCTAATTAATGAATAAAACGATCCTACTATATAAAGGAGCAAGTGTGTGTGTATGTGAGTGTGTGTGAGTGTGTGTGCGTGTGTGTGTGTGTGTGTGTGTGTGTGTGTGTGTGTGTGTGTGTGTGTGTGTGTGTGTGTGTGTGTGTGTGTGTGTGTGTGTGTGTGTGTGTGTGTGTGTGTGTGTGTGTGTGTGTGTGTGTGTGTGTGTGTGTGTGTGTGTGTGTGTGTGTGTGTGTGTGTGTGTGTGTGTGTGTGTGTGTGTGTGTGTGTGTGTGTGTTTCCGTCCGTCACAACCAGGGGTGTGCGCAAATGATATTTGAAATTTCGTAAATCGTAAATCGTATGAGTCACCTTACTTCTAGTGTAGTACAATTAATTTCCAGAGGGATTTTTCTGCTAATGTTAACCAGATGTGATTCAGTATCTATGTGTCGCGTTACTCTCAGCTCACGCTGAGCGATTTTCTTACCAAACTACTTTCCTTTTTCAGCCGACAAAACTGTGGATTCAAAGACTTTACTTTTGCCTATGCATGATGTACCAACAACACCCTGTATCGTTTGAATATTCATTAAATTTCTAACTTACCACCAATTTTTTTAGCTTTCGTATTTTTAATCTATAACAGCGAGAAGTGGCTGTCAACATTTAATTAAAGGATAACTTTACCACTGACCAATGCGGAGAAAACAGCAACTGTGCATGCAGTAATCAAACAAACATATTGAGTGATACGACGGGATTGCGCCATGCATTCAGAGTGAACGTATGGCGCAATCCCATTGTGTAACGCACCAAAAGTTCTCAGCTTTTCTACATTTTGAAATTAGTCCATGAGCCTTCCCATAGCAGACGGATAAGAGAGTTTGGCCGCCAAAACAGTATGAACTTTGGTCAGTGGTGAAATGACCATATTTTCTTGGACAACTTTTGTAGTGGCTTTAAAACGGCAAGGTTAACGTATTCCTTAAGGTAACCTTCTTAAGGCATTCTCAGTTTGTTCCATAGACAAGACACTTATTATTTAGAAAGTATCTTGTGTGATTTAAAAGTAATCCTATTTGATCTGTGAGTTGGGAAGAACGCGGACGAGGTTGAAGCAGGATCAGTTTGAGCTTGCAGACGTTCATTGTAAACGCAGCAAGTGAAATAGATCGCCGCAGGAAGGTAGGGGCAGACAAGGTTCCAAGAAATAACCTCAGCGCAGTATTCAAATTCAGAAGCTCTGTTAGTTGTAGGCACTTCATAATTTTAAAAGTGCTCACAACTTCTGAACCATCGATCGACAATATCAACTATCGGGGAGGGGAGTAGCCTAAACCTACCTAGAGCACTGGATTTCTACGCAAGTTTGTCTGCACTTGTCCGATTTTGAAAACCACTGAAGTACTGCACTACCATTTAGTAATTCTCTGCACTCGCTCAGACTGCTCTTCATAAGTTCTGTAACGAACGTTTGCTCCGAAAGTCTGTAGTCTTGGCTTTACCGCACTTTGTATATCAGTAAGCTCCGCCCTATAAAGTACAATGCAAACCAATGGAAACGTTAGTGGTTTATCTTTTCCACACGAGTGTAGCAACTTTCTAGATCCGAATCCAATCACGAATGATGTTCAATAGTGGATTTGCGTCAATTCTATTAGTTAGGTTTAGCATGAATATATTATAAACAAAATGACTAAACCTCACTACCAAACAGGACGTGGATCTGCAATATTCATCCCTTCTTCTCTAAGAAACTGATAGTCGGACTCGAGAACCCTGTGCACAGAACAGTGTCTTCTACCACAGTAGCACATTTGAATATCAAAAAACAAATCTGAAGGGGAGTGGTAAACAGCTATATCATTCCCTTCATTTCTTATTGTATAGCCAACCATTGTTCTGCTACGTGTTTCGCTTGTCGACTTTGTTGTTTGTTGTTGGCTTAAATAAACATAACATAAACATAACATAACATATAAGAGGAGACCATTAGGGTGGGCACATCTTTATAACTCGGACCACATAAATTTGGACGTCAGTTGGTTGTTGATCAAAGACCCTTTTACGAAAATTTACGATTTACGACCCAAAATGTCGTAAACCGTAAAATCGTAAATCGTAAATCGTAATTACGCACACCCCTGGTCACAACTGGAGTGCGGGCACTGCGTAGTGACACTGCTGCACAGTGGCCGAACACGTCGGCGACCATGCATGTGAGCCGTAGACGTGCCGAACACATCGGAAACAGGGATGGGCGGAATTTCTGTTTTCTGTTTTCTGATTTTCTAGCCATTTTTGACAAATTTTTTCTGTTTTCTGTTTTCTGGGAAAATGACCAAAAATTGGCCAGAAAACAGAAAATAGAGTTACGAACAAAATGTTATCACAGAAATCTAACGAAAGGAATCCAAAAAGTATTATAGAATAGTGAGCTTCATTCCACAATAGTATTTCTAGAGCATCTTAAATGGAAAGCATGTGGCGTTCTTGGATGTGCTCGCGTAGTAATTGCGCCGCATACTCATGAACTATCACTAAAAATTTTATATTAAAACTTTAAAACTAGTATTCTGAGGGCATTAAGTTATGTACTAACTAACCACTTGTCCTAGAGTTACTGTGGGTAGGGTTATTCTCCACCTCCGGTTTAAAAATTGATCACTGTTAGTCGGTCATCCCCAATATCCCTTTCTGCGGAGCCTTCGTCGAAGCTGCTTTTCTAACTATGAAGATTCCCCCTTGGTGTCACAAATTAGTAAGAGACAGAAAAGTTTTAGTTACCTTCCATTTCGCTGCTGTAATGATACAGCACTGATACACGAAATTTCTCATTTATCACTTATATCGTCTGTCGTCCCATTGATCATCGAGTTGTTCAAGCGGGCACCAGCAGCGTCTAGACACGTCCATGCCACGTGCCAGGGTATCTAAAGAATCCTTTTCGCACGAGAGACACGAAGAGCGTGATATTGTTTATTCAGGGCTTTGACGAAGTCCGACCAACGCATAGGTGGGCATCCTGGTGTTCTCTTGACATCCCGTGGAGTCTAGTCGGTGATGGCTCTCGTCCACTCGGTGTCTGCGAAGCGCATTACGTGGCCCGCCTAATTTTCGACGACTTGTCCTATGCGACAGCGTCCCTGGTCTTCGAACGTCGGCGAAGCTCGGAAGTCTCGAGGCCTTCTCTCACTTGCGTGAGTCGTATCACTCCGAGCATTGTCCTCTCGATTCCACGCTACGCGTACTGATCGCTTGTTCATCCTGCTTTCGTAGAGCCCAGGTCTCTGATGCGCCTTTTAGGGCAGGAAGAACAGTGAAGTCGAAAAGGTGGGTACGGAACCCGACGTTCTGCGTCTTCTCCACGACTCTCTTGACAGCTCCTCAAGCCGCTCGCATCCTCCTTCCCAGCTCCGGCGCTAGTTAGTTGGTCATGTTGACTTCACGACCCAGATACACGTATCTGGAGCATTCGAAGATGTTCGTTCCATTGAGTGAGAGTGGGGCGTCAGAAACTTGTCCGTTCCTCATGAACATCGTCTTCGTAAGATGCAGCTGCAGTCCAATGTTCCACATACACGATCGAAGCCAGCAAGCATTTGCTCTGCCTGGCTAGCGCTCGGTGTTAGATGGTGTTGGTGCCGTCTGTCGTCTTTCACTCTCATGTCTTCCCATTCTAGTTGTCGAATGACGTTTTGAAGGGTGGCGCAGAAGAGAGCCGGGGATATAGTACCCTCTCATCGAACCTCTCTGTTCACTTTGGCAACGACATTGTTGTAGAATGGCAAGATCTTTGTCGTGAATCCACTCTGCAGTTCTCGAGGGACTCTGATGTACACAGTAGGAACGCCCTGAACGAGCAGGACTTCGACGACCGCTTTAGTTTCGACAGAGTCGAATGCCTTCTTCAGGTGAACGTGCAGCGGCAGCTTGTACTCTCGCGACACTTCGGTAAGCTTCGTAATGATGTGTATGTGGTCGATCGTACAGAATCCTCTCTGAAATCCTGCTTGTTCGCATGACTGTACTTCATCTAGCGTTCTGCCGATCCTATTCAGGAGGACTCGAGTTAACAGCTTATAGACTACGTACATCAGGCAGACCAGGCGATTGTTGCTAATTTCGTGCACTCCTCTGTACAGCAAGGCGGTTCTGCTGGTCTTCCACTGAGATTTAATACGGTATATAGATATGAGGTGAAATAATAATGTGATAAAGAGGGTATATGCTCGGTCTTCATTATATGGTGTCTACGCATTCAAAAAAAAACACCTTCACCTAAGATCTGCTGTGCTGACAGCCCCTTCAGTCAAAATCTCGTACTGTACTGTAAGGCACCAAGTCAGTGCACATCATCTTTAGTCGGCTAAGAAGTAACTAGGTGCTGTAAAGAGCATTGGTGAGTTGGCCTGAGAACTTTCAGTTACGCGGAAACTAGGCTACTACAAGGAAAGGTATGACCAAGAACGAAACGAACTAGGAATACAGATTCTAGCGGAGCTAGTAATACTCAACGAATCTCTGCACAGCTTTAGAGTATGTTGCGAGAGTGGGTCTACAAACTCAAGCAATTGAGTTGAAATATGGAAACAGTGATCACTGATTCATCGTGTTCGGTACTCTAAAAGTTTCATACTAGTGGGACCATTATCTGATTGAGGCGTTCGCGGTGAAACGGGGCTGATGAGTAATGTTGTGTACTTAACGTGTCGAGATTCCTAGGATCTATCAGTCCAGAGTTACAACTTGCTGATTGCAGTAGACTGGAATGTAGTAGAAATTTTTATAAACGCTTACAAAATAAAACGCTGGTCTACGACTACATTTCTAGTCATACAAAAGCGTTTGCTACTGGAAAAATGAATCTTTGGGTAAAATAATTATATCGTGTGATAATTTCCAAATTTTCTGTTTTCTGATTTCTGTTTTCTGATTTTCTTGCGTTTTTGGCTTTTCTGTTTTCTGATTTCTGTTTTCTGACGAAAGCGATTTTCTGTTTTCTGTTTTCTGGGAAATTTTTCAAAATTTCCGCCCATCCCTGATCGGAAACCGTGTCTGGGCGTTTAGATGATCATCGACGGGAGTCGTTCACAGCAGGGGAGGCAATCGATATCGATCGGTATAATCGATCTTTTGTGGATGTCGTTCAACGGGGACGAAACTTCAGCCTTGGGGGCAATCGAGGTGGCTGAACACGAATCTGAAGTCGTCCAATCGATATCGATCGATATCGATCGATATCGATAAGGTGTCCAAAACAGCTTCACCAGGAAGCTTATGATGAGGTGTTCTTCGATGGATTACAATACAATCCCACGCGGACCTCAAAGGGCACTGTACTTTTCCCTCTCTCTGCTGGCAAATAGAAGGAAAGTTGCAGATTTCATTATGTTGTACAAAATTCTCGCTAGAAATATATCTATCAATTCAACAGATTTCTTTGATGGGGTACTGACAAAATCCATGAGAGGAAAGCTCAAACTCCGCGTCTCTGTTGCTAAATCGAGGATAAGGTGTGACTTCCTAACCTACAGGTTTTTGACGGAGTTTAACTTGCTACTTGGAAAGTATGAAGACCTGTCGAGGCTCTCTGCGCATGCTTGTAAGTTGTTTATATCGAGTTATAGAAAAGGAGTTATGATTTAATACTGTTGTTTCTGTTCGACTCGTTCATGATTAAGTGTTATACAGTACTGTGTTGTATGCTGTTATATGCTAGACTGTTATCTATGCCTTAAATAAATAAATAAAAATAATTATCGATTTTTTGTGGGTGTCGTTCAAGCGGCACGAAACTTCAGCCCTGGGGGTAATCGAGGTCGTTGAACACGAATCGGAAGTTTATTTTTGAGGTGCCGAACACCATCAATCGATATTGATCAAATTATACATGAATGTCGTTCATTTTTTCTACCTCTTTCTAACTTGCTGCAATCGACGTAGTTAAGGTGTTCTTTCCGCAGAAACCATGACATAGGTTGCAGCTAAAATTGATGATGAGAAGTTACCACTACGGCGAAGCCGTTGAGAAGCCATCAATCAGTGCGGCCCACAGGCCGCTCTGATGGCTGTGCTCTATATAGTAAAACAAGTTCTTTACCATATGAAAGTATGAAGGTCTAAAAGTTGGAAAAAGAAGATGGTCGGATTGTTTACTTTTCGGAGTTTGGGGCAGAGTCCCTAACTAATCGTCGGCGACCGCTAGGCCGCTGAAGGACTGGTACATAAATAAATAACCGTTTTTCTCGTTCTACTAAAAAAAACTCACCTTTAAACATCAAACATCAAAGCACTCATCATAACTGTTGTAAGCTGTAAGAAGTGCTGAGCTCCTTAGCAAACGCTAAGGAGCTCAGCAACGCTTGGTAAACACACAAACGTGGCCGCCTTACTTCCTCCAAACCCGTCACATTGCGGTCGGCCGAAACTTTGAAAACGGAATCAGTCATATTCTTTCCAACGCAACCCTTGTGTGAAACCTACGCAAATTTAGTGATCGCGGCCTCACAGCGCTTACTAACACACCTGAGTAACCTGTGGTAATGGGCCAATATTTTAAAAGCGAGTGTCTTGTTTGTGATCAGCACCTCAATACACCCCAATGGGCGAAATTTTTTCCGATCTCTGGATCTATGAGGGTAAAGTTGTGTCACTGAATCGGGTCTCGTTCCTGGCAAAGTATTCCAATATGACTTCACAAGGAGAGATTCGATTGGTCGTTTCAGATAATTTTTACGAAGTGCAAAAATCCTCGAACCGAGAAGGAGTCGATCCACATACCGCTGCCTCCTACCAAATTGCTATCCTGTCCAATGCACCACCACTGCTCGGCTGCCAGCGCTGCTTGCGCTCTTGTTTAGCAATGTAGAAATGGTTCGTAGCTACCAGTGTCCTTTGAAAATATGGAATACAGATTCAGAATCAGCGTTTGAAGCAGCATCCCACGATATATTCTACCAGAAGTTCAACGGCCTGCCGGCCGCCAAACGTCTGGTTGGGGCTTCGCCCCAAACCCAGAGAATAGCACACCCCGAACGTCTTCTCCTCTTTAGGCCTTTTCTCATTCATTAAAAAAAAACTGAAAACTGGTTTTGCTATATAGAATGGTATAGCTGAATAGATCAAAACAGGTCCATCACCTTCACTGGACCCCCCTTAACTGACCCCTTATCACGGGTTCCCTTTTATTGTCAGCCCTTTTCTGGTTCATCCTTCACTGGTCCCCCATCCCCCTTGGTCCCTACTACTGCTCCCACCTTCACTGGACCTCCATTTACTGGGTAACACGTCGTCTGAATCCGGAATAATTGCGCGACATTGTGACGCCTCTTCCGAACCCGGACGCCTGTTGAACAACGTCGATGACATGTGTTCTCAACCCGAACGTGCTTTGCGCGACATCGGTGACACGGCGTCTGAATCTGGAAGGCCTTTCGCGACATTGGTGACACCTCTTCTGAATCCAGGCACCTGATGAGCGACGTCGGTGGCATGTCTTCTCAAGCCGGACATGCTTTGCATGACATCGTTGACACGTCTTGTGAATCCGGAACCCTGGCGCGACATCGGTTACACCTCTTCTCAACCTGAACGTCCTTTGCGCGACATTGGTGACATTTCATCTGAACATGGACGCCTGTCGACAACTCAACAGTTGAACTGGTGACAACTACAACCCCCCACCCCCTTCCCCATACTTCCTCCCAACACACTCCTTCAGCACTTCTGTGCAAACAAACACACACTCACACACACGCACTCACTCAGTCACAGACCAACAACCGTTCTCGCTTATATATAGTAGGATGCCACTCCTAGAAGATGATGGCACGAAGAGAGCCGAGTGAAATTGGGATTGCACTAAAATCCAAGGAAGAGCATGTGCTCTTATATAGTTTCACTTGCAGAAAAGCTTCGAAAACGATTGACAACTACCACATGGGAGATCATGCATATCAGTTTAAAGTTGGAAACTATGGATTCTTGAAGAAAACTCTATCAAGGCTTCCCGATCAGCCTAATACATCGCATCCCAAATTGCCACTGCGCCCTGGTATCCTTCCCTCGTAAGACATATTCTTCTTCGGCCTTCCTCTGCAAGATTGTTCGCCACTCTGTTGCCTATTCGTATGTCTTCTTTAGAGATCATCATAAAACTCAATCGATGCACACTAACCCGTTTCAGTTGAGGAATGCAAGCAGTGTCTCCCCGTCATCGCTGTTCTTACGTGGATGTATCAGACTCTCAGGGAGTGTGGCGCATTTAGATTCCTCTAACGTGGTGTTTCCTTCCGCGCTCTTTAGCTGTTGCTCGGATCTTTCGAGGGCCGTCACCCACGGTTACCCAACTTACAGTACGGTACGAAAACGAGATTAGGGCGGCGTTTTACACTCCGGTGTTGGTGACATCTCCTTTTTGAACGAGGCTGGTTCCTGTACTTCAGCAGATAGGTGGTCATCATCTCTACGCCAGAACAGGAAAAAGCTGTCCCAACCAGACTGGGTGAGCGGATAACGATATATTGAAACCCGGATAACAGACGACGGGTAATTTAGCCAAAAGTGGCAGGATAAACGGATAACGAATAAGCAACAAAACAGAACAACGAAACATTTTTAGTTGTCCTAACTTCAACAGTGGATTAGGAATTCAAACACTGTCAAATCATAGGCCGTTTCTAAATAAAGTAGTCTTCTTGAAACGTTTGAAACATGTTATGTCGTGCTGTCAATGCGATAACGAGGCTGTATGGGATCCTGTGAGTAAGAAGAGTCAGTTCTTTTGTGCTCTCAGAGCAGATCGCAAGTTAATTTGCACCAAGCTAAACAAAGATCCTAGTTCTCCGGTCAAGGTCGCGAGCGGCTACCAAGCTTACTGGGAGGAACAGTAGCAATATCGTTATACTGTGAAACTAAGACTATTCTGAGACTACCTTACATACTTGTCTGATGTTTGGGCATAACTGTGTTCTTCAGGTTCATCTCATAGTCAATTTAAAATTTACAATTTGCGCTAAGAGAGAATGAGACGAAATATGCGTAGAGCAACTCAACTGACCACATGGAAACAGTCGAAAGGTTAATAAGGGATCCCTCGAAGAGAGACAAATGTGAGACTTGTTTAGCCCTTACTCATTCACAATTATCTTCTTCTGACAGCAACTTGCGTGCCCTTCGCTTGTTTAAACATGGTCGGTTGGGCTGTTTTATTCATCAGCCGCCTAGTGTCTTTTCTTCAACTACAAAATGCTCACTTAGCATTATAAACGCACCACTATTATCAGCGGGTATCAGACAGAAAATGCATTTAGAAAATCGTTTCTTTAAAAGTATTTCGAGTAATTGAAGGAAAATGGTCAGTGAATTGCTGCATGCCTTGTCCGAAAGGAATAAAACACTGACCCGTCCATCGGCTGGCCACAGCAGATAATTGTGTAGACCAAATAAGCAGTCAAAATGCCTCCATGACATCCCGTAGAAATAAAGTGTGTCGCTCATCCCAAAAAGGATTGACTAACGCTATCCCCCATCCCTTAATTATAGGAGCGTCGCCTTCTCCATTTATCTGGGTTAAACCGATTCTCCTTTGGTTGGAATTCATTACAATATTTCAGTACTTGTTTGATGATTCACAACAACTAAAAGGATTCCATTGCCGCATGCAATCAAACCAACACAGTGCAGTCGTGAATCTATAAAGGATACGACTCCTCCTTGGTTGCGCCAGGCCCTCTACTTCTAACGATCAGTAATAGCAGCTTGTATGCTTTCCTGGTCTGGGCATGACTTGCGATGACAATCCGATGAATAATTCAATGCTTATAGTCTCGCTGCTGTATGGTACGCAACTAGCGAACTTAGGATACGAATCTTAGGACGAGCTATGGTGGTTAGGCATCCCATCAAATGTGCCACCTGTGCCCAAGTAAAGAAATTGCTAAAAAAAACCCTACCAAACCAAACACCAACCAAACAAACCTAACCCTTCTGTTGTTGCTTACGATCCCTCTTATGTTTGTGAAAGCTATTCTACCCCTACCATGCAACACCGCGTTTAACCTGAGAAGCCAGCTAATTTGTTGTTCATTATCCAGCCCAAAATCGCCGGATACTAAACAACAAAACGGATATTCGAAAGCCACCCAAACCGGAAAGCGGATAACGGATAACGGATAATCCGCTCAACCCTGGTCCTTATGTCTTCATCGGCCTGTGGTCGGGATATTCGGTAGGCAACATTTGGCTCAGCACGAATAACGAGCTCACAAACTCATCGACAAACACATCCCCATCCTTTTTCGACTGCCTCGAACAGTTGATAGTTACCGGTCGAAGGTTCGTAATTCAGGTATTTTCTCGTCAGCCTCGTAGCACCCACGAAGACTTCGGACTTGTCACAACAAACCAGCTTTCGACGCAGCTACTCGCCGTAGAAGGACAGTGTACAGATAATTCTTAGGGTCGAATCCAACTTCGTGATGGCTTGTCTACAAGGGTAGGCTGGACTGCAGGCTATCAGTGCGAAAGAGCTGGCGCTGGAGCAGTAGGGCCCCGTAAGAATGGCCGCCGGAGGCGGTGCTGGCGCAGGGTAGTGCTCTGGCAAATATGAGGTCGCTGGTTCGATTGTCATGGTTGCGATCTTTTTTGCACATCATGATTTATTTTCCAAATGACCTCTCATTCAGAATTATGACACGTCTTGATTAAATAGTGAGTAACAACCATCATACACGTTTATAAAAGTGCTTGGAAGCATAGAAACTGTTATGGTGACATTCTTATTTACTTTTTTGCTCAAGTGTAGTCATAGTCTTATATTGAACAACTAGAGCCGTTTCTAACCGCTTTTGCGTTCATAGAACAATGCAAAAAAAGTGAAGCAGACACGTTGCCCACACACTGCACACCTTATACATGCAGCCTTCCTACAACCGCAGCAAAGCAATCAATTGTAGGAAGATCAAACAAACATTCACCAGGGGTGACAAACTGCATCTTGGTAATCATCAAGGTACCCTGCTTTATACCTTGAGTATTTCATAAAGTTCGAAAACCTTTGGGTACAAAACATATGGTGAAGCGGCGATAGAACCTTCAGTTGCTTATCACTCTGGGTCATATTGAACACCAAGCTCATCATTCATCTCATAATTCAGAGAAGAGGGTCATTTCGAAGATAAGTCATGATGTGCAAGGAAGACGGCAGCCATAGGGACCGAAACAACAACCTCACACCTGACTAGCTGGTTCACTACCCCTGCGCCATTGCAATTCGTGTCGGACCACTATTACGGAGCCCCATCTATCACCGCTCTTTCTCACGGCCAGCCTGCAGTCTGCCCCACCCAACTTCGACAGGTCACAATTCGCTCAAGAGTTTCATTTTGCAACTTTGACACCCATATTCGTAATCAGCATTCCGAGCCCTTTCTAATGACCCTGGTCTCCACCTGAAGTTCCATGGGAGGTCGAAACCCTTCCCTAGTAAGTGATGCTGGTTTGAGCGTTCTCTGATGACGAATCATCTGATATGATTTCAGTGCGGCGCGGAAGGGGAGACGCGAGTGGTACGGCGACAACCTCGGACATTCAGGTTTCACGAGCCGAACCGTCTCCGCCCAACCACATACCCTTCAGTATTCTGGTAACTGCAGTTGGAAACAAACTGCGGTTGCTATTGTGTTGGAACAGCAACAGTGTGTTGCAACACACTGTTGCTATTCAGCCGCAGTGATGAGCGTGCTCTAATCGGATACGCTCGCGCCGCTAGAAAGACGTTGAAGCTTAGCAATACACTGTTGCTATCCAGGGGACGGATTCATGAACGACTTACCTGCGGGTAAGTGCAAGATTTACCCCCACTCTCCACTTACGCGCGATTCATCAACGCGCGGCGGGGAAAACCCGAGGTAAGTGTTGAGATGAGTGCTACCTCGTCAGCGCGTATGGAACATTTACCTCCAAGGCGAGGGTTTTGCTCCGCTGCCAATTTCTGACCTAATGCAACTAGCTCAGGGCTGGTAGCGGGCCAGCGGGGGGATGCATTGGGTCAGAAATTGGCAGTGAAGCTAAACCCTTGCTTTGGCCGACATGAATCAGAAGCAGGGGTAAGTTCAGGGAAAGTGGCGGGTAAGTGGCCATCAAGGTGAATGGGGTAGGAGTTACCTCCGGCCGCGTTTGAATCCGGCCCCAGGTGCGGGCAGCGCGTTAGGATGTAGACACGCCTCCTGTTGGGGGCGTGGCGTCAGAAGGCACAGCCGCTGTCCTGCGGATCGGGAAATTTTGTTTTCGTCTCAAAGGTGGGTCTACACACACTTCTGCGGCAACGCCGTGGCCCTATCCTTACCCATAGAGCAGGGACGCAGAGCTTGCCGCCGCCGGCGTCCCTGCTCTATACTTCACCATAGCGGCGAGCGGCACTGCCGCAGAAGTGTGCGGGGGTCTTAAAGCTTTTAACATATTGACGGCAACACGTACTTCGCAGTGCTGCCAATCGTTTTTTTATAAGCTGGCCGGCTCTTACGCATTATTTATGCTGCGTGTTGTCCCACAGAAGCTTTAAAAGGCTCTGGTCAGGGATGTCCGGAATTTTTGTTTCCGTGCTAGGAATCTGCCTTCCGACCATTTTTATTCCTTCCGTTCCCTGTTTAGTGTTTTTGAACCGAAGAGTGGAAAGACTGATGAATCAAAGCTGATTTCACTGCAGAATTTTCACACCTTGAAATGAAAATAGGCTTGACGAGGTAAACAACTGTGTTCCGCCAAGCTGCAATTTTCCTTGGAAAAACAATCGCATATCTGTCCCCATGCCTGAGTACATGCTCCACTACATTTAAAAAATGTCGAATTACGGTTAAAGCCATAGAATAGAATGTTCTAACAGAAAGATATGTACTCGTATCATACTGCGATAATTTGTTTAATTTCTCATTTGATCTGTGGAAACAGTTTTCCCACCTATTGCTTCTGTTAAATCCTAGATTTATACGCATCTAAAGAGCTGCTAAGGGGTTGGAAATTTAATGGTCACTCAAACCATGGGAGCTTTTTGCTGCAATACCATACATAGGTGAAGGCAAAGTTTTTGACTCGATAACTTTTTCGACTTTTTTAAAACGTGTAGAGTTTGATTTGAAAGGTGTCTGACCAGAAAGAAAAGTAAAAGTAAAAAAATTGGCAAGAAAGCTGCTTAGATTGGGATGACAATAACAGGACAAATAAATCCCGCACCACTTTGTAACTTGTAATAGCATTAGCAGAAAAAGCTATAAAAATTCAGTTGTACAGCATTACGAGTCAGGTAACTCTTACGATTTACGAATTACGAAATTTTGAATTTCATTTGCACACTTCTATGTGCTTACATATGTAAGTGTACATATATATGTGTATTCATTATGCACAAATATGTATCTACAGTTACATGTGTATACGTACATATATATATGCATGTACAGAAGTATGTATTTATGCATATATACGGATGTATGTATGTATATACATACGTTTATGTATACACATGTGTATGAACAAATATATGTGTGCATATATATGTATATACGTACGTATGTACGTACGCACTGAATATACGTGGATATATGGCACACAAACAGCGGGGATACGAAGGCACGGTTATCGGACCCAAGGCACGATTATCCTGCAACCATCTAGCAGCCGAACCGCAACTGCTACTTGCAACAGTGGCCGCCCCTCAGTTGATCGGCTTCACCTGGATAGTAACAACGGTTCCCCCAATAGCAACACTAGCATCGCGACCGCGATACTCGATTTGCTATTCGGTTCGTCGAGATCTCTTGTACAAAACGAGCGGCGGCGTGATGACGGAACCCGACAATGGCCGCGAAGGACTCCGCGACTTCACCGATCACCACTACGAACCTGAGATCTCCAGACGTGCTCACCTCTGACTTCCACAGATTCATCCCTGCCTGCCGCCCTATTCACTGCGAATAAACTGTTGTTAGCTGAACTGGGTCCGGACGCTTTCTCTACATCACTCAGGCGCATGGCATCGCAGTCGGAAGAGATGTCGGCTGTCGCTGTCGCGCGCCCCCGATTCCAGGTTCCTGGTTTGGATTTTCCGCCTAGGCCAACAATGCCTTTCATTTCTTCAGGGTGGAATCGTGCAAAAAGGATAAAACACTGACTTGCACATCGGCTGCCGACCGCAAGTCACTGTGTAGCCCAAATACGCCTTCAGGTTGCCTCCACAACGTCCTTTAGAAGTAGAAAGCGTGGCAAATCCTAGAAGGGATATTAATTAACCTTCCCTTATCCTCTATCCTTCATTCTCCACTACTCACTGTTGAATACGCTCACTTTAGTCATGTACCCGTAGGAGGACGGACGTATTTGTGGTAGATACTCACCCAACATCCAAAAATGATTATTTAACGCTGTCCCTGCTCCATGCTCCACTACTCACTAGGATTTCGCTTCCCTTTAGTCATGTCGACCCGTCCAAGGACGGACATGCATTGATTAAGGGGGTTTAAATAGTTATCGTAAATGTGGTGGAGAGATATCCATTAATCGCGCTTACAAGCAAAGGTTCCCAACTCATAGTGAGCTTTTGCGATGCTATTTTGGTGGGATGTAGGATCTTGTGAGCGGAGTCCGATCAATGCGTACAACAAACCAAGGCTGAATATTTGTCTTTTTCAGGTCTTTAGAAAAGCGTTCAGCAAAAACTAGCTGTTGTTTGGATTCCCCTCACAGAGGCCTACATTCTGCCAAAATAGCATCGCAAAAGTTAACCATGAGTTCGGAAACTTTTTTGTTAGTCAGAACGCGCGTTTATCTTCTCTCATGAGCTCTGTAATGTATTATAGTATTGCGGTGTGATTTCTAGTTGTCATCGGAGCAATCCTTCTTCTAATCGCCCTCTATTTAAGGTCCACCACCTCGAATGCGCCATAAAGAAAAGAGAGAGAGGTCTACTATACCGTTCGACCGTCCAATCGAGTCATCGAACTGCTCGCCACAGGACCACGGGTCCCGGCTACACTTTCGCTGGGCTAGTGTGCACCTCGCCGACCCTTTTCGTCGACTAGCAGTACGCGCAGTTGTGCATGATGCTCCTGACTGCCGAGAAATTGCGTACTGCTGTTTGCCAACATCACACTAACAATAAAGCACAGCGCTTCTCTCTTAATATGCCTTTGCCACGCAACAGCTCTCTATCTCTATCTCTCTCTTTCTCACTCCTTCTCACACATGGAATGCCTTTATTTCACAAAAGTAACACGGAGGCATGGAAAAAAAACGAGGATGTAATACGGCTGATGTGCTCAGAAACGCCGGAAACTCAGATACCAAACCCATATTACGGAGTCAGAAAGTGCTTTTATGGCGATTATACTCTCGTATAACTTTTTGTGAAGGAGAAAATTTTCACTTTATTTTGAGATCTGCGATGCAACACCGATAAACGTTAGTGTCCTGTTTTTAAACAAGGGCTAGCACGGTGAAGCGAGACACATGCAACTCCATATTCCCTCACAACGGCTTCCAGTCTCCTCTCCTTTTCCCTGCTTCCCAGTACAGGCGATTTTTTTAAATGTAGCAGTCTCTGTAATTGAAAGCCTTGGAACAAAACCGCTTCAATTAAGGTCAAAACTGCAATGGCTATTCACTATGTTTGTCGTACATACAGGAATAAGCATCTTGACTTAAATTATCTTGATGCAAAAATGATAGAACTTGGTCGATAAAGGTCTATATAATGGTGGCGTTAAGAAAGAAGATGAAGATTGGGGGATGAGGTGACCTCTAGCGGAACGGGATATGGATTTAGGAAAAATTTCGAGCTTAAGAGTCAAACATGGACAACTGCAAGCAAGACAAAAAAAACGCGACTCGCTTAAAAAGGTCCGTTGGCTTCACAAGTTAGAGATAGGAAATGCTAGTAAGCATCGAGTAGTTTCGCTGTGATATCTAAGAAAGTATGTTGCACTTCTCAGAGTACTTCCAGGAAAGCATAACTCTTTTCGCATATTGACTTTTTCTAGTTTTTTTTTTAAAGAAGAAAGGTTTCAGTGGTCAGCATACAAGAGCAATATATTTGGACACCTCGCATATGTATAATAGTCGTTGCCTATACTTTCTATGGAAATGTGGTTCTTAAATTCCATTGACAGTTAATAGCTGATGCTGATTTAGACGCCCACCAATCAAACAGAAGCATAACTTAGAAACGGCGAAAAAATTATACTGTAATAAGATATAATATGCGCCTCAGTAATATTGAGTTGGTCAGAAAGTCGTTTGACATTTTCTTCTTATATTTCTAATAACAGCCGGTACTCAAATTCGCAAGCTGTGCTTTCCGGTCAGGATGCTAGCACACTACTCTACGAGCAACCAGATGCAATGCCCATCATCACTTCCACAAATAGTAGTTATAGGTTGTTTTAGATTGGTAAGAACGTTTCGAGTACCTTCACACTTTTCTTCATTATTTTTATTCAGCATGAAATCGACTCAACAACATAATCTCCACCGTTAGATACTGCAGTCTCCTACCTCATGGGCAGGTTAGCGATCCCCTTCTCCTAGAGCGCTTGCATCGGCGGATCTCATCCTTGCTGGAGCCACACGGGAAGTGTAGAATCGTATTAGGATCGTAGAAAATTGAACACTCATCTTTATTAATCTATTAATCAGATCTTCCAGAAATTCTTTCTGCGCGGGAGCAGAAGGAGAGAGTGGCATGCTATCGGTCAAGACATGAGTGTGGAGTGGTCCCATCGAGTCAGCACTTTTCTGTAGCCGAGGGACTGGAGGCGACAGACGACTGCTGGATGAATGCACCTGATTCTCGTCGCAAGGCCGCGAGTGCTAACTTCCGGATCCTCTGCCAGCATTGAGAACAGCGGAGACTTTCACTGTGTGGGGCGTCCCGACCGAGCCTTATTTTCGAAGTCCGTGTCTCCTCCTTCGAAGCGAGCGAACCAGTGCTTGACAGTACTGATGGCAGTGGTGCTCCCTGCGGTGGATGCTATGAGGTCGGCCCAAAGTTCCTCTTGTGAAATTCACATCATGGTTAAACTTAAGGGACGCAACGTGATCATATGTAACCTTAGCGTGGAGAAGGTCGAGAATGATCTACAGCTAATACAGGTAAATCTCGTCTACAGATCCATAATAGAAAGTTTTGGAACGTTCACAAAAATGTCTCAAGACTTTCTGACCAACCTTACATGAAAACGGAGTGCTAGAGTTCCTTCAGGTAAACTCACCGCGGCCTTCCGTTGCTTGTTTGTGTCGGTGTTGTTTCTGGAGAGCAGATTGGAAATCTTTCCGGTGGGTGCCGGCTGCTTTGACCTGACAATCCCTTGGAGGACGCTCATCACCTTGCTGAGGAGCTCCACTCCATTCAACGGTCTCGAAAGGAATTCCTGGCAAAAGCGCTGTGATCTGAAAAAAGAACACCAGTGAACTCTTTCTAAATGGCAATAACAGTGAGACCAGTAACAACAGTAGAAGACGACAAGCAGCTAGAACGCGAAGTCGAATGTCCTCAACTTTTACTAATCTGCTACATGACGTAGGTACAAGTGAGCTCCTCACTCCCTGCAAAACTTCGCCATAGGCAATGCACCTGAGGTGCAACATGGAAAAGATACCATTATTCACTATGCGGTACTATTCACCGGCACCACCTGTCGTCCCGTTGATCACCGTGTTGTACGAGCGGGCACCAGCAACGTCTCCGCTCTTCCCTCCCGCGTGCCAGAGAGCTCCAGTAGATCCTCCTCGCTCGAAGGACACAATGAGCATCATGTAGTTCGTTTAGGCCATGAAGATGTCTGCACAACGCGTTGGAGACTTATTGCTCCAACACAGCTGGCTAGTACTCGCTCCATGTGGCTAATGCTTGGTATGATGAGGACTGTGCCTTCCGTGCAGCGAAGAGGTGCAGATACCGGTTCTGGATCTTCATATTCATGTCTTCCCATTTATGACGTTTTCGAGGCTGGCGCTCAAAAGCTTCAGGGATATGGCATCCGCTTGCCTAACCCCCTCTTCACGTTGACGATGACGTTGTTGTAGAATGGTGAGATATTGGCCGTGAATCCAATGTACAGCTCTCGGCGTACTCAGCTGTACTGAGTAGGAACGGCCCTGAGTGAGCAGCGCGTCGATGAACGCTTCAGTTTCGACGGAGTCGAATGCCTTCTTCAGGTCGATGAACGTAACGCACAGAGGCAGCTCGTATTCTCGCGTTACTTCGATGAGCCTCGTAATGGTGTGTACGTGGCTGACCATGCTGAATCCTCTCCGAAATATTTTTCGCATGGCTGTCCTTCGTCCAGCGTTCGGTTGGTCCGATTAAGGATCACTCGAATGAACAGCTCGTAAACAACGGGCAGCAGGCAAATCAGGACACAGTTTTGAATGGAAAGCACGTCTCCATTCTTGTGCACCAAGGTTTTGCTGGTCTTCCACTGAAATGGAACTTTGCACTCCGACAGGTAGTTTCCTCCCGCCAGCGCTCATCAGCACCCTGGCGGCGAGGTATTCGGGTCTGATCCTGTCAGGACCCGCTGCTGCACGTTTCTTCACCCCTGAGATGGCGTGCCGGATCTCGGAAGGGAGAAGAGAAGGGACGACGTATCCATCCTGCGGAAGATGGCATGGGGGAGATGAACGTGGCTATCGAAGAGAGAGTAGAAGTCGTGGATGACCTTCTCCATGGTCCTTCTGGAAAATGTGAAGGTTCCGTCAGGACATCGGGAAGCGGTCTTCTTGGTATTGAAGTTGGCGTAGTTCCGGCGGGCATTGCAGATACTCAACCCTGTTTCTGCAGCTTCAGCCAACACTTTTCTCCTTTAGATCCTCCTTTATCGCCTCTCTGCATAGATTCGCAAGCTCGGACGCCAGTTGGTAGTTGCCTGATGCTTGTCCTGCTCCACGCTGGCGTGAGAGTTTCCGGAGACAGACGTCTCTTGGTGGTCTTCAGGCTCTCGGTTACCATAGCACTATCGTGGAGATGGTGCACGAAGCGATCGTATTCCTCGTCGATGTTGTCCATGGCGGTATCTTTCCAAAGGCGCGCGAGAGAGGTGTAAAGGTCCCAGCTGGTCGTTGTGGGACTCCTTGAACCGGACCGTTCCCGGCCTTCTCTCCTTGGCGCGAAAAGCGGAACATCGCGCGAAGGAGGAGATGGTGGGTTAGCGGAGACATCGGTCAGGCCAGGGTCAAGCGTGGGGTTCGATTTTTGCTGAAAATTTAAGACCCCCTCCTCTCTCCTAGAGCGGATTTGGTACAAGCTCCCCACCTTGTCTGCATCATCGTTTTATTTCTTATTTGTGTTGAAATTTTCAAAATTTTACGCGGTTTGTGTACCCTTCATTCTTCTTCCCAGATGCAGCCTCGACACTGAAGATTCGTTTACAGAAGAAAGCATGTTATCGATTGACTGTTTAATTTATTGACTTGTTAAAAAAACACTGGATAAGGATTTGAATATGTAATATTTTGAAAATAATGTTTTGTCTGCTCTACAGTAAAAAATAAAGAAATTTGCGAGCAGTTTTCGAATAAATCATAACGAGTTCAACTTCTTAAATTTTTTGAGGATCTCATGGATGCGACATATTTTTTATCTGAAAGGGCCAAATCTACATTCAAAGTTGTTCTTAATAAAATATTGAGTGCTAATTGCTAAAACCGACTTAAGTGCTCTCCCTACAACATTTTTTGAGGCACTCTTCGAATCGGTGACGGAAACGCAGCTGAAGGACGAAGTTCTCGAGGAAAAATTTCTACCATTTGAAGAGAAAGTCATTAGAGAGCGAAAATTGTACTATGTAAAAGTTTAAAATGTGATTATTATACAGTAAAAACCAGACATCGAAGCAACGTAGCGATCGTCGACATGATCAGGGCGGATCGAATTTTTTCGTTTTTCATGAAAAATTGAATATTTTCTACCTGAAGCAAATCACCTAAACAGCCAAATTCTGCCACAAAAAAATTCACTCTCGACCAATGCACAGTAAGAAAAAGATAAGCTCCTGAATGGAGCAAGTGGGATTGACCTCGGGCCGATCCTACACTGACCTCATTGGAGCGACAAAATAGGACGTTCACAAAAATGATCGTAACTCGGTAAGTTTTTTGAAAATTGAACACTTTTTAAAATGGAAAAAATGTTTTCTTACCATAAGAATCAGCTTCTAAAAAAGGAGGACTTCATGCAGGGCGGGGGTGGGCTCGATTTCGGGTCAGTTCTGCCGAAATACGTACTGAAAATTGAAGTTACCCCTCCCCGCATGAAGATCCCTTTTTGAAAAGTGTTAATGGTATGGTAAAAAAGCATTTTTCTAGTCTTCCAATAACGATTAGGATTTAGGATTAGGACCATTAGGAGATTAGGAAGTTATAGTCATTTTGTGAAATCGTTCCAATGACCACGATGCTGAGAAATAATATTTATCTCAAGCCACTCCAAGATTGGTAACACAGACAGCACTCAGGCTAACGTTTCGGCGTTCTCGCCTTCTTCAGAGCCTAAAATGAGACGAAATCAATCTGAGAAACTATCCCCCCAAACGCCATTTCATTTTACGGAAGTTCTTTGAGAGACCACTAGACCAAAGAAACGGTGAATAGAGACCAGGATGGCTAACCTTTAGCAAGTGGACTAATGACGTCCACCGGGCACCCGCAGCTAGAAGTCTAACGAGGGTGACTGAAGCTAGAGCCCCAGGGACTACCGCCTGGTGGACCTCTTGGGTTATGTACCTTGAAAGGCGAAACCCACAGATGTCCACGAATGGTGCCAGCTCCTGCGTCACTGCTACACACTCATCCTTTCTATTGATTCCAGGTGACCTGGCCGCAATCCAAAGCGCTTCTAAGGTTCGCCGCGCCGAGATGTCGGGTTCACGCGCCAGGATGGTGACTGCGACCCCGAAACAGCTGTTTGCGTGCGATCGCGCCCTGTGGTCGCCCAAGGGGGGGGGGGGTGGCGGCGTTGGATCTTTTTAGCCCATCAAAGTGCTCCCTTACCATGACACATAACGGCCGGGAGGTTTCCTCGATGTACTCCTGCTCGCATGCGAGGCACTTAATGAGATACACAACACCCGTAAGCATACAATCTCCCGGTTTTCCGTAGAGACACAAATAGTGCACGATGGTGTAGTGCATATGCAATCGTACAAACGGTTGCGGACAAGCTGATCCTTTAAATTCATAGTGGTATTTTAGTGAAATTCATAGGTGGTATTTCCACCACCCTAACCATTTCGTGAAGGTCGGCCCTTCGAACGCATGCACGTATTGCAGAGGCCATCCGAGATGAACGTCACGCAGAATGCAACTTTAGTCAGTTCTTCCGCGGGCCTCCCTCCACCCGTACTCGTCGACTACGCCTGCCTTCACGCACCTTATAGGGATAACCGTTTTTCTGAGCTAAGGCGAGCTTTATTAATCGAAAAGGCTTTTTCGGCGGTGCCAGATGAAACCGCGCACGCTGTACGAAACAAGTTTCGCACAATCCCCTTCTTAACACTGGAGGGATGCGCGGAATTGTAGTGCACAGTGAGGTTTTTGGATGTAGGCTTACGATACCACCTAGTTTTGTAACCACCCTCGAAAAGCTGGATGTGGACGTTAAGGAATGCAAGCCAGTGTTTGTAGGCTTTTCACGCGTGAAGGAAATATTTTCCGATTGCTGGTTTAAGAGTTCGAAGCAAATGTCCATGTCATGCTGAGTTGGACAGACGACAAAACAGTCGTCTATGTAACGACAGTAAAGTGTAGGCATCCGATGGAGTACCGGCGCTTCTACTTTAGACATGAGCACCACTGCCATAACGGGAGCCAGTCTTTGACCCATGGCAAGGCCCCTAACCTGTTTGAAGTACTCACCCGACCACTTGAACACATTGCACTGTAAGCATTCGTTGAGAAGCACCATAACTTGTGACACGCTTAAGCCTACATGTTTATAACCGTGTGATGCTCAGCAAGGATTTCTGACACGGCTTCAAGTGCTTGGCCGTTTGAGACGTTTGTATACAGTGCTGTGACGTCAAATGACTCCATAACACATCCTTGCTCACAACTACTTTGACGTGGTATTTTAAGGAATGCATTAGTATTGGGTAGGTGGGCGGGTATGAAATGTAGAAGTTGTACAATAACCAGGTTTAGAAACCAAGAAACTCGGTCCGTAGGGCCACCGATGCAGCTGATAATAGGCCTGATTTTGAACCGAGAAGAAACGCAGTCTGTAAGGAGTTTGTGGGTCTTAACTAGGTGTACAAAACAGGTACGACGGGCAGGTCACAGCGCAGACGTGTAACTAGGGAGTTGGGAATGTTTGCCAACCTTGCAACGTCAGTCCTCCTCTTGTTTAGCCTACGGTATTGCCGTGCAAACTCCTGAGCCGAAGATTGCTGGTATACCGTCGCGCCCTGCAGATGGAACCGAGTTATGGCTCGATCCAACTCCTGTGTAAGAACTACGAATTCCCAACCCTTGACGCTAACGCCAATTTTTACAGCACCCGACGATGTCATACCCTTTAGTTCTTTTAGACCCTTTCTCTGAGCAATAGTTAAATTTGAGCGCACCCGTTTCCCACTGATGGAACGCAGCACAGCAAGGAGCGAGATAGTGAACGTGTGGAACCTTTTATCCACTGCGCTATTGGGCTCCTGCAGCCTCAGATAAGTGGCCGGAAAAGGCCTATGGTATAGTCCCGCGGAAGTGTCCGCGGAACGGGATTATTCGAGCCGGGACCCAGCGCGCGCCCAACAGCCGCAGTCCGCAACACCCATTTTCCGCGGACTGTCGGCGGCGGTCGGTGGACGGGCTGGTATACTTCCCGTCCGCGGGACGACCCCGCCGACCGACAACCTGCCGCTGTGCAACGCACCGCGGGACGCTGTCGGTCGGCTGCCCTCCAACAGCTGATTGTCCTCTAGTTCTCTAATTTCTTTCAGTTTTTGAGTGTACCGACTTTTTAGGTGTTTTAGCTTGTTTTGCACAAGAGTGGGGTTTGCTGTTGTCGCCGGTTTTGTTCCACTTATTATGTTCAATTTTTGTTCGGCTGTGATATGGCTATTGTTGTTCTCTCCTGTGCGAGCTTGGGTTTTCGACCACGGTAGATGTATATCTCTGCAGATTATTTTTGCAAATCATGTTTCAGGAGATGTAATCGAATGCGGAGGACCAGAAGACAGAGTTGTCAGATGAGTGTTTCTTTTCTCTTTTTTGTTGACTTTTGGTGTTTTCCTTCTTTGTTTTTGCTTTATTCATTCTATTAGGAGGGACTCTAGCTGCTTAAGTGTGTTGAAAGGTCGAAGTGTAGATTTGTTTAGATATACGAGCGAGCGCTGAAGGTTTTCGATCGTAGTCATAAGCTATGGTACAACTACCTACGTTTCCGACAACGCGTCATTGCTCACAAGTCGCCCACCGAGTCGCACAAGGTAGGTGTGGATTCGTGCATCTTGTATCCGTTATTTTCCTTTTTTAGCAACTATATGACACTTTACAACCTGTAGAATGTAGTCAGAGAGACATGTCGCGTGGTTGCGCGGTAGGAAGGGGCTTCTGCATCCCAAGCTTAGTTGGTTCGGGATTTCCGCCAAAACCATCTAAGCTTTCATCTCTTAAAGATCCTTGATTCTGTACCAAACCTCTGGAAAACTAAAATACTGACTTGTCGATCATCTTGCAACCACAAGTCGTTGTATGGGTCAAATATGCAGCCTAATTGCCTCTACAATATCCCGTAGAAGTAGAATACGTGGCAAATTCCAGAAGGGATTGATAACGCTGTCCTTTATCCTTTAACCCCGTTAACCTACACCTGCCCAGCACAAAATTGACAAGGCAAGGATCTGAAGCGTTTCTGTGAACGGAGAGAGCGAGTCATATAGGAAGACTCCCCACTCCCCATTTGGTGTAAAAATGTGTTTCTTTTTTGCCAAGTAGTTAAACCCAAGGAGTACGGAGTCCTTGAAGTTGCTATGGAATCGGTGCCTCACGATCGCTGGGAGTCTTTTGTACACCCGCGATGCCACTCCCAAGAAGCGGCTTAACGCGCAGCGGGTAGTAGGGTCGCTTCATGCGAGAGAAGTGGGGGCTCAGTTCTCCTGCGTTACAGTACATTTGCATTTCAACTGACTGGTTGAGATTTGAGGGGTCCTGGCGTCTACAAAATTTCCATGCGTTTCCTGCGCCTTTTCCCCGCTGGATGCTGTGTGGAGTAACTGTATTGCGAACTTCTTTCTTTCGATTAGTGATCGGTTTTTAACCAAAAGGCAATGAGAAAGGTATTCAACATGCTCTGCCTTCCCTCTTTGCTATTCTGCTATGCTTACCTTCTTTGAGCATGTCTTTTTTACAGATACTCTATAGCTTTATTCTAATTCTTGACTCATAGGCCGAATTCTCGAATCACGTGGCGATTCAAGCCAGAATACCCCGAGTGAAGTGGCTATCCACGACCTACAGCTGGAAAAATGCGCAGACAGCCCCTGAAGTTTGTTTTGACGTCAGGACTATTCGAATCTCAACCAGTCGTTTGAATGCAGAAATAAACGCAGGAGCTCCCTCGCACGAAGCAATGCCACTATCCACTGCGCCCGAGGTGCTTGCAGGCAGTGGCATTAGAGGACTGTTGGAGACCCTCCAGCGCTTGTGAAGCGCCGATTTAGTAGATTCAAGACCCCTACTCCTTCGGTCATTCCGACTTGGCAAAAAAGAAGCGCATTTCCATACTAAATTAGGGATGGCGATTCATCCTATATGATTGGCTTTCCCTTCAGACATGAGCTTCAGACTTTTTCCTTGTGAGGTATCTGTGCGCTTGGAGGGAATATGAAGGCATGTAGAAGAGACATTTATTGGATTTTGTGTTTACCGAGTACTACCATCGTCATTCCGACTTTTGCTCCTGCTCTTGGGCTACGTGAAGCTCCCCGATCGAGATATGCTACGTATTCGTCACTACTGAAAGCATAGCCCACCTATAAAGTATAAACATTCATCGTTGTCTGATGAAAAGCTAGGTGGCAGCTCTCAATCCACGCATTATGACCTTTATCTTTAAGATGCCTCGAATTTGGATGGACTATTGTACAGTTATGACGAAAGGACGAGTGGTGACTGAATGTCGTCGAGTATTTGATAGGTTTGTTATCAGTGGATTTTTAACCATTTTCGAAATAGTACAAACCTTCAAATAGGATCGTCATTTTTCCAAAGCCTTACGAGCATTGCCCGTGACGCAGCATTTGCGTATTTGGCCCCTGTACATTAAGCTCGTTTCTAGTCACGACATTCGAGAAACTTCAATACGAGTGTACAGAAGGTGGGTTTTTATTTACTTAGAGAATACTAATTTTATCAAGCCGATTCTGACCCTTTTCAAGCAATACTGAGACGTAACCTCCTTTGGCTGAGTTCAACCAAAGGAGGTTAAGCGGTACTAGGCTGATTACGATGCTCAGCATGGATTTGTCCTCCGAAAACGTGCAGATTGACTTAATGTATTCTTTCACTAGATACGCCACGGGCTTTATTGCTACGGGTTAGGGTGGAGGCACTCACAAAGCGTTTCCGACCAATTCAGTCACTTGCAGCAAATGTCGGAGTCTGATATCACTTCACCAACTTCAGAGAATGAGAGCGTTCAATATACCTCAGTGTCGTCCAACTGTAGTCCTCTAGTCCTCGCTGAAGCCTACCATTGCCTTCCCACCAAGGCGGGTATACAGTGAATACATGGTTAACTCCATGTATTCAGTGTATGCCCAAATAAACTATCGAACTATCCATACCGAAATCGTTGAAAAAAAATTGCAAATTTTATCCAATCAAAAACCATGCTATCCATATAAAAATCTTTGCTGTGCAGCGCCATTCCGGGCACTTGGCAACGTTCACGTCCGGCGCTGAAAACTAAACAAACGCGCTCCAATACGAAAGCGAGCGATTCTGTGAACTTGGCAACGTTCCAAGTTCGCCGTCAAAAACGCGCTCCAACGCGAAAACTGCCGGTGTCGGCCGCCGTCCGTGTCGGGTCGGCGACCGCCGTCCGCGGTGCATTTCCCGTCCGCAGACGTCCCGCGGACACTTCCGCGGGACTATACCATAGGCCAAAGAAGGATGCGGTATAGCAGCGGCGGCGCCTGCAGTCAGTGCTGCCGGCCCAGTGATCCGCTCATCGATTTTGGCCCTTTGCCGCAACTGATCGTGTAGTGATTGCAGGTTTCCAACGGTACGATGCGAAAGAGTGTGGCACAAAGACTTGATAGGAGCGAAACTGGGCCCTAGGTCTAGCAGTGAAAGAGCATTAGTAGAGAGTTGTACGTCGCCTGTGACGGTGACCCTGGGACTATAGGCCACACACCTGTTTTCTTCACAGCTCGGGTTGCTACGTAACTCATTGTTAGCATCTCGGCTGGGATCTAAAACCCTGGTCTCGGTCCAATAATCTCTCAAACGGCTTCCGCAATTTTACTTTAGCGTTAGAGCGAATAGAATCACAGATATCTTTCGACTCACCCACAATCCTCCTCCAAAGGCGATTAGGCACGAGATGCTCGCAACACAATTCCTTATCGGTGCACTTCTTCAATAGGCAATACATATGATCGCGTTTCATAGAAATGCATGACTTCAGGATACAATACATTACAGATGATAATAATAATAGTTTACCAAAAACTACAATTTGTGAACAAATTAAAAAATTAATTAGACAAGAACAGTATAAACTCATAAATCTTAGTCTAAATACAGTATTTCTTGATAACATTAGACAAGAAACTAAAAATACTGTATTGTGTATACTAGCACATATTAAATATAAAACGGAAAATAAAGAAATGATATCAAATACAGAAACATTTAAATTAATAATTATGGAATATGATGGTAATATCTTTGAACTACATCCAAGCCAAACAATTTATAAATAACAAGTGCTCCGACACGCCTAACGGCGTGTCTCGCACTTGCGAGCTTCGCGCGACTTTGCAACACCACTGGCCTAGGGATTTTTTTGTAAAACTTGAAATACGCTAATATCTAGTAGGATTTGCTGCGTACTTTGTTGGCATCAAGCCGTTCACCACTTCCGTACGTTCAACCTAGGCACCCTCTCCGGACCGTCCAGTATATATTGGATCCCAATAAATCATTTTCGGATATCCGATTCGAGTAGTTCAAAAATCCAAGTTCCGCGAAATTACCCGTATCCGAATAATTCAAAAAACCGGAGTCCCCGAAATTGTCATTATCCAAATCGTGCAAAAATCCGGGGTTCGTCAAAATAGCGTTATTCGAATCATTCATTAATCCGGAGATTTGGTCGAATTCAATGTATTTAATGAAAATCATTTTCGGATATCCGATTCGGATAACCCGATCCGATTCATCAAAAAATCCGGGTACGCAAAGTCGCCTTTATCCGAATCATCCAAAAACCTGGGGTCCGCCAAAATAGCGTTATCCGAATCATCCAATTATCCGAAGATCTTCGATCGGATCTAATGTATACCGTCCAGTAACGCCATTGGTTTGTGCTTCGCAGTACTTCTGCCCTCAGGTTGCTCCTCCGCAACCGTTCTCATTCTAAACAGCTTGGGCCACCGGATGTCGTTGACGCCCTTCCAAATCCGGACATCAGGTTCCCCTAACTCGTTTCTTCTTACTGGATCTAATTGCTGGCCCACCTTTACTGGCCTTCCTCTCCCTCCCCTCCCTGGTCCCAACTCCTGGCCCACTTCCTTGTTTTCCGAGCGCCCGCTCGTCACACGACGTCGCTATCACCTCTTCTGGCTCCAGAAGCTTGTAGCGCGACGAATGACCTATCTTCTGGATCCAGGCGCTCAGAAAGGCTCGCAGTTGCCGCTGTGTAGAGCAAGAGGAGGCTGCGCTTCCTCTGCTGCAACAACATCCCATGTTGAACAGCAAACATTGCTCGCGCGAGGTACGCAGAGGCGTACCTCGCGCGGGTAAAGTTTTCCGTTCAACATGGGATAATGCTGAGTTCTGCATGCGGCCGGTCGTCGTACGACGACGATGTGACCTCTGCTTCCTTTCTTTTCGATCTTCTGACTCCAGGCGGTTGTGGTGCGACGAAGTGTACCCGCCTTCTGGATTTAGGGACTCAGAAACGGTCGCAGACGCTGTTGTGTCAAGCACGAGGAGGCTGCGCTTCCTCTGCTGCAGCAGCATCTCATGCTCAATTCTGAATGCGATCCATCGTCGTAGGACGACGGTGTCTCCTCTTCTGACTCCAGGCGGTTGTGGTGCGACGAAGGGAACCGGTCTTCTGGATTTAGGGACTCAGAAACGCGCGCAGACGCCGTTGTGTCAAGCAGGAGGAGGCTGCGCTTCCTCTGCTGCAGCAGCATCTCATGTTCAGTTCTGAATGCGATCCCTCGTTGTAAGACGACGGTGACTCCTTGGTTGTGGTGCGACGAAGGGAACCCGCCTTCTGGATTCGGGGACTCAGAAACGCGCGCAGACGCCGTTGTATCAAGCAGGAGGAGGCTGCGCTTCCTCTGCTGCAGCAGCATCTCATGTTCAGTTCTGAATGCGATCCCTCGTTGTAAGACGACGGTGACTCCTTGGTTGTGATCCGACGGAGGGAACCGGTCTTCTGGATTTAGGGACTCAGAAACGCGCGCAGACGCCGTTGTGTCAAGCAGGAGGAGGCTGCGCTTCCTCTGCTGCAGCAGCATCCCATGTTCAATTCTGAATGCGATCCCTCGTTGTAAGACGACGGTGACTCCTTGGTTGTGGTGCGACGAAGGGAACCCGCCTTCTGGATTCGGGGACTCAGAAACGCGCGCAGACGCCGTTGTATCAAGCAGGAGGAGGCTACGCGTCCTCTGCTGTAAAAACCTCCCATGTTGAACGGCAGGTGTTGCCCGCGCGAGGTACGCGGAGGCGTCGCAAGGGGTTCCATGAGATTGTGGGGGGTTCCACGAGGCGTATCTCAGCCAGGCCTCCAACCTAAGTGAGATACGCCTCATCATCTACAGGGCAGGGAGCTAACTCAATTATATAATGGTAGATAATTGTAGAAAAGAATTTATACCGTTTAAAGTTGTATATAACTATGAACGTCGTCCCATATCCAATATCATCTTTAACTAGAATAAATTCCCTAAACATTTTAATTTGGAAGAATGCATTAATATTATTAATAGTGACTGTATATGTAATAAAAATGAAAATAAATATAAATTCTACATAGATTCCTGTCATAAACACAATATTACAGGAAATATAAATGTTGTAGAAAATAAACAGTTAATTAGGATTTTATCAAAAGGTACAAAATATAGACCAAAATTAAAATATGATAGAGATAATATTTACAATACATATATTAATACAGTTATTAAAATAATAAAATTATAAAAAATTATTATAAAATAACGCATATAAGATTAGAAATTTTGAATAACTTTTTAAACAACAACATAGAGATAAAATCAAACCTTTACTTACAAGAAGTGATCTGATCATCAGTCCTTTGGATAAAGCTAAAAAACTATGGCTTTATCTGCAAAAAAATTTATTTACTTAATTTAATGAAAGAGATGTTAGTTACTTATAATATTAAAAACAATACATTAATAAACACTAACACAAATAATACTTATCACCCACCACCTATATATAAAAGAGTTTGTCCGTCGAGTGATCTAACCTAAGTGAGGTACGCCGCATCATCCACAACGAGGGCGGTCGAGTGATCTAACCTCTCACCATCACCACCTATCACCACTTATATTGAAGGAGTTTGTCCGTCGAGTGATCTAACCTAAGTGAGGTACGCCGCATCATCCACAGCGAGAGCGGTCGAATGATCTAACCTATCACCATCACCACATACCTTACTATATATAATTCGCTTAATCCGTCGGTCACGTTGTCAGCCACGGGGAGGGGGGACTGAAGCCAAGATATGCCTAGGACAGTGCGGCGTATGCCAGCCGGGTTTTCTTTCAGCTTAACAATGGGCGATTGCCAGCGAACTGAAACCCCGGCGGCGGATCACCCAAGTTTACGATGTATTCAGCGAACAACGCGTCAGGGTAAGAATGAACACGTCGGCGACCGTGCATGGCGAGCCGCAGACGTGCCGAACACGTCGGCGACCGTGCATGGCGAGCCGCAGACGTGCCGAACACATCGGCAACCGTGCATGGCGAGCCGCAGACGTGCCGAACACGTCGGCAACCGTGCACGGCGAGCCGCAGACGTGCCGAACACGTCGGCAGCCGTGCATGGCGAGCCGTAGACGTGCCGAACACGTCGGCAGCCGTGCATGGCGAGCCGTAGACGTGCCGAACACGTCGGCAACCGTGCATGGCGAGCCGTAGACGTGCCGAACACGTCGGCGGTACAAAACTTCAGCCCTGGGGGTAATCGAGGTCGCTGATCACGAATCTGAAGTCGATCAATCGATATCTATCGATATTATCGATTTTTTGAGGATGGCGCTCAAGTGGCGCGAAACTTCGGCCCTGGGGGTAATCGAGGTCGCTGAACACGAATCTAAAGTCGACCAATCGATCGGTATTATCGATTTTTGAGGATCACGTTGAGGAAGATCAGCCGATCCATCTCGATTAACATAATGGTCAGAAGGCCTAGGGAAGAATAGGAAACCCGTAGCGGCCATGGCGTCCTATTCTCGGGGTTTGGGGGCGAAGCCCCCAACCAGTCGTTGGCGGCCGCTAGGCCGCCGAACGACTGGTACATATATAAAAGAGTTTGTCCGTCGAGTGATCGAGCCTAAGTCAGATACGCCGCATCATCCACAACGAGGGCAAAATTTGCTATTAAACGTAGGATGTTGCTGCACCAGGGAAGGCGCACTCTTCTACTGCTTAACACAACAGGACCTACGCTCGTTCCTGAGCGTCCTGATTCAGAAGATGTGCCGCCGACTTCTTTCCATAGCATAAGATCACCACTAAAGGGGGAGTATGAGTAGAAGGGGATTTCGAGGCTAAAGAAGCGACAGCGATCAGGAGGGAGCGACCTTGAGGAGGCATCAGGATGGGGGTCGATAGGAGGAACAATGAAGCAGGACAGGAGATGGCACCAAGGAGGGTTTAGGCAATAAGGAGGGACCAGTAGGGAGTTACCAATCCAGGGGAGCAGTAGGAAGGATGAGCAAGGAGATCAGTAAAGGCGAACTAGCATTACCAGTAAAGAAGACCGGATTTGGAAGATTTGACACCGATGTCACGCAATGGGCGTTCGCTCGCCGTCATCCTGTCCTGAGCATGGTGGGGCAACTTAATTATGGTAGAGTAGTAAGGAGGATCCCGAGAGGGGAGGAATCTACCGGGAGGAAGGGACCAGACGGGGAACCAAAAAGAAGGGAGCCGTAAGGAGATTCATACGGAGAACAAGAAATCTACCATATGCATAGCCTCTCCATGCTCGACACAGCGGCGACTGTGGGCGCTTCTGAGCTGGATCCAGAAGTCGGGCCCCTTACTTCGCGCAACAAGCATCCTGATTCTGAATACGTGTCACCGACGTTTGCCTTGAGCACGGAGGACTACTAAGGAGTGGAGGAGAAAGGCGGTAAGGGGATCTCCAGGGTGGACCAGGATAGCGACCATGAAGGAAAGGAACAATTTGGAGGAGGTGCAAGGACGGGAAAACCAGCAAGAAGAGACCAGTAGCGGGTCAGTAGTGGCAACAAAGAAGTAGGGACAGAAGTGCTGCGCAGCGCAAACCAATGAAGTTAATGGCCGCTCCGGAGAGAATATCTATGATCAAGGTACCGAAGTGGTAAACGGTAAAATACGCACAAGGTGCTATATGCTAGCGAGTTTTATGCTTTACGAAAACTATTTTCCATAGGTCAGGGATGCTGCAAACTCGCGCGAAGCGCGCAAGTGCGAGGCACGCCGATAGGCGTGACGGAGTACTTGTTGTAATGTAACGCATAAACTAGATAATATTAAAAATGGTGAAATTAAATTATACTCAGCGGTGTTTACAGATGTGTTCACAAATGTACCACATAATATCATAATAGAAAATATCAAAAATCTTCTTAATATATGTTTTAAAGGTTCAGAAAAAACTATATAGCCAGCACAAGTATAAAACCTTTTATACAGATAATATTAAAAATAACTCTAAATAAATACAAATTCAGATATTATAGTATATCAGATCTTCCATATTTGGTTAAATATTTACTAACAAACACTTACTGTGTATTTATTAATAAGATATACAAACAAAACATAGGCGTCCCAAAAGGCTGAAATTTCAGTCCACTACGAGCAGATCTTATAATGTCAGTGTTTGAATATGAATTCTTTAAGAATACTAATAATAACAGCAGTCAATTATTTAAACCATTCAGATATATGGGCGATCTACTTATAATACATAACTATAGTGAAGACTTTATTGACAATACTTCAAATTTAATTTATAAAAATGTAATCCCCTTAAAAAAGACACATGAAAATGAGTACAAATGTAATTATCATTATCGTAATTATCATTAGACATGACTATAAAAATTATTGATTACAAAATAGAAACTAACTTATGTAATAAAACAGATTCTTTTAAGCTAAAAGTTAATAGATCCCCACGCACGGAATCAGAAATCTTAATTAATGTCAAAAGTAATACTATTTATACAGAAACTTTAAGGATTGCTAAAATGTTCCCGACTGGAGTATTTTAATAATAAAATAAAAAACTTTATGATATATTTACTCAAAATGGTTTTAATAAAATTTTTGTAGTTAAAAACATATTAAGATGTATTTACAAAAACCAACAAATTTTTATGAATATGCCATAATAGGCAATAACATAAATAATAAATGACTAATTTTATTAAAAATAATAAATTAATTAATTCAATTTACTACTTTTTAAGTTCTATATCCACTCAGTTTCTAATATTAGTTATATTTAACTGCTCTAATATATTTAGCTCACCAACAATCAACACTGTATGCACGCGCTGTGCTTGGCTTTTGGCATGCGCTTACTGTGAGGTAGTGAGTTTATATCAACACCTATTTAGTTTCACTGATGAGCCACAGGGGAGGTGCTACAACATAGAAATGTTCGTATGAAGATTTATGTAGCGAAACGAACCTTCTTAGGTTTTTTTTAATTTTAACTTTTAATATATTTTTTATATTTTTTTCAAAGAAAAACGAGTTACGATCATTTCTGTGAACGTCCAATTTTCTCGCTCCAATGCCGTCGGTGCAATATCGGCCCGAGGTCGAAATAACTAGCTCGATTCAGACAATTATAATTTTTTACTGTGAATTGGTCAACAGGTAAAATTTTTGTGGCAGAATTTAACTGTACAGGCATTTTGCTTCAGGTGGTGACGATGTCCGTTCCTGCACGCGTTGCCACTAGAGACTGATCGCTTCTGCGAACTAAGCCGAACACGGACATTCGAATGCAGGCGACAGGCCCTGGTGACAGGCCGGCCTACGAAGACCCATCTCACATCACATGGTGCACGTCAGTTCACGTATATCTACGGCGTCGTGCTACGGCGTCCGCGGGAGCCGACGCACACTCGCAAAGCTCGGCGAGCGTGAGAAGTACGCGAGGATCTTTGGTACGAGGGCTGTATCGGTGGAAGGCCACCGAGCTAGTCCGAAAGTCCCGTAACGTAGGCGAGACCCGCGTAGCAACGTTGAGTGTGTGTGCGTTGACGGGCCGCTCGTGTGAGTTGGTTGCAGCACTGGAGCGTAGAAGAGTTGTTTTCTGTGCGCTGCAGGAGACAAGGTGGTCCTGCCGCAAGTCAAGGGACATAGGACGTGGTTTCAAGGCCGTTCTAGGTGGAAGTCCCAGGACCACCAGTGGTGCCGGAGTATTCGTCTCCGAACGATTTCGTGACTCGATTGTAAGTATGAAACGCTTTAGCGATCGATTGATGAAGATCGTTGTCGACAATGATGAACGAGACTACTCCTTCTTCTCTGCGTATGCTCCGCAGAGTGGCTGCTCCGCTCAAGCCAAGGAATAGCTTCGGAGCCTGCCTGATAAGAAGACAGCGAGGTACCGTCGAAAGATGTGTCGCGCAAGCCCTTGTTTATACTTGTGCCGCTGCGCGCGCACGACGGTCGAGATAGATATCGACCGGGCGACGCGAAAAATCGATATCTATGCCGATCGTAATGCAGCGCCCCATGGCGGCGCAAGTATAAACTAGGGCTAACGTAGATGGTGAGCGTATCCTTGAGTATGCGGAGTCGCATAAACTCACCATAGTGAACACCGTGTTTCGTAAACGCGACTCCCACCTCATCTCCTCATCTCGTTTTACAGTGGGAATATCGAGACGCATATAGACTTTTTCCTTGTGAAAGATTGCGACCAAACTCTCGTTACAGACACGAAGATCGCGCCGTATGAGACGATCGCCTCGCAGCACCGACCGCTGATCTGCACTTTAAAAATCGCCCCTCCGAGGCTGAAGCAGGTCGTGCGATGCGGTGTTACAATAATCAAGTTGTGGCGAACGAAAGAGAAGTAAGCAGCTGTGATTTCTCTCGTACGGTTACCGACAGTCACTACTGTCGACGAAACTTGAAGAAAGGCTACTGACGCGATACCTCAAGCTGCGAGGTCAGAACTTGGCACTATGAAGCCTAGATGACGAAAGATGACAAGCAGTCACGGCTGTAACAGACGACATGAAGGCAAAAGTTTGAAAGAAGAAAGCGCTCTATCATGTGTTTCTCGGAGACAAGTCAGCCGATAACTGGTAAAAGTACCACGATGCGAAAAAAGCCGTCAAGAAGGCTGTAGTTGGTGCAAAAGCCACTCACTACAATGATGTCTACGAAAAGCTCGAGTCGCGCGATGGTGAGCGGTACTTGCACCGACTTGCTAAGAACTGCCATCGCCAAGCCGAGGATATTATGAAGTTCTTTGGCATCAATGATGAAAACGGCCATCTTATGAACCTCAAAGAAGCGTTGAAGCATTATCGTGATTATTTCGAAGGAATCTCGATTGAAGACCTTCCTCATCCGGCTGTCCCTACTGCGGATCCTATCCACGGTTCTGCTCACAAGGTCACTGTGGAGGAAATTGAAGAGGCTTTGAGGAAGATGAGACCGGGCAAGACGACTGGTCCAGATGTCTTGCCAGCTGATTTATGGAAGTCGAAGCTCTTGTACTCCGCTGAGCGGTTGACCAAGTTTTTCAACCAGGTTGTAGTGGAGAAGGAGGTGCCTGATGGTTAGCATGGAAGTACGACGATCCCGATTTGGAAGAAGAACGACAGTCCTGCAGACTGCTCAAATTACCGTCCGATTCGCTTTGTTTCGCACAGCATGAAGATCTTCGAGTGAATCCTCGATAGACGAATTCGCGAAATGGTTAAGCTTTCCGACAAATAGTGTGGCTTCGTGGCTGGTTGTGGCACCATCGATGCCAAACATGCCGCCCGCCTTCTGGTGTAGAAGCACCGCGAGGAACAGAGGGCGGTGCATCTTGCCTTCGTCGGCTTGGCATCTTGTCTTCTTCGGCAATGTTTGTTTGAACAATAATTTGCACAGTAATTGATAAAACTGAATTTATTCATTCCTCAGTCACAAATTTACGGACTAACACCTATTAAAAAATAATGATAATTGCAATATAAGTAATTTTGTATACTGTATAACATGCAATGATTGTCAAAAAACAGTATGTTGGAATTACTACTAGAAAATTAAAGTACAGAATTAGAGAACATCTATCCCAAATTAAAAATCCAAAAATTAATAAACATTTATACGCTTATTTTGAAAATAATTGCAATAGTTTGTCATTTAGGGTAACCATTTTAGAAGATAATGTAGACGAAGGTGTTCCTTTACAAAAAGAACTTTTTTGGATAAAATTAATTAACACAGCTCATGCTTGGTTTTAATGATCGTATTAAAGGGTACGGAATTATATCTAATATTGATAACCCTCTAACATATAAAGAAAATCACCCGTTTTATACATTGAAAATTACAAAAATTAGGAAAAGAAATGGCAAAAAGAATAATAAACCAGGAAGTAATAAGATAGAGAGTGCATTCAATATTGGTGAATTCCTTAATAGCTTTAATTGAATTCAGCAGTGAAAATGTATAGATACATTAATACTTTGAAGAAAAAATATCTTTAAAGCTATAAAAATTACATGCAATTAAGAACGTCTAAATAATAAAGATCCGAATAATGACAAAATTTTTGTTAGTATGTTATGTAAATTCGGTTTTAATGGAAACAAAAGTAAATATTTAAAACCAGAACTAAAAGAAAATAACTATATTAATGTTGGGGTCACTTATATAAATATTGTTCTAGATAAAATTAACTTGAATATAATATTTAATGATAGCTATATACGTGAAATGATAGATAATAATTCAAATAAAAATTTTTGCCTTTTAGATGTGTATTTAAATCACAACCTTCTTTCTCTAAGAAAATGTTTAATTATAAAACATTGATCAGAAACACGAACTTGTCAGAATTAAATTCAACCTTTAATAGTAAATGATTATGTATTGACGAAAAGTAAAATAAATTTGTTGACAAAACACATAAACATATTATTACAGGTAGATCAGAAAAAATTTGAGATAAAGTTATTAAAATTTAATTAATAAAGGCAAAAAATTTGTCGCAAAACATAATAATTGAAAAGAAAACATACAACCCTGGTTCAAAGAAGTTTTTTCTTTATTCCTAGAAAAAATTAAAAATAAATATAAGTTAAAGGATTTTCACCAAAAACAAAAACTCAATATTAAAAAAAATTAAAAATCTTTGTTATCTCATACTACTATAGAAAACAATAGATTTAAAAAAAATTAAATATAAATAATGTAAAAGAACTAAATTTTTTTAAAGAAAATTTTGTTATATGTCCTCTTGACAAAGCGAACAATGATTATAGTTTTATTTGTGAAAAAAATTCTATTCAGTCACATTAGCAGAAAAAATGTAAAATGTTTAAAAAATAATAGGCTCAAAATGTCTAGCTTTCATCAAACATATGAAATATATCACAAAGAAAACGAACTTGAAATTATCAACAAACATAATTTATTATGTTTAAATAATAAAATTGAAGTTGAGGGAGCGGAGAGAGTCCATTGATATACTGTCTGCCAAAATTGCACAAAAATCCTGTCAAATTTAAATTTATTGCTGGAGCATATAACAGCTCCATGAAGCCTCTTTCAAAAAATTGACTATAGTTTTTACTTTTTTGAAAAAACATTCAAATATATTAACGTTATAATGTCGAGGAATAAAAATTTCATTGGTTATTGGTCTACTAACAACACAAACATATCTGAAAAAATAATTAAAATTAATATTGAGAAATGTAGACTATATTTTCGGCAGAATTTTACTATAAGTACAGGTGCTATACAGCGGAAGATCTATTGTTCCTCAATGATTATTTACTTGAAAATAGTTTTACAATTTTCGCAGGCATAATTTACAAACAAATTGAAGGAGTACCTTAAAGAAGCAACTGTAGTCCATTACTTGCTAATCTCACATTATCAATATTTGAATAGAAATTTTGCAGAGATTAGAAACACAAAATCGTCACGTAAACATACGTCCATTTAGATATATGGATAATATTCTTATAATTGTAAGGGATGTAAGACGACCCGGGTTACTGTAGGCTCTAGGTTAGGTCACAGGTGGCCGTAGAACTGCTGGAGCTTCGGCTATCCGTGCCGCGTTGCCCTGTTGACCTTTTGACCCTCTTTGTAGCAGCTGGCCGGCCGCCTCGCCTATTCAAACGGCCAGCGAGATAGCGAGCCGAGGCTACATCTCGCTGTTAGCTTAGGGGTCCCCGCCTTCGGTCGAGAGGGAAGATAGGGAGTAGAGTTGGTCCGGCTCGGACGACGGTGACTGTTTTCCCGTCTCCGAGCCTTATATTAATGTCATGTATATTCTTTATGTTCATAAATTTATGAAAGCGTCGAATTCTCTTATGTAGCCGTCAATTAAATTGCACATAGACATGTGATATCTTGGATGCCCCAACCGCTACACTCAAAATAAAGCGGGGATCCGAAGGATATTATATAATTCATAATAAAAATAACAATTACATACGTGAATTACTTAGTGATTCTCTTCAGTTGGAGACAACCGTCAGATTACGATTACAATTATCTCGATCTCAATATCAAAATTATTAACAATAAGTTAGTAACAAAATTATACAATAAGACAGACAGCTTTAAAATTTATGTTATTATATTCTCACATTTTGACTCAAATGTATCGATAGATGTTAAAAAATCAAACATATTTACAGAAATATTAAGATTGTATTTGAGGTTGTACAGTTAATAACTAGACTTAATAAAAATAGCTATCTAATTAAAATAAATATAAGAAATATATTAAAATGTTTGAACATAAATAAATATTTGTTACATAAACATGATAACGATAATATACTGCATTTCATCCCCAATTTACTGAATTATAATACAAGGTATAAACACAGAGCTAATAGCACTTAAGATATGAATCAATAACAAACATAACTTGGAATGAAAGTAGGAATTACATTGTGACTGATAGTTATAATGATAGTGATATACATCAATTCAAACGTAGTAGTCTCATTTTAATACTATCTTCTGCAACACGTGGTAAGTTTTATATTAGTATACAAAATCAGGTAAGTTCATTACGTTTTCAAACGAAAAATAAAATAAAATAAAATAAAATACATTATAATAAATAAATAAATAAAATAACTAAAATTTTAAAATTCCGTTAAAACATCTCTTTATCATTTATATTCATTATATACAGTCCCCTCTCGTTATAAGGCGACTGAGGGGACCGGAGAAAATCTGCGTTATAAAGAGAGTTGCGTCCTAAGCGGAGCTGACCTTTTTTACACCATTTCACGCACAGATTCATCTAAAATACCATATAATAACTGAAAACGGCCATAGCTGTGAACTATGTGGCCACGAAAAGAGTGTGAAGGCAAAAAACAACATTAGGTTGCTAATGAAGCATTTTACTGGAGATACTTTCTGTCAAATGCATAGCTATAACAGTTGTGAACAGATGAGAACAGATGTGGAATTACAAGTACAAGACATAGGTTAAACATGGTCAGAAACAAAAATAAATTAAAAACTAAGCAAAATGAGGCTGCAAGATCATTTGGTTGCGATCAAAATTCTCGCACCTAGCAGGACTCGAACCGGCACTCCTTGCCTTCTGGAGGGGGTGCTAGTCCATTATACTATCAGCACTAGTAAACCACTCACCACATCAGCGACGTCTTCGTTGTAAATGGCTTATAAGCACTATTCCATGATTTGGTAATGTTTAGTGTGACTGAACACCGCTGTTGCTGTAATCCTGCCCGAAACGCAGAGGATGCAGGCTGAAGACCCGCATGGCACAAGAGTTCTGACCTCAACAAAAGCTCTTCCGACACTATATAATCTCTATACCAGCTGCTCTAGGCTCAAAACAAACTGTCTAGGAATTGTTTTAAATAACCTGAGTGTTACCCCACATCTTTTCTTGTTCCCGATACAGAAAATCTCCCAACATATGGTAACCTCTGACGACTGCCAGCACTGTCTCAGTCTTCCACTGTGCTCAACACATTGCCGTCTATGAACACTTTTGGGCCACGCACGCGCGAAAAACGTAGATGTGCATCTGACTCATTGTCGCACAGGTGCTTTTCCTCACTATGAACGAGGCCTAGAAGTGGAGTTCTATTCACAAACGCAGTCAGCATCTTGCTCGCCTTCAATGTCTGTGTGGGACCGGAATTGTGCCTTGGTCGCGTTATAACGGGAGTCGTTTTGAACGCAGAGTTCCTCTGAAAACCGCGCTATAACGGGAGTAGCGTTGTATCCAATGCGTCTTAAGCGGAGTTGATTTGTACTGGCGTAAAGGTAAGCTGGCCGGGGCCGGAGAAAATCTACGATATATCAAGAGTCGCGTGTTATCCGGAGATAACGGGAGGGGACTGTAGTAATATGCAATTTTGTGAATTTATACATTTATTTTGCCATAATTTATATATATAAATAAATAGTTAATAAAAATTATAAAAAAATAAATAAAGAACGAACTTATTGTAATGACTTGTGTGTAATTGGTGTTGATATTTTAACACAGTTGTATTGTAACGGTGTGTGTTCGATTTATTTTTGTGTTTGCTTTATTTCATTTGAAAAATTTAGTTGTTAGTACATAAGTAATAACACAGTAATATTTTACCCCTTACTGTACTAACAACTAAATTAATTAGTTACCTTCTTCACTGGTGAGCTTCGCGGTAACTAATTTTAAACATGTTTTTTTAATGAAGATAGAGGCAAACATGTTTAATGTTATGGTTGTCATTGTTCTGTTTGTTTTTGTCCTTTGTTTACGATTGTTGTGAAATAGAGTTTATGTTGTTGAGGAATTATAGAATTTTGAGTAAATTTAGGTATATTTATGCACCTGATTCTATCTCATCCTATTCGATTCTTGTGACATTAAATTTTAAACTATTAAAGAACTGTGAGACTTCGAATATTTTTACATATCCACTTGTAACTGATTCTATTGGAGAAGGCCTTCGATCGCGCACTGTGCGAGGTTATATGGAACGCCCTACGACAGCGCGGTGTTCCTGAAGAACTTGTAGAGTGGGAGGGAACGCTATACTCTTGGCCAAAGAGTCGTGTGCAAGCTGCAGCAGGAACCTCGATGAAGTTCACCATCTCTATCTCTATCGGGGTACGGAGGGTTCCGCACTTTCCCCACTCCTCTTTGTTGTCGTCATGGATGTCATCACACGAGATCTTCAGAAGCCAGCCCCTTGGACGTTTCTGTATGCTGATGATGTAGTGCTCGCCTGTGAAGATAAAGGTGAACTCGCGCGGCAGGTGCAAGCCTGGTGCGAACGCTTGGAGATGTTCTGGCTCAGGCTGAACGTCAAGAAGACCGAGTATCTAACGACTGACGTAAGCGAGTCCGGCTCCATTAATATTAACGGTACTGAGCTTGCACGCACTTTGGTGTTTAAATACTTGGGATCAGCAATAGCGTCTGATGGCAGTCTGATGGTTGAAGTGAACTCAAGTGGTCCAAGTGGCCCTCGTTGACTGGAGTATTCTGCGACAAAAGGTGCCAGAGCGGTTAAAGTCAAAGATCTACAGAACCGTCGTCCGGCCGGTAGCGATGTACGGTTCTGAGTGCTGGTCTGCGACAATGGAAACGGAAAGTCGCCTCAGCATAATCGGAACGAATATGCTGCGCTGGACGGCAGGAGTTACGCGCCTGGACCGCATCCGAAACGATGCTATTCGGCAGAAGTTCAGTGTCGTGCCGATAGCTGACAAGATGCGAGACGCTCGCTTACGATGGTACGGCCACGTTCTGCGTGGAAAGGAAGACAACGTCCGTAAGATAGGCCTTGTGTTGGAAGTGTCTGGAAAACGGCCTAGAGGGCGCCCGAAGCTGCGCTGGGCTGATGCGTTACACAAGGACTTCAAAGTAGCTTGTGTCCACCCTGATCTGGCGCGGGATCGGAAATGATGGCATGACACTAGAAGAACGGACCACGCCATAGAGCGGGACAAACGCTGAGGAAGGTGTTTTGCTTCAGGTAGAAAATAATTTTTTTATGAAAAGCGAGAAGTCTCAATACGATCTGCCCTAATTATGTTAAAGATAGTTGCGAAGAAGCTTGACTTTTTACTGTGTAGTAATCACGACTTAAAATTTTATACGGTAAAATTCCACTCTCTGACGTTTTTTCCTTCAGAAGGTAGAAAATTTTTCCGCGAGAATTCCGATCTTCAGTGGCAATCAATGATATAAGCCGAACGTAAACTGCCATAATTCGGAGGTTTTTCAAGGCCTCTGAAAAATTCACAATGCTTCAAAAACTAAGAAATGTAGATTCTATGCTCTAAAAAGCATGTTTTAAAAACAGCAGTTCCATGTGACTATGGGATCGATATTTTCGACAAATGATGCAAAATCGGAACGCCTGATTATACAGAATGTCGTTTCAGGAAAACGTGTTTTTATCACTGTGTGTGAAACAAGGCTTAAAATTTTATAGGATACACTTTCTGATGCTGCTACCCGCAGAAAAGAGAAATTCCATGACAAATCCATCCTTCAATTAGCATTCCATCATCGATTCGAAGAGCGCTTCAATAAATCTTGAAGGGTAATAAGCACTTAAGTCACCCTAGTAATTGACACTTGAAATTTTACAGAGTGCAATTTTGGACGTAGATGACGCTCCTTCAGGTAGAAAACAGTGGTATCCACGACATCGTGGAAACGTCTGAGAAAAATTGAAAACCTCTCATTGACTTGAGATCTGGCGGCAGAAAATCCTTATTGTTAACTATTGAATACCCATCACTTAAAACTATTTTAATATTCAATTCCATATCCTTAACTTCAGGAGACAAAAGTGAGACTCCACGTTGTCGTAGCCACATCTGGAATATACCCTTATTAAGAGATTCAAGCATCACCTAAAATAATTGAAAAGACTCTGTCAAAACCAAGACAGTACGACCCCCCCCCACTCCCACAAAACGGCGTTACAGTACGACCCCCCCCCCTCCCAGTTCGATTCTCGAATCTCAAACTTGAGCCTGAATCAGGCAATACTTGCGGTTGAAGATGATGTGGTCGATCTCGTTGTGGAACTGGCCACCGGGAGATTCCCAGGTCCATCGTAGGGAGGGAGGCTTCAGGAACTGTGCGTTTCCATGGATGGTTCTGGTCGACATGATGAACTCAGACAGTCTTTCATCTTACTGGTTCCCACCGAACCCTGGGTACCGATGTAAGTTCTTCAGGAGACCTTCGGTTGGCATTGAAGTCGCCGACGACCACCTTGTAGATGGTGTGAACTTCTTTAAAACATATCCAGCACCATGTAGAGAGTTTCGACATCATCGTTGTCGTAGTAGGATGTTGAAGCATGCGCGACGAACACAGTCAGAGCGTAGAAATTCTGTAGTACATAGTGCTTAAATTAGGAGCTGTTTCTCAGTCGTAGCATAGTGAATCCGATTTACAACTTCTCGTGCGATTGATTTCGAGATCTGTCCTTCACATGCGCATATGAAGAGGTACCACGTCATAGACATTATTCAACCGCCGGCAGCCTAGTCCTACAATGGACTGCTACGACTGGGTTCCCGGTATGTTGCTTCTTCGCTTCATGTGCTCGTCACCAGCGGCTTGTATGCCAACAGACAAGAACTATGAGGCCCAAACGAAACTGTTGACCAAACGTTTCTCCAGTTTCTCACAAGGAAGACGGGCACTTACTCCACGATTCTCAGCAGGTCCTATATGTTCTTGTATGGTATCTAGCAGGGAGCACAGCTATGGAGTTCGCTTTAGCTGCGGGACACTGGGTGTCCTAAATTGGCAAAAAACGGTATCGCTTCAGCGCGGACTGATAAGGCAGAATAGACGCCTGGAATTGCCTAGTCTTGCTCGCAAATTAACCTACAAAGGGTTTGTAGCTTTAACTATAGCTAGATCATTCCAATATGATATTTCCCTAGGTTTCTTAAGAGAAGTTAGAAGAAGTTGCAGGACACATTTAGTTGATTTACTCGCAACAACTGAGCAGCCATTCGCTGGCCTAGAGGAGAGGGGGTCGAGGGTTTGACTCTGGAGATGGGGCTTGCGAATTGCTAGGTGGTCTCATCACATTTTTGCAAATGAAAAGTCCGCTTGACTTCGGTAGGGTACTGCATTGTTGGGTAGCGGTGAATAAGGGTGACGAGCCCATGACCACTAATTTCGCTCATAGTCGCCTGTGGAAATTATTTATGATGCTGACCACGAAACTTCCATTTTTTTCTAAATCATCATTTTTCCGATCACTACTTCCACCCCAAAATCGAAGGTTGAAAAATACGTCTGACGACACGGGTGGACAAAGCGATTCTATAACCGACCAGACAGTCTTAGTATGAATACCCAAGTGATGCAGCTGGCGAACGAAGAGTATAGGCCCTTAGTATAGGCCCTTTATTCCGGCTAACGTTTTGGCGTAACCGCCTTCTCCAGAGCCTGAAAGAGTCAAGCAGTGTTTGAAAAACTAAAACTAGACAGTTTTACTCATCCATCCTTACCGTAATTTGCAGTATACGATCGAAATTTTAAAAATAGATATCATGTCCGTGACCAGCACCCTAAATAAGCCCCTAGGCGATGCTTGTGTCATTTTTTCGACCTCTCGTTGATCTCCTCCGCAACCTACTGTAATCTCGTGTATCGTTTCAACGAAAAAGGTTAAGGTTGTCATACTGATGAACAGCATCGCAAATAACCTTTTCGGTAAACTTTGGGCGAAACTGTTTTTCGACCTCTCGAGTCGAGGGAGTTCAAGTGCTTCATAGCTCCGTCCCGAGGGGGATAGTGGTCATACACGGGAAGGCGACCAGTAACACAATGTGGCTAAAATATGCTGTGCTTGGTAACAGCCAGTAGAATTAGTGAAGGCTGCGAGGAGAATACATAGAAAGAAGTCTATATAGAAATCCGAAGAATGATGAGCACCTCTTGGTGATGTGCCAAAGCAATACTAATCGATCGTACTCGCAAATGAGGTGACAGCGAGAGACACTTCCAAATCTAACAGAGGACATTGCGAAGAGGTGATATAGGGAAAAGATCTAACGGGAGCTACCCAGCGAAGCAAGCCTGTTTTAATGAACGAGCGGCGTAACTCCAGGAACGAAGCTAGCGTCTTCGCATCTGACAGCATGTTGAAGGCAGGTGTAGGAAGCGAAAACGGCAACAATAACGAAGCTAAAATGCGCTTCGCAATTGACGAAAACGCAAAAATCGCAAACAGCAATACGGAAACCCCATCTCCGCAAACGAACCCGAACCAACATCGTTATCCGCCACTCGGCCATCCAGTCGCATCCGCAAACGTTGCGGATGGATCACTTGAATGTACACTGCAGCTTGCAAGAAACCTAGGAAACTATCAGACTGCAATGGTCTAACTATTATATGAAGCTCCAAACCTTTTGTGGGCTAATTTGTGAGCACGGCAGAGCCATTCCAGGCGGCACTTTTGCCCTACTAGCCCGCACCTAAGCGATACCGTTTTCGCCATTCTTGTATCATCCAGTGGCCCCAGCAAAAACGAACTTGCCCTTGTGCTCCTTGTTAGATGCCCCACAAGACCTTATGGGTCTCGATGGCAGTCATTGGGGTAAAGTCACGGACGTTTTTTGTTAAAATGTTCAGCCTGGCGATGTACTTAACAGAGTGGACTTGACTACGTTTTTATTAAGGTTATCGGTTCGACGAATATTTTTCCTGGACCTCGCAGCATCGTTACTAGGTCCGCTATTTCGTTTGAACTGAGACCAATGGCCCATATTTATCGTTCAGTCACGAAGGCGACGTTATCAGGAGTCCCCTGTTCCATGCAAGCAGTAAAATTACCGAAAGCTTTGCCTCTCCACTCCGATTCATTGTAGCTCCTTCAATGTTCGCGCATGTTTCGGACAACATCTACACAATGTGCAATGGAGCGCTCAAAGTGACTTTGTAACGATGACAGGCAGATACGTTTGGCTTAAAGATTACAATTATTTTGATCGCTGGCATTAATTTTCGAAAAAGAATGCCAGCGATCAATATAATTGTAACCTTTGAGATGGCACTAATTTTTTTGAAACTTCCGATTGTTCCTCTAAAAGAAGAATGGACTTAGTTTATCAAGGATTAAAACATTACGTGTTCACAGAAAATGTTCCCAACCTACTGGAAAAACAAACAATTCGCACGAATTACAAGGAATGGAGTTCGTAGTGCCATCTTTGAAGGCAGCTTTCCGTAGACTATCTGAGAAGCAAAATAAGATTCTTAGGTGTCACGCTTTCAAGTAACCCGAGTTACCAACGCTGCGGAACGGGATTAGCGCTGTGAATGGATTTTATGTTCAGTAGAATTCAAGATGAGCAATATGAGGTTACTCACATCATAAAACCCATATAATCAAACAATCAACCGGCAGAATGAGATCTGGGGCGGGATTCATCAACGATACCGCCGGTATCATCTCACCGCGGATTCGCTATATCGGCCTACGTAGTTTATGATACAGAGAGATACCGAGATACAGAGGTACAGATACGATAATCGATATACCGATACCGGTCAGTAAGTGGTTGATGAATCGTGCCCCCGGTATAGCCTTTACGGTCGCTAACCTCACAGCTTACTTACTGAAGCTGCGATTGTTGACGAAGCATTGAACTGACCAACTACACATAGTGCTGATGCTATCGCTGACGCCGACTAGGCTCTTAACAAAGCGTCGGACCGAACTAGTGTTATTTGTTGCTTAGCCACTTGTTTTCCTAACGCAACCGAAACATGTAGTCGTAGTTTACTTCTCCTTGTTCTCACAACTTGACAGCAGAAGAAAGCAAAAGGATTTAAGCGGACTTTCCCTGTAAAAATTTTGAAAGTCATCCTGAGGTCAAAAGCTTCCCTCTGCAGAGAGATTCTAGAGATTTCAATCTTACCATTCGATTCCTTTAGACATCGCTCGGAGAAAGCGAGTAGTCAACAGAAGAAGTCAAGTCAACAGAAGCAACTCTCTATTAATCCACCGTGAAGTTGTTCTAAACCCTATCGAGCATGTCGGTGGCCTTCTTCCTGGGAGGGTTGAAAAAGTGTCATAATTCCAAACTCAACTACTGCATAGGATGACACATGTTTGCAGGCACGCAAAACCACATCAGGATTGTTACTCTTCGTAGCCACGAAATCTCGTTCGTTGACCACCTCTTCTTACCTTGAGTTCTCAACGAGAATCAGATCCTTCAAACTAAGCAAAGTGAAGCCAGTATCGGACAACGAGGTGCCATTTGTGACGGCTGAAAATGAAATTGCTTAGAGTGGAATAACCTCGACCTCTGCAGACGTGAGAGTGAGCATTGGGCACTGGGAATTTTGTGAAGTCGACACAAAATTAGGGGGACAGTCGCAATGAAGTTTTCGACATACAATTCTGCGGGGCTTCGGCGAGTAGTACGAATCGGCGCAGTTGATCGGCGATGTGGCGCGGAGTCGAGCGTGGATCCTGCACAGAAATAGACATGGCGTCCTGTCTTTCACCAGTGTGCACTGCCTCAATTCCCTTATGCTGGAAAAAGCCAGCTAACTAAGCGTCACGTAATGATCCGACACATTTGAAGCGCAACATGATGTAAGCAATAATAGCAGGAGACGTCAAGTTGAGGAGAACAGCCGCTTCCATGATTTAATTTGGTTTTTCTGTTTGAATTGCTTTGACAACCTCTTTACGTATTTCACTAAAGGTTAGTCGTCTGCGTAGGAAAAATGTGCCCGAAAGGTTTGAAAACTGCAACGAATTATTTTTAAAAATGTGGTTCTTATTTATTGAAGTGAATTTCGCCACCAACGATAATTTTACGAGAACCTTCTTAGGTCGATGAAATAGCAGCTCATATCGAAACAATTTAACATAATTTAAACCAAAATTGAGAAACGCACACGGAAGCTTCTTACAAAGAAAGGTTCTCAACTCAAGGTGAACTTTTGCGATGCTACTTTAATAGGATATTGGGCTATCACCTGTATCACCTGTCATCCCGTTGATCACCGGCTTGCTCGAGCGGGCGCCAGCAGCGTCTCCATTCGTCCCTGTCGCGTGCCAGAGTGCTCCAATGGATCCTCCTCGCTCGAGGGACACGAAGAGCGTCATAGCGGTCGTTAAGGGCTTTCACGAAGAAGTCCGACCAACGCGTTGGTGGACGTCCTGGTGTTCTCTTGACATCCCGCGAAATCCAGTCGGTGACGGCTCTCGTCCAGCGGGTGTCTGCGAAGCCCATTACGTGGCCGGCCCACCTAGTTTTCGACAATTTGGCTCACGCGACAGCGTCTCTGATCTTCGAACGTCGGTGAAGCTCGGATCTCTGGAGGCCTTCTCTCGTTTGTGTGAGTCGTGTCACTCTCATCATCGTCCTCTCGATTCCACGCTGCGCGACGCTGATCGCGTGTTCATCATGCTTTCGTATAGCCCAGGTCTCTGAGGCGTATGTTAGGGCAGGAAGAACGGTAGAGTCGAATAGGTGGGCACGGAGTAGGACGTTCTTCGTCTTCTTCGCGACTTCTTCGACGCTCTTGAAAGTTCTCCAAGCCGCTCGTTTCCTCCTGCCCAGCTCTGGCACTAGGTTGTTGGCTGTATTGAATTCGTGACCCAGAGATGTTCGTTCCGTTGAGCGAGAATGGGGCATCAGAAACTTGTCCGTTCCTCATGAACATCGTCTTCGTAAGATTCAGCTGCAGTCCATCGTTCCCACGTACACGATCGAAGTCGGCCAGCATTCACTCCGCCTGGCTGATGCTCGGTGTTATGAGCACGATGTCGTCAGCGAAGCGAAGATAATGTAGTTGCCGGCCGTCGACCTTCACTCCCATGTTTCCCATTCTAGTTCGCGCGTGACGTTTTCGAGGGTGGCGCTGAAGAGCTTCGGGGACGTGGTATCACCCTGCCGAATCCCCCTCTTTACATCGATGAGGACGTCGCTGTAGAATGGAGAGATCTTGGTCGTGAATCCACTATACAGCTCTCGAAGGACTCTGATGTACTGAGTAGGAACACCCTGAGTGAGCAGAGCGTCGATGACCGCTTCAGTTTCGACGGAGTCGAATGCCTTTTTCAAGTCGATGAACGTAAGGCACAGCGGCAGCTTAAACTCTCGTGACACTTCGATGAGCTTCGTAATGGTGTGTATGTGGTCGACCGTGCTGAACCCGTGATCCGAAATCCTGCTTGCTCGCATGGCTGTCCTTCGTCCAGCGTTCTGCTAATCCTATTCAGGATCACTCGAGTGAACAGCTTGTAGACTACGGACAGCAGGCAGATCGGGCAATAATAGTTGCCAATGTCGTGCACGTCTCCCTTCTTGTACAGCAAGACGGTCCTGCTGGTCTTCCACTGAGATGGAACCTTGTACTTCGACAGGTAGCGCGTGAAGAGCCGTGCCAGGGTGTTATGAGCGCTGGCGGGAGGTTCTTCAGGTGTTCGGGTCTGATCCTGGTGGGACCGGGTGCTGTACGTTTCCTCACCGACGAGATGGCGTGTCGGATCTCGGAAGGGAGAACAGAGGGGACGACGTATCCATCCTGCAGAAGATGGCATGGGGGTAGGTGGACGTGGCTATCGAAGAGATGGGAGTATCGAAGAGATGGGAGAGAGAAGTCGTGGATGACCTTCTCCATGGTCCTTCTATAAGAGGTGAGGGTTCCGTCAGGACGTCGGAGAGCGGTCATCTTGGTTTTGAAGTTGGCGAAGTTCCAGCGGGCATTGCGGATGCTCAACCCTGCCTCTGCTGCTTCAGCCAACACTTCCGCCCTTCTCTCCTTAAGATCTTCCTTTATCGCCGCTCTGCATAGCTTCGCAAGCTCGGACGTCAGTTGGTAGTTGCCTGACGCTCGTGCTGCTCCACGCTGGCGTATCAGCTAGAGAGTTTCCGGAGACAGGCGTCTCTTGGTGGTCTTCAAGCTCTTGGCTCCCTTAGCACTATCGCGGAGATGGTACGCGAAGCGGTCGTATTCCTCGTCAATGTTGTCAATAACGGTATCTTCCCAAAGGCCGGCGAAAGAGGTGTAAAGGTCCGAGTTGATGGTCGTCCTGGGACTCCTCTTCTTAAACTTCACGGCCTTCTCTCCTTGACGCGAAAAGCGGAACCTTGCGCGAAGGAGGCGGTGGTCCGATCCCGTGTAGAACTTGGGGACAACGGAGACGTCGGTCAGGCAATACTTGCGGTTGAAGATGATGTGGTCGATCTCGTTGTGGAACTGGCCACCGGGAGATTCCCAGGTCCATCGTAGGGAGGGAGGCTTCTGGAACTGTGAGTTTCCATGGATGGTCTTGGTCGACATGATAAACTCAGACAGTATTTCACCTTGCTCGTTCCAATCCAAACCGTAGGTTCCGATGTGAAGTTCTTCCGGCGACCTTCGCGGTCCGATCTTGGCGTTGAAGTCGCCGACGAGCACCTTGTAGAAGATGCGGTCTTCCTTATAGAACTTCTCCAGCTCCACGTAGAAGGCTTCGACTTCTTCGTCGTCGTAGTCGGATGTTGGGGCATACGCTACGAACACAGTCAAAGCTGGCACGAAGCCACATCGCTTCAGTCGTAGACGTCCGATTCGGGTTGTCAGAGACTCGTACGAATCGATGTTCATGGCCAAGAGCGTGTTGACGAGGACACCAACGCCGCCTACTCCCCTGCTGTCGCATGTTCCGAGGAACAGTTCTTCTCCGGAGTCGTAGGCGGCGTGTAGGGAGTGGTGTCTTCTCGTCTCGGTCAGTCCGATGACGTCGTACTTGATCTTCCTGGCTTGCATCATCAGGTCCTCGACGGATGCTTCCGATGCGAGCGTGCGGGCGTTGTAAGTACAGATCGTCATCCTAGTCCTTCTCAATTTCCACGGCCTGGTTAGGTTAGGTTAGATTTTAGCAGCCTCTCCGTACTCGTCCTTCCCATTGCTGCAGAAATACGGGCTCTTTTGGGTCAGGGGAATGAGGCCCTTTAGTGCTGCTGTCTTTGACTGGAGTACACACGGGTAGCTAGTCGGGCTCTGTTGTGCGGGCGAAGAACTTTGGGCAGCCAGCCAGACTGCCCGAAGGAAGGAAGCGAGACTTTTCAGGCGGCCTTGAATCGCCTTACATGTAGCTCCAGTCTACCGGCCCCAGCTTTTGGCCGGGCGGACACAGTTATAATCCGCACAGTCACGGACACACCCACGCACACTGTGCATGAACATGCCGAATCCACGCACAAGGAACGCGTCGATCCGACACAGCAGGAGCAAGGCGTCCATCCCCTGCATCCCGCCTGCGTCTCTGGGCAGTACACGGTCGCATTTGGTTCGCGTTTATTTCCCTATCCACCACCCGGGCACGCGCCACGTGGCCCTACGACAAGCGGCCCGAGACGCGTCTTAACAAGAGAGCCCGAAGGCTCTCTATCGAGGGAGATCCGTGGATTGGGCTATATGAAGGAGCAAATAGACAGCCTTGGTTTGTTTTAAACATTGATGGTCTCAAATTTACTTATGTGATCATGAGAAATCGTGGTAACAACAAACTAATATGTACAAAAACAATGGCAGAACGCGGACCCGAACTCAAAAGCTCGCCGGTGTGCTCCTGAGGCGGCTCTTCTACGAGTGCACCATTGAAGCACATCTCGTGAGGTGTCACAGGGGTTGATGATTGAACGTCTTTACACCTCTTTTTCAGGTCTTTAAAAAGCGTTCAGCAAAAATTAACTGTGTTCTGGACTCCGTCCACACGGTCCTACATCCTATCAAAATATCAGCGCAAAGGCTCACCATGAGTTGCGAAGCTTTCCTTGTTAATACTGTTAGGAAAGAGTGACGAGTAAAGGAGATACTTCAGAAATCGCTTCTGAGTTGATCGAGAGTAGATGCGCAGATTTCGTAGTTTGCCTTCGAGGAATACTAACCAATGTACGGTCTCAGACGCATGTCTGAACTGCGAAAGCGGATAGTACTGCTAGAATCTCCACCATTCGCATAGTAGAACACATGTATCGTGCTTGCTGAGTCATTGGACCTACTGAGGTAAGGGAGGTAGCCCTCCAAGTTTCTCATCGTCAGCTATGTATGTGCAACGTATGTTGATTGAAGGGAGGCGGCGGAAGGCTTGACTGAAAGCGGGTCAGTGGCGCAGAGGTGAATGGAGCTCTTTCGTAGGTGGGAGGCCAGGTGTTGTATTCCCGTCCGTTTCCGGATTTTCGCATTTTTAGTGCTCATTCCTCGTTTGGTATTTATCACCTTCCCAACTTTTCTTGGGCCTATATTTCACCATAGGCTCCCAAACGCGTGTTGAGTAGGAATCTTTATTATTTTATTATTATTATTATTATTATTATTATTATTATTATTATTATTATTATTATTATTATTATTATTATTATTATTATTATTATTATTATTATTATTATTATTATTATTATTATTATTATTATTATTATTATTATTATTATTATTATTATTATTATTATTATTATTATTATTATTATTATTATTATTATTATTATTATTATTATTATTATTATTATTATTATTATTATTATTATTATTATTATTATTATTATTATTATTATTATTATTATTATTATTATTATTATTATTATTATTATTATTATTATTATTATTATTATTATTATTATTATTATTATTATTATTATTATTATTATTATTATTATTATTATTATTATTGGGCGCGTGTAGCGCAGTCGGAGGAGGCGCGACTGTGGCGTGCACCCGATACCAGGTTCCTGGTTCGGATTTCTCGCCCAGGCCAACCAAGCCTTCCATCCCTTCGGGGTCGGTGAATTGGTACCAGACTTGTCTGGGAAGGATAAAGCGCTGACTTGTTCATCGGCTGGCCACCGCAAGTCATTGTATGGCCAAATACGCATTCATGTCGCCTCCACGACATCCCGTAGAAGTAGAATGCGCTGGCGCATCCCAGAAGGGATTGAATAACGCCGTCCTTTATCCTTTTATCCTTTATTATTATTATTATTAGATTTTTGATGGGATCTTTGACTAGATGGGGTATGAACTTTCGAAACTATCGACATAAGTGAATTAGCCGCAATCACAAGCAGCTCATGATGGCACCAGTCCAAATGAGTGGACACACATTCGTCGCCGCCTGTATCAACCATGTACAAGGAAGAACAGCTGATTAAAGCCCAGAAAAGAATTGGCTTCAGAGGAGAATACCGCATCACATGTAGAGTTTAACATGAAGAATGGTGCTACAAAAATTACTAGCCATAAGGACACAATTGGCTGATAATTTCACGTTTCATAGGAGAGAAATTTCGCTTGAAACACGTTTTTAAATTATCCACTGCCTTTAAAACTTCGAGCTCTTATTCACTCAGTTCTGAAATGGGGCATTTTTTCGCATATACACTTAGGAGCATTGATGCCCAGATATTTATTTGTTTATTAGGGTGTTGGAAAAGTTCTAGCCGTTTTCATAATGTAAAACTTTATTGATTTTTTAGGAACTAAAACCACGATAGGAAACGATGTAATGACTATCATGTTCTATCACTCTTCTTCACTTTTCTGGCAGGCTTTTGATGCTATCAGTATAGAACGCATCTTTTGCTTTGACTCAAAGTAGTTTTTCAACCAGGGATCGAAGTGATCTTCATCAGTGAACGCTTTTCCTTGCATGACGTTGGAGAGCGACAGAAAGAAGTGGTGGTCTATTGACGCAAGGTCTGGGTTGTACGGTGGGTGGGGCAGCACTTCACAACAAAGTCGAGTAGCTTCTGTCAAGTCACTCTTGCAAAGTGTGGGCTATCGTTGTCGTGCAGGGGTCGGATTCATCAACGACTAACCCGCGGGTATAGGGGATAGAGATACCCACGATGAAGCCTGCGTCTCTAACTCTGGCCTTATCTCTACCCCTTATACCCCTCATACCCTTAATTGTTGATGAATCTGGCCCCAGAAATCGGATCGTGCTGTGATTCGGGCGCTTCTCTTCGGTTTTTGTATCCAGTCTATCCAGCAGCCGACAGCACAGCTCTGCCGTGAAAATTGTGGTAGCAGCTCGTATTGAATGACGCCTTTGCAATACTACCGAACGCTAACCACAGCCTTTAGCGAGTGGAGGCCTGAATTTGGCTGCTGCTCAGGCTGTTCACCCTTGCCAACCCAGTGCTCGATGTCGACCTGCTGACACTACTCCTTCTCATCTCCTGTGACGATTCAAATCAGCCAGTTATTCGTGCACCCTGTATGCAAACAATGGGGTAGCCACCTTCGCACGTTGCCGGCGATTGCGTTCCGTTATCTCAGGGATGACCACTGCGCCAACTTGTACAGCTTGCCCAATTGTACATCTTTTGGTATACTTCGGGGATGCCCTCAGCGACAGAACAACCAACTTCCATTGATCGTGGCGTGAGATCGATGCTTTCCGCGCACGTCCCCAGTTTCGCTGTAGTCGCGGATTTCGAGGAAAGAGTTGTCGCGTCGTTGCTCACGCGACGTGCCGCGGGGAATGTTGTAGCCCGAGAATTGGAGACGAGACTACCGTGCAGTGCATAGCGACGGGCGACTATGCGGAGGAACGTCATGAGCATTCGCGTACTATACCAGACCCAAGGCCGCGCGAGGTGCGTCGCCATCGCCATGCAAATCCTTGTCACTGGCGCCTATGGGGTTGTACAAAAGGACCTAGGCAGTTGTCACACGCGATCGACGACGACGGAAAAATGTAGTCGTGCGCTTTCTGACAGTTCAGGTGTGTTTTGCCGTGGGTCTGATTCCATCAACCGTTGCAATCGGTCGTTATTGGCTTTGGTTGGATGTCTCAACCGTGCGGAGCCTTCGATGTTGAGGTCGCAGTTGCGCAAACGAGCGAACCCGTCTTCTTCAGCGCATTCGGACACTGGAACGTCCCCGAATGCAGCGTTTATGCGACAACTGGATGCAGCTGCTGACTCGCCAGATTTGAAGTCATATAATAGGAGGCCATGAATGTACTCCTTCGAAAGCTCCATTTCCCTGGAAAGGGTTATTCACAAGTGACCAGATTATTTATTTATTTATTTATTTATTTATTTATTTATTTATTTATTTATTTATAACTGCACCTTGGTGCTCTCACATAACAGGGAAGCGAAGTGATAAACAAAGCATTCCTGCACAACACTGGTAACCCATCGAGAAAACAACAATGTAAAACGAGCGTAGAATCACTATACCCTACAATTTCGTTATTTTCAAGTGTTCTGCAGCATTCAGAAGCTCAAATGCAGGAAGCTAGACGCAAAGAATGGCGATAACATGAGAATGAAGTAATAACTATTATAATTTAACACAGTTTACGACATTATGTTGATCATGGTATAACTATGCAGAGGTCGGTGAGGCACTCAGTACAGCTATGGCATGATTCCGGTTGGTTTAGAAAAATCACCTTCGAGCAGCATATGAGAAGGAAACACCTAGGAGTCCAGTCTTAGATCCGGTCATACCTAGGCCTTCATTACGCTTCCATAGGAAGTGAGTTAGCTTAACCGACTATGTAGCAATAAAACCATGTCTGAAAGTAAAGACTCATGTGGTATAAGTGTGAGGAAAGATGCTATAAAGAAGTGACTAAAGAGTGAAAGCATCTGGGGTCTTAATAGGCTCCTCCGTACATAAGCTCTGAACACCTGCTAACGGACCACGGAAGGAAGTAAGTAAGAAAGGGATTAAAACGGTAAGCATGTGAAAAAGAAACGCTAGAAAAAACATCAATTCAGAAAAAAGCATCAACTCTCGGACTATCCTAGTTCTGGACAGCCGTTAAAACTAAATTGTGTAGCGGGCAAGAAGACTGAGTTCTTGAACACGAATTGCTCCACAACCATTGCACCATTATCGCGCGGGGAGGTTCCACAAGACGATATGCACGTCCACATATGATGTTTCTACCTCAGGTGTCCTTGTAACGCCACCAGAAAACAATCAGCACTGTCATCCAAGAATTATTTTTTTTAAAGTCAATCTTTCTTAATCGTCTCATGAAAATGGCAACTGTAGGTGCCTCTGAGACATGAGCTGGAAGTTTCTGTAGCCAAACTGCCATACGAGAGAGAACAAATTTAGCACCGTTACAAAGAAATTTCCTTCCTGGGTTTATAAAATGAAGTGAAAGTATACTGGCACGATTTCTACATGGCCCACATTATAATAATGCTAGTAACTGGCACACACCTGACCTACTTATATGTGCACTAGAATAATTGTTTTGACGCAGTGTGAGGAAGGAAAAACGCACTCTCAAAAACAACGAGAACTTTAACTAGATTCTAATATTTTACCAATTCAAACTACACTCTGAAGGAAAGAAAGAAGAAAGCATGAAAGGAACAAACTAGCTTGTTTCTCAAAAACAATAATAAAAGAAAAGATGAAAAGGAAAAAGAAAATGAGTGAATGACTCGTGAAAATTTAAAAAATGCGAATGCTTTGCTAGTTCATAAATCGCGCAAATAAGTGTGGAGGAATTTGGCTCCGAATTGCTAGGACAGCTAAGGGAAAGTTGAAAAAGAGTATAAGAAAAAAGAGAAGAAAAACAATAGAATGTAAAACACATGTAATTTTCTCTACACTTCGTCGAGTTTCCTGCTGCAACTTTCACTCGACTTTCGGGGAGGGTAGAGATATGCACCCGCTTAGGGTAGGGATATGCACCCGCTCTATGAGTTCATGAGTAAGGCCTGGCGTAGCATATAACCCACGCGGCACGCAATCAGAGGCCACCAAATCCAGAAAGGTCAATGTACCGGTGTCTGGTCCTCTTGCACTGAGGTGAGCGGGGTGTATAGCATCAATGGTACCACAGCCTGATACAAAGCCGCACTGATTGTTGGAGAGCCTGACGATTTCAGGAATTCGTCTCTCGAGGATTCGCTCGAAGGCAAGCCAATCGGACGATAGTTTAAGCGGTTTGCAAGATGCCCTTCTTCTCCCAAATCAGAAAGTATGTACAGTTGTTCCAACACTCAGGTACATTCTTCTCCGTCACTTCCCGGTTAAGGAGCTTAGCCAAGCACTCAGCAGGATACAAGAGCTTCGATTTCCATAAATCAGCTGCCATCTCATCGGGGCTTGTCGACGACTTGTTGGGCTTCATCTTCTTAAGAGCTTCTTCCGTTTCCTCCACGGTGATATTGTGGACGATACCATGAAAAGACGCCGCAGAAGGAAAGAAGGACAGGTGAAGAAATCCCATAGCGGAAATTTCCCCCAAATAATCGCGCTATCGCTTCCAACCCTCTTGTGGTCTGTCGGAAGATGGCCGTTCTCATCAATGACGCCGAGGAGCTTCTCAATATCCACGGCCCACCGATGGGTATTCCTAGCGAGTCGGTACAAAACCGCTATGATAACTGGAGCTTTTCTAGACATCACCACAATGGATTTCGAAGCAGATACGACTTTGCAGCCTTCTTCACCTTCTGGTACTTCTGAAAGTTATCGGCAGCTTTGTCGCTGAGAAACACATGATAAGCGATTTCCTTCGTTGAAACTTCGTAGCACCGAGCACCAGCTTGACGGTAGCTCTTCCAACTTTCAACAACAGTCGGTTTCATCGACGACTGCTGGTAACCGAACGAGAGAAATCATAGCTGCTTAATTTTTTTTTATTCGCCACCATTTGATGCCCGCTGCAGTTTCAGCCTGTTTCAACCTTGGGTGTGCGATCATCAACCTGTGGAACAGCGGCCGATGCTGTGGGACGATCGTCTCATATTGCACGATCTCTGCGGTTTTATAGAAGGAGGGACATAAGATAAAGCTTCAAGGCCGTTCTATGCGAAAGTCACCAGTGGTTGCGGTGTAATCGTCTTTGAACGTTTCCGAGACTCGATATTTCAAGCGCTGAACGCTTTCACGATCAATTGATGAAGTTCATTGTCGCCGATAACAAGCGACTATATCACTTTTTGCGTATGCTCCGCAGACTGCCTTCTCTAATCAGGCGAAGAATGAGCTTTCGAGCTTGCTTTGTGAAAAGACCACAGAGGTGCCCTCGAAAAGCGTCATCGCTTTCGCTGGTAACCTTACCGGGGGGGGGGGGGTAGCCTCTATCATCGTCTTTCGTCTACGATGAGGCTCAAGCCTTGGGAGGTCAAGAGGCGTGACCCTACCATACAGCGGGCGCACAGGAGTGGTCGTTCCACCTGTACATAGATCGCGGTTGGTCCCACAATAAACTCTTGTCTCATCTCTTACACTCGCTCTTACATCCACTGAACCACCGCATTATTAGGACGTACGAGTCCTACGTCGTATCGTCGTATACATTTGGTGCAACGGCCTAACAAGCCTAAGTATCTCGTGTCAAAGTGTAACAGCTTTGGGACCTGGAGCATAAAGTCGGTCGAATATAAGATCGCATTCTCTGAATCCAAGAGAATAAGTCTCCCGTTAAATACCTGGAACATAAAGTCGATTCTATTCACGATTGCACTTTCTAAATGAGAAAGTTAAGTCTCTCGAATGCTAAAAGTACCTGGAGCAGCTTCTTCTCTCCGTCTCTAACAACACTAAAGTAGATTTTTTAAAAATGGCATTCCGTTCAAGGAAATCAGCAATCATATTGTGCTCAACCGCGCTTCATGATTTAGTAACGCGTTACAGAGAGCATGCAGTTAGCCTAAACTGTGCAATTCAAAGTGACTTTAACTATGAGAAATGCAAATCTACCATACAGATCGCTTCGTTTTTGTAGATCGCTTAGAAGCGTGCATAGGAGAGTTAAAAGAGGGCGAGCAGGGCCTTCAAAAACTTTTTATCGAGTTAAGGGATGAGTACACAAACTGCAAAGATAAAGCAGAGAAAAAAGAGTTAATGGCTGAAAATCTCAACTGCACAAAGTTAGCGCAGAAGCTGTCGACCCTACGTTTTACGCTAAGGGTGCTTCTTGACCAATTAAGGTGTAAAGAAGAAAGGAAAGGAGTCCAGCATGTGTACTACTCTCCGAATAACACTAGAGTAGGTATCGCAGTACCTTCAGAGTTTCGAAGTAGCCATCTAAATTACGATCAGCTTGAAGCCAAAGTCGCTCCTGTAGCGAAGGATCTAGCACAAAATCAGTCAAATCAAAGAGTACTACATCGTTCCATAAAGGCTCCGGAAGTGCCCCTCTCAATTTTTTCGGTAATTCAGAGGAATTTTCAGAGTATTGGGCAGTATTTGATACTCTGGTTTATAAAACCTCGAACTTCACGTCATCAAAAAGATCCTTCTCTTGAGGGAAAGTTAAAAGGCAAGGCAAGATCCACCATACAAGACATTCAGCCACTGCCGCATAACTATGAATGGATGATACAAACGCTGAAGGATACTTACTGTGACTATTCAATAAAAAGGTCACAAATTGCCCGAAATCACTAGCTGGCCTTAAATTTAGCAAAATAAAAGGCGAGCTAGTGATTTTGTGAACAGCTGCTACTTAGACCTCGGAAAAAATTCAGGTTATGATTAACCAGATGGTATCCACACGATATGACCATGAGTCTACATGTAATCCAATTTGGATCGAAACCATACTGTCCAAGTTTCCCCATAGTATTGTTAAGCCTGTGCTCATAGCTGGCAGAGCAGTGCACAATCAATCAATCGATAAACTCATGAGTGACCTCAAGAAGGAAATTGCCGTTAGGGTCTACATCCAGAACACACTGGGCAATACAATCAATGGCGAGGTTATCTCAACACCACCTAGATATGACGCTCCGCGACCTCAACTAAATAGGGGATGTATCTTTTGCAGCACTGGTAAGCAAGCGCTTGGTCATGCGAAACTGTTATTGAAAAATCGACCCGTAGAAGAATTTTGAAGGAGCAAAACAGATGCTGGAAATGCTGGCCCTTACGGCACGACAGTTTTAACTACCAAAAGCTGAACTGCACCGGATGTGGAAAAATGCACCACGCATCAATGTGCTTCAAAAAGACACTAAGGAGCCCAGAAAAGGTCCTCCATGGAATTCATTGCGACGAGACCGTCAGAACTGCTACTATTGCTCAGCAACTAATAATAATCATGCCGAAAATCAGCGCTATTGTACCAAAAATTTTACAAATCTTAGCGCAGTTTCCACTGAACCTCAAAGTTTTAATCATTTGTCACCAACCAACAAATTAACTCGTTGGTGGGCGTCCCGCTTTTCTCTCGACATCCCGCGGAATCCAGTCTGTAACGGCTCTCGTCCTGCGGGTGTCTGCGAAGCGCATTACGTGGCCCGCCCACCTAATTTCCGATAACTTGGTCCACACGACAGCGTCTCTGATCTTCGAACGTCGGCGAAGCTCGGAACTCCGAAGACCTTCTGTCACTTGCGTGAGTCGTGTCACTCCGAGTATCGTCCACTCGATACCACGCTGCGCGACGCTGATCGCGTGTTCATCCTGCTTTTGTATAGCCCAGGTCTCAGAGGCGTATTTTAGGGCAGGAAGAACGGTAGAGTCGAAAAGGTGGGCACGAGGTCGGACGTTCTTCGTCTTCTTCGCGACTTCTTTGACAGTCTTGAAAGCTCCCAAGCCGCTCTTTTCCTCCTGCTCAGCTCTGGCGCTAGGTCGTTGGCTATATTGATTTCGCGACCCGGATGCACGTAGCTGGAGCATTCGGAGATATTCGCTCTGTTAAGCGAGAATGGAGCACCGATTCCCATGAACATCGGCTCCGCAAGATTCAGCTAGAGTCCAACGTTCCCACATATGTACTGCGATCGCTCCAGTGCCGTGGTGGCACTCGTAAAAAATGGCTTTTCGAAGACGCTCTTGTGAAACTGACATTGCACTAATTCCCAATTCCCAATAAAGAACATGAGCGCTTCTATATCTTTAACAAGAACCTTCGAGAATATTGCACGAGCACCACATGGTAGACCATGGATATCACTCGAAAGTCGGAAGTTCTGGATTTTTGAGGGGAACATATCAAGGCTTTCCTGATAGAACAAACCTAAAATTATTACTTCAGGCGAAGGGAGTAAAATTTTGTGGTCTTTCAAATAGCGACGCGATTTTTTAAGACGCAGCTTATTCTGGGCCTCTTAGAATCTCTATATTTAGACTATAGATTCTGCTTCAGTAGTCGAAATGTCCTGTTTGTTTTGATGTCTGCTTCGAAATTAAAATAGTCCAGTTTAATGTGAAAATGGTATAAATGAAAACGACGTGCTTCATGTCGACCTTTCTCCATAGTCTTTAACGAAGGAAAGGCTCATACGTGGTACACAGACATACATATAATCACATTTGATATGAGGCGTTTGCCTTGCAATCTCGAAGGACAGCGGATAAGTGCCGAAGAGTAGAAGATTGAGTGCTTGAGCCTCGTATTTAGGAATGCGTACTGCCAACTACCTCCGCGATCTCAAAGACAATAACGAATGAATAGGGGAATTTCAAAGAAAAACTTTTCCCCTCCCCTTCCTCGATTATTGCACGAACCCATTGACGAGCGTATACGGCTTCGTACTTATAGCGAACATATTTCCTCAAGAGCGTTTGTTCCGGAACGCTCTAAGTGAAGCGTATTGTGATCGACTGCACTCGGAAAGTACGAAGATGTAGAATTTGCCACTGTAGACGCATCGTCGCGCATTAGTGGCTGGCACAGAATGAGAAACGAGGACCGCGAACGAGTCTGCATGAGAAATTATCGCAGCTGCGTTTTTCGCATGGTCGTAGTTTAATGGAGTGACGATGACCTGTTGAGGGGCAAAATATGTTCCAGTACCAGTCGAATAAATACGACGTTGAAACGGCATGGCAGACAACTCTCATGGAGCGCCAAAGCGATCTGTAGAAGACATGAGACCTGGTTCACAATGCAGTGACACTGAGAAGTAAAGTGGCGCTCCAGGGGAACACGCGTCAGCGTTCAGAGAACTTGGAAAGCGTTCAAACTCTAGTGAGTTTCACAAGGAAAATTCTTCGAAAGCCGTTGGCCATTTAAGGGGCTTCAATGTTTGTGCACTTATCTGTATCTCTATGCATGTGTTTAGCTGTTGATTAACAAAGGAACTGAAGCAAGTAATACTTGATTGCAAAGAAGTTTCTGTCAGTTGCGGCGCCCTCACCATATGCTGGCTCACACGTTAGCGCCACTGAGTGTTTTGGACTCGTTGGAAAGCCGAGAACTTGCGCTTCCCAACCATGTGTGCTATTGGAAAATTCCTAACACCTTTGCAGTACCACAACAACTATTTTTTTCAAATCATGCAAGCTATAGTTTTTCGCACACACACACCTAATTTTATGAGTAATACCTTAATCGAGAATTAAAGAGTCCAGTTGCAACTTTGGTAAATGCAGGAACAAGCAAGCGCGGAAGAAAAATAGAGCTGTGCTGTAAGATTCAAACCACCTTTGGAGGACTACAAGGAAGTAGGATGGGTAGAATACAACGCCCTGTTAGACCCGTATTGATTAACCATAGCTGGTGAAAGAAGAAGCGTACGAAAGACTGGAATTGTTGGCATAGATGGCTGCATTGGCGTTAACTCATTGCTGCAGCTGACCTCCTCGTGAAACTTGGTGCCAAAATGCGCGAGAACTGGGTGCCACGTTGCCTCAGCCATGGACGGTGCTCGCACGCGTGAACGGTGAAAGCCATCCCTCAAGATTAGTCGTGCGGAAGTACCCCCAGATTTGAGTTGTAACTTTTGGCAGATGAGGAGTATCCTGTACGTTCTTGAACACCTTGAAAGCTGATAAACTTTCCTTTCATAATGATAAATGCTGCAACGACAATCAACGTTTGTAGCGAAATCGGTATTTGTTTGCGAAATTGCACACCTTGTGCGCGTTGCTTGAAAATGTAGTCAGCGGTGGCACAAATTATTTTCAAGTTTCATGAAGCTCGCAGTGCAGGCCGAAACAGCAGTTCATCTACGTGTTTATTGTTGTTGTGGTAGTGGTCAAGTAAATCTCAGTTTGCCTGAACACAATGCTGGTGTTCAACGCGGAGGCATACCAACAAAGAACCAAAGAGCAGGCGGAGGCACTCTGAATCCAACAACAAATGAGACGGACATGCCCCCGGCTAAGAGACGCTGCTGAATATTGCCGATGAGAAGGCTGATGTAGATCCTAGTGGTCAGGTGAGGGGACGACAGGAGGCAGAATCGATCCTGCTACGAGCTACGGTGCGCGGAGGCAAACAATCTTCTGTTGACTCTAGACGGACGTCGGAAATTCCTCTAACTCTTTGCCTGGTTGCAGGAGCAAATCTTCAAGGAACTAATGTGGCAGCAATCGCTGAGTTTTATAGGGAGCAGCCTGTTGGTTTGTCGATTATGTGGAGTGTGTGATTCACGTTTTAGGGGTTCATGAAATCTCAATGCAGAGCACTTGTTCGTGCAGTGGGCAGCTGGCTTCATGACTTAGGAGGGTAGAATTTGTGACATAAGCGATTAGAAGAAACACGTTCAAGCAAACACTCGGGCACCCACATTTAGCGGACAGCTTGCTGCCTAGGCAGGAATTTTCTGCTACATTGTTGATGACTGCGTGTGATGATATTTCAGGTTGTAATAAACAGACGGCATTGTGCTGAGTGTGCACGATTGAAGAAACCTCTGGAGGTTTATTTCCACTTTTGACCCCTAATGGCATTTCCTTACCTCCAAATATTACCATGGTTAGAAACGAAAGAAGTTGCACTGGGAGACTTCCTGAGCGCATTTTGTTTGAAAACCACGTGTAAAATCAGGGAAACGTCTAATTCTTGCATGGAGGCAGCAATGCTCAACAAAAGAGATTTGGTCTATGGGCGACTCCAGCGAGTCCCCGTCTGCATCTCTAGGCTCCGTCGAAGGAGATAAGGCCGAAACGTCAGCGGAATAAAACTGTGCTATCTTGGCTGGTTGATGCACTCGATTTCACAGCAACAAAAGAGAAAGTTTTCTTTTTATGGCAAAAAAAGACAAAATGATAAAGAAGAGCGTCGTTCAATCTTTTCTGGGATGCGCCACGCATTCTACTTTAAGGATGTCATGGAGGCATTTTGAATGCGCATTTGGCCTGTACAACTTGCGCTGGCCAGCCGATGGGCAAGTCGGTGTTTTACCCTCCCTAAACGAGTCTTGTACCAATTCGTCGACTCCATAGGGAAGGAAGGCTTGGTTGGCCTTGGCGAGAAATCCGAAGGTATGATCGGCCACGCTAGAAGCGTAGCTGAAGCCTAGGATGCTTCAGCGATCAGCCTCGAATTTGCTGAAGCATGTGCCCACCATACATTGGATGCCTAGCTGAGTACCACTCTCATACCAGCACAACACTCAGGAAGTGCCTGTCAGCAGTGATGCTTTGTCTAGAATTGTGTCCAACCGATTGCAGCTGTCTACCTCGTCAAGCCCAATCCAACGTCTGACATTTTCTGTCCAGTCGTCGTGCTTCAAGCTACAGAAGTCGCGCCGCATCCCGAAAATTTGCTTCCACTATTTGTTAAAAATGTGACTTAGGACAAAAATGCTATCCTCCTCTATTTGAAACAGTATGGAAGCTGATCAAACCACTTCAGGAAATTGGTGGAACCTAGGGGCAAAACGTGATTGAAAACGTAGCCGAACCCAGCGCAGGTTCCACCAACTTCCTGGCCTGTCCTGGTCCACTGAAAGCGCGCTCAAGCAAACGCGTTAAATAAATATGCACACTCCATCTTCCAGTAATTTTGCGTGAGAGAAAGGGAAGAATTGTATACTGGAGATCGCGATGATGTAGTGGAACTTGGAGTGGGGCGGGGAAGGTATGTTACCGAGCCCAACGCTGATCCCGCTAGCCTTCATCTTTGGTTAACGAACAACTTAGTGAGCACTTAAGAGCGTCATGAAGAAGAAGAACGTCCATCTCCCTTCCCACCTATTCGACTCCTATGTTCTTCCTGCGCTAACCTATGCCAGCACCATACGAAAGTACGATGTATTTGCAGTCTGCATCGCGCAACGTGGTATCGAGAGGACGATGCTCGGAGTGACACAACACACGCAAGTGACAGAAGGCCTTCGGAATTCCGAGCTTCGCCGAGGTTCGAAGGCCAGAGACGAAGATGGGCCAAGTTGTTGAAAATTAGGTAAGCCGGGCACGTAATGATTTCTTAGACGCCCGCAGGACGAGAGCCGTTACCGACTGGATTCCGCGGAATGTCAAGAAAACACCAGGATGCCCACTAACGCGTTGATCGGACTTCTTTCTGAAAGCCCTGACCGAACAATATGAAGCTCTTCGTGTCCCATGAGCGAGGAAGAACACATGGGAGCACTCTGGCACGCGACAGGGACGAAAGGAGACGCCGAGCGAGATCAGGCAACTCGATGACGGGACGGCTGGTGATGCAGGTGACACGGCAGGTATGAGTAAGTAAAAATAGTAGAAATAATAAGTCACTCATCCACGCTCACACTTCCTTAAAAGTAACCCGTCTTGATCAATCGAAATTTTAAACAAAGACATTACATAAGCGATGAGCGCCTGAAGTAACCTCCCTAGGCTATATTTAGGCGTATAAGTTTTTCCACCTCCGGAGACGTGAAGTACGAGTGCGTCTACGAATTACGTTTCCTTTGTGGCGACCGTCCTCGTTTAGTGCATTGGATGATTGTGGCAAATCCTTTCTAGCAAGTACAAAAATGTTGCATCAAAGGAGAGTTGAACCATAACCCACTCCGTTTCTGCCCACTGCGCCAGCAGTGCTCGGCCAAAAGCGCCGGCGCCGTTTCCATCCTACTCTGCCGTCTGGACGACTCTGCGCGCAAACAGAGGGCCAACAGTTTAAGCTAAAAAATGGTCCGCAACTCCTTTCCCAAATGTCCTCAGCTGATACTGTACACATACTTGGAATCAATATTCGAAGCCGCATCCCGTGATGTACACCCCTTTTCAAAGTGTCACCGCGAGCTGGCATCCTTCCCGCTATAATTTTTCTCTCAAACATGCAATTTCTGCTGGTAAGGCTCTAATCCTATAGCAAAATTCCGCTTCAAATTTTTTTATTATTTATCAAATTTTTGTGTTCACACTAAGTACATTTGGAACTCTGTTCCAGCCAAAGTCAAGCTGCAGAGGTGTTCTAGAAGAACAACTAGGTTCGTTATTACATAATGTTAGATCCGTGACCCTGTGCTTGACTGGATGATCGCCCGGATGGTCCGTAGATCTTGTGCCACGGATCTAGACCTTCCCTTTTCCTGCACATGAACTGGCAGTTCTGCTAATATACACTTTGTCTGTGTTATTCGCTCCAATAAAGTACTTCTCCACTTCGCCTCGGCAGCGCGTTAAGAGCAAGGGTATGCATATTTACGATTTATGATTTATGTTTATGGCGATTTTTAGCAAATTTTTTACGAAATACGATTTACGACACTTTGGGTCGTGAATCGAAAATTTTCGTAAACGTGATCTTTGAACTGACTCCAAATAAGGTGATGAAATCCGGGTTATGAAAATGTATACGTTCTGATATCGCACCATGGCAGAAGGCACAGTACTCTGCACATGATTCTCGAGCTCGGCTCATCTCTTTGCTTAATTGACTTTTACATTTCGCTAACACTTCAGGGACTCCCATTTGATAGCAGACCTGTTTTAAAGGAGAAGCAGGAACAACACACTGAAAATTAGCTTCTCACAGGTAAATTGAACTCCTCACTTTCCAGCAAAGCACGCTTTCATACAGTCGAAGCACGTCCCATTCCAGCCCACAGAAAGATATTCGAGGCTCTTTTGTAGGGGAAAAGAGATGATTATTTGCTGATTCACATCGTATTAGGTAACTATGTATGTACGATATGGTTAGTCTGTTCATAAACGATTCATGCAGCCTCTCCGAACACGAATGACGCAAGCTATGATGGAATATTGTTCACGATTGGAAGCGGAGTGTAGATGATTACTAGAATCATATACAATACCCACCATAAGGATTGGAAAAGGCGCGGTAGGCGCGTTTTCCGCGTTCTTCCTGTTCCTTTGCTGTGGCCGTCTTGATCTTTATCCTTTTTAGAAAACTCACATACTACCGTGAGCTCCTCGACGAGATCTACCCATTGCCACAAAAACATTTTTCGTTACTCCATTTTTGACACCAGGATGCCCACCTACGCGTTGGACGGACTTCGTCAAAGCCCTGAATAAACAATATGACGCTCTTCGTGTCCCTCGTGCGAAAAGGATTCTTTAGATACCCTGGCACGTGGCATGGACGTGATGAGACGCTGCTGGTGCCCGCTTGAACAACTCGATGATCAATGGGACGACAGATGATATAAGTGATAAATGAGAAATTTCGTGTATCAGTACTGTATCATTACAGCAGCAAAATCGAAGGTAACTAAAACTTTTCTATCTCTTACTAATTTGTGACACCAAGGAGGAATCTTCATAGTTAGAAAAGCATCTTCGACGAAGGCTCCGCAGAAAGCGATATTGGGGATGACCGACTAAAAGTGACCAATTTTTAAACCGGAGGTGGAGAATAACCCTACCCACAGTAACTCTAGGACAAGTGGTTAGTTAGTACATAATTTAATGCCCTCAGAATACTAGTTTTAAAGTTTTAATATAAAAATTTTAGTGATAGTTCATGAGTATGCGGCGCAATTACTACACGAGCACATCCAAAAACGCCACATGCTTTCCATTTAAGATGCTCTAGAAACACTATTTTGGAATGAAGCTCACTATTCTATAATACTTTTTGGATTCCTTTCATTAGATTTCTGTGATAACATTTTGTTCGTAACTCTATTTTCTGTTTTCTGGCCAATTTTTCGCCATTTTCCCAGAAAACGGAAAACAGAAAAAATTTGTCCAAAATGGCCAGAAAATCAGAAAACAGAAAACAGAAAACAGAAATTCCGCCCATCCCTGTTTGGGATGCTGATTACGAATCTGACATCCGTTTTTGAAGTTTATGTCGATTGCGGTAGGCTACAGTTGGTGCGGATGACAAGGGCTGTCGAGGTCATAATCACCGATTTTGCCCAAACTTCTCCCGGAGGGGGGGGGGGTTATTTGGGGTGCTGATTACGAATCTGACATTCGTTTTTGAAATTTCGGCTGATTACGGTAGGTTACAGCAGGTAAGGATGACTAGTGCTGCCATAGTCATGAAGTGTTGATCACGAATCTGACCCTTTTGACAATTTAGAGTGAAATAAATGTGTAGGAGATGTGTAGAAAGCAATTTGATAAAGGAGGCTGCGGTTATAAAAAATGCAAAAATAGTGCGTAGCACGGGAGCCGAACATCTATCTACTACATTTGAAGCAGCCACGCAACCTGCTGAGCCTGCGGCGCTCGGTTGCCGCAGTGCTTTTCGCCTAGTCTCATGCAACAGTGAGCACGCACGCATGCACGTGGGCACGTTTTCTACTATATGAAGGGTGGAGATTCTCGTAGTTCTATCCATTTCCCCCGTTCTGACCTACGCCTGAGACCCTACCCTGGTTAGCAAAAACCACAGCAATATACTATAATGACCGAGATTTCGAGATTTTTTTTGGAAAATCACAATTTCAAATTCATTCCCTCCAAGTATTATTGCGCCCATACTTTTACCATCTACCGGTTTTCTTTGCAATCGGACCTAAGTTTGTACGTATTTGAAAACTAAAGTTTTGCACTACTGTATAATAGTTGTCGGAGTCGCTCGGGTTCCGTTCGCCAGTTTTATAATGAACATTTGCTCTCGGAGGGTCAGCAGCATTCTAAACGGGTCAGACATGGTGAGTGCGGGAATCTTAATCACGAAAAGGGAAGCAAAAGTGTCATAGCCATCTTGACTCTTTCTTACAAGGGATGGATACTAGGTGACCATAGTACTTTGAGATGGGACGTATATCACTGGATGCGACTTCGAACGCTGATTCCAAATATATATTCCGTTTCTACTGCGCGCATCTGTGACCGGAGTTATGGACCATTTGCATCAGAGGCTCCTTCTCCCTCTAGGTCCACGCAGAGTGGGCTAATCTCATGAGAACGAGCTCAAGTAGGGCTGAAGCTGGATGCTGGCGTGTTGGCGCAGGGGGTAGAGGAGTGGCAAGGTGAGACAAGGTAGTTTATAGTTTGAATCTTCTGTGGTGCAGGATTTTTGCACTTCTTAAAAAGACTTGCCACGATCAACCAAAGCTCTCTATGTCAAATGGCGACGTTTGGGCGAAATCGATTACCATACTTACAAGTGGGTGATCAGTGCCCTAAATAACCCCCTTGGGCGAATTCTTTTTCGACACACGGGGTCGATAAGGACAATACTGCCGACTTATCTTCCAAAGTATGTTCTCACCAGCTGTTGTGTTGGCGCGGCTTTTGGAGGAGTTCGGTGGTCCTTCAGATACTTCACGCGTTCCTAGAAAGCAAGAGAAGAAAATGGCAAGAAGTTTTGCATCCATCTTGCGAGATGCGCAGTGCGGGAGCATCGAGGTAGAGGATGAAGAAGGTATCAGTGCGGAATCAGAAAAGGATCAGAAGAGAAGAAGGTATCAGCGGCACCCAAACGTTGTTCTTGGTCGACAGCTGGAAGCCATTCAAGGATCACGAATTCATTTCATCAGTTTTTGTAGATCCTACTAGAGTGAAAGTGATGCACATTCCGGTAGGAACAACATCACAAATACAACCATTAGAAGTGCATTTCTTCTTGCCATTCAAAAACATGTACGAACGTTCCACCTCTTATGTATTGACACACGGTATAAAGTTCTCACTTCACTCCCGCGACTCAATTCTTCGAGTTGTATTGCTGATTCACACTCAATTTTCCGCCCAAGATTCAGAACTTTTCTCGCGTATTCATGGTACGCTGCAGGATACCTGCACAGTCACCCCGGGACGTATGATACACCAATGCAATATTCTTTCCCTACTGACATCGTAGAGCACTGCTCTTACAGCGGCAGCACCGATGTATTTGTTATCCGATGCGGTAATTGCCAACAGTTGTTATGTTTTGAACGTTTCATAGTGTTATTTCACAGTTGCTAGTGTAACGTATTGTTTGTCTTCTCACCATGTTTTAGCAACTATTCATGATAAATTGTATCTTCGTGCCAGATAGAAGTTGTCAGTATGAAGAGGAGCTCTTTCTGGTGACCTCTTCTATTGAAATTTGACATATACAGCTTTGGTTGATCGTGACAGATTTTTTTAGGAAGTGCAAGATTTCTGCACCAGAGGTGACTCGAATCATAAACCACACCGTCTCACCATACCGCCCCTCTACTCCTGCGCCACCACTGCTCGGCCGGCAGCATCATTTCAACCCTACTTGAGCTCGCACTCTTGTGACTGGCCCGCTATGCGTGGACCTAGAGGGCAAAGGAGCCTGCTGCGAAAGTGGTCCATAACTCCGTTCACAGATGAGCACAGCAGAAACGGAACAACTACTCGGAATCAGCGTTCGAAGCCGCATCCAGTGATATGCGTCTCATCTCAAAGCCCCTTGGTCACCTAGTATCCTTCCCTTGTTAGAATAAGTTGCAGGCTTACTTCTACAGGACCTTGAATATCAGTTTGCCTCGCGCTATGGCGTACAGTGTTATTTGACAGAAACATCACTGATTTAATCTTCCTACAATACCCACCATAAGGATTGGAAAAAGGGCGCGGTAGGCGCGTTTTCCGCGTTCTTTCTTTTTCTTTGTTTCTGTAGTTGCTTTGTTCTTCATCCTTTTTGAAAAATTCACATACCGTTGTGATCTCCTCGACGAGGTCTACCCAGCGCCGCAAAAATGTTTTTCGCTACTCTATTTTTTACCGCTATTTTTTCGAAAGCGCCAGGGGATACTCGTTAGCTAGCGACGTCTCCACTAAGTGCGCCCAAAGGACATTTAAGCGCTCGGATCCAAAGACGGCGCAATTGACAGTAGCGCATCTTCAGATAACATTCTGTGGACTTGAAAGTTCATAAGACCATAGAGAAAATATTCTACTCTATTTATTTATATATTTTGGTTATTGCAAGAAGCACAACACGTTTTTTCTTTATTTTCCCTTCACTAGCAAAAAAATGTCGCTATCTGGTCAAATTAAGAGAGAGGATTAAAAATAGGAGAGATGGTGTAGTCAGCTTCAAATTGAGACGCACCATGCAATCGCAACAGAAAAATTTTCACTAGTCATAAATCCACTGCGCTTGACTCTCAATAATAAGTTCTTCCTGTTTCACACGCGGTATATCTTTGGTGAAAAAGGATAAAAAAAATAGGAAAAAGGATAAATAATAAATGAAAAAGGAAAAAGGAAAAAGGATAAAGGATGTGACACTTTGAAAAGGGGTGTACATCACGGGATGCGGCTTCGAATATTGATTCCAAGTATGTGTACAGTATCAGCTGAGGACATTTGGGAAAGGAGTTGCGGACCATTTTTAGCCGCGTGGAGGATTTCCTATGTACAGTAGGTTGTTACATCAGCGAAATAGATGCAGTAGGCGATGGAACGAGTTAGAGAAGAACAAAGGCGTCATCCAGCGGCCACAAACCAGTGGTGCACCACCCTCAGCAATGGATTTTCCAGATATTGCACGCACTGTAACTTTTCGAAGAAGGATGCTAGGGTACTAAGATTTTTTCTGTACAAAATACGCTTGAGTATTCTTGAAACAGAAAAAATGGAAGAAACCAAGTTCAATCGAATCATCCTTTGTAGACGTTGAAACTCGGAGAAAATCCACGACATCTTAATCCCACTGTGTTTTCACCACCTAAGTCTCTGGGCCATTCAGTTTATAAAATGCTTCGGGTAGCACAGCTGATCATTGCAAGCGCTTTCTAGCAATGTAGTTTTATAAAATTTCTAGAGAATCGACCTTTTGTGCCTTTTCCGCCGAGGTCGACTTCTAGGCAGCGTTCGGCTCGACCTCGGCGCTGCATTCATCGCATTCATCGCCCGCGTCCGCAGTACGCCTTCCTTGCACCTGGGTGCGAAACCCAGCGGCACTACGCCATTTCTAGGGAGCCGCACAGCACCGTTGCATCAACAGGACTATTGATTTCCCTGTTTTTCGCACGAGCTTGTTTTGAAAATTTTTCGTACGCATCATTTAATAGAAATATTTTTATTTTTAAACATACGTGTGGAAGCGATACACGTTCAGTGCCGAAGAGTGTGTTACTTCCGTGAAGTGCCACCTTCCTGACTTTCAGACCTATTCTATCTAGATTTTTTGCTTTACTTGTACGATTCTGATCTCTTTTGCTTTGTTTAATAATGTTGTACCGCCTTTTCAAAATCAACTAACTTCTCACTGTATTTCTTTTTTCCTAACATTTTTGCACCACACTGATAACCGTTTTGGAATGATATCCTCTTCTATTTTTAAAGTTGTCGAGAAACCTGGGGTAGGACACTAGTTATCGATTTTTGAAACACCTTTCGATAATCGCGACTAATCTCGTTATTCCTTAATCCTTCTATCCATTGCCCATAAGACTGCGTAATATAGTACCGGACATGCCTTTTGTTGATTGGCCGAAAAAGCCGTGCAGGTCAAGGGCAGCTCGCAAATTGCACGCGCGTGCGTGTTCGAAGCGCAATAACTCTGTGGAGATTGAATCGTTCCGACTGAGGCTCGTGGATTTTGTAGGCACTAAGACGGTGTAGTAGGGCATTAAAGTAGAGGACGTAGCTTATGACTGCACAATGTTACAGCAGGGGTGCGAAAATGCAGTTGAGGCTTGTGTGACGCATTTTTTTCCGATTTCGGTGGACCACTACGAAAAGATGCGGCAAGCTAACGGCCTCAAAATGCGTAAATAGAGCGCTAAAGCTACTTTACGATGACCTGCTCAGAACTCTTCAGCTTCCTAAACTGCCTTAGCCTCAGCTGCCAGTTTAAAGCGGCGGAAGATAGCGGTTAGAGTTTCTTGCGCTCTTACTCGCCCAGACTTGAGTGTTCAAGACTCGCAATGGTACCGTTCTGTGCAGCATGAAGGGCGCTATCGAATGGTGCCAATTTCGACCGATTTTTGGAAAAATCAATTTTTTGACAGTTTCGCATCGAGGATGAGGCCGCTCGAGGCCGCGGCAGACGGACGATAACGTCATCGAAAATCGATGTCTTGGAGTGGGCCACGCTTCATACCATTCGATAGAGCTTTTTATGCTAAACTGAGTGGTGTTATTGATAGTAGGGGAAACTGTAATGGGCGAGTAAGAGCGAAAAGAACATCGACCGTTGTTGTGCCAAATTTCACGCGCGGGTGTGTTCTGAGTGCAATTACTCTGTCACATGTGAACCTTTCCGGCTGCAGCTTGTGTGTTTTGTAGGCAGTAAATCTCAATGCTTTAATGAACAGTGGTGAACACTCCTGTGTTGGTGCGTGCTAGCGCAGTCGGAGGAGGTGTTGGCTGTCGCGTGCGCCCAATTCCAGGTTGGGATTTCCATTTTTTTTTGGCCAAGCCAACTAACGATAAGTCTTCCATCACTTCGAGCTCAGTGGGTCGGCGTAAATTTTTTCTGAAAAAAACACTGACTTGTCCATCTCTCGGCTAAGTCATTGTAAAGGCCAAGTGCGTGTTCAAATCGCCTTCACAGCATTCCGTAGAATAGAATGCGTAGCGCATCCCAAAGGATTGAGTAAAAAAGAGGCTCTCCTTTACCTTTTATTTTTATTAGCAGGTGGATAGATGCTATCTACCTGTTATAAAGTCCATCCACCGGCCAACATATTCGCACGATTCCCTGCTTCAATAGTCATCTCTGAAAATGAGAAGAATTCGACAGTATCGACCTAGTTGTCATGGGGGATACATATAAAAGAGAAAGGATAAAGAGCGGCTTTACTCAATTTCTTCTGGGATGCGCCGTGCATTCCACTCCTACAGGATGTCATGGACGCGATTTGAATGCGTATTTGGCCATACAATGCGGCGGCCAGCCGATGAACAAGCGGTGACCAGTCGATGAAAAAAGGAAAGTTTACGGTGGGCAGCCGATGAACAAAGCAGCGCTTTACCCTTTCCAGACAAGTCTGTTACCAATTCACCAACCCCGGAGGGATGGAAAGTTTGGTTGGCTTGAGCAGGAAATCCGAACCTAAAGCCTAGTTAGTACAATCGATTACGCAGCATTCTTGTCTCAATACGTAGAGCGCGAAAAATAATTCAGATCAAAGCAATATTTAAATTATTATAAAGTTATCAGCATAATACACGAAAGTGAAGACCAATGCGAATCAATAGTACCGTTCGCCGAACAGCACTGTGTAGTCCCCTATAATTGGCACAGTACCGCTGGGTCTCTCACCGAGGTGCGAGAAGGCCCGTCCAGGTGCGGACGATGCACGCAGGGCCCAGGTCGAGCCGAACGCTGCCCGGAACTCGACCTCGGCAGAAATGTCGCAAAATGTCGAATCTCTTCGAATTTTATAAAACTATGTTGTTAGGAAGCGCTTCCAATGGTGAGATGTGCTGTCTTAAGCATTTGAGGAACTGACTAACGTGGAGTCCTAAATTATGAAAACAAAATGGGATCAGGAAATTTTGTATTTTTCTCGAGTTTAGACACCTGAAAAATTATGTTAAGAGTGAACTCAGCTCCTCACACCTTGCGTGTAACAGAGCCACGCAAATCTGTCGTCAAAACGTTGTGAAGAAACGTTGCTAAAAGTGGTGCGCAGTGGATTTGTGACTGGCAAAAATTTTATTTTTTTCAAGTTAAAAGCGTGCCATCTGCAATTCACCTACGTGCTTTAGAGTTCAGAGCAAATTTTAACATTGTAACTTCCTTTTAAAAAAGTTACAGCACCTGTTACACAGAAAAATCTCATTGTTGGTCAATAATGGAGAACTGGTTGGGGGAACGAAATCTGGACATTTATCCAGACATGATTACCTTTTCCAAGTCGATAGAGCTGCGAAGAAATTTTCAGTAATACAAAAATAGCTATTCCCTGTGCGAGTGGTAGCGCAATTGGAGGATACGCCGACTGTCGCATATGGAGAGTCGAGGTTCTCGGGCTGGGCGCCGTCCAGACCATCCAAACCTTCAATCTTTCGAAGTCGGCTAACCAGTATCCTAACCTTGCCTAGCAAGGACAAAACACTGGCTTATTCATAACCGCTATTCATAGTGTGGACCAAGAATAAATTCAAATCTTTTCAACGATATCTCGCAGAAGTGGTGGTGATGTCCGTTCCTCCACGTGGTGCCACTGGAAACTGCTCGCTCTGCGAGCTAAGCTAAGCACGGACATTCGATTGCAGGCGACAGGCCCTTGTGACAGGCCGGCCTACGAAGACCCATGTCACATCACATGGTGTATGACTGTTCAGGTTTATCGAGATAGTGCTACGGCGTCCGTGGGAGCCGACGCGCACTCGCAGAGCCCGGCAAGTGTGAGAAGTATGCGAGGACAGCATCGGGGGGAGGGGGGGGGGGGCAACTGAGCTAGTCCGAAAGTCCCGCAACGTAAGCAGGACCCGCGTGGCAACGCTGAATGTGAGTACGTTGACGGGCCGCTCGAGCGAGTTGGTTGAAGCACTGGAGCGTAGAAGAGTTGATTTCTGTGCGGTGCAGGAGACGAGGTGGTCCTGCCGCAAGTCAAGGGACATAGGACGTGGTTTCAAGGCCGTTCTATGTGGAAGTCTCAGAACCACAAGCGGTGTCGGAATAATCGTCTCCGAACGATTTCGTGACTCGATGGTAAGCGTCGAGCGCTTTGACGATCGATTGATGAAGATCGTTGTCGCCGCGAAGGAGCGACTCTATCACTTCTTCTCTGCGTATGCTCCGCAGACTGGCTGCTCGGATCAAGCCAAGGAAGAGTTTTGGAGCCTACTTGATGAGAAGACAGCAGAGGTACCGTCGAAAGATGTCATCATAGTCGCGGGTAACCTCAACGGGCACGTCGGCGCGACGAAAGACGGGTCCGACTGTCATGGTGGGTTCGGTTACGGGTCGCGTAACGCAGATGGTGAGCGTATCCTTGAATATGCGGAATCGCAAGTCTTGTCACAGGCGCGAAGGTCGTGCCGTATGAGACGGTCGCCCCACAGCATCGACCGCTGATCTGCACCCTAAAGATCGCCCCTCCGAGGCAGGTCGAGCAATGCGGTGCACCAAGAATCAAGTGGTGGCGAATGAAAGAGAAGGAAGCAGCTGTGATTTCTCGCGTGCGGTTACCGACAGTGACAACTGTCGACGAAACTTGGGAGAATGCCACCAACGCGCTTCGTCACGCTGCACGGTCGGAGCTCGGCATCACGATGCCTGGACGACGGAAGGTCGAAAAGCAGGCCTGGCTGTGGACAGATGACGTGAAAGCCAAAGTTCGAGAGAACAAGACGCTATATCACGTGTATCTCGGCGAAAAGACAGCAGATAATTGGCGGACGTACCAAGAAGCGAAGAAAGCTGCCAAGAAGGCCGTGGCTGTTGCAAAAGCCACTCATTATGAAGATGTCAACGAGAAGCTCGAGTCGAGCGATAGTGAGCGGTATCTGTACCGACTCGCAAAGAATCGCCATCGCCAGACCGAGGACATCGAGAAGTTCTTCGGCATCAATGATGAGAACGGCCATCTTCTTATGGACCGCAAGAAGGCATTGAAGCGATGGCGGGATTACTTTGCGGAAATCTCTACAGTAGAACTTCCTCATCCAGCCATCCCCTCAACGGCTCCAACCCACGGCCCCGTTCAGTAGATCACCGTGGAGGAGATTGAAGCGGCTTTGAAGAGGATGAGGCCAGGCAAAGCGACTGCGCCCGACGACGTGGCAGCTGATTTATGGAAGTCCAAGTACTGGTACCCTGCTGAGTGGTTGGCGAAGTTCTTTAATCAGGTTGTGTCGGAGAAGAAGGTGCCTGAGTGTTGGCGCCAAAGTACGACGATTCCAATTTGGAAGAGAAAGGGCAGTCCTGCAGACTGCTCCAATTACCGTCCGATTCGCTTGCTTTCGCACAGCATGAAGATCTTTGAGCGAATTGTCGACGGAAGAATTCGTGACATCGTCCAGCTTCCCAGCAATCAGTGCGGCTTCGTGGCTGGCTGTGGCACCATTGATGCCATACACGCCGCCCGCCTCCTGATAGAGAAGCATCGCGAGAAACAGAAGTCGGTGCATATCGCCTTCCTCGACTTAGAGAAGGCCTTTGACCGCGTACCGCGTGAAGTGATATGGTACGCCTTGCGACATCATGGAGTTCCTGAAAAGCTCATAGAGTGGGTGCGAATTCTCTACTCTTGTCCAAAGAGTCGAGTTCAAGCTGCAGCTGGAACCTCGATGGAGTTTCCCATCTCTGTTGGGGTACATCAGGGTTCTGCGCTTTCCCCACTCCTCTTTGTTGTCGTCATGGATGCCATCACACGAGATCCTCAGAAGCCCGTCCCCTAGACGTTGCTTTATGCCGATGACCTGATGCTCGCTAGCGAAGATAAAGGTGAACTAGAGCGAGAGCTACAAGCTTGGCGTGATCGATTTGAGCTATTTGGACTCAAACTGAACGTAAAGAAGACTGAGTATCTAACGACGGACGTTACTGAGTCCAGCTCCATCAAGTTTAGCGGCATCGAGCTCCCACGCACTTCGGTCTTTAAAAACTTGGGATCAGCAGTCGTGTCTGACGGCAAACTGATGATTGAAGTGAATTCACGTGTGAGTGCACCTTGGTCCAAGTGGCGCTCGTTGACTGGGGTGCTCTGCGATAGGAAGATACCTGAGCGCTTGAAGTCGAAGATATACAGAGCAGTCGTCCGGCCAGTAGCGATGTACGGCGCTGAGTGTTGGCCTGCGACCAGGAAAGTTGAAACGCGCCTCAGCGTCATGGAGACGAAGATGTTGCGCTGGACGGCTGGAGCCACGCGCATGGACCGCATTCGAAACGATGCTATTCGGCAGAGGTTCGGTGTAGCGCCGATAGCCGACAAGATGCGCGAAGCTCGCTTGCGATGGTATGGCCACGTTCTGCGTGGAAAGGAAGACAGCGTCCGCAAGATAGGCCTTAACTTCGAGGTAATAGGAAAGCGGCTTAGAGGGCGCCCGAAGCAGCGCTGGTTAGATAGGTTACATGCGGACTTGAAGATTACTGGTGTTTACCCTGATCTAGCGCTGGATCAGAAAAAGTGGCGTCATAACACCAGAATAGCGGACCCCGTTACAATGCGGGACAAACGCTGAAGAAGAAGAAGAGAAGAAGAAGAAGATATCTCGCAGAAGTAATATGCATGGCGCGTCCCAGTTAAGAATTTTCATCTGTTGTGCATCGTCTTCCTTGATGTGGCCAGATAAAGTCAGTTGTCGACAGCACTCGATAGATAAAGATAAAATTTGTTAGCCCTTTTTAGGATAATCGAAAAAATAATTAATAAATAGTATAGAGAGAATAATATATCTATGGTATTATAAGCTTCTCGTTCTACAGAATTCTCCCTAAGAAGGAGCTACTGTGGACGCGCTCGCATTAGATACGCGCGCTTAAGTGTCCTTTGGGCGCAATTAGTGGAGACGTCGCTCGCTAACGAGTATCCCCTGTCGCTTTCGAAAAAATAGCGGTAAAAAATAGAGTAGCGAAAAACGTTTTTGCGGCGCTGGGTAGACCTCGTCGAGGAGATCACAACGGTATGTGAATTTTTCAAAAAGGATGAAGAACAAAGCAACTACAGAAACAAAGAAAAAGAAAGAACGCGGAAAACGCGCCTACCGCGCCCTTTTTCCAATCCTTATGGTGGGTATTGTAGGAAGATTAAATCAGTGATGTTTCTGTCAAATAACACTGTACGCCATAGCGCGAGGCAAACTGATATTCAAGGTCCTGTAGAAGTAAGCCTGCAACTTATTCTAACAAGGGAAGGATACTAGGTGACCAAGGGGCTTTGAGATGAGACGCATATCACTGGATGCGGCTTCGAACGCTGATTCCGAGTAGTTGTTCCGTTTCTGCTGTGCTCATCTGTGAACGGAGTTATGGACCACTTTCGCAGCAGGCTCCTTTGCCCTCTAGGTCCACGCATAGCGGGCCAGTCACAAGAGTGCGAGCTCAAGTAGGGTTGAAATGATGCTGCCGGCCGAGCAGTGGTGGCGCAGGAGTAGAGGGGCGGTATGGTGAGACGGTGTGGTTTATGATTCGAGTCACCTCTGGTGCAGAAATCTTGCACTTCCTAAAAAAATCTGTCACGATCAACCAAAGCTGTATATGTCAAATTTCAATAGAAGAGGTCACCAGAAAGAGCTCCTCTTCATACTGACAACTTCTATCTGGCACGAAGATACAATTTATCATGAATAGTTGCTAAAACATGGTGAGAAGACAAACAATACGTTACACTAGCAACTGTGAAATAACACTATGAAACGTTCAAAACATAACAACTGTTGGCAATTACCGCATCGGATAACAAATACATCGGTGCTGCCGCTGTAAGAGCAGTGCTCTACGATGTCAGTAGGGAAAGAATATTGCATTGGTGTATCATACGTCCCGGGGTGACTGTGCAGGTATCCTGCAGCGTACCATGAATACGCGAGAAAAGTTCTGAATCTTGGGCGGAAAATTGAGTGTGAATCAGCAATACAACTCGAAGAATTGAGTCGCGGGAGTGAAGTGAGAACTTTATACCGTGTGTCAATACATAAGAGGTGGAACGTTCGTACATGTTTTTGAATGGCAAGAAGAAATGCACTTCTAATGGTTGTATTTGTGATGTTGTTCCTACCGGAATGTGCATCACTTTCACTCTAGTAGGATCTACAAAAACTGATGAAATGAATTCGTGATCCTTGAATGGCTTCCAGCTGTCGACCAAGAACAACGTTTGGGTGCCGCTGATACCTTCTTCTCTTCTGATCCTTTTCTGATTCCGCACTGATACCTTCTTCATCCTCTACCTCGATGCTCCCGCACTGCGCATCTCGCAAGATGGATGCAAAACTTCTTGCCATTTTCTTCTCTTGCTTTCTAGGAACGCGTGAAGTATCTGAAGGACCACCGAACTCCTCCAAAAGCCGCGCCAACACAACAGCTGGTGAGAACATACTTTGGAAGATAAGTCGGCAGTATTGTCCTTATCGACCCCGTGTGTCGAAAAAGAATTCGCCCAAGGGGGTTATTTAGGGCACTGATCACCCACTTGTAAGTATGGTAATCGATTTCGCCCAAACGTCGCCATTTGACATAGAGAGCTTTGGTTGATCGTGGCAAGTCTTTTTAAGAAGTGCAAAAATCCTGCACCACAGAAGATTCAAACTATAAACTACCTTGTCTCACCTTGCCACTCCTCTACCCCCTGCGCCAACACGCCAGCATCCAGCTTCAGCCCTACTTGAGCTCGTTCTCATGAGATTAGCCCACTCTGCGTGGACCTAGAGGGAGAAGGAGCCTCTGATGCAAATGGTCCATAACTCCGGTCACAGATGCGCGCAGTAGAAACGGAATATATATTTGGAATCAGCGTTCGAAGTCGCATCCAGTGATATACGTCCCATCTCAAAGTACTATGGTCACCTAGTATCCATCCCTTGTAAGAAAGAGTCAAGATGGCTATGACACTTTTGCTTCCCTTTTCGTGATTAAGATTCCCGCACTCACCATGTCTGACCCGTTTAGAATGCTGCTGACCCTCCGAGAGCAAATGTTCATTATAAAACTGGCGAACGGAACCCGAGCGACTCCGACAACTATTATACAGTAGTGCAAAACTTTAGTTTTCAAATACGTACAAACTTAGGTCCGATTGCAAAGAAAACCGGTAGATGGTAAAAGTATGGGCGCAATAATACTTGGAGGGAATGAATTTGAAATTGTGATTTTCCAAAAAAAATCTCGAAATCTCGGTCCTTATAGTATATTGCTGTGGTTTTTGCTAACCAGGGTAGGGTCTCAGGCGTAGGTCAGAACGGGGGAAATGGATAGAACTACGAGAATCTCCACCCTTCATATAGTAGAAAACGTGCCCACGTGCATGCGTGCGTGCTCACTGTTGCATGAGACTAGGCGAAAAGCACTGCGGCAACCGAGCGCCGCAGGCTCAGCAGGTTGCGTGGCTGCTTCAAATGTAGTAGATAGATGTTCGGCTCCCGTGCTACGCACTATTTTTGCATTTTTTATAACCGCAGCCTCCTTTATCAAATTGCTTTCTACACATCTCCTACACATTTATTTCACTCTAAATTGTCAAAAGGGTCAGATTCGTGATCAACACTTCATGACTATGGCAGCACTAGTCATCCTTACCTGCTGTAACCTACCGTAATCAGCCGAAATTTCAAAAACGAATGTCAGATTCGTAATCAGCACCCCAAATAACCCCCCCCCCCCCTCCGGGAGAAGTTTGGGCAAAATCGGTGATTATGACCTCGACAGCCCTTGTCATCCGCACCAACTGTAGCCTACCGCAATCGACATAAACTTCAAAAACGGATGTCAGATTCGTAATCAGCATCCCAAACAGGGATGGGCGGAATTTCTGTTTTCTGTTTTCTGTTTTCTGATTTTCTGGCCATTTTGGACAAATTTTTTCTGTTTTCCGTTTTCTGGGAAAATGGCGAAAAATTGGCCAGAAAACAGAAAATAGAGTTACGAACAAAATGTTATCACAGAAATCTAATGAAAGGAATCCAAAAAGTATTATAGAATAGTGAGCTTCATTCCAAAATAGTGTTTCTAGAGCATCTTAAATGGAAAGCATGTGGCGTTTTTGGATGTGCTCGTGTAGTAATTGCGCCGCATACTCATGAACTATCACTAAAATTTTTATATTAAAACTTTAAAACTAGTATTCTGAGGGCATTAAATTATGTACTAACTAACCACTTGTCCTAGAGTTACTGTGGGTAGGGTTATTCTCCACCTCCGGTTTAAAAATTGGTCACTTTTAGTCGGTCATCCCCAATATCGCTTTCTGCGGAGCCTTCGTCAAAGATGCTTTTCTAACTATGAAGATTCCTCCTTGGTGTCACAAATTAGTAAGAGATAGAAAAGTTTTAGTTACCTTCGATTTCGCTGCTGTAATGATACAGTACTGATACACGAAATTTCTCATTTATCACTTATATCATCTGTCGTCCCATTGATCATCGAGTTGTTCAAGCGGGCACCAGCAGCGTCTCATCACGTCCATGCCACGTGCCAGGGTATCTAAAGAATCCTTTTCGCACGAGGGACACGAAGAGCGTCATATTGTTTATTCAGGGCTTTGACGAAGTCCGTCCAACGCGTAGGTGGGCATCCTGGTGTTCTCTTGACATCCCGTGGAGTCTAGTCGGTGATCCCGTGGAGTCTAGTCTAACGCTCTCGTCCACTCTGTGTCTGCGAAGCGCATTACGTGGCCCGCCTAATTTTCGACGACTTGGCCTACGCGATAGCGTTCCTGATCTTCGAACGTCGGCGAAGCTCGGAAGTCTCGAGGCCTTCTCTCACTTGCGTAAGTCGTGTCACTCCGAGCATTGTCCTCTCGATTCCACGCTGCGCGACGCTGATCGCGTGGTCATCATGCTTTCGTATAGCCCAGGTCTCTGAGGCGTATGTTAGGGCAGGAAGAACGGTAGAGTCGAATAGGTGGGCACGGAGTAGGACGTTCTTCGTCTTCTTCGCGACTTCTTCGACGCTCTTGAAAGTTCTCCAAGCCGCTCGTTTCCTCCTGCCCAGCTCTGGCACTAGGTTGTTGGCTGTATTGAATTCGTGACCCAGAGATGTTCGTTCCGTTGAGCGAGAATGGGGCATCAGAAACTTGTCCGTTCCTCATGAACATCGTCTTCGTAAGATTCAGCTGTAGTCCAACGTTCCCACATACACAGTCGAAGCCAGCAAGCATTTGCTATGCCTGGCTAGCGCTCGGTGTTGGATGGTGTAGGTGCCGTCTGTCGTCTTTCACTCTCATATCTTCCCATTCTAGTAGTCGAATGACGTTTTAAAGGGTAGCGCAGAAGAGAACCGGGGATATAGTACCCTCTCATCGAACCTCTCTGTTCACTTTGGCAACGACGTTGTTGTAGAATGGCGAGACCTTTGTCGTGAATCCACTCTGCAGCTCTCGGAGGACTCTGATGTACACAGTAGGAGCGCCCTGAACGAGCAGGACTTCGACGACCGCTTCAGTTTCGACAGAGTCGAATGCCTTCTTCAGGTGAACGTGCAGCGGCAGCTTGTACTCTCGCGACACTTCGATAAGCTTCGTAATGATGTGTATGTGGTCGATCGTACTGAATCCTCTCTGAAATCCTGCTTGTTCGCATGACTGTACTTCTTCCAGCGTTCTGCCGATCCTATTCAGGAGGACTCGAGTTCACAGCTTATAGACTACGTACATCAGGCAGACCAGGCGATTGTTGCTAATGTCGTGCACTGTCGATGAAATAATAATGTGAAAAAGAGGGTATATGCTCGGTCTTCATTATATGGTGTCTACGCATTCAAAAAAGCACCTTCACCTAAGATCTGTTGTGCTGACAGCCCCTTCATTCAAAATCTCGTACTGTACTGTAAGGCACCAAGCCAGTGCACATCATGTTTAGTCGGCTAATCAGTAACTCGGTGCTGTAAAGAGCATTGGTAAGTTGGCCTGAGAACTGTCAGTTACGCGGAAACTAGGCTACTTACAAGGAAAGCTATGACCAAGAACGAAACGAACTAGGAATACAAATTCTAGCGGAGCCAGTAATACTCAACGAATCTCTGCACAGCTTTAGAGTATGTTGCGAGAGTGCGTCTACAAACTCAAGCAATTGAGTTGAAATATGGAAACAGTGATCACTGAATCATCGTGTTTGGTACTCTAAAAGTTTCTTACTAGTGGGATCATTATCTGAGGCGTATTATTTGAGGCGTGAAACGGGGCTGATGAGTAATGTTGTGTACTTCACGTGTCGAGATTCCTAGGATCTATCAGTCCAGATTTACAACTTGCTGATTGCAATAGACTGGAATGTAGTAGAAATTTTTATAAACGTTTACAAATTAAAACGCTGGTCTACGACTACATTTCTTGTCATACAAAAGCATTTGCTACTGGAAAAATGAATCTTTGGGTAAAATAATTAGATCGTGTGATAATTTCCAAATTTTCTGTTTTCTGATTTCTGTTTTCTGATTTTCTGGCGTTTTTGGCTTTTCTGTTTTCTGATTTCTGTTTTCTGACGAAAGCGATTTTCTGTTTTCTGTTTTCTGGGAAATTTTTCAAAATTTCCGCCCATCCCTGATCCCAAATAACCCCCTGGGGAAGGTGCGGGAAAATTTTTTTTGACCTCTCCTCGACTTCTGGAGTCGTGAAAGTACAGTAGTGCCTTGGTGGCTGATTTAAATCAGCTTACTTCCTACACATCTACACATTTATTTCACTCTAAATTCTCAAATAAGGGTTTACTCTGTTCAATTCGGCCGTATTGGCGATACTAGGCGATGGATGGCGATCAACAGCGGCCCGAAACTTTAGCCCTGGAGGTAGTCGAGGCCGCTGAACACGAATCTGAAGTTCGTTTTTGAGGTATCGATCATCATGAGTCGATATTGGTGAAATTATCGATTTTCTGTAGATGACGTTCAAACGGCCCGAAACTTCAGCCCTGGGGGTAGTCGAGGTCGGCGAACACGAATATGGCTTGTAATGTATATAATATTTAATTATATATAATATATAATATGTAATTATTTATAATTATAATAATATAATGTAATATATAATATTTAATTATATATAATTATAATATAATTTATTTCGGGCCGTGTTCTATAGATTAACCAACGCCTTAGCTTGGTTTTAATGAAGACCTAAGCTTAATTCTAGGATTATGTTGACAATAACACATTCTTATTAAGTATCGTTCAAAACTTAATAAAAGCGCACTTTGGTGAACAACGTTTTCAAAAACAATTTTCATTCATCATCAGTTTTTTTTCTGAAACAGAAAAATCACTAAGAGATCTTTGGAGGACGTTGTTTCACTATAAGGTGAGTGTCGCTGCAGAGAAACATGGATCATAACAGCCTATATATTCTGCTTGTGCGCGAATAATCATGTTCGAATAATTAATAGAAGTATTTATTCGATTATTCGAATATTCGGTCATAGGATTCCAATTTCTTCGTTATTGAACATTATTCAAGCTCGAAAATCGAAGTGTTGCGAAATTTGAATATTATTCGAAATCAAAAATGGAAGGATCTCAGAAATCGAATATTGTTCGAGAACTCGCAGACGATTTACGCGATATAACTGCTCCAAATGTGAAATGAAAGCTCTAATATGGCTTTTGGAAACGATATTGATTCCAGTGATTACTTATGCTCTCGAAGTATTGACGTAGTCACCGCTAGAAAAACCTAATGAATGCACAGGGTCACCCGTTTGCTCCGCTTTGAGTTGCGTAGACTTTATACGCTGCATTAATTTTGATTGCCGTTCACAGCAGTGATTAGGCAAACGGCGAAGTACAAGACCTGCGGTTGTGTGTTGTTTGTCTATCCCTTCAAATCTTTGCCTTCCTTATGCTTCGAAACAAGCCTATAGAAAATTTTTATAAAATGCTGCTGTCTATGAAATGCTTTTAAGCGGCATAGTAGGGTATGGAGGCACTTTTGATCATTCAAGTGAGTTCAGATTTTTGGCACACAGAAGCATTTGCTTTAGTTTGGGAGAAGGCGAATATCATTAAAGATGGTGCTGCGTGTAGAGAAGTCAATAACCGATGGAAGGTCATTTCTCTAAGAAAGCTCAATATCCACGTTCTCACTCCGGACCTGTCGGCATTCCGTGATCAATAACAGCGACACTCGTGCTCGGGCCTGATTGTAAAAGAAGGATCAAGCTGAACCTAAGCGGCTTTTTCTTCCTCATGCGTATCCTCTTCTGGCGATCGGCTCCTCTCCGAAACTGGCGGCGCTCTAACCGTTCGTCAGGAGATTCCTTCCTCCCCCCCCCCCCCGATTCTTATTCATCCATTTGCCTTATCCTTGCACCACAAATATTGCCTGATAACTCTGGCGATAAAATATGATCAGCAATATGTTTTTGTAGTGTTCCAAGAATCCTAACATCTGTGGTAAGAAACGCTTTCGAATCAGGTAGGAATTCTTCGGCTGTAAATGTAGTATGCAAACGATCGTATGAAAAGTTGCTTGTCCGTTGCATGACTAGTAATCTGCCGTTAGCTATCGTTTAAGAAATAGAGTTTTGTGGCATCGAACCGCGGTTTGTTAATGACATGGTGGGAGCAGTGCCAAGAAACTTTGGGGCGATGCCGCCCGCGGCTACGTGTTTTGGACATGTACACGCAGTTCTCTGCGGCATTGTGCGACTACATTAACTGTAACGATAAACGTTCGAGAGTTGCTCTGATTGATGGATGTGATCGACGCCTCGCTAATGGCGGCAATGCAGCATGCCGCAGAACTCTGTTGCTGGCCTTACACCCTGTGTCGAGGTTTCCGATTCGCGTCGCGGCCATTCCAACCAAGCCTTTCACCTTTTCGAGGTCAATGAAGTGTCACCAGACTTGTTTAGGAAGAAATTTCCCATGTGCTGTTTACTGCAAGTCATTGCATGGAGCAATTACGCATCCACGGTATACATCAGAAGTAGAACGCGTGACGCACTCCAAATCAAATGGTTAACACCGCCGTTTATTTCTTCGACAATCTGATGCACTTCCAAACTTATACGGTTTTTGGACAGCACTACTTGATTCATAATTGACGACCATTTTCCCTTCGGTCCGAAGACCACTGGAAACCGGATATCGGAACGCAGAAACGGAGGCACATACTTCGTTACAAGGCTCATCAGGAGATTATCTCAACGGTAGGTCGGAACGTATTCTACATGGGCATGGGTGTACATGGGTAAGTATTGTACTGGGAAAAATCGCTTCTCTCTGGGAAACAAGGGTCAGGCGTTTTTTCCCTCCCACCGGCGCGCCCGCTTCATCCCGCGCAATGCCTCGCCTACTCGGACGAGTCTGTCTGCGCGCCTCTCTGAACGATTCCTGTTCCTTTGGCGGACATTTTGCTCGTCACGGTTTCATACAACTGATCGAGGAGGGCTGAAATACCAAGGAGATGAGAGTGAACAAGTCTCAAGTGAGACCCATTACACTACTAGTGCAGTAGTGGCCGGCACGTTTCTTGGAGCTGCCAAGGAAAAACAAAAGTGCGTAAATTTGATAAAACATAATAAAGAAAGGAACAAGGAAAAATCTTGAGAATTTTTTTCATTTACTTAGCATTATATTGCGCTTAGCAAATTTGAATCCAACTTGACAAGCAAGACCGTTGTTTAGGAACGGTCTGAGATATTTGAAGCTCAGTTCGAGCGGTCCCCGTAGTAGGAGAGAAGTACGGATTCATCAGAGCACATTCCTCATCCTCGTAGTATCCAACAGAGAGTCACGGCGGCGGGGCGGGATGTACGGCCGAGTTGGCGAGGGGCGGAGTCGGGCTTCTATCCTAGCGTACCGAGAGGCCGGGAAAATTTGTTTTGTGCCTCTAAAGTTTCGTAAGGCGCCATTAGACTCTCAAGCAAGTCCAAAAGGTTGGGGATGGGTGAGCCAAGGGGACGAGGGGAAGATCGAACGCTCTCCCCCCCCCCCCCCCCCCGGCGAGGCCTTTCTGTACATACTGACCGTCCTCCGAGGGTCATTCGTGCCCTATGACCTCATTCCATCGTCTGCCCCTGCCTCAAAGACTAGTGGCTGCCAATGATTGTTCTTACACATTTCTTCGCCTATAGTCTCCCAAGAAAACGGATTCGATTACATTAGTATTCCCACGCCCTGTCGTCCACAGACACAGTTAGGACGCGACGTGTTGGCTCGCAGCGAGCATCTCGCCCACAGCGGGTGTCTTCTCTCGTCCGGCAACGCCTCCTTTTAAAAGTTAGCCTAGAAAGGATATTTAAGGCGCCGAGCACTTATGTAAGGTCTGTTTTTGAAATTTCAAGTTATTACGGTGGGTTACTGCAGGTAGGGTTGAGCAACCTTAATCATCCATACTTGCCGTAACCCACCGTAAAAACCTCAAACCGACTCCGCCTCACCATGCCACTCCTTTATCCACTGCGCCACTACTGCGCAACCTTCGTCACTGTTCCCATCCTACTTGAGCCCGCAAAGAGCTAACGCCGCCAACGTCCAACTTCCGTCATCCATAACTCTGCGCACATTTGTATTCGGGTCGAGGTTCTTGTATTTTGTTGGTTCCTAGAGAGAGGCGATTCTGCCTATATACAACAATTGAGCCGTTCCGACCTACAGTGTTGAGATAGTCTCATGGTCAAGTGCGGGAAGCTAAATTATGCAAGCGGGGTAATTACGACGCGAAACGACGTCGCCGCGCGGTGGACACTCTCATCGAATATCATCTTACTAAACGCAAAAGTTCCTGGAAAGGCCAACATTTCATTGTGCTCTGTGTGCAGCATCCACCACCACAAAAGCGGTCCCTGCTATAGTGGTCATGGTCAATTGCGCTTACAATATGTTACTATTATGGCATCTAACCATCTAGCTTAATAGGCAGACGACGAGCTTCATGCTGATTTATTAGGCGTGCCTCCGTAAGTCTGGAAGTCAACGGAAAAAAGGATAAAGAATGGAGTTAATCAATCCTTTTCTTTTCTAAGGGCAACTGTGGTTCTGTAATTTATTCGTTAGCCGAAATAGGCTGGATTGAGATAAACAACTGTTCACCTAATGTTGAAATTCTGTATGAGAACTTTGTTGAGATATGCCACAATTTTATAGCGAAATGCGTGCCTTTAGTGCAGTACAGTCAAACTATTAATAGATATCCAAGAAAGATAATTGCTCTCAAATCCAAAGTTCATCGGCTTTACTACCCTACCTCCTCCATTGGAGACCAAAGATATATAAAGTTTTCGCGTAAGCTTACGCGAGCCACTAGTAGCTATCAAATAAGTAAGGAAAAAAGAATGACTCGTTATAGGAATGCTAGGCTATATTTCAGCATTTGCAAAAAGAAACTAAAACTAGCGTATACTATACCAACCTTGAAGGCAGGTAGTAGATTCATAGGTTCAAGGAGGCAACAACAAGCGTAGGCTGCTTGCAATATTTTTCATCGGATTATAAACATCCACGCTGTTCCCGTTGTGGGGAACTACTTACAAGGGAGGTCAATGAACATCCCGTGGCGATTTTAAAAGTGACCTATTGGGGTTGTAGGGGATTGTATGAGAAACACCATAGTTGTTTTCAGATTTCCTGCGGACATCTGGGTAGGTCAAAAATTGCAAAAAACCATTTCACTTCAGTGCGGGCCGATAAAGCAATACTGACGCCTGGAACTGCCATTTCGTGGTTAGAATGTAACCTGCAAAAGGTTTGGGGCTGGAACAATAGCGTAATTACAGCGATTTCACAATTCGCTTGTTTGCGGTACAGTGACCGAAGTGGAACGTTCAGGTGCGTCGCTCACCACCAGCAGCGTGGCGAGTGGATGGCCGAGTGGCTATGGGGGGCGGGTTTGCGGGAAAAGTGTCGGGGGTTCGGGTTCAGAGGTGCTGCCCCTGCATTGCTGGTTTTGCTCCAACCATTTTTGTCGATATAAAGTGTATCGCGTCTTCGTTAGGCATTGACAGTGGGCCTGTTAGCACTACTTCATGAATCCAAAAGTCGAAGAGAGATTGAAAAATGGATAAGAAAGTTTTATGTTTATTTTTCACTTATTTATTTATTTGTTATTTTATTTATTATGTATTAATTTTGTATCATTGTTTTTTATTTTTATTTAAATTTTCAATTAATTAATTGATGTACATATTTATATTTGATCGATTGTTGTGATCGTCCTTCGACAGACCACACCCCCCCCATGACTTAATATCAATTCTATAATACAATGTGTTTTCCTTGCCGAGTTATTGGTTGTCTTGCTAACTGCCTTCCTCCTGACTAGTTTGCCCCTATTTGTAGGGAGACCGCCCTAGCAGATGCCTTTCAGGGCATATTTCAAGATGCTTTGTATGGGGATATTGATTGCGCTGATGAGAATGAAACACTCCAGGTAGCTTTTTTTTGTTTGATGTTTATTGCATTGACGTTCTCTCGTTCGTGATGTTAGCTTGACTTGAGCGAAGTGCAGGATGTAGACTGGTCGCCGGACGATGACAATGATGTGGGTGGTATTACGCCTTCCTGTAGTAGTGAGGAGGTTGCTGTATGTGACGACCGTGAAATCGCTAGCAATATGGTTGGTTTTTGATGAAGAAAACAGATTGGTACTGTTATATTTTCTCTCCAGAGGTCAAAGAGAGGTCGAAAAAAAATCAAACATAAATAAAGTTAGTTAATCAAATAAAATAAAAATATAAGTAATCAATAATAACAATGGTGGCGATGTCCGTCCCTCCACGTGGTGCCACTGGAAACTGCCCGCTCTGCGAGCTAAGCCGAACACGGACATTCGATTGCATGCGACAGGCCCTTGTGACAGTCCGGCCTACGAACACCCATGTCACATCACATGGTTCATGACATTGCAAGTTTTTCGTGATAGTGCTACGGCGTCCGCGGGAGCCGATGCGCACTCGCAGAGCCCGGCGAGTGTGAGAAGTATGCGAGGGTCCCTGATGCGAGGACGGCATCGGGGAGCAACTGAGCTAGTCCAAAAGTCCCGTAACGTAAGCAGGACCCGCGTGGCAACGCTGAATGTGGGTACGTTGACGGGCCGCCCGTGCGAGTTGGTTGAAGCAATGGAGCGTAGAAGAGTTGATCTCTGTGCGGTGCAGGAGACGAAGTGGTCCTGCCGCAAGTCAAGGGACACAGGACGTGGCTTCAAGGCCGTTCTATGTGGAAGTCCCAGGACCACCAATGTTGTCGGAATAATCGTCTCCGAACGATGTCGTGGCTCGATTGTAAGCGTTGAGCGCTTTGACGATCGATTCATGAAGATCGTTGTCGCCGCTAAGGAGCGACTCTATCACTTCTTCTCTGCGTATGCTCCACAGACTGGCTGCTCCGATCAAACCAAGAATGAGTTTTGGAACCTGCTGGATGAGAAGACAGTAGAGGTACCGTCGAAAGATGTCATCATAGACGCTGGTGACCTTAATGGGCACGTAGATGCTACGAAAGACGGGTACAGCTGTCATGGTGGTTTCAAATACGGATCACGTAACGCCGATGGTGAGCGCATTCTTGAGTATGCGGAATCGCATAGCTTCACCATTATGAACACCGTCTTCCGAAAACGCGACTCGCACCTTATCTCATACTACAGTGGGAGCTCTGTCGTGAACTCACGTTCACGATGATTCATGGAGGAATGCCGGGGATTCTCAGAAAGCGAGTATAAAAGAGGGATGCGGCGGAGGATGGCAGGCTGAGATCTGACGGATAAACGCCGCCGACGCGTCACGGTTGCTCCAACGTCCCAGCAGTCTCATCCGGCTCTATGGGCAGAAACTTCCCGCTACGGTGGATTTGAAGGACGAGATGGACGCCTTTGGAGCCCGACGATGACGACGAGATAGTAAGTCAGAAGCCGGACGCCGATCCCGGCGTAAAAGGTAATGAAAGTGAAACGGATGTAACAATAATATAAATTTAATTATTTATTATAAAAAAAATAAGAAAGAATAATTTAAGGAGAAAGAAAGCCGACGTACTTTTATCTATTCCCTTTCGGATATATTACGAAACCTAGAAATGTGAGATGGAAATAAACCTTAAAGAAAACTGCGTTCTGTTGTGTAGCAAAACCACCAAAATTTATTGGACCGTGATGCAGTCCAAATATGGTGCATCGGCCGAATTTTCATTTCAGAAGAACTGTATGTAACTATACGTTCCCGTCAAAAGGGCGCAATGTAAAGAGAACTAAGTCTTGCAAAAAATTGTTGTGGTAGAATAACCTTGTGCGCCTACCCTTGGCCACGGTAGAGTGCTCGATCTCTATTCTACCATAACACGCTCACATTTCAGATCTCCATTTTACTACCTTTTAATATTAGTGTATTTTATACTGATAACATTATAGACATTGTTTTATGTTTCACAGTCACTCTTTTTCAAATGTGATCTCACTCATTTCAGAAACTGAAATTTAAGCGCGCCTTATGCGATGTCGAGAGAAGGAAAACTCCTTAAACCTGGTTCGCTGACCGAAATGCACAAATGGTGGATTATGAAAATGACCACCCGAGAAGGAAAACTCATGTAAAACCTGGTCGCAACCGTACGAAACCTAACAACGAAAACCATGGTACTCAAAATAAAATAAATAATAATAATAAAGCCGAGAAGGAAAACTCTGAAAAACCTAGTCTTGTGACTGAAAACTAGTTTTACAACCACATTTGTGGCGAATAGTAAGTTAGCTGTACTTTGCTTGCAAAATCCCGGGTGCAACATAGCACAGCTTATATCTCGCGTTTCCCACCAGCGCAAGAGATAGCGATGAGCAGAATTTGCCGTCGCTGAGAAATGCAACAAAGGAAATCAAAGAATGTAAACATTTACTATGAAAACGCGTATCTGATCAGATGCACATATAAAACCGCTGAACGGAGACAGATCTTCTTCACCACGTTTTCTTCATCATCTTCATCGACGCTCGTCATGTCTTCGTCTACGTTCACGCTCAAAACTGCAAAACAAAGTTATCACGTCAAGTCAACGGCTTGATAGCTCTTATTAGAGACGCTGAGAGGTTTGCAGAACCCTGGAATTTCCCCTCCGACACTGCAGAGCTCAAAATTTTTCTGTCAACTAACCGTGTAATTTTAAAGGACCTTTGCAGCAAACTAGAGGCACAACGTCAGCTTCTATGGGACTATTATGTAGAATGTTGCTGCCAAATTGAAAGAACTGTAAGTGAAAGTAAGGAGGACCTCGAAATAAACTTTGACCAATATTGGAAGGACAGGGAAGGAAACCTTCAGATTGAAGCAAGCCTGGAAACCAGCAGACAGTTGGAAAGAAGAATGGTCGAGTTAGACTGCCAGGAAGCAATTCTGAGTCAAGCAGTAAACCCGGCGACTTCGATCCAACCAACTGGAAATACCCCATATCACTCTCTCGATCGTCGCCTTCTTGGTAATGAATTGAAAGTGCCGGAATTCGATGGAAAACCAGCTGACTTTGGACCCTTCTGGGAATTGTTCGAGGAGCTAGTAGATAAGCAGCCGTACTCTAACATTGAAAAGCTCTCTATCCTTCTAAGCTGCTGTAAAGGGGATGCGGCGCGAACCCTGCAAATGATTCCGCGCACAGGGGATTCGTATGAGAGAGCTGTAATGCAACTAAAAAATCAATATCAAGACCCTACCCGCATCACCTTGACCACTATTCGCAAGCTAAAAGCAATGCGACAATGTAGGGGCGACTCCAGATCCCTTCGTAACAACTTGAACGACATTGAAGCAATTGTCGCCACCTTGGAAAAGCAAGGGGAAACTGTGGACACCACTCATATGATTACTATGGTGTTGGACACATTCTCTAAAAATGTGCAAGAGGAAATCGCAAAAAAAGAATTTGATTCGGGAAAAATTTGGAACATGAAAGAGCTGCTGGAAAATCTTAGCACCCTTGTAAAAAGAAGGGAACACCTAGAAGTGCGAAATGAAAGCGACCTGGAAGAACGAACGGTCTTTCATTCTAGGACTGAAACATCCTTCCGTTGTATTGGGTGCGGACAGCAGCATCCCTTTCAATACTGCAATAGATATTCAACGCCAGATCAAAAAATTGAACGTATGAAATTAGTGAAAGCATGCTGGAAATGTTTTCGACGTAACCATCCTAGGCGATACTGTAGGAATCGCAACTGCGACGCATGTGGCGGAATGCACCACATTAGCATTTGCAAGAAACAGGCACAACAACAACGGCAATCCAGAGACGGTCAATGGTGCGATACGACACGCCGACGAAGCCGATCGACTAGCTGGGCAACAAGACGGAACGAAATTCTACGACCAGGACGACGGTTTTCTCCAAGACCCCGTGGCAACTCGCAACAACGGTTCCGTGGCGGTAACACAGGTCCTCAGATTACTTCTAACCCTTCCAGGTCCACTTCCAGAGAACGTCATCAAAGGACTCGCGTCCAGTTCGCTAACTCGCCGACAAGAGCAAGCAGTCCTACCAGTGCAAGGAATACTACCCACGTCAATCTACAGCTCAATTCGCATACTGGTATGGAATCCAAGGTATGTTACTTTAACAACGGTAACGAAGGAGTACGTCTGATGATTGTAAAGGTACAAGTTCGAAACCCTGATAATGGGAATATCGCACACGTATTTGCGCTACTCGACTCGGCTTCAGATTCATCTTTCATTTCTCATTCTCTTTCTCAGCAAATGAAATTCAACCCGCAAGCAGAAGTGAGCCTTATCATAAACACATTTGGTGGAAGAGCTGAAGTGAAACGTGTAAGGCGCATTTCTGCAGAGCTGAGTACGTCTACAGGTCAAAACATCGCCATGGATTTCTTAACAACCCCCACAATCACATCGGCAGTGCGCATACACGAATTAAGCAGTGCAGATAAATGTACTCTCAGCAATAGGTTCCCCAACTACCCAGAGCTCCTTCTTCCCCAAACAGTAAACCCAGAAATTTTAATTGGAATAGATTATTTTAACATTGTAATAAAATTGGACGAACCTGTAGTACGACTTCCATCAGGCCTTTTTGTCACTCAAACGATATTTGGACCAGTGGTGTCGGGAAGCCCCAGCAACGATTACCCTGAAATGAACAGCTATTACGAAAATATTGTCAACACTTACACAACCAATAACGAATGTGAACCCAAAGTAGATTACTCGGACCTATGGAAATTGCCTGGAGTTGGAATAGAGGAACTAGCTACTGATGAAAAAATCAATGAAAAGATTATATCAGATTTCTATTCCACAGTGGAAATGCGAGAAGGAAAAATCTATGTATGCTTCCCATGGAAAGATAATAAAGACGAATTAACCGATAATTACAACCTAGCATTGAGCCGCTTACATCAGCTATTTAAAATGAAAGAGAGACAACCCCAATGTTGGAAGGAATACTGTAATATAATCGATGAACAGCTGCAAAAGAACTTCATCGAGGACGCCCTTTACCCAGTGAGTAAGACTTCTCCATGCTATTACATACCCCACCAAGCCGTAATTCGAAATGAAAGCGCGACGACTAGAATCCGAATTGTTCTGGATGCCTCCTCCAAAATGAAAGGGGAGCTAAGCTTAAATGATGTAATCCACCAAGGACCCCTAATATTGCCAAATCTTTGTGGAATCCTCTTACGATCCCGAATAGGTTCCAAACTTATGATCGCGGACGTTGAAAAGGCCTTTCATATGATTCACTTGCAAGAATCAGAACGCGACGCAGTTCGTTTCCTTTGGTTGAAGGATGTAATGCAACCACCCACTTATGACAATGTAAGAATTCTTCGCTTTTGCAGACTCCCTTTTGGTGTGAATGCCTCTCCGTTTCTACTAGGCATCTCAATAAAATATGGAATCGATCAGCAAAAAACGATAGAAGAAGAAATTTGCAAGCAGCTTGTTGAAAATCTATATGTCGACAATGTCCTTATGACCGACAAGTCGACAGAAGCCCTTTATAAAAGATACCAGGTATGTAAAACGGTGTTTAACAATATGTCGATGAACCTCCGTCAGTTCGTCACTAACGATGAGGCTTGCAATCGCCTCATCAGAAGTGAGGACTTGACAAAGAGTACATCGGTAAAGGTTCTAGGTATACCATGGAATCCTATAGACGATCAATTTTCCATAACATGTAAATTAAATTACAATTACCCAGCAACTAAGCGCAAAGTTCTGCAAGCGGTTCACTCAACATTTGACCCCCTTGGATTTCTTATTCCACTACTCCTATGTGCAAAGATATTTCTCCAAGACCTTTGGAAAAGGGAATGTAAGTGGGACGATCCCTTACCCCCTGAAAGTGAAGAGAAATGGCGCACAATATGTGAGAGCGCAGCAGGATTCGTCGCAACATTTCCTCGCTCAGTAGCGGTCGGAGATGCAAACGATCGATATGAACTGCATGCGTTCGTCGACGCATCTGTAAGATGCTACGCTGCAGCTGTTTACTTAATATCGATCAATACCCGTGGCGCTAGGACTAGTCACTTGCTAATGGCGAGACAAAAACTCGCCCCCATAAACACTAAAACCAAGGCTATGACGATTCCCCGCTTAGAGCTTCTAGCTGTACTCATAGGTGTAAGGCTTACAGACTTTGTAAAACGAGAATTAACATGTAAATTACGTGTTATCAGAATATATAGTGATTCCAAAGTTGCTTTGCATTGGGTGCAATCTAAGAGCAATAACGGTATTTTCGTAAATAACCGCTGTAACGAAATCCGCACAAAAATGGAAAATTGGACGAAAGAGGGAATTCCAACACACCTGCACTACATTTCTTCCAACATCAACCCTGCGGACTGCGCTACACGTGGTCTTCCAAAACATTACATGACCAACCATATGTGGTGGTCAGGGCCGACATTTTTAGTTCAGTCATGGGATATCTCCACAAAATTGGAAAGCTTCGAGTGGCGCGAAAAAGAAGATGAAAACCGCCGTACAGACAACGATACCACCCTTAAGTCCCTCATAGCCCATGTAGTGAAAGAACCCGTAACGAAACCTATCGTTTTCTATATAAAAAATTATTCTTCACTCAACAAATTAAAAAGAGTTACAAGTCTTGTCCTACGATTCATTAAAAAGCATGTGCATGAAAAATTACGACCCAAACAACAAAATCTGTTACTGGGAAACGTACCTGAGCTCAGTCACGTCGGATCCACAGGTCCACTTGCTTGCTTGCAGGCTGCCGATATGGACGCATCTGAAAAACTTCTCATTCGCTTAATGCAAAAACAAATAAACCAAAAGGAAAGGAAGCAATGGGAAAACTTGTCCCTCTTAAAGGATGAAAACGGGATTATCAGATGTCATGGAAGAATAAACTGTAAAAATCTCCCAAGAGATTCCTTGCAACCAATTCTTCTTTTACCAAATCAACAACTTACTCACCTCATCATCGATGAAATCCATAACCGCTGCGGTCATCAAGGAGTCAACGGAACGTTGGCGAACCTTCGTCAACGTTTCTGGATACCTAAAGGCAGGCAAATTGTAAAAAACTATTTAAGAAAATGTATTGTATGTAAGAGATGGAATGGCAAACCTTTCTGGTATCCTCTCTCCCCGCAGCTGCCATCGGCGCGCACGCAGCCCTCGCGCCCATTCTCTCACATCGGCGTCGACCTCGCCGGCCCCTTTCGTGTCGCCGACGCTGAAAGACGAGAAGATAAACAATGGGTGTTGTTGGCAACGTGCATGGTTACGCGAGCGGTACATTTCGAAATCGTCAACAGCCTAAGTGCAATACAATGCGTAAATGCATTGCGAAGATTTATTGCAAGACGTGGAAAACCCACACTCATCCTGTCGGATAACGCATCGAACTTTGCCCTAGGAAGCGACATTATCAACACCCTAATGGTAGAATCACATCCACAAGGTAATCCACTCCAAAACTTCCTAACTCATGAAACCATAACCTGGAAATTTATCACCCCCCTTTCTCCATGGAAAGGCGGTTTTTATGAACGCCTCATAGGGGTAATGAAATCAGTCATGAAAAAGGTGCTAGGGCGAAAAATCGTAACTTCTGACATCTTCTCAACCGTAGTACCTGAATGTGAGGCAATGGTCAACTCACGACCCTTAACATATACAGGTAGTACGGTGGAGGATTCGCTAATACTACGCCCGATTGACTTTCCCCTCCCTTACGCAAATATAACGTTTTTCTCGTCAGAAAATGACGAGGAGGAGGACGATCCCATTTATACGCCTACTATAGCAACAAAAGACCAGGCAATTAGCTATTTCTATAATCAACGTAAGTATTTTCAGAGATTATGGAAAATTTGGAGTGAACAATACCTCTTAGAATTGCGCAATTTCCATCAACGTCGCATTAAACAAAAGGTATTCACTCGAAAGCAACCGAAAGTGGGGGAAGTCGTTTTGTTAATGGACGACGCACTACCGCGCAATGAGTGGAAATTGGGACTTGTAACGGAATTAATAGTAGATCATGATGGCAAAGTTCGATCTGTTAAGATTAGAACGTCCAAAAGTACCCTTGAGCGGTCTATCAACCAGCTCATTCCTTTGGAAATTGAAACTGTCGACAACAACACAGACAACGACAGCAACAACGCCGAGATGACGGAATCTTATAGCGTGGAGGAAAAGCCCATCGCGCAGCCCATCGCGCCGGAGAACAATAACGCCGCGGTAAACAACGACAGCACCCCACGCGGGCGCACGCGTCCGCTGCTTCCGCGACGCGCCAAAAACAAACAGCACATCAACGTGTTCAATGCAACACAAGGACACAACGTCGGCATAATCAATCGATTACGGCTGCCGTGGCACAGCTGGCTTGTGTTAACACTGATCGCGTGTCTTTGGACGCCGATTGACGCAAAGAACGATCACGACCTTGGCGTAGAATGCGTGAAGGGTGGAATACGAGTGCAAATGAAAGCAAACAAAGACGAAATCGAGGTATGCGGTAACGATTACTGCATGAACATCAAACAACCAGAGAGGAACTTCACAATACAATTTCCAGCTGAAATTATCTTGCATAGCTATCATGTAACCGTAAAATCATTAACCGGAAACGTAACAACAGCGGAAAAATGGGCATGTCCTGCTAGTCCATTCTGCGCTCAAATTACGTGCAACTTCTGCGCGGAAATGGTCTCGAACCCAGACTGTTGGCCACACATAGCCATTGCAATCACTGCAGTATTTTTGTATATTGCTCTACTAACAGTCATATTCACAATTCTTCTCGCTAAGAAATGTCTTCGAATATGCCAGAGCATAAGCAGAAAACTGCGAATCTTTCGAGCGCTGTGGTCCTACGTGTGGCGATGCTGCATCCAACGATCAGTGGACGATGAAATACCAATGGTGGAAATTAGGAGACCACGCAATAGTACATGGAACTCCTCGACTCTTGTAAAAATATTCACTATTGCCATCACCTGTCACTCAATGGCCTTAGCATGTCAGCAGACGATACTAATACCATCGTCTATCATCCAGTGCGTAACCACGGAGGATAGAGCATGCCGTAACACATCTACGATTCTCGCAAAAATGAACCCCATGCAACCAACCACGTGCTTGCAATTGGAAAACGGATAACGGCAGCACCTTGTTATGAAATTAACTCTCCATGAACTAATACTACGATGTCGCCGCCAGACCTTATACTACACCCGTAATACTGAAACACGGGTACAATACAGCAAGCGTTGCCCACACATGGGTACGTGCACGGGTTTGAAATGTGCAAAAATCAACCCCGAAACTTTAGTGGAAGAATTGGACGTCGCGAACAATTATACCGGCATCACGTACTGTTCGGAATCGTGCGGTGGACTTGGATGCTCCTGCGGATACCCATCTTCAGGGTTCTCTTCTATAGGATTTACCACGTTCCTATAGATACCACCATATATGAAATTTTTGATTGTCCTTCCTGGTTTGAAATGGTGAAAATTACTTGGGAGCTGTTTCAAGGGCACCGTCAGTTTCTCTCTTATGAACTTGAAATACACCCTTATACAGTGAAAAAATTACACAACACATCGCTGGAGGTAACCTCTTTTACATTCTCGCCTATTCCAGCCCTCAATAAGCGCTATATCACCAATGGCGAAACCACCGCGTATCTTTCAGATAACACCGCTTTCAGCTACGCTTGTAATGGAAACCCGAAGCGCACAAATGAAACAGCGTGCGCAATTAAGGATACCTGCAAATGTAACCCCGCAGAAGACTATGTAACCTGTTACTGCACTTCGAACAACATAACAGACACCATGAAACTGGAAAATACGCTTCCACGACCCATCAGCAACGGCGAAATTTCAACAGAGAGTAGAAATAAAGTATTAACTGTTCGTACCAATGCGGTTTCGATCGAAATGGCCATTAACATCGATCCGCAGGTATTAAGAGTTTCCCAAGAACTTATTGATTTCAGCTGCAATGTGAGTCCTCGCCCAATTCTAGGCTGCTACAACTGCGCAAAGGGCGCTACCGCACTTATATGGTGTAAGTCGAACCTAGACAATGTAATAACTCCGGTTACCTGTACAACACAACAATTTAGTCTAGCATGTAACACTCGCGGCAAAATCAATGAAATTAAGCTCTTTTTCAACACAGCCCGGGTGAAAGAGCTATGTCAAGCACGCTGTAATCGGGAAACTACTATATTTGAAATTAATGGAACACTCAATTATGTAAACGGAATGAAACCCTTTAAGAAATACATCCATTTGTGGACAAATTCAACAGCCGAAGAGGACGACTTTCCCTTTGGCATCCAACTTCCAGATGTTGGACATTTCATAGCCATTTGTGCCGAGTACTATTTGTATACCGTAATCGCTGTCGCAAGCTTGGCAGCCGCAACTGTTATCTCCGTGGCATATCTCGCCATGGGAACGTCTGGAACAAAACAAAGTGCAGGAAGCCGCATAAGAACCGTCCTCCCGATACCGTGCGCAACCCTTCCATTCCTCCTAACGCGTCCAGTGTTCCTCGTCATCCGCCTAGCACGGCGGTGTCTTCACACAATTTTCAATCTTTTTTGACCTTCATTAGCTTCCAAGTGTAATTTAATTTCGTCCTCCACCACCCTCTACTTAATATGCTTAGCATACTTTCTATTACGCACTCTAAAACTGCACTGTAATAATATTAGGCGTGGACATGTCGTATTTCGTGACGATTACGGCGCTGTTTGAAATGAAAATTGAAGGAAGCAAACGCCGCCGCGCCCGGTCCTGAAATGGAGGAAGACATGAAAGACGTCGAAGACGTGCAAGCGGAACAGGAAGAAGAAAGGAACAACGAACAGGAAGCGCAAGGCGGCGAACAAGCGCACGTAGTTGTGGTGGAAACACCACAATATGCGGAAGACGAGTTAGGACCTCTCATGCCTGGAACTCCGGCGGGAGTCCTGACTCGCCAGCTCGACGACGTCAGAGATATGATAAGGCCCGTACGGAACCTGGAACCGGCTGTACTGAAGAACCGCGTAAGTTCCTTTGTAATTGTAAAAGAAAGGATTTTTAACAACATGTAGAGTAAGTACAATTTTTTTTTTAAGAAACGGAAACAAATCCGAAATGTCCAAAATGCTTCTGTACATTCATCCCAGCCAAAAAATGCAATTTCCATAAAGGTAAAAAAAAAATAAAAAATACGTGCAAAATGTAATATTTATACAATAAATTTATTTCAGAGAGCGATTGAACGGTTGGAAGAGAAAATGGACGCCGGAATGAAGGACCTGAAAAGGTACTTCGAAGAAGGGATTCGTCATTTGGAACGTCAGGCAAATGGAATCTGGAAGAAGACGGAGGAAAAGCTGGAACTACTGCAGCGGAAGGAGAATGAGCTGAAACGTCGCCCATCAACGCCTCCACCAGGCCCCAGCAAACCAGTGCCCGTCTTTGAGGTACAGCATACTTGCATCTTTTGTAATAAGATGGGCCACTGGGCCTCTGATTGTATGCTCTTTCCCACCTTGCTGAGTCGCCGCACACAGTGCATTCTATTGAATCGCTGTGAACGGTGCCTACGCAAGGCGGATCACATGGTAACCTCATGCAATACCCCCTCGTTTTGTCACTACTGTAGACTGGCAGGACGTGAGGCTGAGGCGTCCCGTCATCACTCCGCGTTCTGCCCCTACAGATTCCCTATGGAATGAAATATTTTCGTTCTAGCTTAATCTTGTAATTGCAATGAAATTTAGTGTTGTAATACTGTCTTGTATTTCTGTTCTGTGAATCCCAGTTGTAAATTATGTAATTTGTAAAACTTGTTTTTAAAATAGTAATTGTACTTGTTTTATAATTGCAGTTTGTGAAACTTGTTTGGAAAAATTATTTGCTTTGTATTTTGTCATTTGTGTAATGTATTTTTGTGTAATGTAATGTTCTTAGACGTACATGGAATGGTATTGTATTTGATGTGATATTGTAGCGTAATAATGTTTAGGTGTTTATGAAAAAAAATTGTATTTGTAAAATTTGTATGGTATATTTTGACCTGGAAATAAAATGGAATACTGTATGTTTTCTTTCATTTCAACACACATACAGGAATCAGGAGTCAGCAGAACTAGAAGATATCGACTGGATAGAAGAAATCAATCAATTCGAGCCTTGTGGTGCATCGTGTTGTTTAAAAAAAAATGTGTTGTTGTGTGGTTTGAAAAAAAATTGTGTTGTTCCAGTTGTAAAAATAAAGTGAGAAATAGAAAAAAGTGGTCGGCTTAAAAAAAATAAATAAAATAAAATAAAATAAATAAATATACAAAAAAAAATTTTTTAGTCTCATAATTGCATATACTGTAAATCTATGATGTGTAATTCGAAACCTCCACCTTGGCCCTCGGGAGTGTCGTGAACTCACGTTCACGATGATTCATGGAGGAATGCCGGGGATTCTCAGAAAACGAGTATAAAAGAGGGATGCGGCGGAGGATGGCAGGCTGAGATCTGACGGATAAACGCCGCCGACGCGTCACGGTTGCTCCAACGTCCCAGCAGTCTCATCCGGCTCTATGGGCAGAAACTTCCCGCTACGGTGGATTTGAAGGACGAGATGGACGCCTTTGGAGCCCGACGATGACGACGAGATAGTAAGTCAGAAGCCGGACGCCGATCCCGGCGTAAAAGGTAATGAAAGTGAAACGGATGTAACAATAATATAAATTTAATTATTTATTATAAAAAATAAGAAAGAATAATTTAAGGAGAAAGAAAGCCGACGTACTTTTATCTATTCCCTTTCGGATATATTACGAAACCTAGAAATGTGAGATGGAAATAAACCTTAAAGAAAACTGCGTTCTGTTGTGTAGCAAAACCACCAAAATTTATTGGACCGTGATGCAGTCCAAATACAAGTCTCAGATAGAATTTGTCCTTGTGAGAGATCGCGACCGGAGTCTTGTCACAGACGCGAAGATCGTGCCGTATGAGACGGTCGCCCCACAGCACCGACCGCTGATCTGCACTCTGAAGATTGTCCCTCCGAGGCTGAAGCAGGTCGAGCGATGCAGTGCTGCAAGAATCAAGTGGTGGCGAATGAGAGAGAAGGAAGCAGCTGTGATTTCTCGCGTGCGGTTACCGACAGTCACGACTGTCGACGAAACTTGGAAGAAAACGACCGACGCGATTCGTCAAGCTGCACAGCCGGAACTCGGCATTACGAAGCCTGGGCGACGGAAGGTCGACAAGCAGGCCTGGTTGTGGACAGATGACGTGAAAGCAAAAGTGCGAGAGAAGAAGGCGCTTTATCACGTGTTTCTCAGCGACAAGACAGCCGATAATTGGCGGACGTACGGGATGGTGAGCGGTATTTGTATCAGCTTGCTAAGAATCGCCATCGGCAGACCGAGGATATTGAGAAGTTTTTGGCATCAATGATGAGAACGGCCATCTTCTTATGGACCGCAAGAAGGCATTGAAGCGATGGCGGGATTACTTTGCGGAAATCTCTACAGTAGAACTTCCTCATCCAGCCATCCCCTCAACGGCTCCAACCCACGGCCCCGTTCAGTAGATCACCGTGGAGGAGATTGAAGCGGCTTTGAAGAGGATGAGGCCAGGCAAAGCGACTGGGCCCGATGACGTGGCAGCTGATTTATGGAAGCCCAAGTACTGGTACCCTGCTGAGTGGTTGGCGAAGTTCTTTAATCAGGTTGTGTCGGAGAAGAAGGTGCCTGAGTGTTGGCGCCAAAGTACGACGATTCCAATTTGGAAGAAAAAGGGCATTCCTGCAGACTGCTCCAATTACCGTCCGATTCGCTTGCTTTCGCGCAGCATGAAGATCTTTGAGCAAGTTGTCGGTGGACGAATTCGGGACATCGTCCTGCTTTCCAGCAATCAATGCGGCTTCGTGGCTGGCTGTGGCACCGTTGTTGCCATACATGCAGCCCGCCTCCTGATCGAGAAGCATCGCGAGAAACGGAAGCCAGTGCATATAGCCTTTCTCGACTTAGAGAAGGCCTTTGACCGCGTACCGCGTGAAGTGATATGGTACGCCCAGCGACGACATGGAGTTCCTGAAGAGCTCATAGAGTGGATGCGAGTCCTCTACTCTTCCCCAAAGAGTAGAGTTCAAGCTGCAGCCGAAACCTCGATGGAGTTTCCCATCTCTGTCGAAGTACACCAGGGTTCTGCGCTTTCCCCACTCCTCTTTTTTGTCGTCATGGATGCCATCACACGAGATCTTCAGAAGCCCGTCCCCTAGACGTTGCTTTATGCCGATGACCTGATGCTCGCTAGCGAAGATAAAGGTGAACTAGAGCGAGAGCTACAAGCTTGGCGTGATCGCTTTGAGCTATTTGGACTCAAACTGAACGTGAAGAAGACCAATACCTAACGACGGACGTTACTGAGTCCAGCTCCATCAAGGTTAACGGCATCAAGCTCCCACGCACTTCGATTTTTAAGTACCTCGGATCAGCAGTCGCGTCTGACGGCAAACTGATGGTCGGTGTGAATTCACGCGTAAGTGCAGCTTGGTCCAAGTGGCGCTCGTTGAGTGGCGTGCTCTGCGATAGGAAGATACCAGAGAAGCTGAAGTCGAAGATCTGCAGGGCAGTCATCCGGCCGGTAGCAATGTACGGCGCTGAGTGTTGGCCAGCGACCAAGGAAGTTGAAACGCGCCTTAGCGTCATGGAGACGAAGATGCTGTGCTGGACGGCTGGAGTCACGCGCATGGACCGCATTCGAAACGATGTCATTCGGCAGAAGTTCGGTGTCGCGCCGATAGCTGACAAGATGCGCGAAGCTCGCTTGCGATGGTACGGCCATGTTCTGCGTGGGGAAGAAGACAGCGTCCGCAAGATAGGCCTTAACTTCGAGGTAATAGGAAAGCGGCCTAGAGGGCGCCCGAAGCAGCGCTGGTTAGATACGTTACATGCGGACTTGAAGATTACTGGTGTTTACCCTGATCTAGCGCTGGATCAGGAAAAGTGGCGTCATAACACCAGAATAGCGGACCCTGCCACGAAGCGGGACAAACGCTGAAGAAGAAGAAGAATCAATAATAACAATAATAAATAAAAATAAAATAATAATTTTTTCCTCGATCTTTGGAGTTCCGAAGTTATCTATTTTGTAGGCAAAGAAAAGCCGCCTTCTCCTCCTCAATGGCCAATCAAATTATGTACTATGAACGCTGTTGCTTTGGGTGTTTATTTTTGTGTTTATATCGTATCATCCAGGTTAAAATAAAGTTATAATAACAGTATGGTGCGCTATCGTGGTCAAGATACACTTTATATCGACAAAAATGGACGGAGCAAGACCACCAATGCAGGGTCAGCACCTCCGGATCCGAACCCACGACACTTTCCCCGCACGCTCGCCCCCCATAGCCACTCGTCCATCCGGTCGCTGAGCCGTTGATGGTGAGCGACGCACCTCAACGTTCCACTTCGGTCACTGTACCGCTAACAAGCGAATTGTGAAATCGCTGTAATTACGCTATTGTTCCAGCCCCAAACCTTTTGCAGGTTACATTCTAACCACGAAATGGCAGTTCCAGGCGTCAGTATTGCTTCATCGGCCCGCACTGAAGTGAAACGGTTTTTTGCAATTTTTGACCTGCCCAGGTGTCCGCAGGAAATTTGAAAACCACTGCGGTGCTTCCGGTACAATCCCCTACAACCCTCAATAGGTCACTTTTGAAATTGCCACGGGACGTTCATTGACCTCCCTTGATAGACGTAAGATCAATCACTCGCATGAAACGCATTATCAGCTAATGTGCACAACGAGCCCCTATTAATCGAGTCACGGGCTTTTATACCAGCGCCCTCCTGTTCATCGAGGAGGGACAATCCCTTCGTCTAGGTCACGCCGAACGAGACACTCCGCGCGCCCAACAATACAGACAAACATAATATGAAAGTGTAACAATTATGTAAACATTGTAACGGCATCGGATGTGGAAGCGTCGGTCGAAGAGACGTCGGTCGAAGAAGCCGATGTCATTCTTCGCCATGACGCTTTCCGATGCCAATCGAAGGAAGTCTAAACTGTAAGGATCTTGTGAGGATTACAAATAGGTTATTGGTTTTCTTCAAATGTGCAATTATTTCAGGGGACGATAAGTGATCTAATGACTAAATGGTAATTGGTTATAAATAGAATTAATAATGCTGGAATTAAATTTACCAAAATTCAAACTAAGCTAACCAACCGTCTAGAACCTGCGCTTCTTTGGTGAATTGTTGTTATAATTTCCTCGAGAGGGGCATAACAGTGAATTATGCGACATCCTGCATGTCCGACATGACATGCCGCACTCGTTGTCATGCGCTGGCTTCAGACAGCGCTCACAAAGACCCATCTTCGAAGCCTATACAGCAGGAGACACAGGGTCAGGGAATCTCGGACATCTTCCAGAGTGATGTGAGTCCGGATTCTCGGCAATGGTGCAGAAAATACAGGGCTATTTAGGCAAAGTGCGATCAAGCACTACTTGCAGTGCTGCTTCTGCTTCTATGCGGTCCAGACGACCGGTTGAACACGTTATGGAGCGAGTTAAGCTTGTCGATTAGCACCGATAGCACGCGGATGATAGGCAGAATAGTGTTGCCTTGCTCCATTTCAGCTAGCGTGGCGTGGAGGTCTGACATGATGATGATGATGATGATAGTTGTGGGGGGGGGGAGGGTGATACCACTGCTTATATATGCAGGTCGGGCTTGGTTTGAGGTTACTACTGATACGATACTACGACCTCGGTCAAGCAGTTTCTTTGATACCCTTATATCCTATCGTAAACCAACTGGATATGACAGTTGCTCAAACTTATTACTGTTGTGTTGTTAGCAACGCGTTCCGTAATGCTCTGATTACTCCTCCTATGAGCAGTAGTACTGTATGGAGCAGTGATCAGATTATTTTTCCGATTGTTATGATGACTAAAGGTCCGCATACGTAGGTTAATCCCAGCGCTGACACTACCGTTGCTGTTGCAAAGAGTGCAATTTTCCAGTGGTGTTTTATCAGTCGTACTAACGGTTCTAAATCAGGTAGGTGGAACTCGTCAAGGGATGGCCATACTGCAGTTTGATTCTGATGCTCTTCAAATATTGATTGCGGGAATAATCGAGTGTGGTAATGCAGGTGTCCACGCAGATATAACGAAATTTCCTTTCCTTCACATATGACGAAGCATCTTTGCTCGACTGAGGACCTCTCAAAGTGTAGTGCTACCGTTGTGGTTTTATATAAAGAATCACTACACTACATACACTACAGTGAATGCGAGATGTTCACATTGAATCGCAACGACAGCTTCTGACTGGAGTGTGCAATGTGATGTTATTTGTGCTCCTTCTTGGCAACTATAACAGCCTACTAAGGTGTTCAACTGTACTGTACACTTTGCTCTAAAATGAGACCGGCGCTTTCTATGAGTGAACTTGATTTTATGTTTAAAGTGACTTCGCCTTTGGTTGACAAAGGCGTATATTTGTTTATCCTTCAACTTTATTTCCACCAGAGGTGTAACAATGGGTAACTGGTTTTCATAGTCGGACCTGATGTCCCCAATTGTGGTTTTTGGGCAGGGCATGATTGCGGTGCTTTAATGTTTCTGCAAACGCAATCTATTTGGTAACTGCAATTCACAAAGTTGTCTATTGCCATGGATGGTGTAAGGCATTTGACTGGGAGCTCATAATTATTTGGAATAATCAACGACTCTTTCCGAAATAGCGAATCGTTGACCTAATAAAGCCGAATGAGGTTTTTGAAGTGATATCACCGTAAGTGATACCTCGTCGAATGATGTTGTTATGCAAGGAGATAGATCGAGCATTTGACTTCGTGTTTTGTTGTTGAGTAGCATCTCTACGTGGAATTGAATGATTGGTTCCCATTGCGCACCGTTCACAATTTCATACACTGTTTTTGAGTTTGGTACATAGGCAATTTTGGTGAAAGAACATGCTTGCATGGGTAACAGGCATCCACATAATAACCCCCACACGTATTTTCACATGTGGAATATCCTGGGTAGCTTTGACCTTGTATAGTTCAGCTATATTTTCGTGCGGCTTGAGCGTATTGCAACGATTTATTGTACAAGAGCCAGCTCCTGCACATCTTGTTACTTGGTGTATGTTATATTCTGTGTCCCGTGTAAGGAATTGTAACACTTTTGCACACACCATCTGAATAGGCTTTTGAGAGACTTTAATAACTCCAATGGTTTTATTCTCGTACCTTGCGTAAATGCAGAGTTTCGATTGGATACTGTTGAATAAAACCTCCTGGTTGTACTCGTAGGAGCAATTACCATGGCTGTTGCAGACTAAGTCTACGGTATGCCTCATAAATCCCTGCTGGAAAGAATCAGCTGTGCCTGTCATTGCAATTGATATTGTAATAGCGAGGATTTTGGTAGAGACACTTAGTTGTTTTGGGGTGAATGTATTCATAATAATACATTCCTGTTCCGCTCTCGTGCTACCTCTTCATTTACGTGCGTTTCTGACTATAAAGCGTACACACAGTAGCATGATAGCACCTAACAGATACACTAGAAGGGCTGTAGTGGCAATTGCGCCTGTAGGCCAACAGTAAGGATTCCCTATCATAAATGTGGTCATGAATTGATTGACGTGATCACAGTAGGGTGGAGGTGAACATTTTATCGTTTCACTGACGTTATTTTTCAGAGTTCTCGTTGAGACAGTCACCATATTATTAAGAGGTGATGGTGGTATTTTAAACATCAGTCTTTCTGCTGTACCGATAAATGTCTTGCAGATTCTACCGAAGCAGATTTCAATGCTAGAATCCCGTGGGCGAATTATTGCTGATCCATTTGCGCATAATAGGTTATTGCTTGCTGACGCTGTACCTATGTCGAGTAGCAGCGTAGTGAGCATTATCCAATGTGAGGAATGCGTGTAGGTTTGAGATACGGGAGAGTGAAGCTGTCTTTCGTATTCTCGTATAACTTCGAATGCGCGAGTTTTGGATGCTCGCTCCTGGTTCCTTCGAGGGGGAGATTTTGCTGGCATGTTTTGATCAGCCAAGTTATCATTAGGGTATTCACTACCTTCTCTATTCTGGCGTCGTGTGGGCATCCCCTCTTCTGTTTGAGGTTCCCCTATGGCTTCGTCGTAACAACGAATTTCGAGAGGATATATTTTGTTGAGCGGTCCGTGTAGAATAGTGTGATTAGGCATGCAAATTTTTGCCCATCTTATCAGACTCTCTGCACTAGCAACGAGTTTCGTTATTTTACCGTAGAGCCAGTTTCCTCTCGGCAGGAGATCCTACTCAATTATGACGATCTCTCCTAGTTTTGGAAGGCCAGATACGTGCCTAGGTTGTTCTAGGTTTTTTGTATGACTATCTCTTATGCTGGTTAAGTATTCAGTATTCCACCTTTCCCAAAACTTTGCTGCGATAACTTCAGAAAACTCTATTGCTTCCTTTACTTGTGCAACATTTTGCAGAAGTTTTGGATCGAAATCGCGATCTGTTCTTTGTATATTGTTTAATGAACTGGGCAGAGCGAATTTGAGAATCCCTTGTAGGAAATCTACTGGTCTCAATGGTATTTCGCTTATATCTGTTTTATTGACTTCTGTCAGCGACCTTGTGTTTATAATAGCTTCAATACGTGCTATAGCCGTTGCCATTTCTGTGAACGATAATTTCTTTCGCCCGATAGCTTTGTTAAAACATCGTTTTACTGAACCCACTAAGCGTTCCCAAAACCACCCATCCATGGGCACCGGGTGGATTGAAGATCCATTTTATCCCTTCTGTCGCACTGTATGACATCGCGGATTGCTCATCTGTGTCCTTATTTTGGAACATTTTTCGTATTACTAAATCACTGAGCTTGAAATTTGTCCCGCAGTCGGTACGCACCAACTGAGGTACGCCTCTTCTTGATACAAATCGCACAAAGCTATTGAAAAAGGCGGCCGTTGTCATATTTTCGACAACTTCCAAGTGTACGGCTCGCGTGGTGAGACAAGTGTATAAGCAAACGTACATCTTTTTCTTATCTTTGGACTCAAACGGACCCAGGAAGTCGCATCCGACATTTTGGAATGGTTTGCAATACACTACTCTATCCTTGGGTAAGGGTGGCATAACCGGTGCGCCTTAGGGGAGTCCATGACAACGTTTGCATGTAACACAGTTGCGTAAGAATTTCTTTATAGCTCTTGATGGTTTTGCCATCCATAATTTCTGCCACAAAAGAGCAAGAATATGGTCTCTTCCACAGTGTGCGTCTAACCGATGTGTGTGAAGCAGTACCAATCGTGTTAAATCAGTGTTATTCGGGATGAATATAGGTGACTTCGTATCATAGGGAAGAACTGCATTAGTAATTCTTGATTCGTAGCGAATAATGCCGATTTCATCTTTAATGATGTTTATATTCGGATATCGTCGCCTCAGTTCTTCAATATTGAAGTCGTTATGTTCCGATGCTATGAGCAGTTTTTCACTTAGTATTATATCCTCCGCGTTTATTAGCGTTTCCGGTGAGAAACCGTTAAGAACGGGTGATATAATGGATGTGTTTCTGTAAGAATTGCATCGAATTGTCCACTTTTTCAGCGCTTTACCGACCCTTGCTAGCACACGGAATGCTCGAGTGTATTTAGAAAATCGTGGTAGGTCTACCAATGGTTGGTTATTGTTTCTGATTGGGATATGTGGTATAATGTTAGTCTGAATTATTTGTTCCCTATCAGTACTTTCCACGTGATCGTGGATGTTCTCCATGTTCCAACGAAGATGCCGTGGATGATATCGTTCCACTTGGCCATGGTGTCCTTGTCCAGAGGCGTATCCCAGTCAGTTTATCTAGTCATAGTTCTTGAATGAAGGTTTTCGCTGAAATGAAAAAAGGGGTTAAAAGCCCAAGAGGGTCAAATGTCGACGCGAGCGCCTTTAAGGAGGTTCGCTTTCAATCGACCGCCTTCAACGCTCTGGTAGGCACCTGCGATTGATCTGAATTGGGATTCCACCGAATGCCGAGTAGTTTGACTATCGCTCCTGGTGTCCTTTTCATGCGATCCTTTTCAGAAACGCATTCTGTCACAGCCTGGCTATTGGACAGGAACTCTCGAAGATTCATACCCATGGTGGAGAATATGTCCTTTCATTGCCATTGTTTTGAAATGCATCCTTCAGCGTTTGTGGCGCCGACGAGAAGGTTATCAACGTATGTATTGGCAAGGATCTCCTCCCTAAGGCTGTTGTGTGGTTTCTCCCCAGGGCGCATTTTATGGACATACTCAGGGGAAAAGGAGAAGCGTACACGCCGAATGGGATACGCGTAAATCTTAGAGTGCGGATGTTTTCCCTAGTAGGTGGCTTAGATGGATCGATTAGCCACAAGAATCTTGCTGCATCCCGTTGGCTCTCCTGCAGTCTACATATCTACGTATGTATTGGCAAGGATCTCCTTCCTAAGGCTGTTGTGTGGTTTCTCCCCAGGGCGTATTTTATGGACATACTTAGGCGGAAAGGAGAAGCGTACACGCCGAATGGGATACGCGTGAATCTTACTGTGCGGATGTTTTCCCTAGTAGGTGGCTTAGATGGATCGATTAGCCACAAGAATCTTGTTGCATCCCGTTGGCTCTCCTGCAGTCTGACCTGATGAAATGCTTTCTCGACATCAGTTGCAATGAGTATTGGAGTGAGCCTTGCGCGGAGCAGTGTTCCGCACAAGTCGGGCAACATTGTCGGCCCTTGGTTTATGCAGTCGTTGAGACTTGGAGCATTTCTCATCTGACTGCTCAAAAATCAAAATCAAAAACGATGCGAAGTTTTGCAATGTTGCTGTCCTCTTTCAAGACAGCATCGTGAGGTATATAATACACGGGAGTCCCTTCTAGCGGATCTTGCGTAACTTCCTCGATAATGCGGGATTTGAGTTGTTGGTCGAATGTATTGCAGTATTCGCTCCATAACTTTGAATTGATGTGGAGCCTATTGTATTGACTTTCGAGCCGGCGCACTGCGCGTGCCTTATTGTCCGGCAAGTGAGGATGGTTGGTTTTCCAAGGAAACTGCATGTGAATCTTATCATGAATTACCTGTACTGTAGTGTAATACTGCTGAATTATTTCGGAGTCCGCAGTATCACGGTCCTCGTCCAAACCTTCTGAGTCTAGGGCGAAAAGTTTGCGAACTATAGAGTCCGTGTCTGCATCGATCGCCGTCTGGTCGACCGAGGTCGAAAGGACTTGAGGAAATGGCGCGCTTGGACCGGATAGAATTGGACCCAACTTGGTATATGACTGAACTACTTCCGACGAAAGCTGATGACTACGGTTGAGGTACGACACTCCAGTAGTAGTCCATCCCTATCAGGATATCGACATTTATCGAGCCTGTTCGGGATGTTTCTTGTATTGCGGAGTGACCTTGAAGGTCATGTTTTCAGGTATGGATGCTATATGACTGCGTGTCCAGAGCTTCGGCCTTAACGGGGCACCCGTAACTGGATTTTGTATTGTAGCTTTTGACCTGGTAGGACTTTTCAGTGTGTTGATACCCACCGAATGTAATGGCTGTAATGGTTTTGGGGTGTTTGAACTGTAAGCCGAGTGATTGTGCAGTATCTTTGCAGATAAAACTGTGCTGACTTCCACTGTCTAGGAAGACAGTAAGAAGCTGATCGGCCTTTGAATTGAAATCGTGTGTAAGTGCATCGACAATCATGAGCCGAGGCGCACTGCCGCGATCACGATCTTCATGCGACCGTGTGATCGCAACCTGGACCCTATTCTGCAACCTGGTTCATTAAGCTGCTCGGGCTCACTGTCGCTCGAACCGCTCGTCTCCAGGGAAGACGTGGTGTAAAGGTGGGATTGAGCTGGATCTGAAATGACAGGTGGGTTTCTAAACCCGACTCTCGGATGGGGAGATTCACGACGTTCGAGGGAACGACCCCTACGGGGAGGGGGTATAGCACAGTGACTTGTGATGAATGCAGGAGCAGTACACACAAGCTGGCGCTTTGAACCTGGGACTGCGGTGTTCAGACTGTAGACATTTCCAGCAGAGTCGACGGTCCCTGACGATTTCCCTCCTGGCGTACTGTGTTGACATTTCTCAGCATTGATCTGGCTCGTTTCGTCCACGAATGCAAAACGGCCAGCGACGCCTTTGGGAACTATTGTCCCTCCCTGGAGAGTGGCTTCTACGCCGCTCTGGGTAGTGACGGCGTGGTGACAAACGCCGTATTTCCGCTCGAGATGGTGAGCGTCAGCTGTGCTGCTGAGTGACGTGTGCCGACGCCAAGGCTGGATGGAATCCTTGTAGTGCTTCTTGACGGTCGATGACCTGGTCAAGAGCTGTCCAGTCCTCGCCGGCGCTCTTGAGTTCTACAGCTTTTTCCATCGTGCGCAGTGGGAACTTTTCGCCTATCGCACACTTGTGCGCGGTGGGGACAGGGTGTTCCCCGAGCTTTTCTAGCTGCATCCACAGCGCCTTCAGCGTGCATAAGGAAGTACGCTGTGACCTTGGAATGTCGTGCGCCGGGGGCACAGCTTGGAGCTCCTGCACGAGCTGGATGCGCAGGATGTCAGGGCGCATGTACGTCTTCTTCAGCAGCTGAACTGCTTGTTGGTAATTGTATTCTGAGAACTGAAGTGGGAGATAAGTTGTACGCTTCGCCTTTAAGTTTGCCTTTGATGTAGAGGAATTTTGAAATGGTTGGAACAGGTGTATTGTCATGAACTGCTGCGGCAAACATTTCCCAACATTTCCCGATCTTGCAGAAGAAGCAAGCTGCCCTTCAAAGGGCAACAACACGGGCTCAAAGCAACATGCCAAGCCAGAGCTTCAAGGAGTCGACAAGTCAAACCACACACCAACCGTCAATGGAGGCGAAGCATACGATTTAAGCTGGATAGCGTTCCTATTTCAAAACTACAGATTGCGACTGGAGGTAACCACGAATTACGTGCGATTCAACGTCTCCATGAATCCGTGAAGCAGGATGGTGAAGGAACGAAGAAATTGGTAGCAGATAAGGACACTATGGACCCACATATCCATCCGTCTCTTCAGACTTTCTCTATTATCTATGACACTGATGCCCTATCGAGAACCGAGCAGTAAGCGAGAATTCAGTAACTGTAATCATGTGCCATGAACTGCTCGACGGAAACAGTGTCTCCGAAGTAATGATACAAAGGCGATAGCACCGAGCGGCAAAAAAACTGCTGTTCAGTTAGGATGACCGCAGGAGCAATAAGAAGTCCGCCAATGAAACGACGTACCAGAAGGAAAACTACCAATTTCAAATGCTGTATTTTATCTTCTCACGAAAACTTTGGAACAAAGGATATTTTCTAAAATTTCTAACAAATTTGCAGATTCGCTCCACTTGATTGTGTGTTCATCTCTTCTAACATGTTTGTCACTCCCTCCATATTTCCTTGAAACTGTACTGTTCTATATCTACAGCTACCGCTACCTACCCCTCGCCCCAGTGTTGTGAATACCCAACTAGGGTCTACATCTATGAACATATAATAGTATCATGTAGAGCAAATAGGAATGAATGATAAGGTTTAGCATACTAACACTCTAAGATAGGTATCATTCAGTAACATCCACAGGCATAACTTAGGGGTACCGCAAGTAGGTAATCGAGATGATACGGAAGTAGTTCACTCTAGGCGCGGTGCCCTTTTCCAAGACCAGAGGTAGTTGGCCCCATTGGCTAACTATCGGAGATATTTGTAGCTACGCCTCTGCATATTGCCTATATAACCTGCTGTGATGTGATAATCGTGTTGTGCTCTGCAGGTAACCAACGTAATAAAACCCATATACAAGCTTTGCCGCAGACGCATCCATTGGTGTCTACCAAAGATCCTAGGTTTGAAAAAATGGCCTATCCAAATCATCCAATTATCCGAAAAATTGGCGTCGGATCCAATGTCTTCTAAATAGACCTGAGAGCACACACAGAGGAATCAACTGCTGAATATGGAATTTTGTTGAACGCTATTTCTTAGGTATGCCAACGTTTCCTTGGATTCTTGCTCAGGTTCTTGCTTTGATGAAATTTCACTTTCTTTTGTAACCGAATGATCCCAAAATACAATATCAGCTAGCGATAATATGCAATATTCAAGACAACAAGAAAAACATGGAGGAGACATATCGGTCAAATGAGTATATAGGGGCATATTAACGGCTATACCCTGAAACAATCTCGTAAAAAAACTGCAAGACATTTCTCGTTTGGTAAAATGAAAAATACTCTCTCAACAACAACGCGGTCGACCAAATTGATACATTGAGCGCAAATTATTGTAATGAACTGTACACAAACATACGGTTCCAGCACAAACATAACCCACTCCACTAAGAAGTGAACTGATGAGGGTGAGAACACAACGCATTGAAAGAGGAATGTCGAATAATCGCAAATGGATATCATTAGCGAAAAGGCACGATGACGACGTAAAGGCAAGAACACCACCAGAGGGCGAACACACCGCCAACGAGCGGGATGCAACTGTGACCTAGGCGCTCATCGATAATTATACAACAGAGCTGCTCATTGGTTAAAAAATCGCATACGCAGCACTTCAGGCAAAGTGAGGATGAACTATGAATCTGAACAAATCCCTACAAAAACGTAATGATGAGAAGCATGACACGACGACGATAAATGACAACACGTTGAAGAATCAGCTACAAGGTACGCAGCTGTGAAGAGGTGAACATCGTGTCCAGCAGCGCTGGGAGGCAGCTCATCAACAGCTGCTTCGAGCTATCACCTTCATGAGCTGCGCGAAAAAATTATGTTGATCTCATGCCAAGTTAACGTCCATATGTCATATAGCCATAGTAGCCGTTGTTGTACTGCCCGCCGTAACCGTATGGGTAGTTACCGTAGCCTGGAAGGACATAATTGAATTGGAATCTCGATGGATGTGGCTGCTAGCTAACCTCCGACAATATAAGTCGCGCCTACGGTATAGATCGCATCGTTGTGTTCCGTTTAAAACCTCTCATATTGCATGGTCTTACAGAATCTACGCCATTCGGAAGGAGTCATCGTAGAAAATTCTTCTAGCGATGACTTCCTCCGAATAGCGTGGTGTGCCTCAGCTAGGCAGTTAAGAAGGGCGACAAACGCCGAGCAGCCTTTTAACCCGCCTTTTACCGCCTTTTATCCGTATCTGGTCGGAGAATAAGTTCCAAGATGCACAAGAAGAACAAAATGCTGATGTTCGACCAGCTGAATAAATCGAATACGTTGAGTATGCATTCAAGCAGCTTCGCAAAAAAAATCCTTGCTGAACATGTGTCACGTCTTCCGATTACCGTCCAACTTCACCATTATTGTTTATCTTCACTTGACGGTTAAATTATTTATTTAACAGTCAAGTGAGTAAAGAAATTAGTAGGGAGCGAGTGTGACATATATAAATATATATATATATTTATTTATATTTAGATTGGGTTGATCGAAAAGTCTTGCAACACTAGCACAACAATGTTACAATACAATACAATATAATGCAATATATAAAAACTCAGTTCACGATATATTCCCCATCCAAGTCTAAGATCCTGCCCCATCTTTCAGGCAGCGTTTCAATTCCTTTCCGAAAGAACTCCGAGGGCTGTGAGGAAAAGAATTCAGAAACCTCCATTTCCGATTGACGTCGATCATCGAACTCTCTACCTCGAAGATGCTGCTTCAGAGCTCTGAACAGGTGGTTTTCAGAAGGAGCGAAGTCTGGAGAGTACGGTGGATGGGGCAGAACTTCACAGCCTAACTCCTGGATCTTCTCGCGACTCACTTTTGTGACATGAGGACGCGCGTTGTCGCGCAGCAGGTAGACATTTTCTGGTTCTGGACGTTTTTGGCACATGGCGTCGGACAAGCTCTGGAGCTGGGTAGCGTAGACAGATGCTGTGACAGTGGTCTTACTATCTAGCAACTCCCAGTAAAGCATGCCTTCCGAGTCCCACCAGCAACATAGAAAAACCTTCTTTTCGTGGTGTCCACGTTTCGGTTGTCTTGGAGCCGGTTCTCCGCGTGGGAACCATTGGCTCTTGCGGGTGTGGTTAACATAAAGAACCCAGCTTTCATCCCCGATAACATTGTCTTTCAGAAAGTCCTTTCTGTGCGGTCGAAAAAGCAGCGACTCAGCAACACTGATTCGGTGTGCCTTGTCAAAGTCCCGCAGCTCATGTGGTACCCAAGATGACAAAGCTTTGCGGTGCCCTAGGATCTCCAGCTGTCTCACGACGGTGCATTGCGTACATCCAAGTGTCACCGCCAGTTCGCAACTGGTTGAATTTGGCTTCACCTTGGAGGCGTCTCGCAAGCTGTCTTCTTCCACAACAGATGAGCGCCCGGAGCGAGGTCGGTCTTCGAGAGAGATATCTCCAGCCTTGAAGCGCTGATACCAACGGCCCACTGTGGAATAGTGAATGTCTTCCTCCATGAATGCAGCGCAGATGTTGGAGGCTGCAATCCTTGCGGAATGGCCTTGCAGAAATTCGTAGTAGACGATAGGTCGTAGGATGCCGCTGCTTATCGTTGTATTCGTACTCGACGAGACCTTATATAGTATGCTTGAGGAAGCTTCGAGAACGTACTGTGACGTCACCACACAAGATCAATACTATAAGAGCTTTACAAATTTAACAGGCAGTAGCCTGTTAAATTGTAAATCGTGAAGTGTTGCAAGACTTTTCGATCAACCTTTTATATATATATATATATATATATATATATATATATATATATATATATATATATATATCACTCTATAATAACGGGCTAAGCGATGAGTCATATTATCGATTGGCAACGCCGCAGAAATTAGTCATTAGGGGGAAAATTCGGGGGAAAATAGGGCGGGGGAAAATTGGGGGAGGGGGGAGGAAATCACGGCGCGAAAATAGCGAAAAATACCCAGACGTCTTCTACTTGCCTTGGAGCTTCAGCACTGGGGCACCTGATGTCGCCGAACACGAACCAGAAGTTCGTCTTTGGAGTATCGATCGCCATCAATCAATATTGATCAAATTAAAGGATAAAAGGATAAAGGACGGCGTTATTCAATCCCTTCTGGGATGCGCCAGCGCATTCTACTTCTACGGGATGTCGTGGAGGCGGCATGAATGCGTATTTGGCCATACAATGACTTGCGGTGGCCAGCCGATGAACAAGTCAGCGCTCTATCCTTCCCAGACAAGTCTGGTACCAATTCACCGACCCCAGAGGGATGGAAGGCTTGGTTGGCCTGCGCGGCAAATCCGAACCAGAAACCTGGTATCGGGTGCACGCGACAGTCGCGCCTCCTCCGACTGCGCTACACGCGCCTTCCATTGATCAAATTACGGGTCGCAAAAACAGCAGAAAACACACAGACGTCTTCCACCTGACTAAAAACTTCAGCCCTTGGAGAATCCAGGTTGCTGAGCACGAATATAAGGTTCGTTTTTGAAGAATCGATCGCCATCAATCGATATTGACCAAATAATCTATTTTTTATGGATGTCGTTCAGGCGGTTCGAAACTTTAGCCCTGGGGGTAGTCGAGGTCGCTGAACACAAATCTGAAGTCCACTTTTGTTGTACCCATCGCCATCAATCGATATTGATCAAATTATCATTTTTGTGGATGTCGTTGCCATTTCGAATGGCGAAAATAGGGGGAATCACGGGTGCAAAAATAGCGGAAAATATCCAGACGTCCTCTAAGTAACTGGGAATTCAGAAGACGTGTAGAACACGTCACCCAACGTGCTTGGGGATTCAGTAACACGTCGTACGCTAAGGGGAGGGGAGGGGCAGTAGTGGGGGACCAGTTCCAGAAAGGGAACCAGTTATGGGGACCAGTACAAGTAATGGGGGACGAGTTACACTAAAGAGGGACCAGTGGGGAACAATTCAGGTAAGGGAGAACCAGTAGTGGAACAGAGGGGACGACTCATCCATCCGGCGGAAGATGGCATGGAGGCATGGGGAGGCGGCTATCTAAGAGATCGAAGTGGGGAAACGGTTCCAGTAAGAGGGGGAGCAGTAATGAGGGACCAGTACCAGTAATGGGGGACCAGCTCCAATAAGGGGACCAGTAACGAGTGATCAGCTCCAGTAAAGTGGACCAGTAATGGGGGACCAAATCCAGTAGTGGAGGAACAGTAGTGAGGGAACATATTAGTAATGTGGGACCAAACCAGAGGAGTGTGGAAAGAAATTTCCGTCCAGCATAGTATTAGGAGCGGTGGGAATCTTCCGTTCTGACAAAAAAGCTTTTCGTCGTGTGACCAAAGTCGAGCAGACGCTCAGTACTTATCGAAAATGTCGATTTTTGCCTGAGTTGAGGACGAAGAGTGAAGGTGCCTAGAGCCAACGTGGCGCTAGTGTGAAGTGGGGGACCGTACTTTGGGACATCCGGAGGGTTGTCGTCGAAGAAATTTGGGGACAAAAGCACATTAGTGCAAGCATCGACATCACTCAGCCGTCTGGAGATGATGCCTATGTTGAGCGTAGTTGTGGGGGAGGGGGTCTGGATGGCTTCATACCGCAAAACTACTCTACTGGAGTCAGGTTCATCAATCGCTTGCTGGCCGGTAATGGTGAAAAGTACCGCCAAACCTGGTGTTAATGAATCTCGGTGTCCAGGCTTTGGCGGTACTTTCACCATTACCGGCCGGTAAGTGGTTGATAAATCTGGCCTCCGATCTCAAGGAAGGTAGAGCAAGGTTGGAACATAATAAGCTGCATAAGCAGAGCCAGATTGCTATTTTATCTAAATGAGCATTCAACTGTGGAAATATCAACAAAAGCAAAGCTCGACTGTTCTACTGTGCGTGTATCTCACCGGCATAGGTATTGTATCCATATGGTACCATGGCTCCCTTTTCGTAGTAGTTGTTCATCATGTATGCACCATGCTTTGCTGACAGCGCCTTCTCTTCTTCCTTCTGAAACATGCGACCGCTATGAAGAAAACTCCAAGCAAGGCAAAAACGTATTTCCGTGCTAGAATATTTCCTGCGTGTAGTCCACAGGCATTTTCATAAATCAACGCCATAGGTTCGCCTGGTTCAGAGTCACGCGTAGGGTTCGATTTTATACTAAAATTTACAATGCAATACAGTGCTATTTTTTATGAATTGATTTTTTCAGATTCTAAGGTGATTTTTGTAGCTGCTAAAAAGTGTTTCCTTCCAGGTGTGAAATCGACGCAGCTTTGCTCATTGAAGGACACATATAATGAGCATATGACTTCTATTAGGTTGGTGCATAAGTTCTCGGACATTTGGGGCATGAAATATTTATTATCACAACATACGAACAACAATATCAAATCATTTGAAGTAACCACCCTTCACATCAACTGTCTTTCGCCAACGTGTTGGTAAGTCATGGATGCCTTTTCTCCAAAACGTGGCCGGTTGTGATTCGAAAAATGTGAGCAGTGCAGTGCCTCTTTGACAACCTCTCAGTTCCTAAATTGCTGGCCGTCCAAATAGCGTTGAGGGCTTGAAAACAAATGATAATCAGAAGGAGCGAGATCTGGTGAGTAAGGTGGATGTGGAAGAACGGTCCATCCGTAGTCCGCCAACTCAGGGGCCCTCAACTTCCTCAGTTGGTTGACGTAAACCTCTTCGTCCAGCAGCTCCCAGTATTCTACGCTAAGAACGCTCCACCAAATGCATAGCATCACCTTTTTCACGTGAAGGTCGGGTTTCGGAACGTCCTCTGCCTCTCCAGTTGCGTCAACCCACTGTGCACGCCGGTGATAATTAGAGTAGTGTATCTACTTCTCATCCCCGGTGACAAGGTTGTCCACCCATCCGTGAGTACGTCTGAGGGTAAGGAGAGACAGAGCGACATCGGCTCTGCGATCCATGTCTTGTTGTGTCAAGTCGTGAGGTACCCAGCGACCCAATTTTTGCACCTTGCCAATCGACTTCAATCCTCGAACGACTGTTGAGTGACTAACACCAAGAGTGCTTGGTAGTTCGCGAGTGGTTTGGTATGGGTCCGCTTCTACTCTATTTCGGAGGCCACCGACATCCAGTGTCATCGGGCGCCTTTCTCGTTCATTATCTTCAACGGAGAAATCACCAACTGCAAACTTCGAGAACCATCAGTACACAGTACTTCGAGGAGAAGCACTCTCGTTGTAAACATCCTTCAGGCGACGATACGATTCGTTGACATTGAGGCCAGATTGATTTACAATTACATTTATTACATGCATACGCATGTACAGTACAACTGCTCATAACACTATAGCAAAGAAGGAAACGGATCAACTAAACACAACTATTTAAAAAAAGAATGCGAAAAGCATAGAGCGAAGAAAGAAAAAATATTGGGCAACAAAACCAAGAAAGAATGAAAAGCCAGAGAGCTTCATAGTTCCGACTGGAGGTACCGATGGACAACTGTTTTGAACTTACTAAAACTGTCAGGAAGCTGGTTCTACTTGATAATCTTAGCAAATTCCAACGCACCGCGACAGGAAAAGAATTGTCTCCTCAATGTGGTTCTGGGTCTAGCGCAACTTAGCTTAAACCTGTTATCTCTGGTTTTCGACGGCATCAACTTGAACAGGTTGTTAGATCTAATGGAAGCCTTACAACACAAGATTTTATGGACGAGAAATAGATCATTTCTTTCCCGCCTAGTGGCCAACGACTGTAATCCCAAAATCTTATTACGATCAACACTGTTAGGAACAGTACCATAACTAAAACCGAAGGATCTAAGAAAAACTTTTCTAGTGAAGCTATTCTGAACACGCTCTAACCTTGCTATGATCTCCCTCTTATAGAAACCATAAACACAATAACATGACGTGCCGAATATGCGTCTCATTTGGGATGAATTGCTTAGCCATAATAGCTGCCGTTTACAACGCAGAAGTAAATGTTAGGAACAGTTTTGTAGCCCTTTCCTTTCTCTATCGATCGATTATTTACGCATTGATACATGTGAGAAATTTGGCGGGAAAACGCGCTTTCAATTCAGGGGGGGGGATCAAATGTCCGAGATCTTATGCACCAACCTAATATAAGGTTTTGAAGGCCGGTTCTTTTAAGGTTAAAAATGTGGGATTTCTACGACAATTTTGAATATCAACCAGGTGGGTCCAATCGCTTTACCGATTTGGCAGGCAGACGGCACGACATATATTTCTACCTAGAAGGAGACACCTTGGTATTAAACCGTGCAAAATCTTTATTCTATTTGCTAATGGTAATGTGGGTGCGTTTTCAAGATTTACAATTCTTTACAAATTATAAAGTTTTTTGAAGCGTTCTTGGAATCGATGGTGGAGTCCCGACTGAACCCCTTTCCACAGAAATATTTTTTTCTATCTGAAGGAGCCAACTAGATGCAAAAAGCGGAAAATCGCGGGAAGGAGGCGGTGGTCTGATCCCGTGTAGAACCTCAACGGAGACGTCGGTCAAGCAATAGTTGCTGTTCAATATAATGTGGTCGATCTCGTTGTGGAACTGGCTACCGGGGACTCCCAGGACCATCGTAGGTCGAGAGGCCTCTGAAACTGTGAGCTTCCATAGATGGTTTTGGTCGACATGATAAACCCAAACAGTCTTTCACATTGCTCGTTCCACTCCAAGTCGTGGGTTCCGATGTGAAGTTCTTCCATGACCTTCGTGGCCCGATCTTAGCGTTGAAGTCGCCGATGATCACCTTGCAGAAGGTGTGATCTCCCTTATACAAGCTCTCCAGTTCCACGTAGAAGGCTTTGACCTCTTTGTCGTCGTAGTCGGATATTGGGGCATACGCGACGAACACGGTCAAAGCTGGCACGAGCCATATCGCTTCAGTCGCAGACGTCCGATTCGACTTGTTAGAGGCTCGTACGAGCCGATGTTCATGGACAAATGCGTGCTGACGAGGACACCAACGCCGCCTACTACCCTGCTGTCGCATGTTCCAAGGGACAGTTCTTCTCCGAGTCGTAGACGACGTGTACGGGGTGGTGTCTTCTCGTCTCGGTCGGTCCGATGACGTCGTACTTGATCTTCCTGGCTTGCATCATCAGGCCCATGACGGATGATTCCGATGTAAGCGCGCGGGCGTTGTAAGCACAGATCGTCATCCTAGTCCTTTTCAATTTGTGCAACCTGGTTAGCCCTGAGATTTTAGCAGTCTCTTCGTACTTGTCCTTCCCAACGCTGCAGAAATGGAGGCCCTTTCGGGGTCAGCGGAATGAGGCCCTTTAGTGCTGCTGTGTTTGACTGTTTGAGTACACACGGGTAGCTAGTCAGGATCTGTCGTTCGGGCGAAGAACTCCGGGCAGTCAGCCAGACTGCCCGAAGGAACGGGGGAGACTTTTAAGGCTACCTCGAATCGCCTTACATGTTCTCCCAGTCTACCGAGTGCAAGCTTTTGGTTGGGACGACAAAGTTACAGTCCGTGCAGGCGCGAACATACCCAAGCACACTAAGCTGGAAGGTGGCTCATGTTCTGTACATCTCGTGCTGTCCGTGTCGCCGGAAGAACTACACATAAGATCGAGCAAGGCGAAAGACTGTCTGAGTTCATCATGTCGACCAAGACCATCCATGGAAACTCACAATTCCAGAAGCCTCTCGCCCTACGATGAACCTGGGAATCGTCGGTGGCCAGTTTCACAACGAGATCGACCACATCATCTTCAACCGCAAGTATTGCCTGACCGACGTCTCCGTTGTCCCCAAGTTATACACGGGATCGGACCACTGCCTCGTTCGGGCGAGGTTCCGCTTTTCTCGTCAAAGAGAGAAGGCCGCGAAGTTTTAGAAGAGGAGTCCCAGAACGACCATCAATTGGGATCGCTACATCTCTCTCGCTGGCCTTCGGAAAGATATCGTTATGGACAACATTGACGAAGAATACGACCGCTTCCTGCATCATCTTCGCGATAGTGCTAAGGGAGCCGAGAACTTGAAGATCACCAAGAGACGTGTGTCTCCGGAATCTCTCGAGCTGATACGCCAGCATGGAGCAGCATGAGCGTCAGGCAACTACCAACTCCGAACACGTCCGAGCTTGCGAAGCTATGCAGAGAGATGATAAAGGAGGATCCAAGGAGAGAAGTGTTGGCTGAAGCTGCAGAAACAGGGTTGAGTATCCGCAATGTCCGCCGGAACTACGCCAACTAGCTCTCCGCGTCTTACCGCAGTGGTCGACTGAAATCGGAGAAATCTTGTCACACAAGCCTAACCTGCATATTCGCACCACTGCAACATTGTCCGCTCTTAAGCTACATCGATATCCTTCAGAGCGCTGCTAGACCTTCTTATTGACTACAAAACCCACAAGCTGCAGTCGGAAGAATTCAAGATTGACGGAGTTATTGCGCTCCAAACATGCCCACGCGTGTAATTTGGCACATCAACGGTCGATGTTCTCCGCGCCCTTACTCGCTCAGATTACAATTCTCGCTATGCTCAGTAACACTGTTCAATTCAACACGAAAAGTTCTATCGAATGGTGCCCAAGTTGACCAAATTCGAAGATATTTAGGTGACGTCATCGTCAGCGTAGGCTCGGCCTAGGGCGCCCTCATCTTCGTTGCGAAGTTGTCGAAAATTGATATCCCCAGATCGATACCGTTCGATGGAGAACAGTATGTTCAGCTCAGATATGTAACAATGATTAGTACTATGACGTGAGGCTAGCGAGACAGTTTTATAAGCACCCTGCAGTAACAGTATTTTAGGCAGCAAGTTCTTAGTTTAGCTGCTTATCACCAAGATCGCTGGCACTGCTTTACTCATAAAACAAAAATTCAAGTACGCTGAGCAGCTATTGGGGTAAAACTCTTTGTTCTGCTGGCTGTAAGGAGTCTGTTGAACAAGACAAATCCTCAACACGCTCCGCATTTCCCTGTTCACTACCACCCCTGCTCCGCCCCTCTCCATTCTGGATGCGCACAACTGGCAATCGGCGGGACTCTCAGCTTCTGGTCGGCATGGAGAGCTTCTTTGCGGATCCCCGCCGTAGGCAACGCTGTGGCGGTCGTGAGGTTCCAAACAAGGCGGATCACATGCGCCCCCTGTTCCGCTCCTTCTTGCACATCACATGTCGGTAAACAGCACGTTGGCCAGCATGTTTGCATTCACATAGGCTGACCCGCGTTCCATCAACGCCACCCACCGTACGGCCATCCCTCCCCTGCGTCCGTCCGACGAACGCTCCGAGAGCCTCGGCCGTTCTCCCTCCAAAGGCGACGTCAAACACAAGATCGACACTCGACGTGGCCGTCGTACGACGTTCTGAGCCCACATCAAACATCGGCATCTACTCTGTCCATTCGAATAGGGTTTATTTTCGGGTGGAGGGAAATAGAAATTTCTATGCAGTTGATTGTGCGACAAAGTGAAGTTGATCTTCCAAGATATAACATGACTGCATTTCGAAACCGAACTCACGCATGAATTTCAGAATTGCATAGTGGCAGTTTTCAATGCACTACAACTATTAATGCTTATATCACACATTCTTCCAGCCACTGCTTTCACGTGGCTATAAAGAAATGGGTTGTAAGTGCAGGTCTTTCGGAATTTATTTATTAAAACCCATTGGTTAAACTGCCAGAGTCAGTTCAACGTCTACAAATACCGTAAAATAGTTGACCTGCGGTAAACTCCAGATAAAGTGGTCTTGGTCTTGCAAAAAGAAAAGACACTCCAAGGCAAACTAGACAATTTTCAAGCAAAATTCAACATTTCTCAAAGCAAGCAGAACGCATTTGAAATTAAATTGAGCATCTTCCAAATCAAAACGAGCGTCTTACAGATTGAACTAGACACTTCATAATAGACTCAAAACAAACCAATGTGCAAAGAACCTGAGATGACTTTTTTGAAAATTTCAATTCACCTATTCTAGACAAGTGAACAGTGTTTGCAGATTTATATTTTTCATTTTTATAAAGATATGGATTAAATTTGTCACAGGGTGTTTCGTTGCGATCGAAACTCTTGCGCCAGGCGGGAGTCGAAGCCGCGCCTTCTGTTCTCCGGGCAGGATGCTAGTGCCTTACACCACCGGCGGTGTTTGATCGCACGTAACATCCATGATATCCCCGAGGCCCATCAGCACTCGCCTGCGAGAGTTTCAGGTACGGCCCGGCGCAACAGTTTTGATCGCAAAAGTCTCCTATAGCAACGTGTAGCCTCTCTACCAGCCGCTCCAGGCTTGAACAAATGTGTTGAATATATTAGAAGACTGTTTTAAAGGAGGTAGGAAAGCAGCAATTTCCGAGGGTACCGCAAGAAGAAGTGGCGTGTACTAGTAAAACGTTATGAACTGAAACTGTGAAGTGAAGACACATGTGTATTCCTGTGGCTGCTTTGTTGTACCGCTGACTAGTGCGCTCCTCCATGCAAACAGAATTTTTACTATCAATCAAAGCAAAATTGCGACGTCCTAGAAAAGTGAACGGCGCGAGCTCTCCTGATACACTCAAGCATTAATCCCTTGTTCTTCAAAATAAAATAAGCGAAAACAGTTATTTTTACTTAAACATTAACTTTCTACAACGTTTCAAACACTGCATTCATTTCATCGGGGCAAGTGAACTACAAGATTCTCAAAGAAAGTGATACCGACTCTGCCACCACAAACAATTATTTTGACCATTTTAAAAAGTCTCTAGCCCAATCTGGAAGATGCTCATTTGAAAAGATGATCAATTTGGCTTTCGTTTCCACCTCGTTTGGAAGTGTGTCGAATTTGACGAGAAAATGCGTTGCACTCAAGACCAACAACCTATTTAAGCATTTGATGCTCAAACACGGATACCCTCATTGCACTCTCTTTGCTCATCGCCACGGAGATATATGTTTAACGTTTTAAGGTTTCTATGTCAGCGGTTAATCAACAAGCTCCTAGGAAAAAAAGAGGAGGTCCTGCTCTGATGAACTAGAAAATGACCGCGCTAGTAGAAACAAACAGCTTCTAGGCGGTAATGCAGCCGGAGGCGCTGGCTGTCGTGTTCTGGGCACCACTAATCGAGCGTTCTTGGCTCGGTTCTCGCCAAGGCCAAACAAGCCTTCCATCCCTCTGAGGTCAGTGAATTGGTTCCAGACTTGTCTAAAACACGTTCCATAACTTAAACGAAAAACTTGGACATGATATTTGGAAAATAGTATGGAAAGATACTTTGGAATTAAAGGAGACACATAGTAATGAACACTACTGCGTTTACTTGGATCTTACATTGACATCGCCCTATATATAATCCAACAATAATAGAACAGAAACAAAACTGCATAAGAAACAGACGACTTCAATCTTAGTGTTTCAAGATTTCCACATTTTACGCCAGCAGTATCTGTAAATGTCAAACAAGCTGTAATTTGATCGGAAACGTTAAGTATAGCAACCATTTGCTCTTCTGAAAAAAGCTGTTGAGCTGAAAAATATTTTGCAGCATAATGAAAACACGGAAGAGTTCATTAGTTCATCACCTGTCACATGTCATCTCTTGACCATCGAGTTGCTCGAGCGGGCGCCAGCAGCGTCTCCATTCGTCCCTGTTGCGTGCCAGATTGCCCCAGTAAATCCTCCTCACTCGAGGGACACGAAGAGCGTCATAGCGTTCGTTCAGGGCTTTCACGAAGAAGTTCGACTAACGCCTTGGTGGACGTCATGGTGTCTGCTTGGCATCCCTCGGCATCCTGTCGGTGACGGCTCTCGTCCAACGAGTGTCTACGAAGCGCATTACGCGGCCGGCCCACCTAATTTTCGGCGACTTGGCTCATGCGGCAGCGTCTCTGATCTTCTAACGTCGACGAAGCTCGGAAATCCGGAGGGCTTCTATCACTTGCGTGAATTATGTCACTCCGAGCACTCACAAGAAAAGGTTCCCAACTCATGGTAAGCTTTTGCAATGCTATTTTGACAGGATGTAAGGCCATATGAGCGGAGCTCAAAACCGCAGTCAGTTTTTGCTGAACGCTTTTCTAAAGGCCTGAAAAGATGGTCCGAAGGCGTGCGCGCAACTATTATCAACCTCTACAACACCCAACGAGATGTGCCTCGGCGACCCAGTTGGTAGGAGCGCCGCCTCATAGAAGCAGGCCAGCGGCGTCAACAGTTCGAGTCCACGTGCTGCTTACTATATTTTTGCACATATTAGTTTGTTGTTATTAGGTTTCTCGCTTGAGTGGTCTAGAAAATTCGAATCGTGGGACAGGAATCGGGTTCACGCGACAACTAGCGCCTCCTCCGACTGTGCTACACATGTCTATTCAAAATATTAGGTTGTTGCAGAAGTTCTCGCCATTTTCAAGACACCACATTTTTTTAATTTTACAAAAAAACGAAACACGTCGATATTCATATTCATATTGTCTCACAATTCGTCGAAAGGAGCATCCGCGAATACTACATCCCACTTGCCCTTGTCTTCGTGAATTATCGGAAAGCGTTGAACTCTGTGAAAATCAATTCCATTCTGAACGATTCGAGAGAAGAAGTAACGGGCCATCATGTTCTATCGCTCTTCTTCCCCTTTAAGGCAGACTCCCGATCCCATCAGCGTAGAACTTTTCTGGCTTTGATTCGACAAAGCCAGCCAGCCAGCGTTCCATGTCGTCCTCGTCATCGAACGTTTCTCCTTGCATGGTACTGGGAAGAAACAGGAAAAGGTAGTCTGCTGGTGCAATACATTTTCTTCCGAAACGTGCTTGCCGTAAAAGTGGACTGATTTCTCTAACGGTGATTGTTCGCTGTTGTCGTCCTCCTCACAGTCACCATCAGGTATCCAGTTGACATCCACCTCCTCATCGAAACGACACCTATGAAACCAACTGGATGATACGTGCAGAAAGGTCCATTTTCACTATACTCCCTACAACCTAAACCGACTCTTCTTCCTGACAGTTGGTACCTCCATATATGGCCTTCAGGGGGAGTCCTTTTATGGCATCCGCAATGTCTCTCCTTGTCGGGGGATAGAACTGAAGGTGGAAAGTAATCAACCGACAACACGCTCGGATGAGAACGACTTTTTTAGCACACTTATGCAGCGATATGGCCCGTGTTCATAGTATTCAAACGTAAGGTACGTGTATTTGTGTGCATTTACGGTATTATTGGCGATATAGTATGATTTGGTGGTGGTGCAGATAGGCATTGTTGAAAGATTAGCACGGCGCAAATAGTCAGCCTTGATTTGTTTTAAGCATTGATGGTCTAAAGTTAACTTCTGTGACCATGAGAAGGCGTAATAGCAACAAACTAATATGTGCAAAAATGCCGGCACCGCGCGGACTCGAGCTGAACAACCCACTGGTGTGCTCATATGAGGCGGCCCTCCGACCATCTGCGCCGCCGAGGCACATCACGATGGGTGTCGTAGGGGGGGGGGGGGGGGTGGTGATAGTTGCGCGCACGCCTTCACACCTCGTTTTCAGGTCTTCAAAAAGGCGTTCCCACGGATCTCCCTCGATAGAGAGCCTTGTTAAGAGGTATCTCGGACCGCTTGTCGCAGAGCCACGTGGCGCGTCCCCGGGTGGTGGATAGGGGAATTAAACGCGAACCAAATGCGACCGTGTACTGCCCAGAGACGGTGGGATGCAGGGGGATGGACTCCCTGCTCCTGCTGTGTCGGGTCGACTCGTTCCTTGTGCGTGGGAGCGGCATGTTCACGCACAGTGTGCGTGGATATGTCCGTGACTGTGCAGATTGTAACTGTGTCGGCCCGGCCAAAAGCTTGCACTCGGTAGACTGGGAGTACATCGTAAGGCGATTCGAGGCCGCCTCAAAAGTCTCTCCCCGTCCCTTCGGGCAGTCTGGCTGGCTGCCCGGAGCTCTTCGCCCGCATGACAGAGCCCGACTAGCTACCCGTGTGCATTCCAGTCAAACACAGCAGCACTAAAGGGCCTCATTCCCCTGACCCCGAAAGAGCCCCCATTTCTGCAGCGATGGGAAGGACGAGTACGGAGAGGCTGCTAAAATCTCAGGGCCTAACCAGGCTACGCAAATTGAAAAGGACTAGGATGACGATCTGTGCTTACAACGCCCGCACGCTCGCATCGGAAGCATTCATCGAGAGGACCTGATGATGCAAGCCAGGAAGATCAAGTACGACGTCATCGGACTGACCGAGACGAGAAGACACCACCCCCTACACGCCGCCTACGACTCCGGAGAAGAACTGTTCCTCGGAACATGCGACAGCAGGGGAGTAGGCGGCGTTGGTGTCCTCGTCAACACGCACTTGGCCATGAACATCGATTCGTACGAGTCTCTGACAACCCAAATCGAACGTCTGCGACTGAAGCGATGTGGCTTCGTGCCAGCTTTGACCGTGTTCGTCGCGTATGCCCCAACATCCGACTACGACGACAAAGAGGTCAAAGCCTTCTACGTGGAACTGGAGAACTTGTATAAGGGAGATCACACCTTCTGCAAGGTGATCATCGGCGAGACTTCAACGCTAAGATCGGGCCACGAAGGTCATGGAAGAACTTCACATCGGAACCCACGGCTTGGAGTGGAACGAGCAAGGTGAAAGACTGTCTGAGTTTATCATGTCGACCAAGACCATCCATGGAAACTCACAGTTCCAAAAGCCTCCCTCCCTACGATGGACCTGGGAATCCCCCGGTGGCTAGTTCCACAACGAGATCGACCACATCATCTTCAATCGCAAGTATTGCCTGACCGACGTTTCCGTTGTCCCCAAGTTCTACACGGGATCGGACCACCGCCTCCTTCGCGCGAGGTTCCGCTTTTCGCGTCAAGGAGAGAAAGCCGCGAAGTTCAAGAAGAGGAATCTCAGAATGACCATCAACTGAGACCTCTACACCTCTCTTGTCGGCCTTTGGAAAGATGCCGTCATGGACAACGTCGATGAGGAATACGACCGCTTCGTGTACCATCTCCGCGATAGTGCTAAGGGAGCCGAGAGCTTGGAGACCACCAAAAGACGCCTGTCCCCGGAAACTCTCTAGCTGATACGCCAGCGTGGAGCAGCACGAGCGTCAGGCAACTACCAACTGACGTCCGAGCTTGCGAAGCTATGCAGAGCGGCGATAAAGGAAGATCTTAAGGAGAGAAGGGCGGAAGTGTTGGCTGAAGCAGCTGAATCCGCAATGCCCGCTGGAACTTCGCCAACTTCAAAACCAAGATGACCGCTCTCCGACGTCCTGACGGAACCCTCACCTCTTCCAGAAGGACCATGGAGAAGGTCATCCACGACTTCTACTCCGACCTCTTCGATAGCCACGTCCACCTGCCCCCACGCCATCTTCCGCAGGATGGATACGTCGTCCCCTCTGTTCTCCCTTCCGAGATCCGACACGCCATCTCGTCGGTGAAGAAACGTACAGCACCCGGTCCCGACAGGATCAGACCCGAACACCTGAAGAACCTCCCGCCAGCGCTCATAACACCCTGGCGCGGCTCTTCACGCGCTACCTGTCGGAGTGCAAGGTTCCATCTCAGTGGAAGACCAGCAGGACCGTCTTGCTGTACAAGAAGGGAGACGTGCACGACATTGGCAACTATCGCCCGATCTGCCTGCTGCCCGTAGTCTACAAGCTGTTCACGCGAGTGATCCTGAATAGGATTAGCAAAACGCTGGACGAAGGACAGCCATGCGAGCAAGCAGGATTTCGGAGAGGGTTCAGCACGGTCGACCACATACACACCATTACGAAGCTCATCGAAGTGTCACGAGAGTATAAGCTGCCGCTGTGCCTTACGTTCATCGACCTGAAGAAGGCATTCCACTCCGTCGAAACTGAAGCGGTCATCGACGCCCTGCTCACTCAGGGCGTTCCTACTCAGTACATCAGAGTCCTTCGAGAGCTGTATAGTGGATTCACGACCAAGATCTCTCCATTCTACAGCGACGTCCTCATCGACGTAAAGAGGGGGATTCGGCAGGGTGATACCACATCCCCGAAGCTCTTCAGCGCCACTCTCGAAAACGTCATACGCGAACTAGAATGGGAAGACATGGGAGTGAAGGTCGACGGCCGGCAACTACATTATCTTCGCTTCGCTGACGACATCGTGCTCATAACACCGAGCATCAGCCAGGCGGAGCGAATGCTGGCCGACTTCGATCGTGTACGTGGGAACGTTGGACTGCAGCTGAATCTTACGAGGACGATGTTCATGAGGAACGGACAAGTTTCTGATGCCCCATTCTCGCTCAACGGAACGAACATCTCTGGGTCACGAATTCAATACAGCCAACAACCTAGTGCCAGAGCTGGGCAGGAGGAAGTGAGAGGCCTCGGGAGCTTACAAGAGCGTCGAAGAACTCGTGAAAAAGACCGAAGAACGTCCGGCTCCGTGCCCACCTATTCGACTCCACTGTTCTTCCTGCCCTAACATACGCCTCAGAGACCTGGGATATACGAAAGCATGATGAGCACGCGATCAGCGTCGCGCAGCGCGTAATCGAGAGGACGATGCTCGGAGTGACACGACTCACGCAAGTGAGAGAAGACCTCCGGAGTTCCGAGCTTCGCCGACGTTCGAAGATCAGAGACGCTGTCGCGTGGGCCAAGTTGTCGAAAATGAGGGGGGCCGGCCACGTAATGCGCTTCGCAGACACCCGCTGGACGAGAGCCATCACCGACTGGATTTCGCGGGATGTCAAGAGAACACCAGGACGCCCACCAACGCGTTGGACGGACTTCTTCGTGAAAGCCCTGAACGATCGCTATGACGCTCTTGAGTCCCTCGAGCGAAGAGGATCCATTGGAGCACTCTGGCACGCGACAGGGACGAATGGAGACGCTGTTGGCGCCCGCTCGAGCAAGTCGATTATCAACGGGACGACAGGTGATACAGGTGAAAAAAGCGTTCAGCAAAAACTGACTGTGGTTCTGAACTCCACTCGCAGGGCCCTACATCCTGTAAAAATAGCATCGCAAAAGCTCTCCTTGAGTTGGGAACCTTTCCTTGTCTGTCCTCTCGATTCCACGCTGCGCTTTCCACCGCCAATTTATCCTGATTTCGTATGACCTAGGTCTCCGACGCATAGGTTAGCCCAGGAAGAAGACCCCTGAGTCGAATAGGAGGGAAGGAAGACAGACGTTCTCCTTCTTCTTCATGGCTTCTTCGACGCTCTTGAAAGCTCCCCAGAACGGTCCTTCCCCCTGCCCAGCTCAGACACTAGATCGTTGGCCATGTTGACTTCGCGACTCAACCACAGAAGCTGGAGCATCGAAGACACGATCGAAGTCAAAGTAGTACAGAGGCTCGTCTGAAGGCAGTAATGGAGCGAACCTTTCATTACCTTCTTTTGCAATTATAATCACCCATAAAATTCCAGTTTTCCTCATTTTGTTCATCGTCTGACCACCACAACTCATTATATAGACCATTCAATTTGCAATCACGATATCGAGAATGCATGGCGGATCTCAAACGGGAACTGATTAACGCCGTCCTTTATCCTTTTTCCAATCTGGTCTAGGGAGAGGAGGGGTATCAGATTCGGATTCAAACACGCCTTCAGTAAAGCCGTGGGCTTGTACTTCATACTAGCAGGTGTCCATATGTAGCAGTTCTAGCCGCGACAGAAACCTGGCGTACTTGCAGTCAGAACGCTGAAGTTCGAGGATATGCGATGCGACAATGATCACCAACATCACAACGAGAGTAAACATTACATTCTGACTATCCAGTATTAGAGCGAGAAAAAAATTGCATTTCTCCGCTGCCCCAATGCACCATAGCTGATAGGAGACGTATGCACCGTCACGATTGGGGTGTTCAAGCATGTCAGAGCTACCGCGAACTGTGCGCGCCACGATCACACGCGCGACGCAGTTTTCCGCCTGCCACTTGTCAAAGCGGCAGCACCCTATACCCGAAATGACTACTCTTCATCCAGACCACAGTTATACTCCAGGGTACGAGACAGCATCCGAACACAAACTCTGGCGATCTTGGAGAACGCGATGCACTGTAGCGATTGCTATCCTTGAGCTTCCTTAAATGAACAGGACATGCCCAGCAGAGCGTTTTCAGAAGAGGCGGAAGAGATCACCGACCGTTGCCTCCCGACAATGACTAAGACGTCCGCGTCAAGGAAGATGCAGAGTGATATCATCACGTCGCAACTGCGTGGTCAGGTGGCGCCACATTCCACAGGAGTACGACGGGAGAGCGCGAAATGTCGCCCTCCGATGTTCCCATGCACACCGCTCGTCGTCGCTTTCCGTTCATAGCTGACCCACGTCGGACACATTCGCTGGCATTCTCTCGTGCACGCCTTATGATTGCGAGTCCAAATCGAACACCCTCGCTTGCTGCAGCCAACCAATTCGCAGTTAAGTGCATAAGAATGGCGCTCTAGAGCCCGAAAAAAAAAGCAGTCCAAGCCGCGAAAAGCTGATCCAGAAATACATCGTTTCGTCGAACAGGAAGTGCAGGATATGCGAACACATTTCTACGATCGGATATGCCTAATAAGACTTCCGTCTTAACAACATTTTTGATGACTCTCCCCCAAAAGCTATCACATGCAAGTCAAACAGTATCAACGCGTGAAATCAAAAACAAAATTTCTGCACCGAAATGCACCCCTAAAAATTGATCGTGCGCTTCTACTCACCCCTTGATGCTGCAAAAGCTTTAAAACTCGTAGAGGTACTTGCATGTTTGAATAGAGCTCTGTAAGGGTGGGTGCTAAACACTCGTCGTTAATTTTTATCGATTTTTTTAACGAAAACTTTTCCTTCAATTTCGTTAAAAAAACAGTTACTCGTGCGTCACTGTTTTAGATAAAAAGAAATCGAGGAAACTTTTTATATACCGATTTCACGTCAAAATGAATGCTTTTTAAGGCGAACTGGGCACTTCTGAAATCAAACTGAAGATCATTCAAATCAAAGCGGACATTGTCTCGGGGAAAATAGGTACTGTTTAGAAGGGTCAAAAGGATCAAGAACTTTTCCGATTTAGAAATTTAGCCAGCTAAACATTAGCTTTAAAAAATTCCTTGAAATTTTATACTAATTCACCTATCCCAAACAGTGAAGTCAGCGTTTGTAATTCTCATAAACTTTTATTCTTTTAGCTACAAAAAACATTTTGAGCTAATTTCAAAGTCCATGGAATAGGAATTCTCACGGCGTTGCAAAAACAGATGTCGCCATGCACTCTTCTATCACACTGCGATTTTCATGCGATTGACACTAAAAGCTTCCATTTCACGGAGTTGCGCATTAGTCAACAGTGAGTGAAAAAGAAACAAATTAGAAAAACATTCATATCTCAGCTTAGGAGCCTCAAAATATCAATGTGTCAACCAGATGCACATAGTGACGTAATACGCACAAATGTTACCGCATTCTTGCACTTTGAAACTAAAATCTTTTTTCTAAGAAAATTATAAGAGGCTATAAAAAATGAAACAAAATAAAGATTTCCAACGCTGTATTCGCTTTTTTAGGGGGGGGGGGGGACGAATCACAAGTGTTGAAGAAAAGTCGCAGCAAATTTTCGAGGACGAATATCTATTATTACCTGTCTAGGTGCGTCTTGTTTGATTTCGAAGACGTCCGTTTTGATGCGGAAGGTGTGCAGTTTGGTTTCAAACGTATCTAGTTTGCCTCGAAAAGCGTCCAATTTGGCATTGTATATTTCAATTTCGCTCCCTCCCCCCTCCCTTGAATTTGCCTCGGACCGCCAGTGATTGTCTAAAGATATGGGAACCCTCGACCAAGATAAGGAGATCAACGGTGGAGCATGGGGGAGGATCACAACGTCACAAACAGGCTTCCCCTTTTCCCACATTTTCAGTAGCGCCCTGTTCCCTCCTAACGTCAATCACTTTCTGCAACATTCGCTAATTTCCTGTGAATCTTTTCTCAAGAGCTCTCTCCACGTATTACAAGATTGAGAACTGCAAATTTGTCTCTAAATCTTCGAGACAGCGCAAACTTTTGCAGGCTATGAGCGACATCTCCCTCAGATGCTAGTGCAGGGGGAAGCGATTTGCTGCCGCCAGTTGTGGTTATGCTAGGGTCTTAGAATCTTAGAAAATTCTTAGAATTCTCGCTGAATACGAAAACTTTCCAGGCGGCATTCTATTCGGGAGAGGGGGCAATGAGAACAAGCAGAGAAAACCAGCAACCTTACCAAGAAAAACACGTCAACATTTTCGCTAAGTCATAAGACAGGCTTTAACAGAAAATGGCGTTAATTCGTTGGAATCGATAAATCGTAGCGGGGTAATTGACAACCACTACAGGCTTAAATTGTTTTTATGCTTAATTCTCAAGGTTTTTAATAAATAAGTGAGATGCGGCTGGCTACTTCTGTAAAATGTGTGTTCGTGCACGATCATCTTACCAACTTCTTCTCTTCTACCCATAGACACCTGTTCTAATTATTACGTTTTATAATAAATTATATAAATAAAGGTATTATATTATAAACCAGTTCATTCTAGCTTTGAAGCGCTAGTAAGCCGGAGACAACCAGTAATACAGTGAAAATAAGAATGCTCATACAACCACTTACTTTTAATCGACTCGCCGAACAGACGAAAAATACTGAAGCGAAGAGGATGAAAAGAATTCCAACCCAAGCAACCACTAGTGACCAGCCGAAGTTGAAGCGGGTCGTGGATTTCAGGACCTGAAAAGAAAGTATGTCTTAAAGAAAAATGACAACATCACGGGACACCCAGCCTGCAGAAGTCACTGTTTCGCAAAGCACGATAGTGCGCCCTCTTGGACACATTCACCGTTGAGGAATCCTAGACTCAGCGATTTTTTATGCGCAGCATCCTTACGTAAAGAATCGTTGTCCTAGAAGGTGGACCTTGAGCACGTCTAGTTGGTCGCCTATCGGCGACCTCAAACAGCCGTCCTCTCCCTTCTCCCAAAGATGCCGCTCGAGTCGTGCCCCCAATTATACCTTGCCTTAACCTTTGACTAGGCAGGAGCAAGTGGCCCAGAATGGCGTGATTCGTGCACCATTGGCTGCTTACAACGCCGCAGTGGATATGTCACGCCGAGCGGGGGCAGACATAACTCCAACGCCGCGCGAACCCCCCCCCCCCCTGGAGTCGCGCACGGTGCGCGACGAAATGGGACGAGTTGTCGCGGTCCGATGCTTCCGACGGCTAGAAACGCTTCCTACAGGGACATGCGGCACGCCTTTGCCTTATTTCAACGTTCCTTGGAGATGGTGTATGAATGTGGTTTCAATAGGACTATCAGCGACAGTTTATACAGAAATTCTGGTCATGTAGATGGTTTCTAGCGTCAGTATTTGCCAACTACAACTTCTTCGGTCAATTTTTAGCCGTGATTATGGTTATACTACGAAAAAGGTCACTATCACCCATTCTCGGATCAATTGTCCTACTGCAGACTGTTGCCTACCACATTCTGGGGGATCTCAAGTTCCTTGCTAGAAATGTGGTCTGGGAGCTTAAACACTGAGAACATTTCGAGCTCCGCGGCTAACCATGCGTCACCGAGCGCACGTCCGTGTTTCAGCGCCGCGAGGCACACGCGGCTAGCGCGCGACATCGCGTTGGAGTTAGGTCCTAGAGCCCACGCCGAGCCTCTGAGGTGCGAACTGGACTGCCAGATTTGAAGTGAGTGAATCAGAAGCCGATAGCCTGATGACTACAGCACGACGAAACTCTGGGTCCTATTGAAGCTATAAAAATAGATTTCATATAACACGTATAATAGATAAACCCTAAACATATCGCGTCCTTCATCAATCTAGAGTATTGATAATGATTTGTAAGCATTTTTGGTATATGTCGTGCAGGTGAGCAGCATTGGTAGGTGGGAACGCTTAAACCAATTAGACCGCATTGAATGGGCATGCCATTCAGAGAGAGCATGTACAGTTGGTACCCTGATGGGCTGGCATGTGTGCGGTCTGTGCTCTGCTTGGTAATCATTGGCTAGCGCGCTCCCACCTACCAATGCTGCTCACCTACGCGAAATGTACCGCATTTTTTTTATCAAAGCTAGGAATTCTGAAAAACATCCATTTTCTCAATGAAAAAGCAGGTGAAATAGTGGCAAAGTGAAGGTACATTATAAGAAGGATGTAAATTATGCAGCGAAATGCGCAAGGGACATGTCTGCTGAAAGAATCCTTCACGAAATGCGATCGCTCAAATTCGGGGTGCAAATCTAGCTAAATGATGTTTACCTACATAGGCGCCTTTTTTAGGTTCGCAAAGAGTTGGGCTGGTAAAAAGTTCCCGTTACTTGGGACACAGAACTTCAAGCAGTTTCAGCGCCTCGCTAGCAACTATGTTTTAGACACTTTGTTCAAGTCTAGAGCAGCTGGCGCAGAGGTGAAATGCTGTTACAGGATGTTTCGTTACGATCAAAGCTCCTGCGCTAGCGGGACTCTAGATCGCACCCTTGTTTTCAGGCAGGATGCTACGCCTTGCACCACCGGTGTTGTTTAGCCACAGTCAAGAACCGTGTCATCCTCGTGGCAACGACCGTGAGCACTCACCCGTGACACTGGGGAAGCTATGAAAGTTCCTGTAGAGAAGCTGATAGTTAGAATGGAGGCATTAGTCCGGTCTACAACCAAAGGAAATGCTCCAATGGTCCTAAGCTGGACTTGGCAATTTTTATTCAGAAGAGGTTAAGATTACACACCTTGCTGGGAAAACATGGGAACCGTCGCTAGCAACTGCTAAGACACACCATCTAATGGTTGGACCAGATGTACACCAACTGTACATGAACGCACGATTATATTATGTTCAAGTGTTCATAACTCAACTCTAACAGAACCTTACTAAACAAAATAAACTCCGTCAAAATCTATACATTTCTGCCAATATGCAGTGAGATCAAATATACCTCTGCGGTAGAAATCCGTATTTCTAGAACTAATGAAATTGTTGAAGGCAGTTTCGGCATCGAGCTGATTCTTGAACACCCCGCCCTAGACGAAGTTGTCGAGATGCCCGAAGATACGCTTCATGAGCCAGTGTCTCGTAACCAAGGTCGTTCAACTTCCGGAGAGTTTTTCGTGAGACGTGAGTCTTGGCGCTCTAGTGAAGAAGAATTGGGCGTTTTGCCACCACAGCTGTATGTGCACGTGCCCGATCCTGATGCGTTTTGTAGATTTGGCCGTGTAGGCATCCGCGTTGATCGATTCACCCAGTTTCGTGAGCTCATGATGGAAAACGCCAGGGGAGTTTCACCAAACAGTAATCTTCTCTTCATGCGGATTTTGCTTCGGAAAAAATTTAGGTTAATATTTGTCCAACCACTGCGCAGAACGTCTCTTGTTGTTGTACAATATCCATCTCACATCGCAGGTCATGATTCTATCGGGGAATGATTCGTCCCTGTTACACAAGAGCAGCGCCAATGAGATCTCATAGCGATTAGACATCTGTCGCGCGTTCAATTCGTGGGGGTACACAACACAATGGACCACCGTTTCACCTTTCCAAGTGTTTTCAATTCTTGTTGACAGCCGAGAATGACACCTGAAGATGTTCCGCTAACTAAGGTACGGTATTCGGTATAGGCAGTGGTGATGAAGTTTTGGTATCGTTCCTTGACCTGGTTCATGCTAAAGGAATTAGCGGAACCAGAGCTGAGTACTGCGGACTGAGAAGGCATCTGGTCTCCATGCGTTCACAATATTTTGCTGAGCCTCCACTGCGTCCCGTTCAAGTTTGAGCTCACGAAGCAGAATTTGCTCCTTAGGGATCATCTTGAACATTCGCCCAGAAATTCCGGAAAATACTTTTGAAATGAACGAAATTCATGAAACAAACAACCATTAAATAGATTTCATAGTGATCTACAACAGAATGAAAATTAAATTAATAATACACAAAGACGGTAGGTTAAAGACTGATGTGCCGAAAAATGAAATTATTCTGTACACAACCTAATATAATCACTGGCCAAATTCTAAACAAGGAAAATGAAGTTAAAGATTTAGGTATCATGGTAAACAGCGATCTGGGTTTTCCAAACACCGTCGATTTTTGATGAAGAAGGTCAACTTCAGGATTCATAACCTCCTCAGAGCTTTGAAATCTAACCTTTCTGAGGTGTACATACATGTGCTGGATAGCGCAGTCGGAGGAGGTGCCGCCGGTCGCATGCACCAGGATCCTGGTTCGGATTTCCCGCCCAGGCCAACCAAGCCTTCCATCCCTCCGGGGTCGGTGAATTGGTACCAGACTTTTTTGGGAAGGGTAAAGCGCTGACTTGTTCATCGGCTCGCCACCGCAAGTCGTTGTATGGCCAAATAAGCATTCAAATCGCCTCCACGATATTCCGTGGAAGTAGAATGTGGCGCATCCCAAAAGGGACTGAGTGTCACCGTCCTTTTATCCCTTTATCCTTTTACATGGTGTTTTCAAATCTTATGTACGATTTATTGTGAAAACGGGAACACACGCGTTCAATCCAAAAAATGAAAAGAGTATCAACCTTTTGGAAACATCACTAAGAAACTTATGATGAGACGCTTTTCAGTGGACTAAAGTATTACTCCAAAGGGTCTCAGCGTCACGGCACCGGAATATCGATCCCCGCGACGAAGCGGGACAAATGCAGAAGAGAAAGAAGAGATTACTCTAAATAGAAAGAGTTGGAACTCTTCTGTGGAAAGGAAAACGTGTATACCCTTACAGTACCTACAGTGACTTATCGTGCTCTCACTGTAACACTAAAAACATCATATTTATCATCAGCACCCAGAATAACCCAATGGAAAAAATTTGGGCGAAATCGGTGATGGTGAGCGCAGCAGCCTCACTCATCCATACCTACCGTAACCTATCGTGGTCGGCCAAAATTTTAAAAAACGATATCATTTTTGTGGCATCATTTCAAACGACATAATTTCAGCATCACAAGTGGACGATATTTGGGCGAAAAATTGCATTTCTCCTCGAGCTGGAATCGTGAAATTAGAAGAACGTTCTGTGTAACTAAAACAGCTCGTCTTGGTGATGAGCCAAAGCAATACTTATCGATCGCGTTCGTAAACGAGGTGACAGTGGGAAACACTTCCAAAACTAATGGAGAACATTATAAACAGATGATATAGGGATAGCACCTAACGAGAGCCACCCATGCGAGCTAAGCATGGTTTTGTGGGAGCGCTAGGTGACTCTACGCAACGAAGACTAGACTTTTCGTAACTGACAAAAGATTAAAAGCAAGGCTAGTGCACAAAAACGGTACCCTACCGAGGTCAAGACGTGTTTTATATTTAGAAAAATGTCCAGCAGTCTGTCAACCTCACCTCCGTCATCTAACCCCCGACCGCTCTCCTGGAAATCTTCAATGCTACCCACTCGGTCACCCATTCGCCTCCGCTCTCCCCATGGATGAATGAAATATGTATGATATGATGATGAATCAAGGAACCCCTGCGGCTTCTCTCAGGATATCTAGCAAATTGGCAGATTGCATTGATCTAATTATGATTGGAGCTCCAAACTTTGCAGATTAATTTAAGAGCAAGGCCATCCCGGGCGCCGCTTTTGTCTTAGTTGGTCACTCACTGAAACACTACGGGTTTTCCCCATTTTTGGTCTACCCAGATGCCCAGGAAATTTAAAAACCATTACGATGCTTCTCAGACGGCACTCTACAATCACCAATAGGTCACTTTGAAAAACTCCACGGGAAGTTCATCGACTTCCCGAATAAGTTTGAACACTCCTATGCCAAGCTTTCGAGAAAAGAGATAGAGGCATCAGAACCAGTACTACAATAGCTTTTCAACTTCGCCGTATATCACGAGGGAACAGCGGAGGGACGAATCCGTTGCATTCGCGGGAATTTTTGGAGTTCGAGAAGCCTCGCGATTAGCTACATATGTTCTTGTGTGCGCATCACTCGATCGCGTCAGAGCCTCACCCGTGCTCAATGTTCGGCAGAGCTCGTCAGCTCGCTCCGACTGAGAACGAGGACCGGTTTCATTCCTCCACCGACGTCGTCGTCGCATATCCAACGCGCTCGAGAAAACCGCACCCCTCCCCTCGCTCCAGCTCGGCCTCCCCCAGAAAAAGCCGAATGATTATGGCGCAAATGGCCGCCGAAATAAATGGTTGTCTAGATTACGAGCGACGAGCTGGAGAAGCGCGTGAACGCAAGATGTCTTTCGAAGATATAAGATCGAACGGACCGCTAGCCTGCTTCGTGGATGTTCCGTCAGAGTGACCGAACAATCAACATCCTAACCCGTCCGGCATCGCCGCTCAGAACAGCGGGTGGTATGCAGGAAAAAATGCATATTGAAAATGAAATTCATCACTTACCGGTTCCCAGGACTTGTAGAACGGCGCCATCTCAAGCACAGTACGTTCGAGATAGTTCACGTAGTGCCAGCATGCCATCGAGACCGCGAAGAGGAGGACTGAAAGCGGATTCGAAGCAAGAATGAAGAGGTGTAACCGCGGCAGAGTGCAAAAAAAGCTCGCATCCACTCCATTTTCTATTTTTTCAAGAACCCAACTAAACTGAACGCCTGTACCAGTTATATATGAACGTAGCAAAACTTTACTAACCAAGCCTTCAAACGTTTTCGTCAAGGATATATATATATATATATATATATATATATATATATATATATATATATAAGGATAAAGGATAAAGTACGGCGTTACTCAGTCCTTTCTGGGATGCGCCAGCGCATTCTACTTCTACGGGATGTCGTGGAGGCGACATGAAATGCGTATTTGGCCGTACAATGACTTGCGGTGGCCAGCCGATGAACAAGTCAGCGCTTTATCCTTCCCAAACAAGTCTGGTACCAATTCACCGACCCTGGAGGGATGGAAGGCTTGGTTGGCCTGGGCGGAACGCTTGCATTTTTCGCCAGAACTCGCTTCAAACCAGCTGTAAAAATGGAAATTTGGACATGTTGCGACAATTAACAAATATTCTTATATCACCTCATCACTGGGGTTCCATATTGGTCCTTTCCATATTTCAAGCATAAAAACGAAAAAAACATTAAATCTGCCACATAGGTTATAGCACTTCAGTTGCCTTCTTTATTACTAAAGTCAGACAAGTTATACACAAAAACAATGTAGCTTCGCTAGTAGCGAGTTTCAAAACCTTTTTCTTTAATTACAGCTTCACATCCCCTTCGCATGGACTCTAGAACTTTGCTGATCACGTCAGGTCAATATCTTCCCATTTCTGCATTAATTGTTCAAACTTTTCGGCTTTGTTTCTTGCTGGGAGACCTGCTAAACTTCTAGCAAGGTGTTTCCAAAGGTGCCCTATTAGATTCAGATCTGGTGACTGAGCAGGCCACGACATAAGATGAATTCCATTTTCATTGAACCACTCCTTCACCGTCTTCGAAACATGTTTCAGGTAGTTGTCCGGTTGGAAAATCCACGGCGTTTGGAAAGTATCTCTGGCGTATGGAAGCATAACATTGCTCAAAATCTCCTTGTAGCGCTTGGAGTCCATAACTCCTTGGATGTGGTGAATTGGGCCTGTTCCGCGTGCACTGAAGCATCCCCAAACCATAACACTTCCTCAGCCACGTTTAGTAGTTGGCAGTTGAGACATTCCGTCGTAGCTCGTGCCTTTTGGACATCTAACCTAGGGTGGTCCATCAGATCCAAATAGGTTGAACTTGCCCTAGTCGCTGAAGAGCACTTTTTTTCAATCGTCTATCGTTCAGCTCAAATGTTCCTCGGCAAACCGCGGTCTAGCTGCCCTATTTCCTCGCTGATGAAAGCCTTCTTAACGGGACATCTTCCATAGAGTTCAGAAGATCTCAGTTGACGTTTTACCTTGCTCGCGCTCACATCTAAGCCGTGGTGAGCGGCTGCAGACTCCTTTATATCGATAGCGGTCAGCGACGGCTTGCGCCTCTGCATCCTCTGCATGACAGAATCGTCTCTAGGATCTGTGGCCTGCCTGCTTAGAAGCGTCTTGGACCGCTACTCCGGACAGCTTTATTTTCTTCACTATAGCAGCAACTGTCAAAATTCCGCATCCGAAAAGCAGTCCTGCCTGCCGATAAGGGACTTTCTTCTGCACGAATCGAAAAATGACATCTCCTACTTCAGCAGAGATATTCTCTGCCCTCGGCATAAGAGAGAGTCTGCTAAAGACCACACTATGTCAAAACGCTACTATACTGGCTTTATAAAAAGATATATTAACAAATACACTCGATGCTTTAGCAGCTCACTTTTGACCGTTACGTATGACCGGCCTTGCACTTACAAAAAAATCCTTCTAATATAATAAGCCGCTTAAGGGGGCGGGCTGTCTGTCTGTACGGGGCGGAGCGTCTGTCCAGGGGGGGAGCGTCTGTCCAGGGGGGGATCAGTGAGCCTGCCGGTGTTGAATGTGAGGGGGAAGTGTGTGGGTTGTAGATGTGCAAGGTGCCTGGCGACTCAGTAGACGTGCCGAACACGTTGCCCAACGTGCCTGGCGAGTCAGTAGACGTGCCGAACACGCTGCCAAACGTGCCTGGAGATGCGGTGCTGGAGTCCTGTAAGGGGGAATCGTGGGGGGAGGGGGGTTGCAGTTGTGCAACGTGCCTGGCGACTCAGTAGACGTGCCGAACACGTTGCCCAACGTGCCTGGCGAGTCAGTAGACGTGCCGAACACGCTGCCAAACGTGCCTGGAGATGCGGTGCTGGAGTCCTGTAAGGGGGAATCGTCGGAGGAGGGGGGTTGCAGTTGTGCAACGTGCCTGGCGACTCAGTAGACGTGCCGAACACGTTGCCCAACGTGCCTGGCGAGTCAGTAGACGTGCCGAACACGCTGCCAAACGTGCCTGGAGATGCGGTGCTGGAGTCCTGTAAGGGGGAATCGTCGGAGGAGGGGGGTTGCAGTTGTGCAACGTGCCTGGCGACTCAGTAGACGTGCCGAACACGTTGCCCAACGTGCCTGGCGAGTCAGTAGACGTGCCGAACACGCTGCCAAACGTGCCTGGAGATGCGGTGTTGGAGTAGAGAGAGGGGGGGTGTAGGGGGGGGGGTGTATTTCGTTCAAGCGGTCCGAAACTTTAGCCTTGGGGGTAATCGAGGTCGCTGAACACGAATCTGAAGTTGATCAATCGATATCGATCGATAATATCGATTTTTCGTGTATTTCGTCCAAGCGGTCCGAAACTTTAGCCTTGGGGGTAATCGAGGTCGCTGAACACGAATCTGAAGTTGATCAATCGATATCGATCGATAATATCGATTTTTCGTGTATTTCGTTAAAGCGGTCCGAAACTTTAGCCTTGGGGGTAATCGAGGTCGCTGAACACGAATCTGAAGTTGATCAATCGATATCGATCGATAATATCGATTTTTCGTGTATTTCGTTCAAGCGGTCCGAAACTTTAGCCTTGGGGGTAATCGAGGTCGCTGAACACGAATCTGAAGTTGATCAATCGATATCGATCGATAATATCGATTTTTCGTGTATTTCGTCCAAGCGGTCCGAAACTTTAGCCTTGGGGGTAATCGAGGTCGCTGAACACGAATCTAAAGTTGATCAATCGATATCGATCGATAATATCGATTTTTCGTGTATTTCGTTAAAGCGGTCCGAAACTTTAGCCTTGGGGGTAATCGAGGTCGCTGAACACGAATCTGAAGTTGATCAATCGATATCGATCGATAATATCGATTTTTCGTGTATTTCGTTAAAGCGGTCCGAAACTTTAGCCTTGGGGGTAATCGAGGTCGCTGAACACGAATCTAAAGTTGATCAATCGATATCGATCGATAATATCGATTTTTCGTGTATTTCGTTAAAGCGGTCCGAAACTTTAGCCTTGGGGGTAATCGAGGTCGCTGAACACGAATCTGAAGTTGATCAATCGATATCGATCGATAATATCGATTTTTCGTGTATTTCGTTAAAGCGGTCCGAAACTTTAGCCTTGGGGGTAATCGAGGTCGCTGAACACGAATCTGAAGTTGATCAATCGATATCGATCGATAATATCGATTTTTCGTGTATTTCGTTAAAGCGGTCCGAAACTTTAGCCTTGGGGGTAATCGAGGTCGCTGAACACGAATCTGAAGTTGATCAATCGATATCGATCGATAATATCGATTTTTCGTGTATTTCGTCCAAGCGGTCCGAAACTTTAGCCTTGGGGGTAATCGAGGTCGCTGAACACGAATCTGAAGTTGATCAATCGATATCGGTCGATATTATCGATCAATATCGATTGATCAACGTGTTTGGGGATTCAGGTAGACGTACCGAAGACGTCATCCGCTAAGCGGGATCATTGAGGGAGTAACCAGTACCAGTAATGGAAGACCGTATCACTAAGGGTAGAACAGTAATGAGGGACCAATAGATCGCCCTATCATACTATATACTGTACGTGCTGCGAGCCTTTTGTACTCCTAAGTAGGGAAGAAAGCTATACAAGTAGAGCAGCAAGCTTGATGTGATTGTCCTTAGCTTAGTGATACTGCAACATCGCGCGAAGCGCGCAAGTGCGAGGCACGCCGATAGGCGTGACGGAGCACTTGTCGATAATAACGAACGTATATTAAAGGGTTGCTATTGAGATCTAATCTGCTACCAAATATCCGAATTTCACTCTGTTTGGACTTTTTTAGAGCGAGTTGTGACGAAAAATGCAAGCGTTCACAAACTCTTGGACGCCACTGTATATATATATATATATATATATATATATATATATATATATATATATATATGATACACGCTACGGCGCAAGAGAGAGCCAATAACGCGCAATAAACTGTGCTGTGCGAAAATGAAATCTTCCAACATCTGCGTCTGTCCAGCCCACAAATCAGCCGCAGCACAGCAATGGAATCGACAAAACCATAAGAATAAAACACAATTGAGGTTTCCCAATGTAATATCCATGTGTAGCCCGTCTTAGCATGAAGTATACGTTGCATCCGAATGAATAATTTTGGGATATTCAGTCGGATATATCCCACCAGAATCATCCAATCATCTGAGGATCTCAAGATCGCGGTTATCTGAAGCGTATAACTACCCACGCTCAGAGAAAATGAGAATAAAAATATAACATCATCTGACGCCGCAGTTTCCTCGCTTTGGAACGGAACTGCGCACTTTAGGCCCCATTTGTACTCCACACCGGGAGATACGACGCCATTTAAAGTAGCCAAATTGACTCGGCGACGATCAATCTATCGGTTACGAAATCACACGTGTCATCACGTCGGTCAACGTCAGAACTGTAAACAGGATCTTAGGCCCATAGTAAAGTTTTTCGGCATGCCGGCATTACCGCAATTAGCCAGGGTCGACGATACCCCTCAGCGAGAGCAATTCTCAAACATTTACGGTTGAAATTAAAGACTAACTAATGGGTAAGGTTAATGTAGCCACGGATCGCTGCCGCAGTTCAATGCACTGTGGCAACAGACCGAGAACTGCGGTTACATTTGTGGCACGGCGCGGCAGGCGGCATCGCGACAACTGCTCCCCGGCGTGGTTCCCACCAAAGCGAGGGCAAGGGTCCCAACACGATGGGAACAGATCGCGGTTCGATGTCGCAAAACTCCGCTGCAAGCCTTAGGTAACAGCATCTTCCTGGCGGATTTAACAGTAAGCTCAGCACTTACGAGAAACCACTCTAACTATATTATTGGGTAGTTCGATAATTACTGCCGTTTTTTCTCATAGATGGCGTAAATTATATATTTTTAAGTATCAGTGGTTGCGTGGTTTATAGTATATGTTTCGAAGGTTATACATTAGAATACCTTCATAAAAAACTGGGTGTCACTAGTAAAAACAAGTTGGTAAAAAAAGTAAACTGAAAATGGACAACCAAGGAGATCTTTTTTTGTGTTACTTCAGAAAGGGCAAGAGTTCGGTGCAACCTCGGAAGAAATTATGTTAGTTTATGGTGAGGTCTGCCTTGCTAACGCCAGTGTCAGAGATAGTTTGCTCACTTTCGCTCTGAAAAATTTACTGCACAAGATGCATTACATGTTGGTCAATCGCAAAGATGACGACAAAATAAAGGCGTTAATCGAGACTAACCATCGTATGACAACTCGAGCGATGGCAGAAAAGCTTCACATATCAACTCAACCGTTTGCTTACAATTACAACAGCTTGGTTACGTGAATAAAACGGATGTTTGGGTTCCACACGAATTGAAGGAAATCCACCTCACCCAGCGCATTAACATGTGCGAGGGTATACTCTATGTACTTTGAGCAGCTTACAAGAAACCAAACTATTGAAACATATGCCTGATGTCGTCAGCTATCGAAATTGAACGAAGAAATCAAGAAAAACGCCAAGCTTCAACAAGAAGTGGATCGAAAAATATCATACACGAAAAATGCTCTTTCAAAACAAGGGAGCCCGACGGTTTTGTGTTAAGGTACTGCGTCAGTTCTGTTCATTTGATGGCAACTGGAAGGCTTAGAACGGCGTTACTTCAAGATTTTTTTTTAAAATAAAACCTTTTATGTAGCAACCAACCATATATTCTCATATTTAAATCCTTGAACCAGCGGTGTTCCGGAGGAAGAAATATTTCAAAAGCAAAGAAGGGTCGAAATATCTATCTAACATCCCTTAAGACAGTAATGATCTCCGAACTAGCGTCTCGAACAGGTTCCGTTCCGAAGATCATCCTAGGAAATTGTCACGCTATGATCCCATGCCAGTGGACAACATAATACCCACCATAAGGATTGGAAAATGGGCCCGGTAGGCGCGTTATCCGCGTTCTTTTTGTTATTTTCCATAACTCTATTCATTTCCATCCTTTCGTAGAATTTTTTTCCAGAAATCAGATCAGATTGAGAAGGGCTATTCCACCGTCTGAATTGTTTTTGTTCTACCTAAATTTTGAGCACTCATTTTTCCGAGGTACCAGAGGGCGGTCGTAAACGCGTTGCGTATTCGCCAATTACACCCTATGGACATCTCTGCACCCAAACCTGAGAATGAACCGGCTGTTCTGACAGTGACCACTTCCTGCGCAGCGGTGAGAAATTGCGTCGCTAGATACTACAAGTATGCGAGAAAAACGATGGTTCTTCTTTCCAGAAGCTGGATAGTAATGCTCAAATTGCGTCGCTGGATGTTACAACTATGCCAAAACGACAGTTCTTCCTTCCAGAAGCTGGATAGTAATGCTCAAATGCATTGCTATCCAGCTTGTACAGGAAGAACCGTTCAGGTGTTTCAAGGATGATTATGGAGATTTTGATCACAAATTTTAAGTTGCCTTTTTATACTTTTGTTGTGTCCTTGGACAGTGGTAGGCGACGAGATCCAGTAGTTTATTAGGAATACTGGAACACAAACGAGAATGCCGAACGAACTGCCATGGCCGCTTATATACGGACCATAGATCAAAGATAATGATAGACCAGAGATATTTTCATTCTATACATAACACCTCCCCCCTTTTAAAATCACAAGGAAGATCCTCAAGTGTTGTAGCTTCTCTGGCGTGGATCCATGTCGAAACGTCTCGTTGGTCTGCGTGTTCGGCCCGATCGTCGTGGTTGTTCAGCTTCCGGCACTGGAAAAGACGGTGGTGTAACGGAGTTTTGGTCTTCGAGAGCTGGATGAACTTCAGGAAGTGCTGGTGCGGTAGAGCTCTGGATATTGGCGGGTCGACTTAGTGAGTGGGGACGTTCCAAACCGAACGTCTCGAAGAGCGTGTCCATGTCCTTTGTTCTGTGGTTGTCGGAATCGTATAGGCGCATTCTGAGCTGGTTGGCATGGCGCGTCCATAACTCGTCTTCAACTTTGATTTTGTACAGTACTCGTCCAATGCGCTTGACAACGAGTCCTTCGGCCCGGCTTTCCTTCCCTTGGCAACGGCGTGTGTGCACAAGTTGACCTGGCTTGAATGCCCGCGGTTTGGCTCCATGGTGATGATTAAACTGATTCTCCATGGAAAAGTTGACGCGCTCGGACTCCGGGACCGGTTTAAGTACTGAGAGTGGCGTCCGGAGTTTCCTTCCAATGCAGAGCTCTGCTGGTGATCGAAGTCCATTCGTCGTTTGAGTCGGAGTTGATCGGTAGGTAAGCAATAATGTTTGAAGAATTTCTGGGAGTGTTCCCTCCCCTCGTAGTTTGAGGAGACTTCTTTTGAGGGTGTCAACGAACCTCTCCGCTTGGCCGTTTGACTGCGGGTGGTATGGTGGAGAAAACACGTGGTGTATTCCGTTTTCTGCGCAGAATTGAGCGAAATCCGCGGAAGCAAATTGGGTTCCATTATCAGAGACCAAGATTTCCGGCATTCCATGTCTGGCGAACGTCTGCTGCAGCAGGGCGATGGTAGCTGCTGTTGTTGTACGATCGGTGATGAAGATCTCCGGCCATTTTGAGAATGCGTCCACTATCACGAGAAGGTTGGTTCCTTCATACGGCCCTGCGTAGTCGACGTGGATGCGACTCCATGGTTTGTCGGGCACTGGCCATGATGCCAGCATCGTTTTGACAGGAAGTTTGGCGGCTGAAGAGCATCTTGTGCAGCGGCGGACCATATCTTCTACATCTTTGTCGATTCCTGGCCAGTACGCGAAGCTTCGAGCAAGGCTTTTCATCCGTACTATTTCAGGGTGTCCGATGTGCAGTTGCTGAAGAACTCGATGTTGTAGCGGTTTTGGCACGACTACTCGTTCAGCCAGTAGAAGACATCCATTCACCGTGGCGAGTGAGTCTCTTCAGTTGAAGAAGCACAGCAGATCCGGTCTCGTAACCTTTTTCGACCATGACCCTGTTGTATACTTCATCACCTGGCGCAGAAGGGGGTCTCTTCCGGTAGCTGTCTTGACTTCATCCGCAGTAACAGGAAGAGCTCGAACCGCATTCGTGAAGGTGTGTAGGATGTCATCCTCCACTGAAATAGCTGCGATAACTCGGTCTTCATCGGGAGCTGAATTATCTGCGATGAGCCTTGAAAGTGCGTCAGCTTGACCGAAGTTTGATGTCGTGCGGTACTGGATGTTGAAATCGTATCCAAGAAGCGTCGTTGCCCATCTTTGGAGTCGGTTTGCGGTATATACCGGGATCCCTTTCTTTCCTCGAAGTATGGTTAGAAGAGGTTTGTGATCTGTGAGGAGGGTAAACTTGCGGCCGTGGAGCATCCTGTGGAATTTCTTTACGGCGAATACGAGTGCCAATCCTTCCTTTTCGATTTGACTGTAGTTCTTTTCTGCCGGCTGCAGGGATCGAGAAGCGTGGGCAATTGCCTTCTCTGAGCCGTCGGGGTATCGGTGTGAAATGACGGCGCCAATTCCATAGTTCGATGCATCAGCAGCAACTACGATTTCTTGCTGAGGGTCGTAGTGCGCTAGGAGTCGATCAGAGCATAGTATTGCTTTTGCTCTGTTGAAGCTGTTGTGGCAAGCGGAGGTCCAAACGAATTTAGCATCTTTTGCTAGAAGGGCATCAAGCGGTGCGCGAAGGTCCCTCATTTCCTTCACAAAATTTCCGTAGTGGCTGAGGAGTCCTAGGAATGAGCGGAGCTGTGTGATGTTCTTCGGAGCCGGCATCCTTCGGATCATCTTCGGATCTGCCGTCTTTGTCCACTATGTAGCCGAGGTAATTGATTTGGGATGCAGCGAACGTACATTTGTCGATTCGAACGTGTAGACCGCTATCCACGATTCGCTTGAAAAATGCATCCAGGTTGTGTTGGTGCTCTTCCATTGTGCGTCCGACTATTATGACATCGTCGAGATAGGCGATCACACCTTGCAGACCAGCGAGTGTCGCGTCCATGAGCTGCTGAAAAATAGCCGGTGCCGACTTGACTCCAAACGGCATTCGGTTGTACTGGTAGAGTCCTCTGTGGGTGTTGATTGTCAGCAGATTTTTAGATTGATCGTCCATTTCGACCTGGAGATATGCGTCCGTGAGGTCCACGTGTGAGAAGTATTGTCCTCCATTTAGAGTCGCAAAAATATCCTCTGGCAGAGGGAGTGGATACTGATGGAGTTCCAGGGCGTCATTGAGTCCTGTCGAGAAGTCAGCGCAGATGCGTAGGGTTCCATTTGACTTCTTGACAACCACAATAGGCGCCGCCCAATTTGAGTAGTTCACTTTTGAAATGACGCCAATAGATTCCAATCGATCAAGTTCCTTCTCTACTGCAGGTAGGGCTGCGTATGGTACCGGACGCTTAGGTCGGAAGATCGGCTTTACTCCTGGCCTCAGTTGCAGGGTGGCTTTGCAGAGCTTATATCGTCCCAGACCGTTGTTGAAGGCCTCTGGATATTTCTGCTTTAGTTGCTCGGCTACGCTGATCTTCGGATCCATGGAGATGGTGCTTATTGGGGCGGGGGGTAGTCCTGGATCGGTTCTGGGGAGTGAATCCATGATAGCGTACATCCCCATTTTTGAGATCCATTCTGATCCAAGCAAGTTGGAGGGGATGTCGGCCACGTAAAATGTTCCTTGAGCGGAAGAATTGTTGAATTTGTAAGTGCAGTGACGTTGACCGAGGAAACGGATACGGTATCCTAAAGCGCTGTGAGCGATGAGTGAAGGAGGTCGCAGTTCTGGCTTCCCCATGAGCGTCCAGGTGTCTTTGCTGATGACGGTTACGGCCGAAGCAGTATCAACTTGGAAGTTGATCTCCTGGTCTGCACTTTGATGAATGCATAACGGCGATAAAGGCTGCAGTTGACACTTGAGACGGTGTAGATGGCTTCGGATCGTGCTGCATGTTGATTTGACCGATTGATTGGCCGTGAGGGCCGATGTGGTTTGGCACGGCTCCTGACTGAATTGCAGTATCCTTCCTTGTGTCCAGTTCTTCTGCATTGCGAGCACTTGTGGAGCCGGTACGTGCAGTATCGAACGAAATGCATTCCTCCACAGAGCCAGCAGGCTAATGGAGGTAGCCTGGATCCCGTCTCTTGACAGTTGCTGTCCTTTGTAGACGCGTTAGGTCGTCTCTGTCGGTATTGAAGCGGCGGTTGTCGATGCGGTTGTCGAACGGTGGACGACTGCTCGATTGATTGGATAGCTGGAGTATCACTTTCGACCATCTTCGTGTCGTGTTTGAGGTTGATGAGCCTCTTGCACTCCTCTGTAAGTTTGGATGGTGCAGGTCGAGTCCGCCTCTATTTTGTCCAGTAGATTGAGGCGAAAGTAGGCGTCCTCGCTCGATTGCAGAACACACACGAAGATTAGGCATTTGAACTGGTTGTCATCGCACTCCGACAGTTTGGACCGTCCAAATTCCCGATTGACGCGTCCTGCATACGTCGCGAAGTCGTCCTTCGGGTCCTTTGAGAGCTTCATGCAGGCATAACGTATGCTGAATAAGGACTGCTGTGGTCCAAACAGGTCCTTCAGTGTGGAGACAGCGTCGTCGAACGTGACATCTCGGGGAGTTTTCGGTAAGATGTAGTTGACGTATTTCTCGTAGGCAGCAGCGTCGAGTTTATGGAGCAGGAGTCGCACTCGAGTCGCTTCGTCCAGTCGCTGTGCGTCGATTGTGAAGATATCGTCGTGGCGGCGATACCACGCCTCGAAGGTAACATCAGCTTCAGGCTCGTACTTGAATTGAGCGACGCGTGCGGCCAGTAGGTCGAATTCCTTTGCTGGATCAGTCCTTGACGAAGATTGTTGTGGCTGCTGCACCATGGAACTTTGAAGAGTGTTGATGAGCGTTGCGAGGAGCTGCTTGAACTGGTCGTCCGTTATCGTCGTCATTGTGAGCGTTGTCGGCTTCTATGGCGTAGTGGATGAGGCTGCTTGACGGTCCGTTTGAGCGTCGTTGGCTTCCATGGCGTAGTGGATGACGGCTGCTTGGCGGTCCCTCTGAGCTGGAGATGTGAAGAAACTAACTAACTAACGTAACTTCGGTAGGTGGCGCGTTGACGTGGCGTAGCTTCCTCCTTGATCGCCAGTGTTGTGTCCTTGGACGGTGGTAGACGACGAGATCCAGTAGTTTATTAGGAATACTGGAACACAAACGAGAATGCTGAACGAACTGCCATGGCCGCTTATATACGGACCATGGATCAAAGATAATGATAGATCAGAGATATTTTCATTCTATACATAACAACTTCGAAATCACTCACTGCGAGCGCTATGAGCTTCTCTAACTGCATCCTAGATTGGGGGAAACCAATGTTGTTTTCAGAAATCATTTATATTCGCCAGCAACAACGAAATTTCACGTTTTTAAAGGGCCTCAGCTGCTCTATAAAGTGGGTGAATTTGTGCAGCCTTCTTTGGTGCTTTCTTTGGCTGCTCACCCTTCAGCATTTCCAGCAGAAGTATCATGTGCCATTCGGAACACTACGTTTTAGATGCTGCAATTCAGTACTTGCGACTCGAACCCACTGCCTTTTTGTTTCCTTCCCATAACTCCCCGTTTTATTCTAAATTTGAAAAATGGTCCACGTGGCCTTCCTATGCAGCTCGAGGGCTTTCCTCTCATATAATATGAAGCGTATCCAAGACAATTGATATTTCCCGCCATTCTGCCCCCACTCGTTTCTAGGGGTCTGTAGGCTCAAGCTGAACACAGCGCTCGTCGGCCAGATCTTCGCGCCGTCTCGACTTCTTCACACCTGGGTGTCAGGTCCATGAGGTCATGCCTTCGCATTATCAGGGCTACCCTGACCAGCAATCGATCCTTTACGAAATGCTCTGCATCCTGGCCTTTTCAGCCTTATCAGCTGACCAGCGCATTCTTCGCCTCTTGAGATTGATCCTGGGTTATAGGTTTTGTGTAATATTCAAGACAGCAAAATTACCTCTTTCAAAGAAATTTGTTAGACAAACAGACGGACTCTGGGAGTGCGTGTGATCTGGAGATGGAGCAGGCAAATGGCCTTCTACTTACGTGAAGAACATCGAATTGTTATAAATATTTCAGAAATTTCTAGTTGTTTGCATGATTTATCGTTGGTGAATATCGTTAGTTACCAAGCTAGTTCCTAACTTTTTAACTTTATTTTATTAAGCAGTTCCTGCCCTGATTACGTGTAAAAAAGAACTAATTGAAAAAAGGACGCAGTTCTTCCTACAGTTTTACTTTGGCGTAGCACTTCTGAATAATGGTAAGAATGGAGGACGAGGAGAACATAGGAAAGCGGTCCAAAACTGTTGCGGCAGGAGCGACACCTACTTACTACGACCAAGTCGTCTACTGCATGTACCTGCAAAAACTGTTGCTTCTGCTGTTCTTCTGCTGTTGCTCTCAGCTATTTCAGAGCTGCCCGGTTCACCTAAGCAGAAAAAGGCTACTTCGAGAGGAAATTGGATGACCTAACCGAGGAAATAGGCAACTATTTCCATTGTGAAAAGACTGAGGGTTCCAGTATGACAAGAAGCTTCGTTTTTAAAAGCCATATTTAAATAGAATATATTTGCCAGGGAAGCATCCCAGGCATAGGTCTGAACGGGGGAAATGAATGGGTAGTACTGCGAGAATCTCCATCCTTCATATAGTAGAAAAACATGTTTCGTTTTTGTTGAGTCCTTGAACCAAAAGAGCTACGTGCCCTGGAAGGCGGGCGTACAGTAGCGCACCGTCACCACATGCCCACGTGCATGCGTGCGCGCGCTGTTGTATGGGACGCCACGAAAGTCTCTGCGGCAAGCGAGTCAGTGGCTCAGCAGGGTACTCGGCTGCTTCAAAAATGCTGGTCCAGGTGTTCAACCCCCGTGCTATTACTATTTTTGCATTTTTTAATAACCGCTGCCTCCTTCACCAATTTGCTTCCTACACATCTCCTACATATTTATTTCACTCTAAATTGTCAAAAGAGCCAGATTCGTGATCATCACCCCATGACCTCGACAGCCCTAGTCATCCGTGCTGTAACCTGTTCCTGCTTTGAGGTCACTGTTTAACATTCGCTGAAAACCACAACCGGAAGATGCAACCGCACTTTCATGCACCCGAATCAATCCATGGTTCGTTGGTTCCGCCCAGGCCGAACAAGCGTTCCATGGATATCTGCGTCTTTCCGAAATCGGTTATCTGATACTACAGTTATCTGGGAAGGACAAAACAGTTGCTTTTCACCGGATTTCTACCAAATTAATTGCACAGTCCAAAGACGCATTCAAATTGCCTCCAAGGTATCACGTAGACGTAGTATGATTGGCTCATCCCATAAATGGATTGACTTACGATACCCTTTATCCTTTATGCATTGTGTCACGTACAATCCAAATTCATAGTCTACTGAACACTAAAAAGAGATGGTGAGAGATGCGTAGCTTTATAACTTCCACTTTCATCCGTCTGAATCACAGTTTGTTTCAGTTGTATTTCAGGCTGATGCGAATAGGTCATCACAAGTCTTTGAATGAACAAGAACACGCTGGTCAGCTGATAAGGCTGAAAAGGCCAGGATGCAGAGCATTTCGTAAAGGATCGATTGCTGGTGAGGGTAGTCCTGGTAATGCGAAGGCATGACCTCATGGACCTGACACCCAGGTGTGAAGAAGTCGAGACGGCGCGAAGATCTGGCCGACGAGCGCTGTGTTCAGCTTGAGCCTACAGACCCCTAGAAACGAGTGGGGGCAGAATGGCGGGAAATATCAATTGTCTTGGATACGCTTCATATTATATGAGAGGAAAGCCCTCGAGCTGCATAGGAATGCCACGTGGACCATTTTTCAAATTTAGAATAAGACGGGGAGTTATGGGAAGGAAACAAAAAGGCAGTGGGTTCGAGTCGAAAGTACTGAATTGCAGCATCTAAAACGTAGTGTTCCGAATGGCACATGATACTTCTGCTGGAAATGCTGAAGGGTGAGCAGCCAAAGAAAGCACCAAAGAAGGCTGCGCAAATTCACCCACTTTTTTAGAGCAGCTGAGGCCCTTTAAAAATGTAAAAATTCGTTGTTGCTAGCGAATATAAATGATTTATGAAGACAACATAGGTTCTCCCCAATCTAGGATGCAGTTAGAGAAGCTCATAGCACTCGCAGTGAGTGATTTCGAAGTATAAAAGGCAACTTAAAATGTGTGTTTAAAATCTCCATAATCATCCTTCAAACACCTAAACGATGCATTTGAGCATTACTATCCAGCTTCTGGAAGGAAGAACCGTCGTTTTTCGCATACTTGTAGCATCCAGCGACGCAATTTCTTACCGCTGCGCAGGAAGTGGTCACTGTCAGAACGGCACGTTCATTCTCAGGTTTGGGTGCAGAGATGTCCATAGGGTGTAATTAGCGAATACGCAGCGCGTTTACGACCGCCCTCTGGTACTTCGGAAAAATGAGTGCTCAAAATTTAGGTAGAACAAAAATAATTCAGACGGTTGAATAGCCCTTCTCAATCTGATCTGATTTCTGGAAAAAAAATTCTACGAAAGGATGAAAATGAAGAGTTATGGAAAAGAACAAAAAGAACACGGATAACGCGCCTACCGCGCCCTTTTTCCATTCCTTATGGTGGGTATTGCCCTAGCCATGGTCTTTTTCAGCATCATCAAAATGTGCTAAAAACGCGGTAACCATATTTTTAATGAACGGTGCTTTCAATTTTTACTCTCTCACCGCATTCTGGCTTACCAATGGTTTCCACTAATTGCATTCGAGCAGAGATTGATGTAGATGTAGGTATATCGCGTACTTGGAACAACTCTTAACTATCTCATGTTTCATAGGAACTTCAGCGGAACTCCAGCGTTGACAACAGTGACCAAGAAGAGGATCTGTTACGAAGTAAATATCTCTTTACTAAAATGCATGACTACACCGTCACATTGCCAAAAAAGCGCACAAAATCATTTTATCTTTACAGTGGCAGGGGTCCATCTCTTGCTGGGTCCAACACTTTCATGCATCGGCAGCCACTGCATACATAGAAGGAAACACCATTATTGTTTTTCGTCTTCAAGGTGCCCTCAATCATGCGATCAAGGGCAAATATAGCAACCGTTTTTAAGAAAGGCTAAGCCTTGCTAGTGTGGCTTCGCACGTCATTTGGTGAGCTTCTAGTGATGGAAAATGGCCACACTGCCCTTTTTAAATATGAGGATGAGATCACGGCACCAGCTGCCACGCCCTTCACAGGCCCTTCCACGACGGAATGAGAACACACCGCATCCCTGGTCATGCAACTATCATGCGCTCCGTTTAACGGGTTTGATCGCGCTGTCGACAACGGCTCAGTGCTCACGGGTATTTTCTCCGCTGACGGCAGACATTTTCTCCCTAGTTTCGGGCATTCTCGCACCGAAACAGACGGGGTGCGGTTCAGGCATTTTCTCCCGTAATCGCTGCCGTCAGGAACGGCTAGTGACGTCATACGCCGCGTCTTGTGGGTAGCTGCACATCCGAAGTTTCGTAAAACATAATTACGAAAAATCATTGTAAAGAGTAAGTCGTAGACCGTAAATCGTAAAAGGTTCTTAACGCGTAGCGCAGCTATATTTCTTGTTTCTTCTGCGAATGGTCATTACAGTAATCCAACATTTAAGCTTGAACTGATCGGTTTTCGAAACTGGACTTTTCAAAGCCAGCTGAGGTACTTTCATTGCTATGCACGTTCTAGGTCTAAATAAATAGCTGATTTAAGTACTCTGTCTTATAAGGGCGACTGTACATGCTGTACAAGCAGATGTCTCAATCGTAAAGTCCCCTTCCTCTTAGCAAACCTTCGGCTTGTCTGTAAATTAACTGTTTGGCACGAGTCATTGAGTTATTGTTCGAACAAAAAATCTCGAAAAATTATTGTTCTAAAAATGCGCAACCGCTGACCAAGTCGGCAGCAAAAGCCGAATACTTGGCACAAGTGATACAACAAACCATTGAGTGGGCATGACACAACAGTATTGAATTGAGCACCAAAAAATCTCATTTTATTGCATTTTGAAATACGCCTAAGAACATTCCTGATGTCGACACTAAGGGGTGAGACAATATAACGTTTTTGAAAACTTTGCGTAGTCGGATTTTTAGGGTAATTTTTTTTAAATGGAAGTATGTCATGTGACATCCTTTGGAAGCGTCCAATGTGATTCCATGGACATCCATTTTGATTGGAAGTGTGTTCAGGTTGGTTTGGAACGAGTTTCATTTCTGCTGTGCATGCAGCAGCTTGAATTGAAGAGGGTTCAGTTTGTTGAAGAAAGTGTACTTGGAACGTATTGAAGGAAAATGGTATATAAACGGTCACATGAAGGCAGTCAAGCGCTCATTGCTTGATGGGAGGCTACCTAGCAATAACCGCCACGCGCCATCATTAAAGATGTTCACAACTTCTAATACGAGAGATCGCCGTTTGATAATGTTGGTAAATGACCTACATAGGTCGCGTGGTAGCGCACTCGAAAGAGGCGCCGGTTGTTGTGTGCACCTGACTGCAGGCTCCTAGTTCGGATTTCCTGCCTAGGCAAACAGAGCTTTTCATTCCTCCGAGGTCGGTGAATTGGTACAGGACTTACCTAACAGGGATACGTTCTAACTTGTTCATCTGCTGGCTACTACTGGATATTCTATGGGCCATATACGCATTCAAATTGCCTCCACAACATCCCGTAGAGGTGATTTGCGTAGTACAAACCGAAGGAGATTAAATAACAGCGTGCGTTATCGCTTAACTTTTGATCTAGGGCGCGAGATTTCCTTTGTTTGCTTGCACCTCTTCAATTTCCAAGCCTTCAAAAATTGTACTAGTAATTAGCAACTGTCTACGCTCTCTCGGGCTATCCTGCGCTTGTTTTGTAACGAACGTCTGATTATCGCCATTTCACAGTATTTGTTCCGCTCTATGGCGCGCAGTGGTAATCAGACTGTTTCTCGGTTCGTTCCCTCCATGTGAGACTAGTAGCTGCCTCTGACCCCGCTTCCTATCATGGGTGGTACGCCATCATGGCTTCTCTCCAGCTTTATTCCTTTGGGTTAGAATGGTTCGTCTATGAGGAACTCGACCAGTTCCTTTGTGAACAGAACACGGGGCAGTATAAATGAGAATCTCCTCTCTCTCCTCGCCGGCCGTCCCCCTCCCCCGCCTCCCCGTCAAAAGAGAAGATAAAACTGCATTTACACTCGCTGTATGTAGCTACTCGCGACGCCTGCGCGCCGAGGCATGCTATGGTGACCTCCAACTACCATAGTGCCTAAACGGGCACCTTCCATCCATGCGCCGACGCTCAGCCCTAGTCAGAATGTCCTGCCATCAAATACAGAGCGTTCTGAAGAAAAGCGTGCAATTACACGTGGTTTTTTTTTGACGCCCAACAAGAGTTCGGTACATTTTGGTTGGCCGGCCGCCAGTTTCGAGACATTTTATACTTTAACTACTGCAGCCACTCTTGATGTGCACCTGAGATTGGGAAGTTTGAATGGTTAAACTCCCTGGGATTTCGTTCATCGTTAGTTCAGCAATGCGCTACTAGTTCACATCGGGAAAGGGAGCCTAGTCTAAAGTAACTCACCGTCAGCCTCCCTCGCGTGTATCTAATTTTTGCATTTTATCTCGTGTTTTTTGGGTTATAATAACGTTAGTACATATTTTCATTAAACTCTGATAGGTATAGCCGCATGTATTTGAAATGTTCAGTATCGAGACCGCCGTGCTATTTTATTAAGTCCACCGAATGCAACACATGGGCTTTCACAATTCTAAGGCGCTATCGGTTCTATTATGAAGGGATCAAAACTGGGAACCTATATTCTGTTCAATAGTTACACAGCATTGTAACAGTATCTGCGTGCCAGAAGTGTTCTCCAGCACACAAAGTCGAAAGAACTACGCCGAATCAATACACTTGCTAGAACCATTGAAACGAGATGTATCAGATTTAGTTTTCATTGCAAAGCATGTCCAGAAACACCAAAGTGCTGGCGTAATTCTTTAAAACACAAGGAAGACGTGACCTTCAATCTTTTTTGTCTGCTGTGGGTGAAGTTCAAGGCTCATAATCGAATATGTTACTGTTTTAGTAGCAGGTTTTCCAGGAACCGGTTGAGTTGCTCAGTTTTTCAGTCATTTGTTACTATTCATTCGACGAGCACACATCCGAAAAAGGGACCTGTCTATTAGAGTGGCATGGTAGTGTCGTTGGCGGAGAACTGGTCCGCCTGACATGGTACCTAGGCGGCGCGGTTTTTCGTCGCGTCGTCTCGAGCACACCACTCCCCCATGCTCTCTCCTCGCGGTCCACTGTCTGGTAGGGGTAATGTACCGACGAGGTCTGTAGTGGCATCTCAAAATGGAGTGGAGAGTGGCGAGTCCAGTGAGTGATAAGCGCTAGGAAGGCTGAGCGAGGCGAAGGCGAGCTGAAGATCGAGCCGAGGCTGTGGAAGTCGTTGTCCAGGATCAGATGCCGTTGTTCAAGCGCCACCAAGGCTGCTCCATCCATTTCCTTCACAGGAACTGAAGGACGATGCCACAGTTATACGAAGCATCCAAGGGCCTGATTCATCAACGACTTACATAGCTTTAACAAAAAAATCATAACGGAAAACTCAGATAACGCGGCTTATCGCTCACCATAGGAAACGGAGTATGACTGGTTGATGAATCGCCTTCATAGGAAACGGAGTATGACTGGTTCTTGTATTCCAGAGCCATTGCTCTTGGCCTCTTCTCTAACGTCTTTACTGGCAGAAAGCAGGAGCTTTCTAGGCTCTTGAAGGTACTACCCCATCAACATCCCATTCAGGCTTCAATCGTTCTGTTGCTGCACTTAGACTAGGGATACAAAACGGAGATTTCCCGCTGCGCACCAAAAACGTCATTGTACAGCCATAACCCGATTCACCTGCCATTCTCGTGACTAGCGCACTGCACTCGACGTCCGTTCGCAAGAAAGCTGGGACGCAGCAGAGGTATACGCCCGCGCCGCGCCCACTCTGCTCATCTGACCTTCGCCGCTCGCGCGTGAGGCCTATGTCATACCATCGCTCACCCCGAACGATGCCTAATGATTGGTTGCCATATCGATCGCGCGAAGCGATGAGTCGATATGGGAGCCTATGATTAGGCTTCGCTCAAGGTGAGCGATGGTATGACATAGGCCTGACGGAACGCGTCAAATTCGGGGCGCGACTGGCCGCGCCGCGCCCCGAATTTGACGCGCCACTGCGCGAATGTAGTCAGAAAGGGGAGCGTCAGCGACGCGGGGCCACGAGGTTTTGCTTACTACAGACCGTTCGCCAAGGATGGCGAAGGAGACAGTCCCCGAGTCATTGGAGAACCTTAACGGAAAGAATTCGTCAGGCTGATCAGCAGAATGTATCTTGCTAGTGTTAGTGGTGGGTTTCATGTAGGGAGCGACGAATCTTAAGGCTGATCGAGGACGTCTGTCAACCTGCAGTTGAAGTTGTTGAGTGTGGTATTGAGTCGAATCCACTGCAATGCCAATGACACTAGACGACCCTTTGTTCTGTAGCGTGTGCGGCTCCAAAAGTAAAATTGGTGGAAGGTTCTCATCGTCGAGAATCAGTCAGAATTCTCTCTCAATGGCCATTCCGTGGTCATTGTGCACTAAACATATTTTAAGCTAGCAAGTGAAACTTCGGGAATGTTTACAGATGTCCATTCCCCTCCTGGGTTGCGGTAGGTACGGGTGAAGAAGGTCATGGTCACCGAATTCGCCCAAACTTCAGCGTAATACGAGAAATGGATGCTACATTCGTGATCAGCACCCCAAATAACCCCCCCCCCCTAGGCGAAGTTTGCGCGAAATTTGTGATTATGACTTCGACAGCCTCAGTCACTCAAACCTATTGCAATTGGCCGAGATTTTGAAAGCGGATGTCGGATTCGAGATCAGTACCCTAAATAACCCCCCTCCCCCTCCCCGGGCGAGGTTTGGTCGAGAGATTGTCTTTGTACCGCTTCTCAACATCTGAAGTCTTGAAAATACAATAGTGCCATCATTTTGCTACACCCTTTTTGGTTGGGGAACAAAAATAACAAAGGCATAACAAAACTGTCCATCCCGGTGTGAAATCTTCCACTCCACACCGAGTCTGCCGCGACTGATCGCGCCGCGCCGCGCCCTTCCCTTCAGCGGCGCGATTCGCTGAATACCGTAACCTGAAATTCCGTCAAATGTGGTGTATTGAGGCGGCGGAGTATGAAAGCGATGCGGCGCCGCCGAGCGGCGCGAAAAATCGATAGCTATGTCAATCATCACGCCGCGCCGCGCTGCGGCGCCAGTATAAAAGGCGCTTAAGACAGCCAGGCTCTCGAGCAATCCCAGAGTTGGGGGTGGGCGGGCCAGGGACTAGAACGCTCGTCCCCCGTGAAAGTGTGTGTCAGACAGCGAGCTGCCAGCAGAGAGCATGGTTGTGCGGAGGGCGCAAGCGTTCTCCCGCGACGGTTAGCAACTCGTCCGAAACGGCAGCCGCGGCCGTTTTTCCCGACCCCAAAATCGTGCACATTTACATCTACCCGATCGAATGGAAAAATCCGTGGCAAGGCACTAGGCCATGTTTGAAGCTATTCAAATGTCATTCTGATCACGAGCCTCGTGTGACACAATACCAACAATACACATTTCCAATGAAGAAGAGGTTAAGAGATAGTCTAATAGGTTCTGCTAGAAGCCAGTGTTATTTTAAAAGTTGCGAAGAGTCAATGGAATGCAACCCGCTCGTCGAGATGCATCCGTTTTCCTTTTATACGCCTTCGCATACAGCAAATGGCAACATTATGAGCGACTGATAAAATCTAAGTATCAAGCGCATAACAAAGTACCTGTCAGAAGCAGTCCGACTCCGCTGAACATGAACGCCTTGCGAGACTGTCGAGCGCATCCGATACCGGCGATCGCCAAACAAACGACGACCACACCGAGGCCTGAATAAGGAATCTGTGCACCATAAACCGAAGCAGCTCCTTCCTGAATCAGGACCTGAATCGGTAGTTTTTACAAAGATGCTTCCTCTTACTAGTAGATATCCACCAGAAAAATACAGGGTGCGTAAAAAGTATTGACGCAGTAAATGACGGTTGTGGAAATAGTATTGCGCAGAAAGTTTTCAAATATTCACTTAAGAAATATGGAAAATGATCTTGCGAACACGATAGAGTAACTCGTAATTGACATTGGCTCCTTTACTGTGAATACAGGAGCGAAAACGACGGAAAGATTCATGAGCACGCGCCGCAAGTACTCGCTTGGATTTCGTCCCGTGCTTTTAACAGGGTAGCCTTCTGCGACTGGTCACTTCTGTTGAAAGTAGCCCAGACCTCATTCTCCAAAATCGCCTAAAAAGAGTAATCCAGCGGATTCATGTTTAAGCTGTGCTCGTCTGAGAAGCTGTCCACACCTGCGCGCGTTATCTGTTTGCCGTTATCGGACAGAGATTGATAATTTTGGATTCGAACGTTATCGTGCTTGAACATATTGTAATCATCATCTGTTATGATAGAGCCGTGGCTGACGTTTAGGTTGCTGACCTCTTTCCTCACCAACCGTTTCGAACAGCGCCTAATTCTCTTGTTAAGGAAATATTCAGCTCCTTGGGTAACAGACGAAAAAGGGCCACCGTAGCGACGATGGTCATGTTTCATCAGTTTTTTTTTCGTGAGTGTTTTTTGAGCACAATACAGGAAACAAAAATAACACACAAAAACTAGAGAGGTAGAAAGAGAAAGCTGGAGCTGAAACAAAATGTAGGTGCGTCAATACTTTTTACGCACCCTGTAAAGTATCTCTTAAAACCGATTTTCTACAAAAATTTTCACTCCATTTAATTTGTCACGTAGGTTTACCCCTTAAATCCAAAAAAAAAGAGATGAGCTTGTCCTTTAGCAGTTGTAGTTGGACGAAAAATGTTGTTTTATGTACGCCATTCGTCCACGTGACGAAAGTACTCGATCTCTGGGAAACTAGCAGCCTTTTGATCCCACGCGTCTTGGTTATCTTATCTATCTTGTCTGTTACACTAAGATCCAGTTTTTGCATCAAACCCTCACGTATTGTTTCATAGGGTGATCAACATTGTTGACATCCGTTCGCTAGGAACATCATATCTTTCCGTGGAAATACTTCGGAGATCAATCCAGCACAAATTTGTATTGAAACGCCTTTCTTTTACTGGGTGGGGGCCACCACACCTTAACGTCTACGGATACATTTCGTAGCAAGACGATCGGCTAAACGAAAGTCCGCAAAACTTTGATTTCCAGCTTGCGTACAAGTGTCGAGAGCACCAATCTGACACAAGACTATGTCATGAATGCTGCGAAAGCTCCAAACCTTTCGAAAAACGAGAAGCAAGCCAGACTGGAGTTTGCAAGAGTGCACATGCCCACTCGACGAGTTGGAAGCTGTCTTTTTACACACTTCCGAAACGCCATCCGTGTGTTAGGAGACCATCCTAGACAAGAAGTTCAATCGTGACGCTCCTAGTTGATTTCAACATTGACACATTTCAACACTCAACATTGCAACAAAACAACGTTTTGAGAGCTTACAACCTCAGTACCAGCCACTTCAAGCTTATAGAAAACGAATTGAACCATTTTTACCAATACCATCAGCTTAAGTGGTTCCATGCTGATATCGGGATGGCCGGCTCAGTGAGTACTGATGAGTCCCATGAGGTGTGCATGTTGCGACCAATGAAACAGTGCCGGCGGTGTAATGACGCAGAGCATTCCCGCCCGGTCAGCAGGAGGTGCGGGTTCGAGCACCGCCTAATGCTAAAGTTTTGATCACTATGAGAGCTTACAACCTCAGTAGCAGCCACCTGAGCCCTAAAGAAAGCGAATTGAATAACTTCAGCTTTACTGAAGATGCGTACGGTAGGAATCGGCTGATAGCTCGAGACGATTTGGTGGCTCACTTTTGACGGGAAAAGTTGTGTCCACTTCGGAAGCGGGAATTCAACGCTTCACTTTCTATCCTGTATGAATCCTAGCGATCCTAATGGATTTCAGAATTATAGGAGAATCCCACCATATATGGTAAGATTCAGGACGCGCTGAAGTCCTGTGTTTATTTTGCTATTTTCCTGCGAACAGCAAGCTGACGAAATTACATCTTGCTGAAGGAAAATGATGCTATTAGGGACCTGAGATCACGCAAAGAATAGCTGGAATATTCCAGAATTGGTGCGCGGTGGCGATGTCCGTTCCTCCACGTGGTGCCACTGGAAACTGCTCGCTCTGCGAGCTAAGCTAAGCACGGACATTCGATTGCAGGCGACAGACCCTTGTGACAGACCGGCCTACGAACACCCATGTCACATCACATGGTTGATGACGTTACATGAGTATCGAGATAGTGCTACGGCTTCCGCGGGAGCCGACGCGCACTCGCAGAGCCCGGCAAGTGTGGGAAGTATGCGAGGGTCCCTGATGCGAGGACAGCATCGGGGGGGGGGGGGGGAAGGGAGGGCAACTGAGCTACTCCGAAAGTCCCGTAACGTAAGCAGGACCCGCGTGGCAACGCGGAATGTGGGTACGTTGACGGGCCGCTCAAGCGAGTTGGTTGAAGCACTGGAGCGAAGAAGAGTTGATTTCTGTGCGGTGCAGGAGACGAGGTGGTCCTGCCGCGAGTCAAGGGACATAGGACGTGGTTTCAAGGCCGTTCTATGTGGAAGTCCCAGGACCACCAGTGGAGTTGGAGTCATCGTCTCCGAACCATTTCGTGACTCGATTGTAAGCGTCGAACGCTTTGACGATCGAGTGATGAAGATCGTTGTTGCCGCTAAGGAGCGACTCTATCACTTCTTCTCTGCGTATGCTCCGCAGGCTGGCTGCTACGATCAAGCCAAGGATGAGTTTTGGAGCCTGCTTGATGAGAAGACAGCAGAGGTGCCGTCGAAAGATGTCATCATAGTCGCTGGTGACCTTAATGGGCACGTCGGCGCGACGAAAGACGGGTACAGCTGTCATGGTGGATTCGGTTACGGGTCGCGTAACGCCGATGGTGAGCGTATCCTTGAATATGCGGAATCGCATAACCTCACCATAGTGAACACCGTATTTCGTAAACGCGACTCCAACCTCATCTCATACTATAGTGGGAGATCGAAGTCTCAGATAGATTTCGTCATTGTGAAGGATCGCGACCGAAGTCTTGTCACAGACGCGAAGATCGTGCCGTATGAGACGGTCGCCCCACAGCACCGACCGCTGATCTGCACCCTAAAGATCGCCGCTCCAAGGCAGGAGCAGGTCGAGCGATGCGGTGCACCGAGAATCAAGTGGTGGCGAATGAGAGAGAAGGAAGCAGCTATGATTTCTCGCGTGCGGTTACCGACAGTCACAACTGTCGACGAAACTTGGAAGATGGCGACCGATGCGATACGTCAAGCTGCACAGTCGGAACTCGGCATTACGAAGCCTGGGCGACGAAAGGTCGACAAGCAGGCATGGTTGTGGACAAACGACGTGAAGGCAAAGGTTCGAGAGAAGAAGTCGCTCTATCGCGTGTTTCTCGGTGAAAAGACAGCCGAAAACTAACTGGCGAAAGTACCAAGAAGCGAGGAAAGCTGCAAAGAAGGCCGTGGCTGTTGCAAAAGCCACTCATTATGGAGATGTCAACGAGAAGCTCGAATCGCGCGATGGTGAGCGGTATTTATACCGACTTGCTAAGAGCCGCCATCGCCAAACCGATGATATTGAAAAGTTCTTTGGCATCAATGATGAGAGCGACCATCGTCTGACAGACCGCAAAAAGGCGCTGAAGCGATGGCGTGATTACATACTTTGAGGAAATTTCCACTATGGAATTTCCTCACCCGGCCATCCCTTCTGTGGCTTCTGTTCACGGTCCCGTTCACAAGATCATCGTGGAGGAGACAGAAGCGGCTCTGATGAAGATGAGGCCAGGCAAAGCGACTGGGCCCGACGACGTGGCAGCTGATCTGTGGAAGTCAAAGCTGTGGTACCCTGCTGAGTGGTTGGCGCAGTTCTTTAACCAGGTTGTGGCGGAGAAGAAGGTGCCTGAGTGTTGGCGCGAAAGCACGACGATTCCGATTTGGAAGAAGAAGGGCAGTCCTGCAGACTGCTCCAATTACCGTATGATCCGCTTGCTTTCGCACAGCATGAAGATCTTTGAGCGAATTGTCGACGGACGAATTCGTGACATCGTCCAGCTTTCCAGCAATCAGTGCGGCTTCGTGGCTGGCTGTGGCACTGTTGATGCCATAAACGCAGCCCGCCTCCTGATAGAGAAGCATTGCGAGAAACAGAAGGCAGTGCATATCGCCTTCCTCGACTTGGAGAAGGCCTTTGACCGCGTACCGCGTGAAGTGATATGGTACGCCTTGCGACATCATGGAGTTCCTGAAGAGCTCATAGAGTGGGTGCAAATCCTCTACTCTTCCCCAAAGAATAGAGTTCAGGCTGTAGCCGGAACCTCGATGGAGTTCCCCATCTCTGTCGGGGTGCACCAGGGTTCTGCGCTTTCCCCACTCCTTTTTGTTGTCGTGATGGACGACATTACACGAGATCTTCAGAAGGGCTCCAGGACCTAACTCCAACGCGACGTCGCGGCGCTGAAACACGGACGTGCGCTCGGTGACGCAGGGTTAGCCGCGGGGCACGAAATGTTCTCAGTGCTTAAGCTCCCAAACCATATTTCTAGCAAGGAGCTTAAGATCCCACAGAATGTGGTAAATGTGGTAAGCAACAGTCTGTAGTAGGATAATGGATCCGATAATGGGTGATATTGACCTTTTTCCGTAGTATAAACATAATCACGGGTAAAAATTGACCGAAGAAGTTATAGATGGCAAATACTGACGCTAGAAACCATCTACATGACCAGGCTTCCTGTATAAGCTGTCGCTGACCGTCCTATTGAAACCACATTCATATACCATCTCCAAGAAACGTTGAAATAAGTTAAAGGCGTGCCGCATGTAGGAGGCGTTTCTAGCCGTCGGAAGCATCGGACCGCGACAACTCGTCCAATTTCGTCGCGCACCGTGCGCGACGCCAGGGGGTTCGCGCGGCGTTGGGGTTATGTCTGCCACCGCTTCAGAAGCCAGTCCCTGGACACTGCTTTACGCTGAGCGAAAATAAAGGTGAACTCGAGCGAGAGGTGCAAGCTTGGTGTGATCGCTTGGAGTGTTTTGGACTCAGAATGAGTGAAGAAGGCCGAGTATCTAACGACGGACGTTAATGAGTCCAGCTCCATCAAGGTTAACTACATCGAGCTCCCACGCACTTCGGTTTTTAAGTACCTGGGATCAGCAGTAGCATCTGATGGCAATCTGATGATTGAAGTGAACTCACGCGTGAGTGCAGCTCGGTCCAAGTGGCGCTGGTTGACTGGCGTGCTCTGCGATAGGAGGATACCAGAGCGCTTGAAGTCAAAATATATATAATTGTCGTCCGGCCGGTAGCGATGTACGGTGCTGAGTGTTGGCCTGCGACCAAGGAGGTTGAAACGCGCCTCAGCGTCATCGAGACGAAGATGCTGCGCTGGACGGCTGGAGTCACGCGCCTGGACCGCATCCGAAACGATGTCGTTCGGCAGAAGTTCGGTGTCGCGCCGATAGCGGACAAGATGCGCGAAGCTCGCTTACGATGGTACAGCCACGTTCTGCGTGGAAAGGAAGACAGCGTCCGCAAGATAGGCCTTAAGTTCGAGGTGGTAGGGAAGCGGCCTAGAGGGCGTCCGAAGCAGCGCTAGTCTGACACGTTACATATGGACTTGAAGGTTGCTGGTGTCCACCCTGATCTAGCGCTGGATCGGGAGAGGTGGCGTCATGACACCAGAATAGCGGACCCCGCTACGAAGCGGGACAGACGCTGAAGAAGAAGAAGAACTCCAGAATTGGTGCACGTGTGGGGTGGCTAACGGGAGTCTGAGAGACAGTCATATACAGAATCAATACATTTTTATAAATGAACAGCAGAAATTGCTCACGAAAAAAGGTACACAACTGCTACGGTCTCGAACGAAGAATAACGTTCAAAACGAAATTTTCAATTTTTACGTAAGTAGTGTTTTGCCTACAATTGTTTCAACTCAGTTTTTCACTAATAAAAATTGCAACAACTATAACAAATTCGATGTTAACGAAACCTGTCACCGCAGTGACTCCCTACGTTCGCTTTTAGATTTTTGAGTCATAAACATTTCAGATCGTAGAAAAAAAACGAGCATGCATTTGACAGTCACTACTACTTCGAGGAACGGTATATATATATATATATATATATATATATATATATATATATATATATACTAGGCCTGCTTAGAGGAATAAGATCGTTTTTGAAAAGAAGCTGGTGTATTTCCTGGGCAACAGTTCAGCTGCAATGTTTAAATTTTCGAAAGTGCGGAAAAGCACTGACAGAAGACAAGAAGTAAGACAACCCAAAATAGCTTGTAAAGCTCTAGAGATTAATTCCTCGCCATTCTGATTGTTTAAAGGCGAGCAATGATTCCATCTAGTTTCAGGAAACAACAATTTCTAACCATTACACGTGTGTTAGTTCAAGCAAGGAAACGCTCCTTGTCCAAAATATGAAATAAATAAGAAGACAATTCCGACAAATAAATCGGATACATTTTGCGAAGGCGCTCAGCCTAACGCGGCAGCCAATCAGGCCACATTGAATAGGTGCCACAATCAGAGACGGCGTACACAGTACTGTCACTGCTATGCTTGGTTAAGATTGGCTGGCGCATTCCCACCTCCCGTTACTGTGCGCCCTCGCGACATATATCGGAAACCGCGCCATTCAGATTCCGTCAGTTATCCCTCTAGAGTTCAGAAACCGTTAGACACATGAGGTTGCGAAAAACGTGGTCCCTACAAAGTCCACGTCCTCTCATCATGAAACCTCGGCATTGTCGCTGACAACGTTTACTACACTTGTGTCCCACGAGATTGTTAGATGGATATTTTACTGCCCCGACGTTCCGCCCGGTTCAAGGCGTTCTGTTTGCAACCCACCCAACCAGTCGCATCACCCACGCTAGCATCAAAGCCGGAAAATCTGAAGCAGGAGACACGGTGTGAAGACCCCGCGAGGCGAAGAGAACCACACGACGCTCCACCGTCAAAGTATAGCGTGGTAGCACTCAGCGTCAGCAGGACCAGTGGCGAAGGAGTCATACACTAATAATACTGGGGCAGCACTTCGCGCCTGGCCATTCCCAGAGCTTGCAATGCGGCGCATACGGGGCGCCGTAGGCAATCACTCATTGCGGTTTTTCATTCTTCGGTTTTTGGAAGAAATCTGCAACAACGCTTTTCTGGAGGAAATCTCTTCTCGAACGCTAAAATCGTGCGCTTAACATCGTAAAAAGCATTTTGCCCTGTGATTTTGATTGTTGTCATCCCTTCGCCTGCTTCTGAAGAATAGTCACATCTTTTCCACTCTGTCAAGTTTTAGCATTTGTCGGCCAAGGATGGAGGTTGCCGTTCTGTGTTGTTCACCTTTTAGGGAATAACAAGTGTCACTAATTATCTATCCATCTACGGAGGAGCCTTTGATTCTTCCCACACTGCAATTTGAAGAAGTGTAGGCATTCATTTAATCGTAGGACCCAGATTTCTGCATCCTCATCGTCCACATCTTGTCGTCTTTGTTAGCTCAAAGAGAAATAATCACTGTTGTTGAGCTCCCTTATGCCTGGAGAAGTTTATATGCTACGCCCTTTGCCAGCTAGATGTTGTTTATTTCGAATATACAGGGTGTCCCAAAATTACGTTCCCAATATTCACAGTTATAAAAGCGGATAAAAAATAGAATAGAACATGAAATTTGAGCGCACCTTAGCCAACGTATTTACAGACACAAGTACATGATCAGATCCTAAAACGACTTCCTCTGGCACGGACACAGGCCTTCAGACGACGTGGAAGGCATCCAGCGTGGTACGCACGTATTCCATTGACATTTCTTCACATGCCCTCAAAGAGTTTTCTTTCAGCCGACTGACAAGGGAAGGATCTGAAACGTATGCCTGAACAGGGGGAGCGAGTCATATAGGGAGAATCCTCATCCCTCAATTGGTTTGAAAATGTGTTTATTTCTTTGCCAATTCGCTAAACCCAAGTAGTAGGGGGTCACAATGGGATACCGTGTAGCACGCATTTGGGGATATTGTACGCCCGCGATGCGTCTGCAACCAGTGGTTAAGAGCGCAGGTGGGTGTAGAGGGTTGACTCGTGCTAGGGAGGTCCGCGGTTTGGTTAATCTGCGCTGCTGCATTTTTGCATTTCAACTGATTGGTTGAGATTTGGGGGATTCTGACGTCTATACCATTTTCAGACCTTTTCTGCGCATTTTTTCCAGCTGTACGCTGTGGTATTCAACATGGTGATAAATGTTAAGCACCAGTGATACACAGGTACAAAGTGCCTGTGTAGTGAATCGCGGTGTCTTCCTCCATGGTTGTGAGCACGCAACCGAAATCCAATTGCAGACGTACCCTTTCTTCCGAAACAAGAGTTTCACCCGAAAACGTGATCATTTGCCCACTGCTCGCTTGCCTCTCCACGTCTATCAGTTCATCTTGCAGATCCCAATCTTCCTCTTCTTCTTCCACCACTACCAGCTGTTCGTCTTCGTCAACTTCAAGTTGACGTGCTTCGAAGTCCTTGAGTATGCTGGCCATCCGACCGGTAAGCTTGATTTCTTCCCTCGAAGATTCCTTGTCTAAAGGTAGGCTACACTTCATCGTGAGCAGGTGGATCACCACTCGACCGTCGACGGACATTGTTGGTTTTAGGTTCTAGAAAACCTTCAGCAGACTTCCGATTTCCAAGTGACAGGCAGACATGAGGGAAAGGGAGTGTATCGATGCCGTTTAGCTTAATTTGCGGGATCCGCACACCTCGTTTCTCATTTAAACCACCTCCGACGTCACAACGTGGTCTCCTTTGAAAATCGAAGCAGGATGTTTTTACCAAGGCCTTTGCTCCATGTATGGAAACAGACTGTGAGGAGCCTGTAGCCTTTATACGCTACCCGTAAGGTGCCCAATGGTGCTTCATGCGCTTTTTACCTGTGTATCACTGGGGTTGAACATTTGTACATCACCATGTTGAATACCACAACGTACCGCTGGAAAAATGATCAGAAAACGTTTGAAATGGTATAGACGTCAGAATCCCCCAAATCTCTACCAATCAGCTGAAATGCAAAAGTGCAGCAACGCAGAGGAGCCAAACCCCTGACCTCTCTTGCATGAGTCAACCCTCCACCCCCCTGCGTTCCGAGCCGCTGGCTGGTGAAACATCGCGGGCGTACGCGTTTTGCGCCGTATCCCATTGTGACCCCCTACTCCTTGGCTTTAACGACTTCGCAAAATATAAACACATTTTCAAACCAATTGAGGGATGAGGGTTCTCCCTATATGACTCGCTCCCCCCGTTCAGACATACGCTTCAGACCCTTTCTTTGTCAGATGAGGGTGATTCACCTGGTTTCCTTCCCTTGTCGCTTCATCACTGGAGTAGAACACGCAGGTGCTGTGTAAAAGATGTTGTAGGGCTGCCTTACATGTTAACCCCCCAACCCCGAGCCACTTTGCACCTCCAGACCAGGAGTGTGCGTAAATGAAATTTGAAATTTCGTAAATCGTAATTACGAAAAGCTGTCGTAATCGTAAATCATAAATCGCAAATCGTAAGAGTCACCTGATCTGTTGTGCAGTACAACTAAAATCCCAGAGGCTTTTTCCACTAATGTTAATCAGGTGTGATTCAATATTTACCTAATTGCCGTGTTATTTTAAGCTCAATCTGAACAGTTTTCCTGCCAAACTACTTTCCTCTTTCACGCCTTCTTGCTAGTAAGACACTTTTCAAATTGAACTTTACACGCTTAAAGAAAGTCGAGAAAACTGCTGATTCAAAAACATAACTTTAGCATATGCATGGTATTCCAACAAAAAGCCTGCATCGTTTGAATATTCATTAAATTCCTAGCTTGCCATCAATTTTTTAGCTTGCGTACATATTAATCTGGAATTAAGCAGAAACAAAAAACTTAAAATTAAAAGATCACTTCACTACTGACAATGCGGCGAAACAGTAACTGCGCGTGTAGTAAACTGAGTCGTACCATGGGATTGAGCCTTGCTTTCTGAGTGAATGCACGGCGCAATCCCATCGTGTGTCGCATCTAAAGATCTCCGCTTTTCATCATTTCGAAATAAGTCTTGAAACATCCCATGGCAGGCGGATAAAGAACTTTTGGCCGAAACAGTATGATCACATTTCGTGGACAACTTTAGTAATCCCTTTAAAATGGAAAGATAACCTATAACTTTTTTGAGGCATCTTTAGTTTGATTCCAGAGAAGAGAGAATTTTGATTTAGAAGCTGTCTAGCTTGGTTTGAAGTAAACAAGGTAGACGTTGAAACAGGTTCAGTTTGAACTTGCATGAGTTCATTTTAAGCGCAGCAAGTGAAAATGGTATATATAGACCGCTGCAGGAGGGTAGTTACACATCCATTGCTTAAAGAGAGGGTACCAAGCAATAACTGCAGCGCGATACTCGAACTGAGAAGCTCTGTTAATTGTAGAGAGATTGCAAAGAAGACGTTTCTTAACTTTAAAAGTGCCGTCAAGTTCTGAACCATCGATCTACAATCTCAGCCATTGCGGTGACCTAAACCTACCTAGGCTTCCTACGCAAATCTGCCTATACTTCCCGAATTTAAAGACTTAAAAATATGGCAAACTATTTAATAATTCTCTGCACACGCTCGGGCTACTCTTCACCAGTTCTGTAACGAACGTCTCTCTCCGAAAGTCTGCAGCCCTCCTCCCCTAACGAATTAGATAGGGTAGATGCAATAATCTCCACTGAAAAGGGACACAAAAGTGACAGAGCCATTTCAACCCTTTCTTGAAATTTTCGCTTGGACCACACTTTGTAAACCATGAAGTGCAATGCAAACCGATAGAAACATCGGTGTCTTATCCTTTCCACACGGGTGCAGCAACTTTCTAGACCCCGCTTCAAATCATGAACGATACTCGATCGCGGATTCACGTCAATTCTACTAAGTAGAATTTACATTAATCTATTATAAACAAATCGACTAGGCGTTGTTACCAAATAGAACGTGGATCAAAGAATACTCGTCTCCCTTTCTCTATGCAACTGTCCCTCTGAGGGCGGAATGGAATGACATTTGACTGTAGGAATGCAACGCACCTTGCTAGCTCTCGGCCGGAAACGGAGGAGTCTAGTATCCTAGACAGGAGATTACTTTTAATGTTTACTGCACTTGTTTCTCCTCTAAACTAGTCTGCTTCCAAGCGACAGCCTTCATAATGTTAGAGAAGTCGAAAAGTTATTATAGTTAAGCGGAGAAATAAGCTGGTCTAGAGAAGCCTGTGCATAGGACGGTGTCTTCTACCACAGTAACACATTAGAACATCGAAAAACACTTCTGAATGGAAGTGGGAATGCACTATACGAGGAGTGTCATTAAATTAGGCACATCTTTATAACCCGGTACACATAAATTTGGACGCCTCTTGGTTGTTGATCAAAGTTCACATTTACAAAAAATTTACGATTTACGACCCAAAATGTCGTAAATCGTAAAAAATTTTGCCAAAATAGCCGTAAATCGTAAATCGTAATTACGCACACCCCTGCTCCAGACCAAATGACAGTCAGCATTAAGACCCCATCGAGAGACCACCCATTAAATATTGAGTTGGTTTCACCATGAAGCCTTACAATGAAATGATTGCGGGACTTCCCACAGGAACTTGGTCGAGCTCCAAGAGAATTCTCGCCAAATGATTGCAAAATATACCTCGAAAACGCCAGATTATCAACATTCGTGAGCTCCGCAGCGGGGTGCGTTAACATCCTTTTATCCGAATGATTTTCAAAACCCCAGATCTTTCGATGATTCAGATGAGGGTAATTTTGTAAGCCCCGGATCTTCGGATGATTCAGATAACGCCATTTTCGATTGAGCCGGATTTCGGATAATCCGAAACCGGATAAACCAGCCGAATATCCGAAAATGCATGATTCGGATCCCATGTCTGCTGGACACCCTTGAAGTCAAACTTGATGCTCTTGAAATCAAATTGGATACTTTTCAAAACAGATGTGACACCCTTCTAGGCATATTTGGCGCTTATGAGATCAAAATGGACATATTTAAGACGAGCATCCTCCAAAGCAAACTAGAGATTCTCCTTACGGTTAGAATAATTTTTGTTGAAGAGAAATTTAGTCAACATTCTTTGGAATCTTTTCATTCAGCTGTCCCAATAAAAGAACACTGCTTAAAAATTTGAAAATTTTTTATCTTTAAGGGAACTCATTAATCTAGTTTTATTCTAAAGCGCACATAAGTGACAATCACTTAGTTTACTGAAAGAACAGATCGCGCTATGCACTCGATTAGACCGGGATTTTTATTTGATTGATAGTGTAAGTGCTGCTTACTTGGAAAAGGGATGTGAGGACTGTTTTTACAGTTGTTTTTGTTGTACCGTTTACGTGTGTGTAACTCCAGTCAAACAGGATTTTTGCTATCAATCGAAAAAATCGTAACGATCTAATCGAGGCATGACGCGATCCTTTACAGTACCGTCGGTAAACATCCGCCAAAACGCGGCCGGCGGCGGATTAATCCGCCGTTTCTGCCGCTTTGCCATAACTCCCTTCAAAGTCGATCATATCGAATGAAATGCACATTGTTGGAACAGAACAACATGATCTACCCAATATGGTAAAAATCTTGGCAAGATTTTAAAATTTTTGAGTTCGAGATGACCTAGTTAATTGAACCCGTAATTGTCTTGACCTGACCCACATTCGCTCCTTAGTCTCGCCTAATTATGCTTCCTGGCAGTTGACCTGCCCAGTGGAATTTCAACAATTTTAAACGCTGACAAAAATGTATTTCATGCCAATTTTAGGTTTTGCCTCATCATGGCGACCTATTTGATAGCAAATTTATCCTAGATAAACTCCACATTCATCACTCCATGCAATCTTAACTGGTGATTTTTTGCTTTTTTGATAATTAGTTACGACCGTACCACTCCTGTTCTAGGACTGATTTTTGCTCATGTTCCCGACTATGAGGTGTGGATCACAATCATAGGGTTTGGGTTTACTTTGATGAAAAGTAAGATAGTAATCAGATACCAAATTGGCACGTGCGTAGACCTGCATCTTCACAAGCCGCATCGGTATGGAAAGTGGATATGTGGTCAGACATCATGCACAGATGCTGCATCACAAAAATGATGGAGCTGGCAGCTCTCGTCTGGAAGCTTCACTGCATCAAAATGGTGTTTTCATGCACTTCGGCCATGAGACTCAACACCGACATCTATCCAGACCTCGCAGAGTAGTTTCTATCATTTAGCAAAGCTCATGTTTGCAATATCTTTCGAAAAAAATCTAGTTGACCTCAATCTCATTTATTACTGGAGACAGGTTCGATACTGGAGCCCAGACTGTTGCTGTAATTGCACTGACCTGATCAAGCCCCTGTCCTTTGGACATACAGTCTCTCTTCTCACAATTCACACTAACCCAACAAAGGGTCAGGCCTGAGGTTCAAGAATCGTCGTATTGTGACATCGTTTTTTGGTAAGGGCGGGGGGGGGGGGGGGGGAGCGTCGCACTTTCTTCGTTTCGGTGGAGTTTATCGTACTTTTTCGTAGTTTCTCCTATCTTCAAACAATTCAATTCTTTTAATTTTGGCAGTTTATAAATCAGCTTGGTCCGCTTCAGTTTTCACAGATTCCAACAGGATGTTATGGACACGACACATTTTTCGACAAAATGGATCTATGATCTGAAAAAAAAACTTTTAAAAGTGGAATCTTAAATATGATTACGGGCTGGATTTTTGGCCGAAGATCGACCAAAAGTCGAACCTCCTAATCATATCAATGATAGTATCGGAGAAGTTTCTTTATAATATGGTACTTAGGGATTGATTTCTTGTGGGGTACAATTTCGTTCCTTGGTGTTGCTTACTACACATGGACGAAAATTATTTCAGTAACAAGTCAATCCTTAGGTTACGATTCGGTCATGGATTCGAAGAGCGGCTCAAGAAGACATTTGTAAGGAAAACACCCAAGTCATCATTAGTAATTAACACTCGATATTTTATAATAGAGTACAAATGGTCAGTGTGAGTAGTGAGAGGAGAGAAGCAGCGATTGTATGTCCAGGACATGCTTGGTAGGGTAGGTCAGGTCACTGCAATTACAGCAAGATCTGGACTCTACTATCGGACTTGTCTCAAGTAATAAATTAGATTGAGGTCAAGTGAAATTTTTTCGGAAGATATTGCAAATATGGGCTTTGCTAAATGATAGGAACTCTTCTTCGAGGTGTGGACAGACGTCAGTGTTTAGTCTGATGGTCGAACTAGAAGAGAGCTGCCTTTTTGAGGGAGTGAAACTGCGAGACGTGAGCTGTCAGCTCCATCGTTTTTGTGGAGCAGCATCTATGCATGATGTCACATATCCAGCTTCCACACTGATCCGCTGCGTGGAGACACAGATCTACACGCGTGAAGTAGCCTTTGCAGGACGTGTCTCCTTGGAACCCTGATGCACTGCCAATTTGGTGACTGATTACTATCCTACTTTTGATTAAAGTAAATCCAAATTGTGCATTTGTAATCTACACCTCATAGTCGAGAACTTGACCAAAAATAGCCCTAGAACAAGAGTGGTGCGGTCATAACTAATTAACAAAAAAGGAAAAATCATCAGTTAAGATTGCATGGAGTGATGAATATGGAGCGATGCTAGGCAACTTTGATATCAAAGAGATGGACGTTATGAGGCAAAACCTAAAATTGGCATGAAATACATTTTCGTCAGCGTTTGAAATTTTTAACATTCCACTGGACAGGTCAACTCCTGCCAGGAGGCATAATTAGGCGAGACTAACCAGGGAATGCCGTCAGCTTCCCATGGAACTTCGGATTGAGACCTATATCACGTGAAAGAGCTCGAGACGCTGATCACAAATACATTCTACCTGAAACACGTTTCCCCTTCAAATAGACGTAAATGCAAGTCGCCATTAGCCGTTCGCTCAAAAATGTGCTAAAAATGAGATTATAGGTCCTCGTCGAAGATAGATCACAAAATGCAAAAAACCCGTCAGCGGCGGGAACCGAACCAATGAACCCAATCCTTTGCAGCGAGCACTCTACTACTGCGCCGCCGCCGCTGCTGACGGCGCTGATAGCCGAACCGCTGATTTCCGCTGATTGAGCGCTCCTAACACATGGAAGACATCGCGGCTTCCGCCGGCCATAACTCGCTTAGGAGATCCATTTAGCAAATTTGGTCTACATATTTGTGATCAGCGTCTCGAGCTCTTTCACGTGATATAGGTCTCAATCCGAAGTTCCATGGGAAGCTGACGGCATTCCCTGGTAAGGAACGAATGTGGGTCAGGTCAAGATGCAGTGGCGTCCAAAAGTTTGTGAACGTCTGCATTTTTCGAGTTAACTTCCTTTAAAGAGGTCCAAACAGAGTGGAATTTGGGTATCTGGTCGCAAATTAGATCGCAATAACGACCGTTTGTCTCCGTTCGTTATTATCGATTTCTTTGCAAGTGCAATATCATTCGTGCGCAATGGTCAAAAGTGAGCTGCTAAAGCATTGAGCGCATTTGTCATTACATTTTCTTATGAAGCAGTATAGTAGCGTTTTGATAGACTATGGTCTTTAGCAAACTCACTAGCGTGCCGAGAGGAAAGAATTTCTCTGCTGAAGTAAGAGAAGCCATTTTTCAACTCGTCCAGAAGAGTCTCTTATCGGCAGGAAGGACTGCTTTTCGGATGCAGAATTTCGACAGTTGCTGCGAAAGTTAAGAGAATGAAACAGTCCGGAACAGCAGAAGACACTCCTATGTCAGGCAGGCCACGGATTACAACTTCTAGAGACGATTCTGTCATCCAGAGGATGTCGAGGCGAAACATGTCGCTGACCGCCGTCGATATAAAGAAGTTTGTAGCTGCTCACCATGGCTTAGATGTGAGCGAGAGCACGGTAAAACGTCGACTAAGAGCTTCTGGACTCTACGGAAGACGTATTATTATGAAACCTTTCATCAGCGAGAAGAATAGGAAAGCTAGACTCCTGTTTGCCAAGGAGCATTTGAGCTGGACGATAGACGGTTGGAAAAAAGTGCTTTCCAGCGACGAGAGCAAGTTCAACCTATTCGCATCTGATGGAACACACTACGTAAGACGTGCGCGAGGTACGAAAGAATGTATCAACTGCCAACTACTAAACATGGCGGAGGAAGTGTTATGGTTTGGGGATGCTTCAGTGCACGCGGAACAGGCCCAATTCACCACATCCAAGGAGTTATGGACTCCAAGCGCTACAAGGAGATTTTGAGCAATGTTATGCTTCCATAAAGGATAAAGGATAAAGGACGGCGTTACTCAGTCCCTTCTGGGATGCGTCAGCGCATTCTACTTCTACGGGATGTCGTGGAAGCGACATGAATGCGTATTTGGCCATACAATGACTTGCGGTGGCCAGCCGATGAACAAGTCAGCGCTTTATCCTTCCCAGACAAGTCTGGTACCAATTCACCGACCTCGAAGGGATGGAAGGCTTGGTTGGCCTGGGCGAGAAATCCGAACCAGGAACCTGGTATCGGGTGCACGCGACAGTCGCGCCTCTTCCGACTGCGCTACACGCGCCCATTATGCTTCCATACGCCAGAGATACTTTCCAAACGCCATGAATTTTCCAACAGGACAACGACCCAAAACATGTTTCGAAGGCAGTGAAGGAATGGTTCAATGAAAATGGGATTCATCTTAAGTCGTGGCCTTTTTAGTCACCGGATCTGAACCCATTTGAACATCTGGGAACACTCTGCTAGGAGATTAGCGGGTCTTACAGCAGCAAACAAGGTCGAAAAGTTCGAACAATTAAGGCAGAAAGGGGAAACTATCAAACTCGACGTGATCAACAAACTTCTAGAGTCCATGCTGAGGGGATGTGAAGCTGTAATTAAAGCAAAAGGTTTCGCAACTCGCTATTAGTAAAGCTACATTGTTGCAATGTACAAGTTGTCTGTCTTTGGTAATAAAGAATGCTGCCGAAATGCTGTAACCTGTGGCTAAAGCCTGCTCGATTTCAGTACTAGTGCAGAGCGAATTGACGTTAAATGGCTCAACTACGCAGTTAGGATCTAAACGTGAACACGTAGTCTTCCAGAGAACCTACTCGTGTTGGTCATGTGGGACGGGACCATAGGCAATAGGCACCATAGGCAACTGTACAATTCAGGAACCACGACATTCGATCAGTTGACCCATCTACGCAGTTAATGACAGGTCGTATTTTGCAGGTGTCCGAAGATACTGACTGAAATTCACTAGGAGTCAGTTTGGGGGTTCGGTGAAAATGTAAGCAAACAGGACAGCACAGTACGGAACATTAAACTCAGGCGAGAAGGGAAGCTTCCCTTCCTAAACATCCACGTCGAAATGACTAATAGTGTGAGGAGCGTAAAGTGCTCACGCAGGCGAAGCTCTTGGAATATCACGCTTCACTACTCGTCTGCACAGTCAGCAATGGAAAGCACACTATTGTTAGAGACGTGGTCAGAACAGCGTCTACTGTGCGTAGTGGAGAGGCAGAACGTCAGCAGTCACTGCTGATAGCTTGGAAAATTGCAACTGTCAGCAACGGCTATAAGGCACCAGTTCAACGGAAAGACCAGCTAAGTGCCGAAATGTCACACGTCGCCCAAACATGGTTCTTTATGTCTGCGTTGTGTCTCTGACGCGTTCGCTCTGCAGTTCGAAGATTAGTTTCCGTGCACGTCAGCAGGATGATGTTGCTCCCGACACAATTCCCAACGACAGCATTAGAAAGCAGGTGGTAGATAATAGACACTGTGACAAGAAGTGCCTGTCAGATGATTGTGTTATTTGCGCTCCCTCTGAAATTGGAGATTGCACAAGAAGCGGAGTGATTTATCAGACCGAGTGTGGGACCTGTACTACCACATATTAGGTTGTCCCATAAGTCCGCGCCGTTTTTTTCAACGATTCACTGCAGATTTCGCCGGCCTTTCTTGCATAGCGCTGCATAGCTTTCGAAAGAGAATGATTTGCTCTATCAGAACATGTATTGCATTTCGTTTTTCATCCTGAATTTTGTCAATTTTTAATTCGTTAAAGTGAAAAGTGAAAAAGTAGCCATTTGCGCACTTGTTCTCTCCGCTTAGGTTTGTAATTTTTTGTGCAGTTTACTATAGCACTTGGAAGACAATGTTCTGTACTACAAGAATATGTGTTGGTCCTATTTCCTCACTTGTCCTTTATTGATTTTTAGGCCATCAAATTGGGAATTCCGACTTTTCCGTCCGAATTTTTACCAAAACTTCGGTTCTGTGGTTGGACTTTTTTGTTTGGCGTTATATGTCGTTTAGAAGAGGACGTCTTGCTCAGTAAGAATTTGTGTCGCGTTTATTGGCTCACGCTGATTTCTCTCAAATATCAACAACTGAAGAAGGAGAAGGAGTTGTTGGTGAAGACCATTTTTCTCTTTTTGGCATTTTGTTGACATTCAATAGAAATCAATGAACGCGACACATATTTTTATAGAGCAAGAAATTCTCTTTCGAATGACATATAACACCAACCCAAAAAGTCCAAACACAGAGCAGGAGCTGTCGGCAAAAATAACCGTCCTCCTTCGGACGTCCCAATTTGATGGCCTAAAAATCAATAAAGAACAAATGGGCAAATAACACTAACACATATTCTTATAGCACAAAACATTATCTTCCACATGCTATAAAAAACTGCGCAAAAAATTACAAACCTAAGCGGAGAGAACAAATGCGCAAATGGCTACTTTTTCACTTTTTCACTTTTCACTTCAACGGCCTAAAAATTGACAAAATTCACAATGAAAAAAGAAATGCAATACCGGCGCAATCTGCAGTGAATCGTTGAAAAAAAACGGCGAAGACTTATGGGACAACCTAATACATCCGGTAGCTCTAATCGAATTAACGAACATCTAGCTGGCAAGAGACGTTCTAACATTGCGCGCACTCAGCTCTGTAATATAGGATCCAAGAGCACAATGGTGACGACTATGGTGTTAAGTGCATGATTATGGTGTACAGGATGGAGAATTCCTCCTTGAGAGGTGAGGAGGCGTGACGCTACCATACAGCAGAGGCACATCAGTTCTCGTTCCACCTGTACATAGACCAGTTGGTCTCTCAATAAACTCTGTCTCATCTCTTGTACTCGCCATCACATCCACTGCACCACCGCATTATTAGGGCGTATAAGTCCTTCGCCGTTATCGTTATATACAACTCATTCGCTACTGGTCCTACTGACGTCGAGTGGTGGTGGACCGCTAAACCCAGGCGGTGGAGCTCCATGTGAGTTCGTCTTCACGAAAATGAGAGGCCTTGCTCAATGTCTGGGTTGGCATTTCCGCCAACACCATAAAACAACAGGAGCCATGACGCAAGCCGCTAACAAAAGAATGAACGCATGCCACTAGAAGCGTGACGGAAACCGAAGAAAGACCAGCACATAACGGAACTATGCGCAACCAGAACAAACTAAATCAGTAACAGCTGACAAGTCCAAGCTCACTCACCGAGCACATACGTGGCCACGTTGGCTCTCATAAAGTAGAGACGCTGAGTTTGTTGCGAGGAATAGTTCTCCTGAACTGCTTCGACGGGAAAATAGTCGGCGTTGTCGATACAAGGGGATCCGTACTTTGAAAAACTGCCAATATCTGAACAACATTTCAATTGGAGAGGTTTGCTTGGTCATCAAGAGCAAAGAGCTCTGAATGCGATATCCGGCGCTCACTAACCCGATGGCACGGAATCTGGGAAGCAGATCTGGAATAGCCCGTAGTTTCGCGAGAAGTAGTTGACATTATGAACGAACGCATCCCTGAGACGAACGTTCAGCTCAGGTTCTCTGTTGAATGCGTTGATCACCTCTCGCCGATTTACCTGAAGGGAGGACTGAGAGATTACAAGAACAGCATTTTCCTAAAGGATGAGGGTAGACAGGATTCTGATGATCACCTCTCGCCGATTTACCTGAATGGAGGACTGAGAGATTACAAGAACAGCGTTTTCCTGAAGGATGAGGATAGATAGGATTCTGAGGCGTTAATCAACGAACGCAGAGAAAAACCATGGAAAGCGAGATGCTTAGTAGGGCTGGCTGCGCTAACACTACCGCTGCACGCGGCACAATTACGTTTCGCTTCTGCACCCCTTCAAAATGAGATTTTTACTCTGAGAACCGCTTGCTCAGAACCCGACTTCTCCACTGCGATCAAGCTTTTTGGTTTAGCATCTGTTGACACACTCAGAGAAGAATACCGCCCCAAACACGAGTGTAAGAACAAACAAGGATCATAAGGGAACAGTGTAGAAGGAAACATTGGGACTATTCTTGAGGCATTGCGTCTCTCCAAGTTCCACCACCGAAGGAACACGTCGGTGTCTCAGCGAATCCAATACACCATGCACTGATTTAATTTAGTTGATCCAATCGAATTCTACCTCAGTGATCCGAAACCCAGAATGCCGCTGCAACCGGATTGTTGCCGCTCGCCCATTTGTCACACTGGCTGAGCGTTCATGTCCTCCCTCAGCCAAGCTCATCTAAGCAGCTCATTTTTTCACGACCAGTTCTATGCCAGACTGCAGTGGTTTGAGTGAAACCGGAGTTCCTCACATCACTATTTACCTACTAAAGAAGGCTGTCAAACAGCACTTGGAACCTTGGTGCTCAGATGCGCATAACTCCCAACATCGGCCGACATGTTTCGGCGCTATGCGCGTTAGCCCTATGTTCTACTTTGGCGACGCTGTTGTCGGCGACGTCGGTGACAGTGATGAGCCTGTGCTACGCAGTCCGTAGAACCCGCGCAACACTTTCGCCGACGTCGCCGACAACAGCGTCGCCGAAGTAGAACATAGACCTTAGTGGTGGGAAGAGGGTGCATGTACCCTTCCACAGGTGATAGGAAGACTCAACTTTATGTAGTTTAAACACAAACAACAACATTAGGCTGAAATACCATGAAAATATATAGTCATCAGAAAGATTACCACCTTGGTGAAATCCATCGTAGCGGTATGACTAGTTCACGGTCCTAGGATTTACTCTAGACCCCACGCTATTCTCTAAGGGATATTGTGAACTGATAGCAAAGAGAGGTGATCGGATTGTGCATAGCATGTCGTTAAAAACAGGTGCAATCATCCACATGTTACTCGCCTACAAAGCATATGTAGACCTGTGCTTGAATATGGTACCACGATGTTTAGTCATAAGTAAAAGTGTGAAATCGCCGAGCTAGAATCTGTGCGACAGTGTTTCAAAAGAAAGCTCCGGATAACGTATGCACACGGCTGTGATTACACCACCATCCCGCCGAGCGCTTTAAGGAACAAGATCTTCAATTTGCAGACTGTCGCTTGCCGTAAAAGACGATATGATCCGATTACCTTTTAAAGTTGATAGGTGGTATGTTGGCCTTCGCCTCCGAGAATTCTATTCTGTATCACCTTCTAGCACTAGAGGTGGTCAAGGTGAGATACACGTATCAAGAGTTACAACTAATGTAAGATCGGCATTTTTTCACACTTCGGGCTGGTCCTGACTCGGGAAGGGTTTCGACATCCCATGGAACTTCAAGTGGGTACCAGGGCCGTCAGAAAGAGCTCGGAATGCTGATTGCAAATATGGGTGTCAAAATTGCAAAAAGAAACTACTTAGCCAGTTTGGACCTGTCGAATATGGGTGGCCTGACTGAAGCGGTGAGAGATGGGGCTCCGTAAGGGCGGTCCGCCGGTGGCGGCCTCATCAGGTAAGGGGTCGGTGGTTCGATTCGGTTGCAGTCCTTCTTGCGCATCATAATCGACCTTCGAAAAAGTTGGACTGAACTTTAGCTCTGAATTATGACGCTCCGGCCGCCCACAGCGCGGACTACGCCAGGCTTGCCGACTTCGCTGCCGTCGGGTATGACGGGCCACGCTAGCAACTTAGTCGCGTGCAACCAACTGAGGATAAGGAAGCATCCCTAGCGTCGGAGTCGAACTCATTGAAACGTACGCTTACTACAGATTAATTGATGTCTAGCTTAGAACCATCCACATCCCGGCACAGCACTCAGGCAAATGTCTGCAGCACTACTGCTTCGTCTAGAGTTGTGATTACAGCAGCTCGTCAAACATAATCGGAGGTCTGACATTTCTGTCCAGTCGTGGTGCTTTAAGCCATGAAGAGTGATGAATTTCGAAAATGTGGCTTACGACAAAAACACTATCCTCCTCTGTATCTAGTGGTATGGTAACTGGTCAAACACTTCTGAAAATTGAAGACCCAGGGGCAAGAACTGATTTGAACACGTGTGTAGGTCCCAAACTTCCTTCCCTGGCCTGCCTTGGTCCACCGCTGGAAATTCGAGGAACTGCGAGGGAGAAAAAGCATAGTAACCCAGCGTGCGAGGTAAGCGTGCCTGCACCATAGGCCACTAATTTTGAGGGGACGTACCGAAAGGTTTTTATTCGAGAGCCCGGTGTAGTCGAAAGCTGGGGTGGGGAGGGGATGGGAACTTGATTTTTGATGAACCACTACAGACAGTGACTCATGCCTTCCTCCTTTATATGACGGGATTTTTTTTTGTCGCTGACTGGGAGAAAGTTGGTAGCACCACTCAAAAGATCGGTAATATCGATCGATATTGACTGCTTGATCGAAACATCTTCCTTGTTTCGAAGCGTCTTCGTCGGACATAATAATCGTGTCATCCCTACACACGCTGGGGACGTCTGAGTATTTGATGAAAAATGATAGGGCCTGGAATAGATCCTGAATGAAAAATCACCACAACCCAGCACGGACTGCGACCTAAAAATGTGCTTCTATCGGCCGGCGGATTGGGCCAACGCCGACAATATATATATTTGATCCGAATGAATCATTTTCGGATATCCGATTCCTGAAATTCGGGGACCGCAAAATTGCACTCATCCGAATGAAAATTCTGGGTTCGCGAAATTATGTAGTTTTCCGAAGATAGTCGACCTGATACAATGTATTATGGACAGAGGGCCGCATCGGATGTGCATGCAACAGAAGCTGTTGCTCAGCTCAGACCGTTTCCGCAAAGCTTTACGTGTTCTCTGGACCCCCAGCGGCGGCCCCTCATAGCCATGGTGACATCTTGCGGAGCCTCATCAATTTGGTGTTCTTTGGAGACCACCCAGCAGTGCAAGCGTCATGTCAGTCATCACCGGTGGTCGTGGCTGCGTGCCACGCAGCCTTGTTTACGCTTGTCGGCACGATACACGAACGGCTTGGTGTGTAGCGTCAACGGTTGACAGCGGTTGCACCCGTTGACAGACGTTGACGGCTGTTGACCGTCAGTGATTCATGCCTTGCTCCTTTATACAGCGTGTCTCCAAAAATGTATACACTGTTTGAAAGCTGATAACTTTGCTCACAGTGAAGGAACTGACGAAGTTAAAGATTCATATGAAAGCTTAAGAAAATTGAAATTTTCTGGCATATGAGAGGCAAGGAATGCACCATGCACTCGTCTGAAAATTTGCATTTTACACTCAATTGATTGTGCTTCGCTTGAATGCATGCTATAATTTCTTCACGAAGTGGCCGTTTTGATTGATTTAGGCTTCTTTTAAGGTTTCAAGCTTAAAAACACACTAATGTTTGAAAATGCAGGGTATCCCAAAGAACACAGGTACTGTTTGAAACGTTCTAACATTGCTTCTAGTGAAGCTTTTAAAGTGTTTAAGGCTCATATGAAAGCACAGAGTAACGAGATTTCTGAGACGTGCAAGTGATTGTGCCATGCGCTCGCCTGAAACCTTGCATTTCAGACTCGACTGATTGTGCAGGGGCTGAATGCTTGTTACAATCTTGTTACTACTTGGCTACTTTGGCCTGTGCTGTGCTTCTTTTAACGTTATGCGTCGCCCAGTAGCTGCAATTCTGCCGATTAACCTCTTCATCCAGCTTGAATGTTGCCTCATCAGTCCACAGAATCCGTCTTATAAAATGGGGCTCCTGCTGTTGTGCGATTAATAAACTCGCATGTCAAGTGTCTTTCACATGGCTATCAAGCAGTAAACGTTAAAAGAAGCACAGTACAGGTGAAGCTGGCCAAGTAGTAACAAGATTGCAACAGGCATTCAGGCCATGCACAGTCAATCGAGTGTGAAATACAAGGTTTCAGGCCCGCAGAATTCTCCTTACCCTGAGCTGTCATATGAGTCTCAAACATCCTCAAAAGCTTCACTAGCAGCAATGTTAGGACGTTTCGAGTACTACCCGCATTTTCTAGGACACTCTGCACTTTCCGCAAGCCATAGTGCGTTTTTAAGTTTTAAACCCTAAAAGAAGCGCAAATCAATCGAAACGGTCACTTTGTGAAGAAAAACATGTATTCAAGCGACGGCAAACAATCGAGTGTAAAATGCAAAATTTCAGACGAGTTCGTGGTGCATTCCCTGCCACTCATATGTCAGAAAATTTCTATTTTCCTAAGCTTTCATAAGAGCCGTTAACTTCTTCAGTACCTTTATTGTGAGAAAACTTATCACCTTTCAAACAGTGTATACATTTTTTGAGACACCCTGTATAACAGGATTTTCCAAAAACGTGGTTTTCCAAAAAAAGCAGGGAGCATTTCCGCAGCGGGTTCACTTTGAAGCTCCGAAACTTGTGGTTAGAGCATGACCCAAACGGACAACCGGATACCAACATTTCCTTTTCCAGGTTCCATAAAAATATAAATTGATGCTGCTTGTTTGAAAAGAACACGGCACAACATCCTGTTCGTATAACCCTGACCAGAAGCTTTAATTCCGACGTCAAGCACACCCCATGTGAGCGGCATTCCCGGACACCCCACAGCTATGTCTGCTTACGCGCATAAGCGTACAGTTGGTTCGCTGCATTATGAAGTGGTAGAAAGGCATTGCTCGAGCTCCAAAACGTCCACGAAAGTGTTTGGAGCGACGACAGCAGCGACGAACGGTGAGAATATTAGCAGCGGTCTGAAAATCGGCATCCGAGCTATGCAGGAGCATTACGCGTTGACATGACGTCTTGTGGCTGACCTGCACCTATTTCTCCCCACTACATCTTCTAGGCCCCTAATGAAGAAAACGGCGTCCAATCCCGTCGCGCCTTATTTGATCGATCGAGGTCGTCGTCGTCGTCGTCGTCGTCGTGGAATCGATCGATGAATGCAGTCAGCAGAAGAAAGTAATGCCAAGGTGTGCGCTGATGCGGCCGTACGGCGGTGGGGGCCGCGGACACGCATAACTCGTGAAGCTCCGGAGACAAAACAGCGACCGACGACTGACCTGTCGAGAGCAAGCCGACGGATGCCTAGCTGCCTTTGCGCCGGGTGCCGCTGGTTCCCTGTAACACCAGCTTCCGAACGCAGCTGAGCGTCACGTGCGGAGACCGAGAAGCAAGGGTGACGGCTAGGTGCAACTTATGTGGACAACTGCTCTCTGCTTGGGATGGTCTCTGTTGACTGCTCTCTGTTGAACAGCGCGCTCATAGGCCTCGCTCTTGAAATACCGGAGAATACCACCGAAACTGGAAATTGTCTGCAGAGCAGCCTCCAACATTCGGCTCCGCTTTCTGTCGTTCCCTCCTCGCGACTCTCAGTATATGCACCCGACATCAAACACTGAATAGCGCGGTCCAGATTGTTATACAGCGAGCATGAAATATTGCGAAAATCGCGGCCTCAATGGGGAGCGATAAGCTCGTGAAGCGCACGGAAAAGGAACGCAAATAGAAGAGCAGAGCATAGATCCGAAGGCGCAAGAGGCGGAAGTGCAGAGCAGCAAAGGAAGTCCTACTCACCTGATACTCTGTCCAGTTGTCCGTGAGCGCTGCGGTGAGTACTAGTGCCAAGCCGATAATACCGAAAACACTGGACAAGGAGAGGAGAATCGTCGAAGACCACATGCTTGAGGGCGCGGCGCACAGCACTGGTCGAGCAGACTGACCACGCCCATACGGGACAGGCATCACGGTGGGACGGCGAGGGGCCGGGAGCGCGATGGACGAGGGCGATGATGTGCGAACGCGCAGAGACCTCTTCCGTCGAGGAGCAGGTCGGGGATGGGGTGAAAGGGCAACTCTAGGCCAGGACTACGACTCGAGCTGATCTGCGCAGCCGGAGATGCCGACCCGGCTACCATAAGCAGGTGTGCAGTGCGATCTCCACGTCGTTAAGGGTGCACGCGGATCCACAAGCAAAGGACGGATTTCAAGGACACGCAGAGTTCGACGAAACGTTCGCCATGTGAGGTGGTTGGGGCACGAACGAGTTCCACTAATAAGCCCGATAACTATCAGCTTTGAAAGCTCAAGCCGACTATACCACAGGTTAACTCCAAGCGACCACAGGTGCAATCGCTTAAGCTGTGTTCCGGGCGATGGGAGGAATGTCTATGATGAAACGCTAAGACCTTTATACATATTTATCGGGTCAAGGCGAAAACTGAAAAGGTTCTCCAGAAGGCAAAAGGAGACTTGGACCCTTTGACGCGATGTAACGTTAGCAAAAACTACGTTTTGGCACGATTTTAGATTCGGTTCGTTACGTAATGACACAAGGTGACGTACGAATATTGGAGCACTGACGTATCCAGTCTTCTGATCATTACACACCCTATATTAAAAACGCGCAAATAAAAATATACAATACTACGCAAAAATACGAATTCAATTATTGCACCACACAAAGCTAGAATGCGTGATGCAACGAGGGGTTGATTAACACCGACGCCCACCCTTCTCAATGTAATGAAGATTTGGTACTAAGTGGGCTTCTGCCCGCATCGCACCGACAAGGCATCTTAATTCGGGTAGGTTAAACCAGCCAGACCCTGCAGTTCCTTCAGTTGTGTAGTTCTGTGCGCTGCTCTTCCGATTCGGAGGACTGCACAGCAACCGTGTCGAAAGATTGTTTTACGAGGATGCGCAATCCTTGATGAGGGCACTAGCCCGCTAAGTAGCAAAGGTTTAAACAACGCAGCGGATATAAGTGGCGTCCAGCGATTCATTTTTCAAATTCGAAGGAAATGCGTAGCACATCCACGCAGAAATTGCCGTTGCATTGATCCTAACATGTATATGACAAGCTTTTGTTAGTGTTCGTCGTCAGCACCTCCTGGTAGGCGTCATCTAAATAAAGGCCATATCTACGAGTGACAGTTCTAACGAGTTGATGAACAGGTGCTCGCACGGAAGAGAATGACCACAAAAGCCGCAGTTATTCTGAGCACATGAGATACTCGCACGCTTCCGGGGAATAGCCATAAACGCGAATTTCCAAATTACTAGGTGCCCTGAAATGGTGTTACACATTTTCGCAGAAAGGTCCGATTTTCAGAATGAGCAAAATCTAACAATTTACGACAACATATCTAACGAATGGAGGTCACATAGATATATATTTCCCACGATTAAAAGGGAATCCGAATTCGGTCCTGCCCTCTAATGGACTTCCTTAGAGTTTTGGCAGGAAAACCTACTCTCTTGGATTGATCCGTCACAAAGCGTCGCACTGCCGCAACTCTTTCTAAAATAGTTTGTTCAAAATCTGATTCACACCCAACAATTCCTTTTCTATCTAGTGACCTAAAGCCAACTTGGAACGGTCGCACAGGAACGTAGTTGTAGAGCTTCCTTTGTAAGACTCGCTAAATAGCCTATTTGGTTTGAAAAGTGTATATCTTGGTTTGAAAGGTTTCAAATTGGATTGGGAAGGTGTTCAATAGGGATTTGGAAGGTGACCCGTTTGGTCTGAAAATTAGCACCTTTCAAATCCAACTAAACGTTTCTCAAATCAAACCACACACTTTTCAAATCAAGCTGGACCCTTTTCGAATCCAGTTGGACACCTTTCAAATCAAGTCAAGGCATTCTAGCGTGTCTTGGAGGAAAATGTATTGTTTGAGAACGATACGTTTTCCTCCAAGAGAAAGCATTGCACCTTCATTTCTCAGTTTGCTTACTACGATCCAACAAGAATTGGTTTTTCTCCGTTCTTGATTTAGAAACGATTTCCCTTCTGCTTCTAGATTGCGAGCTGTAGAGAGTAACAGAGAGCAGACATGCTGCGACTGCTAGACGATCCTCTCTACTCGCACCAATGCCCTCCAATGTCTTGATCGTAAAAGTCAAGGCCAGATAGGTGCTCTAGATTAAGGGTCGACAAGGGCGACGTGCGTCCGGATAAACCGACGATATAGCATTGCCAATGGTGATGGACCTACGAGGCACTCACAGGCTGCCATGAGCAAAACCCCATTTATTCTCCGTCACTCACCACAGCAGAGAAACAATCTTTCGTCTCAGCAAAACAAAATAGTGCGCAATGTACAGGGTGGGTAAAAAGTATTGACGCAGAAAAAAGCAGCCGACAGAAAGTTTCAAAATATTCACTTGAGAAATATGGAAAATGATCTTGCGAACACGATAGAATAACTCGTAATCGACATTGGCTACTTTACTGAGATAAGGAGCAAAAACGACGGAAAAATTCATGAGCACGCTCCGCAACTACTCGCTTGGATTTCGTCCCGTGCTTTTAACAGGTAGCCTTCTGCGACTGGTCACTTCTGTTGAAAGTAGCCCAGACCTCATTCTCCAAAATCGCCTAAAAAGAGTAATCCAGCGGATTCACGTTTAAGCTGTGCTCGTCTGAGAAGCTGTCCACACCTGCGCGCGTTATCTGTTTGCCGTTATCGGACAGTGATTGATAATTTTGGATGTGAATGTTGTCGTGCTTGAACACCTTGTAAACATCATCTGTTATGGCAGAGCCGTGGCTGACGTTTGGGTTGCTGACCTCTTTCCTCACCAACCGTTTCGAACAGCGCCTAATTCTCTTGTTAAGAAAGTATTCAGCTCTCTGGATAACAGACAAAAAAGGCCACCGCAACCACGGCGGTGTCATGTTTCTTCAGTTTTTACAAGAATATTTTTTGAACACAATTCGGAGAATAAAAATAACACACAAAAACTTTGAAAAGTAGAAAGAGAAAGTTGGAGCTGAAACAAAAACTAGGTGCGTCAATACTTTTTACGCACCCTGTACAGGAACACTAACTAGTAGATGGCAGCAGTGAGTCGCAAGAAGTTCAAGCGAAGGATTCCAGACCGCAGCGGCTCTTTGAGATGATGTGTTTTAGGTCATTGCATATGAAATGGCCGATTTTACTACCTAATTACCTGAATTTCTGGTCGATTTTCCGTGGATACCAATGTTCTCGTTTCAGGCATTGTATATACCAGCCCTATCTTTTGTCCATTCGGCGCAAAACCGCGACTTTTGCGCCGTTTTGGGCGAGAAAGCGCCGCTTTGTTATAACTCGCTTCAAAAGCACCGATTTTTGAAAAGAATGTCATGTTCGCAATGGTGATCGAATTCCCAATCAGAAGATGTGTAAGTTAGGCAGCTAATTTTGAAATAAAAATCATGTAAAACGGTGGTTACTGTATTGGCCCAAGGACTACGGTCGGTTTACGGCCTCTCCCTGCTCCCTCGAGATAATTACCTCCTGAGGACCTTTTTGCTTTGGGGGCAGTCTGGTGGAAGAGTCTACTGTATTTTACTGAATCTATTGATCGTGGTCAACACCCAACGGACGCGTTTCCAACGATTTCGCAGGAATCAACACTAGTGAGAAAACCAGTAGCAGACGACTGTCAGTACAATATCGCTCATAACTAGTGTCGCATTTGGCGTCGCAAAGCGTCGGAATCGTTCGTAGTGACCCATATGGAAAACAGTCTATACTGCTCAATTCGACTCCTCAAGGAGATTCCGATTCCATAAAAAATTGAATTTTTTTCGAATTGACTCAGTTACAGCGATTTTAGTCATTTTTCAGCAGTTTCCTTTATGACGGCCCTTCTTGAAAACAAAGCACATATTCAGATTCCTTATCGAAGCCGCCTTTCAGAAGTGTGAAGCAATTTCGGTGTGTTCAAAACCGATTTGATGACCTATATTCTCACCTCGGCGGCAGTCTCCCTCTCTCGCAGAGAATTACAGCCAAAGATACACTGCCTTAATTGTCCAAGATATCTCTCATTTCAGTAGAATTTTCAGCGCTTTGTTGATCTTGTTGCAAGAAACACGTAAATCGTTTAATAAGCAGCTCATGACGATTGTAGTGACATGTTTTTTTGCTAAAATTCTTCATGTTTAGTATTCTCGATTGAAGAAAATGTACCATTCCAATGAGCCACAACTGGGATGATCCTCTACAATACCTCCCGCGTCGCGCGTTAAAAACGGTTCGCGACGGATTAATCCAGCAATGCTCCGAGATGCGCCGCGCACAATGAATATAAGGTCGAACCTATCAACCGAGTTGGTGAAAGTATGTTAATTCCGCTTCTCTATTCCCTCGATGGAAACATAAAGCCTTAAAGACTATTTCCAAACGTTTGAACAGTTTTATAAAAGATTTCCAGCCGTTCGTGCCAACTATTCATTCCTTTAGGACTGTCCAGCTAGCCTATGGAGTGCGCCGTGCACAATGCATATGGGATCTAATCTACAACAAGAAACAAATATTTTGGGTTTCCCAGGTCACAGTCTATCCTTCGACGTACAAACTTCAGTAGAGTTGAACAATGCATATAGGCCTGACAGAGCCACTCGATTGGGCGCGACAACTTGTATAGAAGGCTTAGCTTGACAAAAACGCCTTATCTACGTGAGTGAAACGCATACAGGCAGACCAGCTAGATTCTAAATGTCTGGCATACAATGCGCTTCCAATTCGACCGTCTATGCCGGTGTTCCATGGGGAAAATTGGGCGAACAGGCGTGTTCGGAGCGCAATAATTCTGTCAAGTTCGAACCATTCCTGCTGCAGCTTATCGGTTTTGTAGGCAGTAGAAAGTTCTAGTGATACGCTAAAGCGCAGTGGTGTAGTTAATAATTGGACAAAGTTACAGCGGCGCGAAAACGCAGGTTAGCCTTGTGTGGGTCAATTTTTTTCCGATTTCAGTCGACCACTGCGGGAAGACGCGGAGGGCTAAAGGCCTACAAATGCATACACTGGCAGAACGCTGAAGGTACCTTGCGATGAACTGCTCACAACTTCCCAGCTTCCTAAATTGCCGCAGTTCCAGCTGACATTTTAGGGCGGCGGAATTAGCGTTTAAAGTCTCATGCGCTACTACTCGCCCGGATTCAAGTTTTCGCCACTCGCAATAACACTACTCTGTTCATCGTGTTTATTACGAAAAGCTCTTTCGAATAGTGTCAATCCCCACCAACTTCGGAAAAATCGATTTTTTGACTCGCGTTTGAGAATGGTCAGGATCACCGAGCACCCTCAATTATCGGTATGGATGGTCTCCCGTCTTAATCGGCCAAATGGACTTCGCCATTGTGTTGGACACCCCGAATAACCTCCGCCCCTCGACGACGTTTGAGCAAAACCGATGATCCTGACAAGACCACCCTCAGTTATCCAAATTGAAGGTAGCCTATCGAAATCAGCGGAATTTCAAAAACGGACGTCAGATTCGGAATCAGCGGCGCAAATAACCATCTGGATGATTTTTAGCGAAAACATTTGGCCAATTTCGAAAATACTGACTTTTGATGACGTCACCTCACCGTCCGCGCAGGCTCGGCCTAGAGCGCCCTCGTCTTCGATGCGAAATTGTCAAAAAAAAACCGATTTTTCCAAAATTGGTCGAGATGAACACCTTTCGATAGACCTTTTCGTGCTGAACAGAATGGTGTTCTTGCGAGTATCGAAAACTCAAATGTTGGCGAGTAAGGGCGAGAGAAACTTCACCGCTGTCCTCAGCCGCTCTAAAATGGCAGCTGGCACTAAGCACGTTAGGCAGCTGGGGAGTTGCGGGCACTTAATCGTAAAGCACTGGTTCGCTTGCCTACTCATTTGTAGGCCTTTAGCTCTTCGCGTCTTCCCGCAGTGGTCGACTGAAATCGGAAAAAATCGACTCACACAAGGCTAACCTGCATTTTCGCGCCGCTGTAACTTTGTCCAATCATAATCTACACTGCTGCGCGTTGGAGCACTTCTAGGCCTTCCTACTTTCTACGAAATCCACAAACTGCAGTTGGAATGATCCGAACTTCACAGAATTATTGCGCTCCAAACACGCCTATTCGTCCAATTTAGCAGTAGCGGTGGAACATCCGGCATAGTCGGTGGGATTAATCCTTCGCAAACAATTTTTTTGATCGCACAACGCGGGATGTTGTACCTGTATAAGTGAACAGGTATTTGAAAGTAGTACCAAATAGTCTGCAACCGTGCTGCAGAAAAACAGCTTCTATGGTTCAATTCCTAGAAGGCTGCACATTGTCAAAGTAGTGCTTACGCACAACTTTGTGTCGACGAGAAAAGAATTTATTCTGATTTCAAACGACTGTATCCGTGTTATCTGTGGGCGAAAAGTATGCAAACTAGGAACTGTGGAAGAACTCGCTGCTGTAGCCAATCAAAAATAAATCTCACAAAGTGTGACGAGCCACCAAATTTTAAAACCTACAACATCACTGTACACCTTAGTTCTGACCAACCAGGAGGATTTGTTCTGATATGGACCAATCACAGCGTTATCTGAATGTTGGTAAAGCCCTTATCTTTGCCAGGTGCACATATAGTCGTTTCTCCATTGTTCGGAATGAAACACTTTGCTCCTTCATAAAGTTTATTCCATCTGGAGCGTTCGTTCTACGTGCTCAGCTTTGGCAAAGATTGTTGGGGGAGCTGATTTGTTCAGTTGCTCTGTTCTTACAGTTCTGATTCCAATCTAACGTACACAGGCTTCTCTGTCACAAAATAAGCATTTCGGGAATATAAAACTGTGCAGATCCGAGTTAATCGATTTTTTTCACGTTTTGGGCCGATCACTTGAGCTCTACGACTGGGGATCGACCTCAGCCATGCGCTCCTTGTTTGGGTGGCCCTCGCACCTAGGTGCGAGACCCAGCGGTATCGATCCATTCCTACAATGCTTTAGTATTAGTTGCCTCTGCATCGCTCGGCATCTTAGGTGTTACCTTTTTTATTTTCAGGGCGAATCATCCCTCGAATTTTTGTAATACTGAACAAAAATATAATATGTTTAACGGTTGAAATACTTTTAATCTAATTTGCTAATTAAATCGAAAAGTCACCTTTGCGTGAACTGGATAGCTTCCAGGATCGTGGTTTTTGCGCATTGCAACTCATAGTGTCTACTGACTGATCAAAAGCTCATTCATTTCCATACTTAACTGCCAAACCATGTACATGTTTCGATTATTGTAAAGGATAAAAGCTACGTGCGATCAATCCCTGTTTGGGATGCGTCACGCATTCTATCTCAGAGGAACATTGTGGAAGCAACTGCAATGCGCATTTGGGTCCTGCATTTGAGACTTGCAGTGGTCAGTCGATAGATAAGGCAGTGGTTTAGCCTTCCCATGCAAATTTGTATCAATTCGCCGACTCCGGAGGTATGAAAGGCTCGTAAGGCCTGGACGTGAGGCCAAACCGAAAAATCTACGTATATCAAAATAATTTTAATTGATAACTGCATATGGGCATGTGGAAGGCGGGATGCAGGATAAGGCGCCGTGTGTCGCGTACATTCCATTCTAGGTTCTTGGTTCGGAAGTTTTCCGCTCAGGTCAGCTAATTGTAAGCCTTCCATCCCTTCTAGGTGAATGAATTGGTACCGAGTCTGTTTGGAATGGAGAAAACACTGATTTCTCTCCCACTTCTCTCTTCTTGAAAACTCGGCATAATTAATTCTTATTCTTGTGTCAATATTGTGCCACGATTCGAAGGGACAAAGGGTCAAATAAAGATCGACCTTAAAGCCCTTGTGTTGGCACAATATTAACACAAGAATGGCTGACTTGTCTCTCATCTGACCAACGCAAGTCATTGTATAGGAGAAATACCACTGAAATTTCCTCCACAACATCCCGAAGGAAAGATGACGTGCCCCCAAAAAAGAATGATTAACGCACGCCTTCATTACCCTCTATCATTTATTCCAGCTTGATATAAAACAAAGGATTAAAAATACATTTTGCGATTTTCATCTGTAACTGGGCGACTGCAGGACCAGATACAGGTAACCGTTGTCGTGTCGTAAAACATTCAAGATCAACAACGGTGCCGAGACATTAGAAGTGCCAAAATGTTTTCCAGGCGACGGTGGACATCCTTAGGCGATAATTGGCGCGGCGGGTCATAGAGACGGTAGCAGGATCCACGCTTGTTGGGGCCATGGCCAGACTTCATCGGATAGTCGCGTAGTTGGAAACATGAAAGGTTAAAGAGCATTAAAAAACTAAGTTCAGGATACCACTCGGTTCAGGATTGAATACAGAGTCCAGTCAGGAGTCATTGTTTTCAAATTGGACAACCTTTGATCTGGCCATGACGAAGGATGGTTTCTCCCACCGCTGTCGGAATAGTCCTCACAACATTATTAGTTACTCTACTTTGAAGCTCTAAATCCCTTGCATTTCCGCCTTCAGCAAAGAATTTCTGTACCTTTAATGAACTATAACTTCCTACAACCAAGAACAGAGGAGCTGAGCTTCTTTCCACTTATTCTTCTCTTTGGTGGCTTTGAAGCGCTGCCAATGGGAACGTTCATTTCCTTCTCAATCACTGTTTTCAAGTGCCTTAAATTGGACAAAAAGTCGCGATTTTCTCTTGTTCTCTACGCTTCCTCGTTCACTCTGCCTTCATTTGGAAAACGGTTGCGCTTGCAATGTCAAGCATAGTAAGAGCTCTCCATCGATGTAACATTATGGAAAATTGAGAGGATCGATATTTTGGCGCTTTCGACACAGCCGAGTCCTGAGATCGCTGTGACTTGACCCAATAGTTGACAGACCACTTATGGTTATATAACCATTTTTCACCAACATTTCCGGTGGTGTCATCTCCTTTTCATGAAACATCTTCATAATTCTATGACGCAAATACAAGCCAAATATATGTTTTATTGTTAACTTATACACACCGTTTTACATCTTTTATTTATACAAAAGTCTATACCTGAGGTTTTCCACGTCAGAGATGTTTATGGTATGGTCGCGCAATACTCGGACACTTGCTCCGTTTCTCCTATTATATTCCTGAAGCTTACGCTTCCCATCACCTATGAAGTAGTTCCAGAAAGCGTTTGTCATCTTAACCTTAACCATCAATGTAATATATAACTTTCTAGTTTCTATCATTAGTATTACATCTTACCCTAAAGTTGAATAAGTTGCCATTTCGACCAGTTGGTGTTGGCCAGGTTAGCGGATAGGAGTCGCTCGCATTACTATACCTGTAATACTTCCTTAGAATTATCATATATATTTTTATTAACTAGATAGGTACAAGCTATATTACAACATTCTTCAACTTCCTAGTCGTTTACTCACTTCAAGACATCCTCCAAGAACTTTGCAACTAACTCCGGCAATTTAAGATGTTCTGGATTCGGCATTGATATGACACGGATATATTCTGACAGGACTCTACGATTTATATGTTCCTGGCTCACCGCCAGTCGTTCCGACTGATCCGTATTGGAGAAATCAAATCCTTAAAAATCTCCACTAACATACCACAATTTCTAGTATTGTAACATACCTTACATATTAGACACCTACCTGCATTACGATTATACGACAACACTAGATAGATAAAAAATTTTTAAGTCCTCACTTTTATACTCATCAATACGGTAACCACCTATAACATTTTTCCACTTGAGACCCTAGGCTACGGTAATATTGATTCCTCCCAAAAACTACTTCAATCCACTACTTCTCCTTCCCCCCCCCCCTTTTCCTTTCTCTTTCAGGTCAACAGGGATTATACAAATCCCGCTTTACAATTCCTTGTTTACACAAGAGGTCCTATCCTCTTAACAAAATTAGGGGTTAGTACTGATGGGGTTCATAAAAGCCAAAATAGTCGTGAGCGGTATGTTTTGGCGCCTCCAGTACTGGCCGTACCACTTGGTACAAAACGGGTCTGACAACCCCGTAGGGCAGCCCCCTAAAACCCTCTCGGGATACTGCTCACTGTACCTGGGTTGGACCTCCCAGGTGCTTTGATTTAAGGGGGTGTGTAGCTATACAAACGATTCGTACGCGGCGGCGCGGCAACAGAGGCCGCTCAGCGCGACGTCCAGGCCGGCCGATGCGTTGACCTCGTCGCGCGGGCGGGGACCGCCGCCGTGACGCGACGAATGCCAATTATCGCTCAGAAGGCCTATTCTGCTGCGGCTTTATCCAACTACAGGGTGTCGCAAAAAATGTATACACTGTTTGAACGGTGATAACTTTGCTCACAGTAGAGGTACTGAAGAAGTTAAGAGCTCATATGAAAGCTTAAGAAAATGGAAATTTTCTGACATATGAGTGGAATGGATTGCGCCATGCACTCGTCTGAAATTTTGCGTTTTACACTCGATTGATTGTGCTTCGCTTGAATACTTCTTGTAATTTCTTCTCAAAGTGACCTATCGATTGATTTGTGCTTCTTTTAAGATTTAAAGCTCAAAAACACTCTTCTGAATGCGAAAAATGCAGAGTATCCTAAAAATGCAGGTACTGTTTGAAAGGTTCTAAAATTGCTGCTAGTGAAGGTTTTAGAAGATGTTTGAGAATCATATGAAAACAAAGATTAACGAGATTTCTGTGGCGCGTAAATAGTCAAGATCGCGCCATGCCCCCGTCATAAATCTTGCATTTCAGACTCAATCGATTGTGCATGGGTGAATGCTTGTTACGTTTAAAACTTGACAATAATGTGAAAGACAAGTGACATGCGAGGTTGCTAATTGCACAAAATGTGAGCAGGAGTCCCATTTTCCAATACGGATTCTGTGGACTGATGAGGCAACATTCAAGCTGAATGGAGAGGTTAATCGCCATAATTGCAGCTCCTGAGCAACGGAAAACGTTAAAAGAAGCACAACACAGGTTAATCTGGCCAAGTAGTAACAGGAGAAAAACAAAGTAACAAGCAACAACCGCATGGAGCGATTCATACCACTTATATGTTAAAAAATTTCCATTTTCTTAAGCTTTCATGTGAGCCCTTAACTTTTTCAGTACATTTACTGCGAGCAAAATTATGACCTTTCAAACAGTGTATACATTTTTTGAGACACCCTGTATTCTAGAATCCGAGGAAAGCTGAAGAAATTTATGAAACTGCCATAGCCAGTAAGGCTGCCATGACAGAAACGTAGAAGTCGAATGTCGCTATGACCGTGGTTTGTTTAGAGAATTTGCGAAGCAATGGAGATTGCCTTATGCTTGAGGTCGCACGGACACTTCATGGTTAGCAAGTTAAAGCAGCAATCAGCATAAAATTTCCCAGTTAGAATCCTTTGTTCAAAGCTCGGAATATCAACTTCCCCTCATTAAACTTGCAAGGAACAACAACAAAGAGACGAGCTGAAGGGATGATTCTATGACCACTTCTAACATCCCTTCACATGTTATGTTGATTCCTCCTGTTAAAAACCTCGTTTGCGACCTTGTCATTAACAAGAGACTGCCGGCTATTTAGCGCGCAATGGAGGGTCCGAAAGGTCAATTAGTGCCTAGCATCGGCACACATTAGTCGATTTCTTCCGGCAATGCGAAAAAGGAGTGGCGCAAATAGGGTCCGGGGGGGATCACCCCTTACTCAGTGGTGTACGCCTTGGTAAGAAGGCATGTATAGTACAGTTACTTCATAAATGGCCTACCTCAATTCACTGTAGGGGTAGAACACACTAATGCTGCAAAAAGTTCCGGTTTCAAAAAGCAAATAGGGCTGTATTACATAGTGACACCCCAGATATTTTGTATATATATATTGTATAATATTATATTGTATTTGCGCCAAAAGAGTAAGAGGACTTACCAAAATGGTAAGAATTATATCCTTCCCAGCCGTGAAAGCGAAAAAATCCAGCATTTTTGAATGCTATGAAATATTCAGAGAATCATCATTTCATTATAAGGGGCGAGGTTATTAAAAATCTTGTAGTCTATAAATACAAACATTCATCGACTACCCTCCAGCGACCTCGACTAGCCCCAGGGCCCGCTGTCGATCACCATCAATCGTTAAGTACCGCCAATACACCGTGCCCCCACTGCAGTTGTGACGGATGGAAACACACACTACACTTTTATATATAGTAGGATCGACAAATTGATCCATACCGGTTGACGGCGATCGATACCCCAAAAAAGAACTTCAGATTCGTGTTCAGCGACCTCGACTACCCCAGGGCTGAAGTTTCGGACCGCTTGAACAACATCCATAAAAACCTATATTTGATCAATATCGATTGATGGCGATCGATACCCCAAAAAAGAACTTCAGATTCGTGTTTAGCGACCTTGACTACCCCAGGGCTGAAGTTTCGGACCGCTTGAACAACATCCATAAAAACCTACAATTTGATCAATATCGATTGATGGCGATCGATACTTTAAAAACGAATTCCAGATTCGAGTTCAGCGACCTCGACTACCCCCAGGGCTGAAGTTCCTAGTCGCTGCAGATCACCATCAATTGCTAAGTACCGCCAATACACCGTGCTCCCACTGCAGTTGTGGCGGACGGATGGAAACACACACTACACTTTTTATACATAGTACTAAACCTACCTTCAACGTCGTATAGCACCCCTACACCAACATTGGACCTCGTCGCGTCCGCCGCGCCCGACACGGCCTCTGCGGTAGTGGCGGCCGATCCTCTGACGGCTGCCGCGCTGGCTGACCTCATCGCCGCAGACGCGACAATAAATCGTTTGTGTAGCTACCCCCCCGATTTAAGGTCTAAAATCCAAAGCGCCAATTGTTCTGCTAGTTACTATACCCGCAATATCTTTTATAAATATAAAAACGGCAGTAATCAATACTATATTAGAAGCTTTGGAAATAACAACAAAGGGTCAACATGTTGTAACAACTGCAGGCCCTGTAAACTAATTAAATTTAGTGAGTACATAGACTCTTCAGTCACCGGTTTTCATATTAATACTTATAAAAAAGAAGATACTAACTGTAAGTCTAAATCTGTGGTATATTGTATCACATGTGCAAACTGCAAATTGCAGTACGTGGGAATAACTACCAGACCCCTAAAAGAAAGATTAGGGAACATATTTATTATATTAACAACAGAAAGAAATTTACTCCTTTGTATCAACATTTCCATAGTTGTAATTCTCTCTTATCTTTTACAGTTTTAGATGCATTAAACGAAAACTTAGATAAGAATACCTTACTTAATAAGGAGGTATTTTGGATAAGACTTCTCAACAGTGCTTTTCCTTTTGGATTAAATGATAACATTAAAGGTTATGGAAACATTACCAATATAATCAATCCCTTGTGCTATAAAACAAATCATCCATATTATTCATTAAGAATCATTAAAGAAAGAAAAAATAGAGGTTCTAGAAGAAAAGATAAAAACAAAACAAAATACAATATAGTCAAATTTCTTGAATATATAACTGCTTGCGAAGATAATATGAAGGTTTCAGATGTACATAATAAAGTAAAAATGCTAAATAAACAAAACATAAAGCAACTAATCAATCTTAGTTTAAACCCAGAATTCTTACGCAATCTTAAGCATAAAACCAAATTCATAATATTATGTTTGTTAGCGCATATTAAATATGGCAAAAATAATCCTTTAAGTATTACTAACAACAGTAATTTCAATCACATTATAATAAACTATAAAGGAGTTATTTTCGACCGAATAAGCTTTAATAAGATTTTTAATAACAACGAAGTTAAACGTTTTGTTAATAACAACTCTAGTAAAGAATATGTCCCATTTAAAGTACGTTACACATATTCGCGACCTATTTCTAGCTTCATATTTAATTACAATAAACTACTGAAAAATATTTCACTAGAAGAATGTGTTCATATTATCAACAGTGATTGTATTTGCAAAGCTAAACATAATGAATATAAAAATTTCATTAACCAAGATTTCAACCATATTGTTACAGGAGATTTAAATATTGTTAAGCATAAGCAGCTAAATAAAATATTACAAAAAGGCACAAAATACAGACCGATCAAAGGATATAGCAAAAAAGACATATTTCTCGAATATACAAACACAGTTGATAGAACGGTTAAGTACCTATGCAAATTTTACAACATTTCAGCAAATGAAACAAAAATTAAAGAATTGCATAAGTATTTTAAACGTCAATTTAGAAATAAAATTAAACCACTCACTAACAATAATAATCGAGATATGAAAGAGTATATCCCTTATAAAGAAATTGAAATATTACAAAAAGATTTTATTTTTTGTCCACTAAATAAGGCACCAAATAATTATGGCTTAATATGTAAAAAGTTCTATTTATTAAGATTAATGAATGAAATGGGTATTAAATATGACGACACATTAGGTACATTGGTTTGTAACAACACACATAATACCTACACTAATTTAAATATGGCCAATAAGCAAGCAATTATTTTTAAGCACAAATATTTCCAAGTTAAACATAATCTTAAGATTAATACAGAAAGCGATCTTCCTATTATATATGCACTACCTAAATTACATAAAAAACCTATAAAGTTTAGATTTATTACTGGAGCTAGGAATAGTAGTGTTAAATCTATAGCACTAGAACTGTGTTGTATTTTTTCGTTTTTCAAAAATCATTTCATTAACTATGCAAAAAGTGTAGCTAACAATAAAAGAACTATTAAAACCTATTGGTCCACTAATAATACAAATATCGCGGAAGAACTAAATAATTTGAACGTGGGCAACATAAAGTTATACTCAGCAGACTTCACGGATATGCTTACTAATATTCCACATAGTGTTATAATTTCTAAAATTAAGGATTTCCTTTCCCTCTGCTTTAAAAATGCAGACAAAAAATTTATCGCTTGTAATGGCTATAAAGTGTTTTATACACATATGGTATTAGATAACTATAGATGTTATGACATTACGGACCTCTTATATTTAATTGATTATTTATTGAAAAATAGTTTTTGTGTATTTGCTGGATTCATTTATAAACAAAACATAGGCGTTCCTCAAGGTGGTAATTTTAGCCCACTTTTAGCAGACCTTACAATGTCTATGTTTGAGTTTGAATATTCTAGAAGACTTAGCAGAAATAGTAGCCAAATTTTCATACCTTTTAGATATATGGATGATCTTCTGATAATACACAATAATAATGAGAGCGATATCGATCAGGTACTTACTTTAGTTTACCAAAATACACTGGAATTAAAAAAGACTTAGTGAATATGAATGTAACTATCTGGATATCAACCTGAAGGTTACCGGACGCAGAATAGAAACAAATCTATATAATAAAACTGACTCCTTTAATTTCAATGTCAACAGATTTCTTTATATAGAATCTGAAATTTCTACTAATATTAAAGGTAACACTATCTACACTGAAATGTTAAGGATAACTAATAATTGTTCAACATTAAATTACTTCTGTGATAAACTCAAGGAATTATATGCAATTCTGAATCATAACGGCTACAGCAATGAATTTATTATTTCTAACATGCTATGGTGTTTATATAAAAACAAGAGTATCCTCTATAAGTATAACATCACAGAAAATCATAAAAAATTAAAAATTTTTTGTAAAAACTTTATGTGGTGTAACATAATTCAGTTCTTCTTTAGCATACTATACTCTACTTTTCTTATAGTACTTCATTACTTGCTTTAATTCTTTAGGTCACCTTTTGTATATTATCTTTCTATTGACATTTTAAATTAAGTTTATCATTTCTTATTCTGTCCTTGGTGATATGGAAACGCGCTCCACTTTAACTGCCTCGCCATGAGTCCACTGACTATCAAACCTAATAATTTATTCGCGGCCTATTGCACGTCTTGTGCGAGTGTTTTGATTGCTATTCTCGTTCCTTTTTAGTCTCATTTCTCTTACACAGTTAGGACTCACTAATGACTCACTTATGACTCACTTATACTAGTAGTTTTTCTTTTTCCATAAGCAATTTTACTGTCCTATCGTTTCGACTTCCTTTCCTGTTCTTGCATAGCAGATTCTATTTCTACATGGCAGTTTTTTTAGGTTTGCGCTCTACAGTCGACTGTTGTTCCGTGAGTTTGTTCCATTTATTTTGTATGTTCTTGTTAAACATTTTATAATAATTTTCTTTGCTTTGTAACATCTCCCCGCTTCACTGATGAGCCACCGGGGAGATGTTACATCAAAAGGTTCGTATGAAGGCAGTGGCGAAACGAACCTAAAATTTTTTTAAACATTTTTATTTTATACATTGACCTGAGCTAGCGCTCCATGGCCCGGATGATGCTCGCACCTGGGTGCGAACCCCAGTGGTGCTGCGCCCTATCGAGGGGGTAAAAAGGCAGCGCGATGGACACTTTTTGATATCGGTAGCATTTCTTTTTAGGTTGACATAGAAGGTAAGGTTTCTAATAACTATATAATATACTAAATCTAAAATTAAGCAGTTCCTGTGACACCTAATTAATGTCTAATTAGCCATTCTTCTATTAGGTTTATCAGGTTTTTCTGTTCAACAAAAACAGGAATTCTCTATTTTTCTGGGCAGACCTGAATACAGCACGAGGCTGCGATTATTGCAACATGGAACAATACCCTATTTAATTATTATATTATATTAAACATCCAGTAACAGCATATAGCCTCTCTACCAGCCTCTCCAGGCTTAAGCAAATGTGTTAAAGCATTGTTACTAGTAAGGTCTTCAGCTTAACCGGTTCCCTGCTGATATCAGCGACCGGCCCATCCCCGTATCACGGGTGGGTGCTGACAGACCTGGAGGATATCGCGGATGTTACGTGCGGTCAAGCAGCGCCGGTGGTGTAAGGCGAACATCGCTGCCCGGAAAGCAGAAGATGCGGGTTCGAGTCCCGCCTGGCGCAAGAGTTTTGATCGCAACAAAACATCCAGTAACAGCCTATTTAATTAGTTTAAAAAACTTCGGTTGTTAGTTTAAAGCGTCGGAAGATAGTGATTAGAGTTTCTTTCGCTCTTACTCGCCAAGATTTGAGTTTTCGACACTCGCAATGGTACCTTTCTGTTCAACATTAAAAGCGCTATCAAATGGCATCAATTTCGACTGATTTTGGAAACATCGATTTTTTGACGGTTTCGCATCGACGAGGCCGCTTAATGCCGCGCAGAGGGACGATGAAGTCATCAGAAATGGATTTTTCGGAACCGGCCCAAGTTTGGTACCATTCGATAGAACTTTTTGTGCTGAATTGAACGGTTTTATTGGCTTCAGGAAAAACTGTGATCTGCGGCGAGTAAGAGCGCAGGAAATTTCAACCGCTAAACCCGCCACCCTAAAATGGTAGCTGGGACTAAGGCAATTTAATAAGCTAGGGAGTTGTGAGCATGTCACCTTAAAGCACCTTTAGTGTTCTGCTAACGTGCTCATTTGTAGGCCGTTAGCTCTCCGCGTCTTCCTGCAGGGGTCGACTGAAATTGGAAAAAATCGTGCCACACAAGGCTAACCTGCATTTTCGCAGCGCTGTAACTTTGTCCAATCATAAGCTACATTACACTTGTTCCAGGACACTACTAGAACTTTTTGCTGCCTACAAAACCCATAAGCTGCAACCGGAGAGTTTCACAATTTACAAGAGTTATCGTGCTCAGAACACATCCGCGTGTCAAATTTAGAACAATATCGGTCGATGTTCTCCCCGCTCTTATTGGCCCAGATTACGGTTTTCGCTACTCTTAGCCGAACCATTCAATTCAGCATGAAAAGGTCTATCGAATGGCACCAAACTTGGGCCGGTTCGAAAAAATTAATTTTCGATGACGTCATCGCCCCACTACCGCGGACTGGAGTGCCCCCCCCCCGTCTTCGATGCGAAGTTGTCAAAAAATCGATGTTCTCAGAATTGGACGAGATTGGTACCGTTCGATAGAGCTTTTCGAGCTGAACAGGATGTTTCCACTGCCAGTGCTGGAAACTCAAATTTGGACGAGAAAGAGCGCTGGAAACTTCACCGTTGCTGTCCGCTGCTCTAAAATGTCAGATGGGGCCGAAGCAGCTTAGGCAGCAGGGGAGTTATGAGCATGCCATCTCAAAGTGCCTTCAGTATTCTGCTTTCCTACGCGCTTGTAGGCTGTTGGCTCATCGCATCCTCCCGCAGTGATCGACTGAAATCGGGAAAAAATTAGGCCATACAAGCCTCACATGCATTTTCACCCCGCTATAATTTCGCCTTTTTAGAAGCTACAACGCTGTACTTTTGCGTACTACTAAAGCTATCTGTTGCCTACGAAACCCACGAGCCGCAGCCGGAACGATTCGATCTCGACAGAGTTATTGCGCTCCGAACACGCCCGCGCGTGCAATTTGTGAGTTGTCCCGCCCACTCGATTGATAGGTTCGATTCTATATGCCCTGTTCACGACGCACTTCAAAGGCTATATGGACTGTGTTAGAGCAATTCCTAACTAGGGCGGCTGAGAATTTTTCATGAACTCCCCAATCGGCCACATTACACCTTGTTGCGTCTACTCGATTGATAGGTCCGATCCTATATATATTGTTCACGGCGCACTCCTAGGTCTCGCTGGAACAGAGTACAGCAATTCCTGAGTAGGCCGGCTGCAAATTTGTGATAAAACTCCCCAAACGCTCACTCTACAAGCGGTCTCTCCCCCCCCCCCCCCCATTGATAGGTTCCATCCTATATGCATAGTGCACAGCGCACTCGAAAGGCTAGCTGGACAGCCTTAGAGCAACTCCTGAGTAGGGTGGCTGAGAATTTCTCATAAAACTCTCTAAACGCTCACACTACAAGCTGTCCCCCTCGATTGATAGGTTGATCCTATATGCATAGTGCACGGCGCACTCTCAGTGGATTCCTGGCATGACGGAACACTTTTCGCTGCGCTTGATATACTCCGAGAACATGCAAGTCCTGAAAAATAAGCTTCTCCAATCGCAAAGAGCCCGTTCCAGTCATTTTTGGCCACCCACTTCGAAAATGCGGTGGTCTATAAAGTTGTATACATGGTTGTGTAGATCTCGAAGAGACAAATCGAACGGTGTCAACTGTTTCTCAAAAAACCTAAAAGTTACGAGCATGCAACGGTTTTCGACGACTTGCTACCTACAACAATGGAGCGCAAGTTTTCAATTTCGGCCATTTTCATAGCTTCATATAAACAGAGTAAACCATAAGATAGAGCTCAAGCTCCTGAGCTCAAGCATATCGTTTGTTTTTGAAATGAATGAATTTTAGGCGAGTTATATCAAAAAGACGCAAAAGCCGGGAAAACGCGGTTTTTTCGGGATTTGATCAAAAGATACGGCCATAACTGTAGTTATGAGCGATATTGTACTGACAGTCGTCTGCTACTGGTTTTCTCACTAGTGTTGATTCCTGCGAAATCGTTGGAAACGCGTCCGTTGGGTGTTGACCACGATCAATAGATTCAGTAAAATACAGTAGACTCTTCCACCAGACTGCCCCCAAAGCAAAAAGGTCCTCAGGAGGTAATTATCTCGAGGGAGCAGGGAGAGGCCGTAAAGAGACCGTAGTCCTTGGGCCAATACAGTAACCACCGTTTTACATGATTTTTATCTCAAAATTAGCTGCCTAACTTACACATCTTCTGATTGGGAATTCGATCACCATTGCGAACATGACATTCTTTTCAAAAATCGGTGCTTTTGAAGCGAGTTATAACAAAGCGGCGCTTTCTCGCCCAAAACGGCGCAAAAGTCGCGGTTTTGCGCCGAATGGACAAAAGATAGGGCTGGTATTGTAGTTTCTGAAAGCGCAAAATCTCCGCTTTCTTATCATTTATAGCACTTGTGACATAATTGCCTCGTGCAGAGTTTTTGATGTCGTTTTTGCAGTACGAACCAACGTGATATTCCGGTGCTCTACTTATATTTACTATATGAATGGAAATGAGGACACAACGCCACTGCCGCAGATCGTAACATCAACGCTGTATTTGGGGAGGATTTCGCTACGGGGCGCACAATTCGCCACTGGTTCAAAAGGTTTCGATTTGGAAATGATAGTCTCGAAGGTGAAAACCGGGGTAGGCCGCCATCATTCCTTAAGACGACCAACTCAAAGCCATGGTGGATGTGGATCAGCGTCAAACTGTGAGAGAGCTAGCATGGTATTTCGGCGTTGACGGCAGCACTACCATTAAAAAAATCGAAAAATCGCTCAAAAAAATTGGGTGAATGGATCCCGCATGAAGTGACTGCCGGGTAGATGCTGAAGCGCTACGACACCTATGTTTCGTTAAGGCTGCGTAATCTAAGGGAGTCTTTTTTAGACAGGATCGTGACATGCGACGAAAAATGGGTCCTTTATGACAATCGTCGTCGCTCTGCATAATGGCTGGACAAGAAGCAGAGTCCCAAGGAGATGCCAAAACCAAGTCTTCATCCAAAGAAGACCCTGGTGACTGTGTGGTGTACAAAACCTATTAAAGTCCATTACATGTTCTTGAAGGCTGAGGTGGCTATCACAGCGGAGAAGTACTGGTCCGAAATTGAAATGATGCACCAGAAGGTGATTGAAAAGCAGCCGGCTTTGGCCAACCGAAGAGGCTCAGCCCTCCTGTATGACAGCACGCGCCAGCACGTTTCAAAAATTGTTGTCCGGAAACCGGATGAGTTGGGGTACGAAACTCTGCCACCATCAGCATTTTCACCAGATCTGTCCCCTATCGATTAGCAGTTTCAAGCATTTAGATCGTCATGTGAAGAATAAAAATTCAGTAACCAAGATGATGTCGAAAATGGCAACCTGTGTTTTATTAATTCTCGCAGTTCTCGTAAAGATGGGATGTCTAAGCTGTTGTCGCGTATGAAAAAGTAATAATTGTGACGGTGCTTATTTAAATTAATAAAATATAGCTTCTAAACAAAGTTTTCAGTCAAAATCAGCCATCTCATATGCAACGACCCAATATTTTACGGGATGCACTGAAGCTTAAAGGAACGCTGATTCCAAACATGTTTTAACACCTATGTACACCTGGAAACGGAGATGTGGATCATTTTACCTGCTAATCACAGAGGAAGAGCTCAAGTATGCTTGAAACTGTGGCTCGACTCTCCGATGATGTAGGATTTTTGCACCTCCTGAAAGAGCTCCGCCACACGATCGACCAAAGCACTTCTTGTAAAATCACAATAAAAAGTTCACCAGAAAGATAAAAAGTTTCATTGCTACTATTGAATCCCGTGATGTACATCTCACCCCAAATTGTCGCTGCAACCTGATATCCTTGCCATGTATGACCAAAGGACAAAATATCACGCCGTCAAATGGATTCCCGACAGGAGAATAAAACGCGCCAGTGCATGCTTTCGACCAAATTGAAATGGAGAACAACGTCGCATAGAAGTGCGTGTGACATAGGAGGTTTCAATACATTTCATCCAGTCACATAATCCTATCTAGTGTAAGAGTCAGCTCTTAGGTCAACATAAATGCGAAAGATAACGAACTTTCAATACGATAAACCTGTAACTGGTCATTGATAAACCAAGGATAATAATGGAAAACACACTAAAATAATGAGCAACTTCTATGATTTAGCGACCCTGCACGAGTATACACGAAACTGAAGATCTCTCATTTCATTTCCGAGGAAGAAAATGGACAGGCTCCAGAAGCTGACCGCGTTGTCAGCTGCCATCGTTCTGTCGATCCCCACAGAAGAAGTCGTGGAGATTTCGGCACATTCCCTTGCTGAAATGATAACAATCACATATGGAATTTTTTTCGGGGTCGCAAGGCGACCCAAAAAGCGTTATAACAGAGGATTTTTGATTGGAAAACAGCTAAGATTTCGACAACGAGTTAGCTGTTTTCTAATTTAAAAAAATCCTGAAATGGAGGGTATTGCATGTAGGCAACATCCGATGTAGTCACAGTCTTCCTACTGTTAGAGCCAAATGGTATGTATTGCATGTAGAGCCTACAAAGAATCTACATTAAAAAATGAATGCACTGGCTTGTGACACACAATTTCCGGGATAACAAATAATAACCATGATAACAATAACAAAAAATGCAGGTTTCGAAACACTTCTATAACGGAACCAGTTTTGGGCAGCAATTGGTGTGAATACTCAAATAAGGTTTACATCTATGAATGTATAGCATTCTAATATAGAGCAAATAAGAATGGATGATAAGGTTTAGCATACTAAGGTGAACACTCTAAGATAGTTATCATTCAGTAACATCCACAGGCATAACTTAGGGGTACCGCAAGTAGGTAATCGAGATTACACGGAAGTAGCTCACTCTACGCGCGGTGCGTCGTTTCAAGACCAGACGTAGTTGGACCCATTGGCTAACTATCGGGGATATTTGTAGCTCCGCCTCTGCATATTCCCTATATAACATGGTGTGGTAAGATACTCGTGTAGTGCTCTGCTAGTTACAAAGTTATAAATCAATTATTACAAATGGCTACAGACGCATCCGTTGGTGAACCAACAAACTATTTGTGCTGTACAACAATATCTCGCAGCCTTCTCGACCAGTAAGGAGCTCAACCCTCCTCAAACCCTTGTTCGTTGCATATACAATACCGCCCGCGTCGTGCGGTCAAAAAGACGGTTTGCGATGGAAAAATCCGTCGCAAACCGTTGCATGCTCGTAACTCCTTTAATTTTGTCTTGTTTGAGAAACTGTTGGCATCGTTCGATTCGTCTCCTCAAGATCTACACAACTTATATGAAACTTTACCAAACCACCGCGTTTTTTCGTTGTGGGTGGCTTAAAAAACATCTGCAGCAGGCTTTTGCGGTTAGAGCACCTTATATATATATGTATATATATACATATATATGTATATATATGTATATATACATATATATGTATATATATGTATATATCTTAAGCATGGTGTGCGTTGTCAGTGCTCTTTCATGCCTGGAATGCTCCGATAATGCGCCGTGCACAATGCATAGGATCGAACCTATCAATCGAGCAGGAGAAGGCATGTTCACTTCGCTTCTATCTTCCCTTACTGGAAAATGTAAAGCCTTCAAGACTATCTTGCACCGTTTGGAGAACTTTATAAGAAATTTCTGGCCGTCCTACGTAGGATTTGCTCCAGTCAGCCCGGCGAGCCTTTGGAGTGCGCCGTACACAATGCATATGGGATCGAACCTGTCAATCGAGTGAGCGGAAGCGGTTCAAATGTCGTGCTAAACAGTAAGGCTTACCCTCTTTAGGTGCTTTAGTGCACACACTGACAGCGGCTTACACAAATAAAGAGGTTTTATGAAGCGACAAGGGAGAGTGCGCCGTGCACAATGCATATACGATAGAACCGTTTGAAATTAGATTATATTAGAAATTTCCGCCCGCCCTACTCAGGAATTATTGTACTCTGTTCCGGGTAGGCTTTATAGTACACTGTTGACAATGCATATAAAATAGAACCTATCAATCGCGTGGGGCGACCGCTCGCACATGTACGCACGGGCCAGTTCGAAGCGCTATAACTCTATAAAGTTCCAATCTTTCCGGCTGCAACTCGAGAACTTCGTAGGCAACAGTCTCGACACTCCCAATAACTTGACGTGCTCCAAAGCACAACGGTGCAGCTCATGAATGGACTAAATTACAGCGCAGCGAAAATGCACGTGAGGCTTGTGCGACCCAATTTTTTTCGGTTTCGGTCGACCACTGCGCGCAATCGTTGTGCTAAATTGCACGCGCGCGCGTGTTCTGAGCACGATAACTCTGTCAGCTGTAAACCTTTCCGGTTGCAGCTTGTGGGTTTTGTAGGCAGCAAAACGTTCTAGCAGCCTGCTAAAACACAGTAGGGTAGGTTATGAATTGACAAAGTTACAGCAGTGTGAAAATGCAGGTTAGCCTTGTGTGACACGATTTCTTCCATCGACCCCTGCGGGAAGACGCAAAGAGCTAACGGCCTACAAATGCGCAGGCGAGCAGAACCCTTAAGGTTCTTTTAACTGCCTTAGCATCACCTGTCATTTTAGGGCGGCGGACTTTTAGCGTCTGAATATTCTTGCGCCATTATTCGTGCACATTTGAATTCTCGACACTCCCAATAACACTATTTTGTTCACCACGAAAAGTTCTATCGATTGGTTTCACTCTCGAACAATTTCAGAAAAATCGATTTTTTGACAATTTCCCATCGAGGACGGGGGCGCTACAGGCTGAGCCTGCGCGGACGATGACGTCATCGAAAATCGGCATTTTGACGTCATCATCCAAATTTTTTCGTCCAAAGTTCAGCTAGGGAGTTGTGAGCATGTCATCGTGAAGAACCTCAAGCGTTCTGCTAGCCTGCGTATTTGTAGGCCGTTAGCACTCTGCGTGTTCCCGCAGGGGTCACTGAATTTGAAAAAAGTCGTGCCACACAAGGCTATCCTGCATTTTCGCAGCGCTGTAACTTTGTCCAAGCATAAGCTACATTTCTGTGTTTCAGCACACTACTAGAAAATTTTGTTGCCTAAAAAATACACAAGCTGCAACCGGAAAGGTTCAAACATGACAGAGTTATCGCGCTCAGAACACACCCGCGCGTACAACTTAGCACATTGGTTGATGTTTTCCTCGCCCTTACTCGCCCACATTACAGTTTTCCTTACTCCCAATACCACCATTCAATTCAGCATGAAAAGTTCTATCGAATGATATCAAGCATGACCCAAATCGAAGATATCGATTTTCGATGACGTCATCGTCCGTCTGCCGCGGCCTCGAGCGGACTCATCCTCGATGCGAAACTGTCAAAAAATTGATTTTTCCAAAAATCGGTCGAAATTGGTACCATTCGGTAGCGCTTTTGATGCTGAACAGAACGGCATCATTGCGAGTGCCGAACACTCAAATCTGGGCGAGTAAGGGCGCAAGAAACTCTAACCGCTATCTCCCTCCGCTTTAAACTGGCAACTGAGGCTAAAGAAGTTTAGAAAGCTGAGGAGTTCTGAGCACGTTATTGTGAAGTACCTTAAGGTTCTGTTTGCATACGCATTTCAAGCCCGTTTGCTCGCCGGGTCCTCCCGCGGTAGTCCACCGAATTCGGAAAAAATGCGTCACACAAGGCTAACTTGCATCTTCGCACCCTGTAACATTACCTCTTCCTGTAAGTGAAAGAAGCTGAACGTTCTGTGGCTTTCACGCCTCCTCTGATCCGATTGATTCCAGTGATCGGAGGCGCGAGGCGATCGGGGAGATGCGACGAGGCGACGACGGCGGTCGGCGGCATCGAGGACGACGGCGTGGACCCCAACGACCGAACTCAAGGGCGACTCCGAAGGCAACACGATCGACTCCTCACCCCGGAACACTGTGATCCGCTCTTTCGCCCATATATCGACCGCTGCTATGGATAAACCTTTCACCGAATCCAGTGTTTCCACCCCTCGCACTTACTGGTAGCAGCGAGTGTGGGGTCACGTCCTCGGGAAAGGTGAGGTACGAAACTTTCAATCTTCGAGTGTTTTGTTCGGTTTCGCCGCCTCGTAGAGGCATAGACAGATCTGGCCAATCTGATTTTGCCAAAGGCTGCCTGGCCAGGGGGGTCGAGCGTTCTACCCCCTCGTCCCCCTGGCTCGCACACCCCCCAACGCCCTGGGCTTGCTCGAGAGTTCAGTGGCTGCCTTACGAGATAGTGGAGACGCAGACATTTGCCACGCCTCTGTTTAAAGAGCGGGGGGTAGAACGCCACTCGGCTCCTGGCCAGCGGATAGTCGCGATCGTCTGCATCCCCTTCTCGACGATTTTTTTACACTGCAGTATATTAGAATAGAAATCCGATCGGTCAGCTTGTAAAGCTATTTTTCAGAGCTCTCTTTTCGACGTATGTGTTTTCAGGTACCGTTAGTATGGCTGAGCTGCTCAGTGCAGCGTCAAACGCAGGGATTCCGTAAGTAGCAGTGTTTTTCAGCAAATGCGATAGTTAATTCTCAGCAATGGGGGAGTCAACGCATATGGACACGTCGGTTAAAGTTGTACACCAGGATTGGTGCGATGTGTAGCCCAAAGTTATTCGACGGTGAGTCCGTTGAGGTTTTTCTTTGCTGTTTACGGTGGCGATTGGATATTAAATAGGCCTACATCTGAGATAGATACTAGTTTAAGCGTTCGGAATGTAATAAACATTATAATCAATGACTCTATTTCGTTTTGTGGCGTTAAGGAATCCTATAGCGCGTGCGTATTCCTATTTAAATTCCTTTCTTGCTCTCGCTCTTGCCTTTTTTTCTCGCGGCTTAATGGCAGGCATGAGTCATCGCCCACGCTGAGGTGGTAGGAAGCGCGCTCCGTCGCAACGCATGTGCAACCGCCCGTTTGAATTCCATGACTCACGCTAGGTTCAGCTCAGGGATGATGGACCTTTTCTCCTGGACGCACAGGTCAGTTTATTCCTTATTACTTCCTCTCTTTTTCGTCATTGTGCTCATATAGTACTGTATAGTCGTAACTTTTTCGTCTTACTTTCAGTGCGGTTGGACCGTCGTCGCGGCACCATCCTCACAATCGAATTGACTTCATAGGACACGGATTCCGTTGCACTGGGAGGACCGCACGTTCGTGAGTTGCTATTTCCACTTCTCTTATTTTCTCCACTCGATCCCGGTTGTATATTTTGGACATAGCGACCGACGCTTTTTGCTCCTGTTCCGGAGTCTAGTGCCCCGGGGTTGGGCTAGCGTTGCACTTGGTTTCGCTGCCCGAGGGTTCCATGACAGTCATTGCGCAGGACGAGCTTCGCTAATAACCGGGCGCGCCCCATATTTCTTCTTCTTCTTCTTCGTTTCCTCGATTTTGCTTCAGTCGCTCCTGCACCACTTTCTTAAGTTACGGCTATAGAGGTTCCGAAGAGAGTACGGTACGTGACCAACTCTCACAGAAATTTCCCAGCCGACTTAGGAATTCACAACATTGGCGCGGCCTGGTGTCTTTCCCACACCCAGGGTATCCCCGATAGATAACATTCTCAGATACAGCATGTCTTCATTCCACAGCAGGCTTTCCTTAAATCATTACAGTGGGCCGGCATACTGTAAGATGTAAGCGATGCAAAACATTTCATGTTGATCCTCCGCTAGGCTCCCCATCATGATGCCGGGTGAGAATGTTTCTGAACATCCCACAGCTACATATCCACATTCCACTTCGTCGCTCCACCCACCCACACGAGGGTATAAAAGGCTTGAGTTAGCGGAACAGTAACCCTTATTCACTGGTTCATCACCCGTGTACTACTTCACCGCTCATCTGTTACTCCAGCTATGGGCCCACCTACTACTAGGTCACAGACCAAAAAGGGTGAGTTCCGGGTCGAAGCTACCCATCAACATAGCATATCTTGGAAACACGAGACACTTCAGCAGAAGATAGTCAGGCACCTACTGACACCTCCGCTTAGATGGACATTGCGACATTGCGCCTACAAAGAAGGATCGTGCATTCTTCGCGAGGATCAGTGATGGTGTGGTCCCCGAGTCACGAGGAGTCATTCCAATTTTTGTACCTCTCCATAATGAAGTGTCAGATGTTAGAAATGTCTGGTTGAGCAAATCCAAGCAGATCGCTCTTTCGTGGAAGCCGACCAACTCTTCTGTGGTTGATTGTGGACATGCCTTGACGATTACGGACCAAGGGTACGCAATCACGTCTATGCAGCGGGTATCCCGATCCGCGTCCCATTCGCAATCAGTTGGATTGGTTACTTCTAATCAATTAGCGGCCCAACTCCTCGCAGTGGAGAACGCAGCCCAAGGCGCGGTAGTGACTATCTTTCGTCATGCTTTGATATCAATGTGTGACAAGATCAATTCGCTCGCATTTTTATTGCACTAGGCGTTCCTGGTGTCCCACCTATGTAGTGCGAACCATGCTGCAGCAACTCGACATTGCCGCATCCTACCATGGAAATGGTATGTTACAAATCCATCGATGTATCTCAATCCCCGCCCTTAAATATAGCCTACGGCCTTTTAGTGCCACGTGCTATGCAAAACCCTCTGTCAAAGTAGTTCTTCCCAGTGGCACCTCATTATCCCTCTTTTTGGATCCCACCACCCTAGTGCTGGCCCGGACTGCGATTGTGGCGGATTGCAGCACCAGTCGTTTCTTTCTGTTGCCAACACCTAATGGAACGGTAAAGTTTGACGTGCTTACGGGATCAACAACATTAGTCTCGGAGAACGATGTCACCCCTGCGACGCACCCTGTCACGAAGCTCTCAGGAATGACGGCTCCTCCACTCACTATATTCCACAGCTTGGTACTTACAAACGTCAGCGAGTTAATCCCGAGCACCAACTCACGGAATTATGGGAAGCACGCACCCAAGAGCACATATTTAATGCTCTCGGTACGTCACATTTGCACTCCTTCCAGGCAAACGATGCCACCAGTGCTTCGACTTTCAAATTTGACATCTTCGCGTGGTCCATCTTTGATTGGTGGATAACCTTATGTTGCCTTTATACTTCGGTAGCATTACTGCGCACGCTGTGTATAGCTTATGTCGCTATCTACTATCCTGAAGCACTCTCTACTTTCCGCTCACTCGGCTTCCAGCAACCCGTTACGACAGCCTCCAGGTCCAATCAGGCAGTTCGCCCAAGCGTGACGGCTTCTCAACCTCCTTCGAGCATTCAGTTGACACGGCTAGAACTTGGCTCAGGATCGAGATGGCCACCTAAGGCATCCACAAATCCCGTAGTCATTAACTCACTTACCTGCTCCGAAGACTATTGTGTAGCCCAGATACCTGTAAAAGTCAATGAAGTCCACATGTTGGGGTTGGTTGATACTGGCGCAGCAATCACGCTAACCAGTAGCGATATTGCTCCACTACTGATTTTTTCTTTCCAAAAGAGCTCTGTTTGGCACGCCATCGGCGTAGCCGGAGTTCCGGTTGAGCTAGTTGGATGCGCGCAGATTCGCTTTCAGGTCGTCCACCTCGAGACTTGGCATCTGGTTCATTTCGCAGATACAAAATCAGTGCCGAAGACCGTTAGATCCTATAATATCATCCCTGGCAATGACGTCCTCAGCCGTCTTCCAAACTTGAATATCGACTACGCAGCAAGGAAACTCAGAATCGGCAGCACCGCCATTAACATTATGGTAATGCAACCTAGAAGCGGTAGAATTCGCGAACCTGTCAACAATGGTGCTGTCGTCCGAGAAGCTCAGATTACGGTGTTGCGCCCAGGTTCAGAGACATTCGTTCGATGCGTCACGGAAGGTGCAAGATCACAATCACTCATGGTAATTGAGCAGCGACAAGAGCTCTGGGAGCGATCTTTAACGTTTATCGTTCCGTCTCTCGTCAATTCAGGAAGTTGCCGTCTTCTGATAACTAATCCCATTAGCAGGCCTGAGGTTCTCTTCAAAAATCAGGCCGTTGCGTTATTGGCTCCCGTCGAGGACCTGGAGGACAACATTCAGGCGGATTCCTCCCCAGGTAAAGGTTTCGAGTGCTCTCCCGCTATCGTTGCTGCAACGAGCGAAATGAGCCAGGAACCATTCCCACCTTTCGATCTTTCTAAGACTTCGTTCGCAGATACCGAGAAACATATCCTTCTTGAGTTGTTTGAAGAATTCCGAGACCGCTTCTCATACTCCTCTTACGATCTTGGGTCATACCAGGACACCCAAATTAACATTAAGACGACCACCAATATTCTACCTGGAAAGTTTCGTCCACCCCGCATCCCCATTAAATATCAGCAAGAACTTGATCAGCACATCAACAAGCTGATTCGAGCAGGTCGCATCGTTGAAAGTGACAGAAAAAGGACGGTTCCCTAAGTATGCCTAGACTTCCGACCGCTCAACGACGTTACGATCCCCGATTACTTCCCACTGCCACGAATTTAGGATCTCTTATCCAAAATAGCAGGTAACAAGTATTACACCACACTAGACCTTGCATCCGGATATATGCAACTAGCACTTTCCCCTGAGAGCCACTATAAATGCGGTTGGGCTACCTATAGGGGAATGTACCAGTTCCAATATCTACCCTTTGGCCTCAAGAACGCAAGCGCCTACTTTTGTAGGGTCATGGCTCGTGTTCTAGCTGGCCTCGAGTCCAGTTGCATGGCATATATCGATGGCGTAGTCATATTCGACAGAGACTTCAACAGTCATGTAGCGTCTCTACGCAAGGTCTTCGATCGATTCCGGAATTTCAACCTTAAGATTTACTACAAGAAATTCACCGAAATCGCTCAATTGAAAATAACATTTCTCGGGCATGAAATCTCCTCCGATTGCTACAGCCCGGCTGAGCGTAACGTTTCCGCAATAAGGGATTTCCCAGTGCCGAAAGCCACGAAGGAAGTCAAAGGATTCGTTGGAATGACCAATTTTTTCCCTCGGTTCATCCCGAACTTCTCTCTGGTAGCGGCTCCTCTCTATGAGCTCATGCGAGACAAAGTCAAGTTTTCGTGGGGCCCGAGGCAGGCCGAGGCATTCGCGGAACTGAAACGACTTCTGACATCCCATCCCTGCTTAGCGCTTCCGCTAGACAAAGACTTTCTCCTACATACGGATGGCAGCCAGGTAGGAGTAGAAGCAGCTTTATTTCAGGAATGAACCGAAGACGACAACCGCCCTGTCGCCATTGGCTGCTTTAGCAAGACGCTGTCGGAGTCCCAACAAAAGTGGAGCACCGTGCACATCGAACTCTTTGCGTGGCACACGCGATAATGACGGATTGCATCCTCAAATACGGAGCAATGACGGAACTCGCACTCGTATCGGACAACGCTTCCTAATTTCAAGGGTGAGTTTATAGGAAGATATTTCTGCACGCCGTACCACCATGAGGGGAACGGCGCGGGTGAACCAGTGTTTGCAACTTTCCACCCAATGCTTCGAACTTACATAAGTGGTAATCAAATGGACTGGGATCGGTTCGTCGCAGCAAGCACTTTTATGTACAACACTACTGTTCACTCGAGTACCAACGAAACCCCATTATTCCTTGAATTCGGCAGGGACCCTGTGCTCAATATCGATTTGGTCATCAAGCACGTCCAGTAACGTCACATCGACCCAGAAAAGGAGGCGGACATTTATGCCCAAAGTCTGTTGACCTCCCTCCACTTGGCATGGCGAACAGCTTCCGATGTCATCAAGAGGATGCGAGACACGTTTAAAGGCACTATGATGATCATCACCTCTCTTCCCTCAAGTTCCGATTGTTGGAGACCTCGTGTTTCTACGAGATATGACGCCAAAGGTGGGTCTGTCTCAGAAGCTCTGTAACCCGTGGTTGGGGCAGTTTCGAGTTTTTTTTTCCCGCCACAGTCGGCTCCCTAGAAAGTTCATATGAATCAGGTTAAACGATGTAAAGAACTACTGGGACCCGTTCTCTCTTCCCCGTGGGAGCCCCTGGAAGAACAATTGGCATTGCAGCGTCCAACGCCTCCAATTCTGTTGTACCGGAGTATGACCACCACGTCCCTCCTCAAATTCCCCGCGGTCACCATAGATTCCTTCGCACCCTTACAACATTCGCTTCAGGGCCAGGTGCTTGACTTCATGAAGCGACGGAATCATCTTCGCTCGACACGTCAACGTCCCACCTCGGTGTCTTTTCCCTACTTTTCTCTGGGCGGGTGAGCAAGGGGGATGAGAGGAACATCGCCCGCCCCCTAGCAGGGGCGGGTGCACCTCCTGACCGTCCCCCATTATCCATAGGCAGTTGCCAGATCCGAGCTTTACAGATCCGAATCTCGGCGCCAGCTCGAGCTCGCAGCCGCACCGGTCCGAGGACGCACAATTAGCGTCAGACGCGGAAATGCGATCGGTGGGTACGGGCAGCGAAAGGAGTTTGTCCCTCCTTGCTTCAACGGAGTCTCGATCGACATGGACTACGATGAAGGTGGTCAGACCCCTGTTTGTTCAAATTGTGCTCTTTAGACTATAGTTACAATCTATTTTAGGCCTCCAAACCTCCTCAGGTAAAAGGTCAATCCAGTAGACCATCTACGTCGAGGCCGTCGACGGACGTCATCCCGGAAGTTCCTTAGGACCGTCTCGCTCAATTCTATTGGATTCCGGCAAGCCATCGACTGCGAGAGGTCAGTCTTCCTTTTTACTTAATTTTCCGCCGTCTTTAACTGTATTACCCGGCCCTAATTGCCTCCAGCGCACCCATTTAATGTAAACATAAGTAAGCCCTGAGCACGAGCAGTACCGTAGTTTTGGGTGTTTCATGTTGGCGACCACGTGGCGAATGGACTGCTCCCCCGTCGCGCCCGGTCACACATTCTCCAGGCAGAGGTTCACAGTTGCGGTCAGCGTCGCGCTCATACCCCACCCGGGCGAACGCGGGGCCCTCAGGCCTCCGAGAATAGAGGACGAGCGGCACCCCACGGCGTTTCTCAACGTGGCGATTATCGGCCGTCCCATACCCAAGGAGATGGACCTCATCGATCCCCTGTACGTCGTCGGGATACTGCGGGAAGGGCTTATGGAAGCGTCTAATTTCCTTGTTTGCAGGAAGACGAGTTCTTCTGCTGGGAGTACTCGCGGTTTGTAAGGTGTTGCTCATAAGAAACAAACGAAAGGTTTCAAAACATTTGAAGGCGACACAATCTGCTTCAGCCACTGTAAGCTTGGAGATCACTTCAAAACGATCATTTTTGGAATCGGTGTCTGACCAATGTTTTCGCCTAACGGAGCTAGTGACGGACTGACGACGTACGAAGTATTATATCAAATTTGTAGCAAATTAGCCTTGCTCACCTAAAAACGTGAAATACCACACTGCCAATTTTGCGGCCACAAAATGTATTACAGGTAGCTAGGAATAGGCCAACTATGAGGGCCGGTCGCATTTCTTTGTGGTGATTTGCCCAAGTAAGTGGTAGAAACAGATACTTCTTACTTAAGATGAGCTTGTAAATGTAACTATTTTCAGCCAATGTATTGATTAAACGGTTAACTTAACAAAAATCGATCGTTAAATAACAGCTGTGAAGGATGGGCGAGGCACGAGGCCTCGCAGTAGTGATCTTTTTGGTTTATTTCTATGTTTGTAGGTTATTGAGGTTATTCGTGTTCTTCTATGTGGTGCTCTGTTAGTAGTTCTGTATGTTATTGCAGTGTATCCGTGTTTTCCCAACAGCGGGATCGATCGATCGCCGTCCGCCTCGTGCCCAGCGCAGGCCATTCGGAGGCGGCGGGGCGGCGCGTGTCCACTTAGGGGGCCGGTTTTCTCTGCGCGCAACTCTATATAAAGGAGAGGTCCGGGCGCGCCGGACTCAGTCTGGGCTGGTGTTGAGGTCGCGAGCGGCCGGTCTTGGAGTCTTCACCTGGTGCGAGGTGGCAATCGGCCGTTCTCGCATTCTTGTCTCGGTGGTACCTGGCGAGCGGCCGGTACGGAGAGGAGCGCGAGCACAGCAGAGGCGGACGGACCGACCCCTGCTGGTGCCATAGAAGCCAAACAAGTCGATTTCCTGTCCGGTTCAGGCCACATTTCTAGACATCCAGCTCCCGAGTGAAACACCCCGGTGTTACACAGCCAGTCGATTTACACCCGCTCCCTTTGTGAAGTTTGGCATACGGCAGACATATCCTCTCGACTCCAACTCCACATGGCCAATTCAGAGCAAAAATCGATAAAGTCGGTCGATAACAGCCGGTAGAAAGAAGTCTATGCACTGTGCCACCACTGCGAAAGAAGAAAAAAAGCAATAACGTCGGTATTAAGTGGGCTGTTGCCCGCTTACACACCGGCAAGCTATCTTAAAAGGAGGAAAAACTCCGGAGTTCCTTCACTTGTTCTCTCATCCGCTGAACCATTAGCTGGTTGAACACAGAAACCGTCTTTATGAGAGTATTCCATGACCATGTGCAATCTCGCAACGGGCACCAGCCCGCTAGGTATTAATAACGTCTTTCTTTACCATATGGCTTGGACAAAAAAGTGTCTTTATTATAGTTTCACGTTACTGTACGTTTACGTATGCATGGAAGCACAGCAGAGATGCAGGTTGTCGCGCCCCAAACAAAGGCCATTGGATTGGGTCCCGCCCAGGCCAGGCAAGCCTTGCATCCTTTCGGGGTCCCTGAACTGGTACCTTATTTCTTTCGAAGGATAAAGCAGCAACATGTTTATCGGTTGGCCAGCGCAAGCCAATAATTAGGCCAAATAAGCATTGAACTTGCATCCACGACGTCCGCAGACGTAGAATGCGTGCCGAATCTCAAAAACGTCTGAGTGACGCTGTCATTCACCTCACAATACAGGTTTTGCGGAACCCTGGCTGTTGTTGAAACAAAAACCAGAAGCAGAGCATTCAGCGACGACGGAGGAGCAGAAAAGCATAGTGAGTACATAGCGTGATGAAAATCGCAAGGTCGACTACATGAGGCACGGTTCCAGGGCCCGGATTCATCAAGCAATGGATATAGGTAGAGATACCGTAAGGAAATCATACCCACTGCCAGCAGTGATTCGCATTCATGAAAGGAATCAAGGGTAAGGTAAACTAGGCCTTTTGCGAAAACAGACGATCTCACTGGAGCACCATTTTGTTAGTGGGGCGCGAATGAGTCGCGGGTATACGGATGTACCCACAACGGTCGGCGGGTTTTCTCTACCCACTGATATACCCACGATTTGGCGGGTAAGGTTTAGGTCACCGGAAATAGCACAAGACCGAAGCGCACCCCTCTTGATCCTCACGCGCATCCTGCAGACGTTTGATGCCCTATGGTCTTAGACTCCTAACTGCAGGGTGAAGGACAAGTAGCGCCCGTTCGAAACACCGTTCGAGTCATCATTTCCAAATAAGTGCCACATTTAAGAATTCCTAGTCCTTCTCGGCCGCTTTGCACAGGCGCAGCAATAAAAGTGGAATGCTCGGCACCTCCCAAACAAGAATTTACCTCTATCCTTCCTACTGCTGTCCTTCATCCTCTATGCTTATACGTTTACAGCTAAAATAGCTTCCAAAACAGATTGAGTGGAATGAAAAATTGGTCCAGATCAAATTAACCTTTACGTTCATACTCTAAGACGATCTGAAAAATCTCACATACGCGTATGGAAAGGATGTGAAAGAAGTAAGGATGACGTCGTAAGGATGCGCTATGAGCTGTCGATCGCCGCTGTGTCAGAAACGGCTGGCAGAAAACAGGTGAAATTGGCGTAATATAGGTACACAAAATATCGAGAATATCCAGACGTCTCCAACGAGCGCCAGAATTCAGAAAACAGTGTCACAGATCAATCAGCCAATCGATATCGATAGAAATTACCAATCAATTTATCGGTGATTCCTCACAAGGGAAGGGTCTGAATAGGGAGAACGAGTCATATAGGAAGAACCTCCACCCCTGAATTAGTATAAAATTGTGCTTTTTTTTCGCCAAGTCGTTAAACCCAAGGAGTAGGGGGGGGGGGTCCTTAATGCTTCAATGGAATCGGTTTCTCAGGAGTTCGGAATCTTGTACGCCCGCGATGCCTCTGTCGGCAAGCGGCTCTCAGCGCAGTGGATAGTGACCTTGCTTCATGCGACTGATGTCGGGAGTTCGATCATTCTTCACTACTGCACTTTTGCATTTCAACTGATTGGTTGAGATTTAAGGGGTTCTGACGTCTATATGATTTTCAGACGTTTTCTGTGCATTTTTCCAGCTGTACGCTGTGGAGAGTAACTTTCTTGCGACTCTTTCACTACTCACTGGTTTTTTAAACAAAAGGCAATGAGAAAGCTATTCAACATAATGGTATAGAACTGTATAGAAGTTCAACATCAGTGATACACAGGCACAAGGTGCACGAAACAGAAGCACTGGTCACAATACGGACAGCGTTTGTAAAAGCTAGGGTTTGCTTCCATACATGGACCAATAACATCGGCTCCATAGATGAAATCCAACTGAAGACGTACCCTTTCCTCCGTAACAAGAGTTATCATGTGTCCACTGCTTGGTTGCCTCTCCACGTCTATCAGTACATCTTACGGGTCCCAATTTTCTTCTTGCTCTTCCATCACTTCCAGGTGTTCGTCTTTGTCAACTTCAAGTTGACGTGCTTCGAAGTCCTTGGGTATGCTTGCCATCCGCTCGGCCAGATTAATCTCCGCCATCGAAGGTTCCTTGTCTAAAGGTGGGCCACACTTCAGTGTGAGCAGGTCGATCACCACTCGAGTATTGGCGATACTGTTGGTGTTAGGTTTTAGAAACCTTCAGCAGACCTCTGATTTCCAGGTGACAGGCAAAGACGAGGGAAACAGTGTATCGTCTGTCTAGGTCTATTTTCGGGACCCGCAGACCTTGATTCACATTTTAACCATCTTTGACGTCACAGCCTGGTACCTTTGAAAATCCGAACAGGATGTTTTTTTCCCGAGGATATTAGTCCATGTAGGGAAGCAAACTGTGAGGAGTCTGTTGCTTTTGTACGCTGTCCGATTTGCTACCAGTGCTTTTGTTTCATGCACTTTGTGCCTGTGTATAACTGATGTTGAATGTTTATCCATCATTATGTTGAATAGCTTTCTCATTGCCTTTTGGTTAAAAAACCAGTCAGAAATAAACAGGTCGCAAGAAATTTATTCTCCACAGCATACAGATGGAAAAAAGGCACAAAAAACGTATGAAAATCATATAGACGTCAGAATCTCTCAAGTCTCAACAAATTTGTTGAAATTTAAAAGTGCTGCAGCGCAGAAAAATCGAACCCCCAACCTCCCTTGCGTAAAGCAACATCAGTATACAATGCGCTCCGAGCCGCTTGCCGGCAGAGGCATCGCGAGCCCCCGAACTCGTGAGGCACCGATTTCACTGAAACTCCAAGGAGCCCTACTCCTTGGGTTTGGCGACTTGGCAAAAAAATAAACACATTTTAATATTAATTGAGGGGTGGGGATTCTTCCTATATGACTCGCTCTCCCTGTTCAGACATACGCTTCAGACCCTTCCCTTGTTAATCGATCGGGGTGCGAGAACGTGA